>OY288246.1:56497071-57697071 GCA_958450325.1 Agrostemma githago | reverse complement strand
AATTTCGTAACATCCAATCTTTTGTTTCGTATATTTCAAAGAACCAATTGATTTCACATATTTTATATGAGTCAACTCCAATTTCGTGGGTTTTTAGAGTAGTCAACTAAACTTTCTCAAATTTTCAGGCATCTAATCAATTTTAGTCAAATTTCAAGTGATTTCCAATTGATTTCCAGATGAATGTGCAAATCAAATAATTGCTTGATAATAATGAAAGAAAGTAACGGTAGATTGTGGATATCACATTATTTCATTTATGAACTGATTAGTTTTGCAATTTTTTATCAACTAGTTTTTCTGAATATTAGATAATAATGGTGTTGTTTGATGTTTTCTGACTTCTGTATATGTTTATGTCTCTTGGATCTTCCGTAGCTGACTAGCCGGTCACTGTTCCTAAATACGTACAATTTTTTTTCTTTCTAATTACTAAATTTAAGTGTAGTAATGTTGTTGTGTGTATTGCTTTGATCTTGCTAGAAACATTTTGAGGACATTTGCCACAAATGTGTCATGTGTACTTAAAAAGTGTCCGGAAACAGTTAATATGTTAACCCACACGTAAATTATTTTACAATAATATAGTTGCATCATGTTACAGTAGCAATATTACTGTGACATCGTTATTTTAAAACAGTTACAGTGACCCTGTTACTATAAAAAGATAGTATTGTTAACAATTACCTTGATTAACAAGGTTAAAAATATAATTGCCGTGAAATTTTAGGTTTTTTTTTCTTTTCAATTAATAATTAATAATATTCAATTATCGTAACATTATCACAATAATATTAAATGTTGCACACTGTTATAGTAACACCCTTATGGTGACATTATATGTTGCATTACTGTTACAGTAACACTCTTACCGTGACATTACTACAGTAAAAGCATTACAATGGCAACATTTATGGTAATAATTGACAAAATTTACTGTGAAAATTTTAAGAAAAGTATAAGACTACTATGTTTATAAAATTTAGTATGGTGACAATATTCATAGAAAATGATAGTACAAGTTTCATTGTGAAAAATATTTTAATCAAAGTATAATAGATGAACGAGACAAAGGGAGTATGAAGTAAGATAGCCTACGTGGGGATTTGAAATCCCGCATCATTCGTGCTACTACACGATGCTCAACCAATTGAGCTAATATGATAATATGATTCAGTAGTTTTTAGTTACAGTAGATCAGAAACTTGATGAAGTGGCACCAAAAAAAGGTTGACTAAACACTACTCCCTCCGATTCTCTGGAATTGCAACATTTGTTTTATGCACAAAGATTAAGGTTGTGAGTGTGGGTGGTGGGTCTCACTAATAAAGTAAAACTTCTCCACTAACAAAAACATACCCAATATAGAAATGTGGCAATTCTAGTGAAACTACCCTAAAAGGAATGTGTTGCAATTCCGAAGAACCGGAGGGAGTATTATACAGAGTAATATAATTATATCTTCAATAATCAGTTATACGATGAAAACTTACCTTATCAAATCATTTGTTACAAATTGTGTACAATATCATCAATATATTACAATACGGAGTACCTTATTTGATTTGTTCTCACTCATTGGAAATTTTCTAGGGTTTGTCTGAATTTGGGGGAAAATAAAAAAATTGAAAACTATGATTAAATATGAATTATTAGATCCTCATAACTATTTAATGATTTTCTGTAGAATTATTATTAAAAGAATTAGAGAATGAAAGAAAAAAGAAACAGAGAGATGAAAAAATTGATTTGATTGGAATGAAGTGGGTAGGCTATTACGCTTTGTGAAGATAACAAACATGATGCTTGAATGTTTGAATAAGTGGGTGACGTGGATGAATTTGGCGCGCTCGGATCCTCACTCTATATGTGTGTGTGTGTTGTGTGTGTACATATATACATATATATATATACACACACACACACACACATATATATATATATGTATGTATGTATGTATGTATGTATGTATGTATGTATGTAGAGAAGAGGTCAAAGAAGTTCACCATATGTAATTAAGTGTATATTAAATAGACATAGAAAAGTAAACTCGAACCCGAAAAATCGATCGAAAATATCTGAATTGAAACCGATCGAACACCCGATAGGATTAACCTGAATCAAACCGAAATTGTACCGAATTCAATATAACCAAATGATACTCGAACCCGAATATAACCGAACCAATAACAATCGAACCGATTGACCTGATTAATAAATACTTATTTTTTTTCATAAAAACATCCAAATTTATTGTTTTCTTCATTGATTCTTTATTTATTAATGGTTTTATAATTTATTACCTATAAATTCAAGGTATAACAAACTCAAAATCAAATTATTTATTTTTTTTACTCAGGAAATTTATGATCCGAGACTCACCTGACCTGCTATTGACCCAACCCGAACCGTATGCGACTCGAAATAATATAAACTGATAAAAGTGGCTAACCGAAATGAACCCGATCGAAATCGAATTGAATCTGAAATTTATGCTAACCCGATAATGATCGAACCGATTCAACCCGATCGAATCGAATGACCCATTTGCCATTAAAGTTATAGATAACATACGATAAAGTTGCATTTGTTCAAAATTGATATGTAACTATAACATTCAGCATTGTTATCACTTCAAGTGATAAGCTCATCTCACTACAAGAAAAACAGTCCCTGGCGTCCGCTTGGTTGGCGTCCTGGGCATATGGACGCCTACATGACGTCTGAAAAAACCTACGGGCGTCCACAGTCGGACGCCAAACTTGGCGTCCGACTGAGTTTGGGAAGGACGAAATTCAGGCCAATAGGCGTCCACAGGCGGACGCCATATACCACAAATGGCGTCCACTGTCGGACGCCAAAGGAGAAGTACCGGGCGTCCACCCATGGCGTCCGATAGTGGACGCCCGTCCGTTTGATTTGGCGACAAATACCCGCCCACCCCCCTCTCCCCCTTCACTCTCTAAAAAAAATTTTACTCTCTACACCCTCTCCACACTCCCTCGCCGATTTCATTCCAAATTCCTCTCCAATTTTCATACTTTTTCTTAATTTGTGGTATGTTTTCTTACTTTACTTAGCTCTTATTCATTATAATTAGTTCTTATTTTTGATTGTTATCGTTATTGATTGATAGTTTGCTCGTTAATATTGTTTAGGTCTAAATTTCAATTAGGTTGATTAGTTTAGCCCAAATTCGCTTAGGTTGATTAGTTTAGTTGAAATTCGATTAGGCAGATTAGATTTGCCCATCACAATTATGATTAGGGTTTGATGAAATTGGTTGAATTGAGCTAGAATCACCTCTAGGGCCTTCAGTGAGGTTTTGTGTGACTTAGGACGGACCAAATGGTGTCGTAATAATGCCGAATTTTCCCGAAACCACTTCTATCCTGATTGGGGTTGTAAATAGGTGTTAGCGGCGCTTTCGGAAATTTGATATCTGCATCCGAAAATTTGACCCTTTTTTGACCTGTTTAACCTATTTCTGTCTGACCTAAGTCATGAATTGTTGTGTTTTGTTCGGTTGAATTGGGATTACATTGATAAATTAGCTAGAGTTTTTGTAAATTGGGATTAAATTGTGATTAAATTCGGTGACTAATTTTTGTAAGGTCAATTAAAAATTAATAAGAGATTTGCAAATTAAAAAATTGGATTTACTTTGACGTATTAGTGATTAAATTGAGGACACTCAGTTATGGAAATTAAGTTAGAGAAATTAAGTTTAAGTTAAATGGTGATTAAATTTTCGTTTAGTAAGTTCTAAATTAAGTTACGGAAATTAAACTTTTATTTGTTATATATATTTTTTGAACATAGAAAATGAAGAGAGTTGAACACAAATGGATGTATGAGGGTAGACTTGATAAGAAGAGACGTCCCACCGTAGAATTTTTGAGGGTGTGGAATCATTTGTCGAGGTCGCTAAAAAGTCAGTAGACTATGCATCGAGGGGGGAGGTTAGGTGTTCGTGCACTAAATGCAAGAACATTAAATTTTTTGATGTCCTTGTAGTTAAGGAACATGTCATCTATAATGATTTTTCATCAAATTATTATAATTGGATTTGTCATGGTGAGCCACCTCAGTCTGAGGAACCCGAAAACCATCAAAATGAGGGGGGTTTGAGAGGTATGATAGTTGACGTAGTGGAGTGCAACTTGTTTAACAACGAGAACACATATGGGAATGACTCACCCAGCCAACAAGACTCACCTAACCCACAAGAACCTAACCCACGAGCAAAGGCGTTCTTCGACATGTTGAACGCTTCGGAGAAACCGTTATACGGAGGGTGCGATGTGACTTTGTTAGAGGTCGCATCTATGGTAGTCAGCCTTAAATGTGAATTCAACCTACCCTTTGCCTGTGTCGATGGTATTGCTGCCTTGCTCGAAAGAGTAATCCCGAAAGACAATATCATGACCCGAACTTTCTACACAACCAAAAAAGTTGTGAAGGGACTTCAACTCCCGCATCAGAAGATTGATGCTTGTCCAGATGGATGTATGTTATTTTGGAAGGACGATGCGATGCTAGATGAATGTAAGAGATGTGGTAAGGGTAGGTATAAGATGGTTGAGGGGGATATTGTTTTGAGGGGTAGAAAAGGGAAAAGCTGTGTTAGGGGTAAGAAACCGATCCCAATAAGTCCGCTTACGTACTTCCCTATTGCACCAAGGCTTCAAAAATTGTATGCCACAAAAACCATAGCGGAGCAAATGAGGTGGCACAAGGAGGATATTAGGGTACCAGGGAACATGTGTCATCCGAGTGACGGCGAGGAGTGGAAGCGTTTCGATAGACTACATCCCCACTTTGCGTCAGAACCCCGAAATGTAAGGCTAAGGTTGTGTACTGATGGATTTGCACCTTTCGGCCAATTTGGTAAGCCGTACTCTTGCTGGCCTGTGATGATCACACCTTATAACCTACCTCCTTGGTTGTGTTTGAAGCAGCCTTTCATCTTTCTATCTCTTATTGTGCCTGGTCCCAAAAATCCAAAAAATCATTTGGATGTTTACTTGCAACCTGTTATTGAGGAATTGAAACAAATGTGGGAGGTAGGGGTCGAAACTTATGATTTCTCTTTGGGACAAAACTTTCAGTTGAAAGCAGCTCTATTGTGGACTATAAACGACTTTCCCGCGTACGGTATGCTCTCGGGGTGGTCTACTGCGGGTCAGAAAGCGTGACTGTGTTGTATGGAAGAGAGCAAAGCTTTTTATCTCCCAAATTCTAGTAAAATTAGTTGGTTTGACTGTCATAAACAGTTCCTATCATAGGGTCACCCATATAGGAAGAATAAGAAGGCGTTCAAGAAGGGTGGGGTTGTGCTTGACGACGCACCTGATCGACTCCCAGGAGATGAAATACGGGAGTTGATTTCCGAGTACCCGTCCACTGTTGACGGAACCGATCAGGAGTTCAAAGACCTGAAAAAGTTGAAAAATGGTTGGTTTAAACGTAGCATATTCTTTGACCTACTATATTGGAGGACTTTGTTACTTCGTCACAATTTAGATGTGATGCACATAGAGAAAAACTTCTTCGAGCAGTTGATTCACACTGTAATGGATGTGGAGGGGAAGAGTTGTGACACTACCGGCTCCCGGCGAGATGTAAAGATTTTTTGTGACCGTTCTCAGCTGCACATAAAACGGGATGGGTCCAAACCGAGAGCCTTGTTCACACTTGACAAGGCCCAGTGAAAGGTGTTGTTGGAGTGGGTAGAGAAGTTGAAGTTTCCTGATGGGTACGCCTCCGACTTCAAACGCTGTGTTGATCTTAAGAACCTAAAACTGCAAGGGTTAAAGAGTCACGACTGCCATGTCTTTATGGAGAGGTTGCTTCCGGTAGCTCTAAAGCAACTTCTGCCACCGACGGTGTGGAATTCTATAACTGAGATATCTCAGTTTTTTCGAGATTTGTGTTCTTCTACAGTAACAAGTGAGGACATGACTCGGCTGGAGGATCAGATTCCACAAATACTATGCAAATTCGAGATGATCTTCCCACCGTCGTTCTTTAATTCCATGGAGCATCTACCTGTCCACTTGCCCTACGAGGCTAAGGTTGGAGGACCTGTCCAGTATAGATGGATGTACCCATTTGAAAGGTACATAAATTTTTGTAACTTTATTTATAAATTTAATTTAAACATAGCTAACTTTTATTAATTAAAATACATAACTTGTTTATTTAGGTTCCTCAATCATCTGAAGAAGAAAATTGGTAACAAGGCTAGGGTAGAGGGTTCTATTTGTAATGCATATTTGACAGAAGAGATTGCGAACTTCTGCTCCCTATACTTCGAGAAAGACGTCCAAACAAAAACCAAGAACCTGAACCTAGAACATTTGGTTTCCATTGATCCTACTATACCAGAGTTTTTTCAAAAGAAGGACGATGAAGGAACTTCATCCGTTGAGGGTTCTAGGGTACTAGATGAGAAAGAGTACAACTGAGCGCACGTTTACCTACTCTCTAATTGTGAGATCTTAGAGCCTTATGAGAAACAATTTGTAACTGAATATGTTGCTGTGAACCCTGACGTGAACCCTGATGACGTTTGGAGTAAGCACGATGAACATTTTCCTAAGTGGCTAAAGGATCACGTAGTTGCCTTAGACATAAGTGATGATTTGGTTAGAAGTTTGGCTTACGGACCAGTGCGAGTGGTTCAAACCTGGAACCGGTACACAGTGAATGGGTTCAATTTTCACACATTCAACTATGGTAAGAACAAGGCTAGATGTAATTTCGGTGTCAGTGTAACATCTCTTGATGGTGATGAGTACTACGGCATTTTGGAGGATATTTTTGAGTTGTGTTATGCCGGCAAAGAACGGGGGTATAGAGCTGTGGTGTTCAAATGTGAGTGGAAAGACAGCTCCGTGAACGGAACCCGGGTGCATGAACGTTACAAGATCGTGGAAGTTAACCACACCCGGAAATATCCTACGTACGATCCGTTCATACTCGCGCATCAGACCAAGCAAGTCTACTTTGCTCCTTCTCCGTACACGAGAAATGACAGAAATCAAAGTCAATGGTGGGCAGTCTTTACGACAAAACCACGGGGGCAAATAAACAGTTCTTTGTTCCAGGAAGATGCGGCTTCAAGTGGTACACGCTTGTCTCCTATTGACGAGACCATACTCTCCGAAGAAGATCAGAATGTAGGGGCAGATGAATACTCTGAGGATGATACTGAAGATGGACAAGGAGATTACATGGTTAGGGATGTTCCGGAGATCCTTGAGGAGGATGACGGACACGATGAAGAGAATTTGGAGGACGATCAAGAGGAGGGCGAGGAAACGGAGGAGGAGGATCAGAGTGAGGACAATGAGGCTGAAGACAATAACGACAGCGAAGATGACTGCTAGACTTGTTGTAGTAGGTTAACCATATTAATCATTGTGTTACTTATTGTGTACGTTATTTCAATTGTGTTAGATTGTAATTGCTAATTATTGCTAATTTGTTGCAAGGTTAAGATAATGGCAGGCGGTAGATCGACGAGGAAACGTGGCGGAGGTAGTAGGTCTGTGCACGGATCCACCTCGCAGCAGGAGGAGGAGGAAGTGGTCCTTGAAACGCCAGGACAGGAGCAGAACGACGAGCAGGAGCGGCAGGGGGACACAGAGGAGCTAAAGAAGGACGAGAACGGTCGTGTGATTCTCGACCCCGGTCGCGTATGGTAATATAATCTAACATGCCCACTCTTTTGTAACATATGAATTTTTGGACTACATACATCTTGTAATATTTCGTACATGTCTGTGTCTCTCGACTTGGTGCAGGTTCCTCCATGGGGAGGTGACCACTAGCTGTACTAACAGCTACATGGTCGACAAAGGTCTAGGGTTTGCCTGTTGGACTCAGGTGCCGACGGATCAACGGGAGCAGTGGTTCAACAACTTCCGGGTTCGTTGACTGTTTTTGCTACCGAGTTCCACATTCATAATGTGTACTTTGTAATTATTTCTTTTACTAATTACTAATTTGCCTTGATTTTGTAGCTGAAGTTCTTTTGGAAGCCGGAGCTCAAAGGAAGGGTATATGAGCGGTACAACGAGACTTGCACACGCCGCTTCGCAGACGTAATGAACAAGCGCCACACCCGGGGGACTGCGCTAAAAGACCTGAAAGGTGTAATTTTCTTTATATTACTCAATTTTAAAGAACAATATAACTTCAATCTTTTACTATATTAACTAATAATATATTAGTGTTGTCATACTTCAGGTGAGGCGTTGGGGAGGTGGGTTAAGTACCACGACGACAAGGGCTTCAAGGTCAGATCAGAGAGGGCATCCCGAAACAAAATGAAGAACTGTGAGCTTGAGGGGAAGGCCGACCCGACACATCATCGGGGTTCACAGTCTTCGTTTCTTCGTCTCAAGAGGGTATGATTTCTAATAATATCGTACTCCTACTTGATTAATCATAAACTACGTTCACGTAATATACGTTCGCCTAACGGTCGTACTTATTTAACAGCTACAAGCTGAACTCGGGAGGACGCCAACCGCCCCTGAGGTGTTCCTGGACATGCACGGGAAGACCGACTCGGAAGGGACTTCTTTTATGACGAGTAAAGATCAGGCAATCTGGGTGAGTACTTACTATTTCAAATAAATCAACTGTGTCTATATATATACTTTAGGTGGTAGATAAGTATCTTTATTGATTTCATCTACTAATAACTTGAATTGAAATCACTGTTGTGTACGCAGAATGCCTACCAAGAGGAGCTAGCAAATCACGAGAGTTCTCCTGATGCTGCCGAAGTAGACCCGAATGAGACCTATTTCAAGGTCGTGAAGGGGTAGAAGAAAGGTGGTGTGTATGGTGTTGGGAATGCACACGGGATCTACTTCACACCTCCCACAGCGCGTCTGGGCACCTCCACACAGATGGAGTATACGCCACCCGGATCTCAGCAGCCCGACCCAGAAAAGGAGGCCATGAAGGAGCAACTGAAGGAGCAGGCGGAGCAGATAAAGAAGATGTAGGAACAGATGGCCATGTTTCAGGCCATGTTCAACAAATGCAACCAAGGTCGTCCCCCTTCCCCTCCAGACGACAGAGACCCCTTTAGCGGGGATGGCGGTAACTCTGGTGCTTCAGCTAGCTTCACAGTTAGCTGATTGTTTTTTGTTGTTGGTGTTGTAACTGGATTTATGGATTATGTATCTTCGAACTAGTTTAGATTTATGTACCTTTAAACCGTATGTTAAAACCTTTTTATATAAATGTTTTTTGAGCATAAATGTGGCGGGAGATCAAGTGTTTTGGTTGATTGAGAGTGTGTTGTGGATGATCAACAGTTGTGGTTGGATGAGAGTTGTGGATTTGTTTTATTTTGCAGGTTTTGGCTAGACATCGAACGCTTGTCTACGGCAATGCATCAGCATAAATTGCGTCCAATAACGGACGCCAAGCTAGACGCCGGAGGAAGCTAAACGCGATCTGCTATTCAAGGGATATGGCGTCTGACTGTGGACGCCAAGTGTCCCAGGATGGCGTCCACAGTCGGACGCCAACATGATGCACATGGCGTCCGACTGTGGACGCCATCCTGGGACACCTGGCGTCCACAGTCAGACGGCACTCGTGGCGTGCGCTGTCAGACGCCAATTTTATTGGCGTCCAATAGTGGACGCCCGGACAAAAAAAGGCAATTGGTCGTGGCATCCACTTTCTGGCGTCTGTTTGCGGACGCCAGGACCCATACAGCGTCCACTAACGGAAGCCAATGGATGGACGCCAGGCCCATCTATTCTTGTAGTATCTTCTGTAACTTTAAGCACTTTTTGTGTAACTTTAACACTGAAACTTATGAACTTATAAGAGTTGTTGACCTTATATGAACCTCTGTGTGTGTGTGTGTGTGTGTGTGTGTGTAGAATTAGGCTCTTATGAGTTCTTCTCTATATATGAGTCCCTAAGTCCTCATTCCATCCATTGAATGGTATGAGGATAGATGAACAAGATTCATCCTAATATTTGCATTAAAAAAAGATATAACATGCTAAAATAACTCTCATAATTTTAGTAAACAATAATGTCACGCTCATTCACTCATTCATTAATTCATTCACGTTATTCACGTTCATTCATTCAAATATGTTCTCGACATCCCGTCACTATGGATTTAATGATCGCGACATCTCATCAACTGTTGATAAACAATTCGTGGAGTACAACAATGGTGAGTTTCGATATTGCTTTCATGTTTTGCGTCAATTTTATTCATTTCATTCATCATAGGTTCATATCAATGGTTCATTGCTCTCGTGTTAGTATAGATTCCAGATTGTTATGTTTATTATTTAGGTTTTTCATAATCTTCAATGATTACTCCATCTGTCCCAGTGAATTCTTTACGTCTGCTTTTTGGCACTATTCATGGGATGAAATGATCTCGAATATAATTTCTAATATATAACGTAAAACATAGTCATGTGAGATCTTTTTCAAATGATCTTAATAAGTACATTAAGATTATCAAATTTTTAGAATTTTTAATAACACTTAAATAAAGATATGTCGAAATGAAATGTACCTCGACAAGTGTGAAAAAGCAAACGTAAAGAATTCATTGGGACGGAGGGAGTATTATTTAGGTTTTTCATGATATTCATCCATTGTTATGCTTTCATTGCCATGGAAGTCATTAAGATCCTCCATATTATTAGATTTTACATTTATAGTATGGAAACTGCACATATTATTAAAGATCTGATCATTATACGATTTTTTTCGCACAAACATATATACGGAATTATTGTAATGCACATAATGAATTACTTTAATATAGATCATCTGTTATCTTAATGTCTAACCCCTATATATAGGCATCTTCTGTTAATTGAATCTCGTGTTACTTTAATACACTTCATCTGTTACTTTAGTTTTTGTCATCTGTTACTATAATGCATTTGAGTAACAAAGGATTTAGAATACCGCCATATTTATATATAAAAAAAGATATTTGTAGACACCCGCATTTTGCCTGCTAGTGTCTATAGCAGTTCCCGACAAACACCCGATGATGATCGGACGCAAACGTGACTTAGTATACTCGGATTTGGACCCAAAATCAATAATATCTGACATGGACTTTTAGCGGAGTAATAATCTCACAAAACAGACATCAAATTCAGGCCCAGTGGGTCGTTCCGAGCAAAATAAGACTAATTTGGGCCAAAACCGACACCAAAAATAAATCCCGTCTTTTGGCGACCGGGTCGAAACCCGGTCAAAGACGAACCCGTCACAAAATCAGCCCAGGTACATGTTCTAGAAGATGGCGCCCAACCACATTTTCAAAAAAGATCACACAATCAAACCAAGTCAACCTTTCCTCTTTTATCTCGGATCACCTGATCCACTCGGTCGAGTGGATTGACCCACTCGGTCGAGTGGAGCGTCAAAAACCGGATCAGGCCCATTTTCTAGGGCACTCGACCGAGTGCACTAGGGCCACTCGATCGAGTGACCCTAGGTCGTGGGGTAAACTCTATAAATACCCCATGACCCTCACTCATTTCAGAACTTGGATCAACCTCTTCACCCTCATTTTCTACCTACATTTACCCCACATTTCAGCCATACTCCCTACCCTACAACCCTAAGCAAACATACACACAAACCGAGTCTCTTGTCCCTCGATAAACCGACAACACACACACACACCATAACTTACATACATCCTCGATACTCCATAGTCCCGTCACTATTTGCGAGCCCGTTTCCGAGGTCCCTACTAAGCATGTATGTTGAGGGTGTCCCAAACCCCGTTTCTATCTTTGTTGTTTTCGCTTATGTTTTTGTATCATTTATTTTGTACTTATATTAATATCGTAATCCTAACACTCTAACTCTAACATTCTAACATTTTACTTTTTTGCATACTAACTTTTACATTTCGTTACTAACATTATAATCATACCGCGTATATATATATAATTAGTATCAAAATCTCGGTTTCGGATACGTTTGACTATAATTGTCGCCTAAAGTCCGTCTATTCCTTTTACGAGCAACGACGGAGGTGGAGCCCTTTCGAGGAGCCCCGCCCCAATGTGCTCAAAGGCGTGACGTGATCGTGACTAATCGTAGTTGAACGCATTCGATCCCATTTCAATTAGTGCGGAACCCGTTGACACGAAAACCGACATCACATAACCCGAAGGGGTTAGTTTCGATGTCGTGACGTAGAGGGAAGCATTCCGTTACTAATTCAAATTTTCTAACACAAACATTTCATAAAGTCCCGACAACGGTATTATAATCGTACATGTACACGATTATAGTACCGGAGGTTGAGTTAAATTCAAATCATGCGATATTTGTATTTAACTCGACCGACCGTCGTTTTCAACCCCAAAAACGAAACGAGCTAACACTCGTACAGGGACTACTCGACCGAGTGCATAGGCCACTCGATTGAGTAATGTCCATAAAGCTGGGCAGATTACTTTTTGAGGGCACACTCGACCGAGTCAGACCATGACTCGACCGAGTGGGTCCTGTAACCCAGAAAACCGAGAGCTTAAATGCAACATTTAAGCCTCGTCCTGTTTTTACGACTCTTAGTCGACACGTGTAAAGTCAATCACGTGAATCCATTTTCCAAAACCCACGTTTATCGTGGCAACTCCTTTTCCGAAAATCCGATAACTGTACTACAATCATATGAGACATGATTATATTACCGGCAAACCGAATTAAATCTAAATTCGTCAATATTTTAATTTAATTCGGCCAACTCTCGATTTAAGACACATAAAACACGAGTCATAGTTCGTACAGGTGCTGCTCGGTCGAGTATACCTACCACTCGACCGAGTAACACCCCAAACCGTGGGCAGAAACTTCTTTTAGGACGCACTCGACCGAGTCAGACCATGACTCGACCGAGTGAGCCCTGTAGCCCCGTGACCGAGAGCCTTGACACACCTTTCAAGCCTCATCTTTTTATCGACATTAGTCATCACGTGTAAAGACTATCACGTGACTAACCTATTTTCAAAACCATGCACAACACGACACGTAGAACGACTTTGATCACCTTTTGACATGATGAGTCGGGACAAGACTACGGGATATGAGATCGGGCTAGCAATATGCCGTAGTCTCGTATTTCCGTCCTTCGTTTAGTACACGATATAATGTGTATTTAATCGGGGTTAGTCCATCTACACATTTCGCGGTCTAGTTTACATACGGGTCCGTCCCTACTATTGTATCACGTTGTTTTTATTACTTTTACGTAACGTTGTATTGTGAATTCCGGGTTGTATTTCCGCCCGTGTAACTTGTACGTTACTTTTTTGTTTACTTTCGAGCTTTGTTTATTTACTTGCTTTTACGCTTTATAAACGAACCTCGCATGCTAAATCACTTTGACCAAAAATAAGATGCATTAAATGACGTAGTTCACATACTATTAATATGCCTAGCCCGAAAACGCTGTTTGCATATCATTTAATCGTTTTACTAGCGCGCACACACGAACACGAACGATGTCTTAGTAGAGGCCGCCATGTGCGGGCGGGGTTGGGTGTCCTTAGTGGGCTTCCCAACACGTACCCTCACCCCTTACTCAGAACCTTTGGTTTCCGGATGTCCGAAACCCTTGGCGCACGAGAGTCATTCTATATACGAAAGCCGGTTTATACGGTATCGATATTGCAATGCAAAGGGACGAGCCCAATAAACTCTGAAATCGAAGTGGGCTTACTTTGTGTAAAGCCCATGACGACATAGAGTGGGCTCGTATGGTTCCGAATAACCACAAAATTCGGTGGCGACTCCATTTTGACTTAAATTTCGAACCCGAGAACAATCTCACCACGAGATTCATTCGCCTACCCAAACCCGCGCGTGGCCGCGTCGGGGTGGACCTACGTCATGTCCACAATTTGGCGACTCCGCTGGGGATACCTGATGTACTACATGGCATCGGGGTTCCTAGGGTGAGACTCGAAGAGAAATCGTTCGAATATTAGTGTGTGCGCATTAGTTTAATGGTTCATGCATAACCCAAATTTTGCCCGGGCCGGTTACTTGTGACCGACGTCCCACTATACCACGGTGCATTCCTACATGGGTGCGCTAAAGACTTCGATGGCGGAACTCACCGGGGTTTTACGGCAGGTCCTAGTTCCAAATCGGCTAGGAAGTCCGTCCCGTTTCGTGAGAATGCGATCGTTGTTGGTATAGACCCTATTGTGACCGACCAAGACTTAGTGTAAAGCATACATAAGCGTCGTTATAATGCTTGTTTGACTACATGCTACTTGGTTTCCGTGTCGTTTTTCCAAAAACCGTCATTTCAAAAAATGCATCTTTCCAAAAACACCCAAATTTTGAAAAACCCAAAATGCTGTCCGTTTCGGGACCCGCCTTTTCAAAATATCCAATTTTCAAAACTCGGAATGCCGCCGAAATTTAGGATCAACTGATTTGACTCAAAATATCCTTTTTCTCTAGACGGCATGCTGCCCATTTTAAATCCGTGAATTTCCACCACCATCTCGATTTTCTGAATTTTTCAAAATTCTAATCTTGGTTTTCGGAATTCCGTTTTTTTTTTCAAAGCTCCCGGAAATTTTTCCGCTCATTCAATATTCAAATTTCAAACATCCAACCATCCTAGTAAACCTTCCTTATTATAGGACCTACCGTCTAGCCGTGTGTCAGGTCTTTGCATAGTATGTCGAAGGTCTATAGCGTCGAAACTCCGCTGATCTTATATCACGAGTTTCCTCCCTTTCCCAAGTCCGCCTTATCAGTCTAGGCACGACCGACCCGCGTAGGGCATACCCCTACAAAGGAAAGTCCGTCCATACACTCGAGTCAAAAGTCTGGGGAAAAGTCTCACGTGGACCTTCCTTCGAACGGGATTAGGCCCACAAAGCCAAAATCCTAAGGAAGTTATACCACCCATCGAGTCATCCGTCTAGATGTCTTTCTCGAGTCTTTAAGTCTCCTTTCCTAGTGTTGCTCGGGATGTACTTTTCCTTTCCTTTTCCACAGACCTGGGTTCAGTTTCTGATTACGCGGTGTTCTTACAGACAGGCCACCGGCAACCAGACACGCTCGAAGGATGGCTACTTTGAACAGCCTACAAACCGCTTTGGACGCCATGGTCGCGAAGCAGACCGATATCAAAGCCCAACTGACCGAAATGAGGGCTGGCCAAGTGGCCATTGTTGCTCGCCTAGCTACGGTGGAGCAAGGGACTCCTAATGTCGAGACTACGGGGCCCATAACTGAACTGGTCAGCGCAGTGCGCCGGTTAGAAGAACAAGTCCATTTGACTGGGAGTAACAATATCCACCGGGAGAATAGCCGAGAGTACTCCACGGTGAGTGACAAACTGCCCGCAAACCTGAACCTCACAGGTTTGCCCATGTTCGAGGGGACTGAAGACCCGTTACTACATGTACGGGCCTTCAAGGAATTCATGGCCATCAAGGGAGTGGATTCATCCATGTTCAAGAATCTCTTCGCTGCATCCCTTGAGAAGCACCCACGGGCCTGGTACTATAGGCTAGACCCGAAAAAATACCCTACATGGGATGATGTGGCTACCGAGTTCGCTCGGAACTATGCTGACAACACCGAGATCCAAACCACAATGCGATCTCTGGAGGTCATGGCCCAAGAGCCAAAGGAAGGTTTCACTAAATACCTTCAACGCTGAAGGGCCGAGAGCGTGAAGTTGGTCGATAAGCCCAACGAGAAGACTCTGGTGGAGGCTTTTGTCAAGAACCTCCTCCCTTCCTACCGGGTTCACCTCCGGTACGCAGTCATACCCAATTTCACCACCCTTACTGAAATGGGTATGAGGATCGAAGATGACCTGAGACTAGAAAGCCTCACTAAGGCCACTAGCAAAGGATACCAAGGGGCCTCTTCCTCCGCCACAAAGCCCCAGGCTGCAACCCGCAGCATTTTTGACGCGGTTAATCTACTAGATGCCCCGTCCAAGAAGAACACCCCACCTCGGGTCTTCACTGATATAGGTACTACCTATACTTATGCCTTACAAAGGCTATCCTCAAAAGGCCTAATCCAACCGATAGGCCCAACTCCTGAAGTTCCGGTCGAGCGACGCTCCAAGAACTACAATGCTCAGGCCTATTGCCAATACCACCGGGGCAATGGGCACGATACCGAGAAGTGCTGGAAGCTGAAACACTTGATCCAGGACTTAATTGAAAGCGGAAAAATCCCGCTACCCGGAGATAAGCCCAGCAACAAGGAGAACCCTTTCAGCTCCCATGCCATCTTTGCCGGGGAGGTGATCGACTGCTCTCACCTTATCTCCCCCTACATCCCGCAAGTGAACGGGATCTGGTTTGACGACGAGGATGATATCTACCTCGCTAAAGGGGAAGCCGTTCCCATCACCCCTGAACAGATTCGAGAAGTCAAAACTCGAGTCTTAGCCAGCAACAACCTTGGTCGTCCCTATTTAGCCACAAGCACTAGGGACACCTCTATCCCGACAACCATCACCGATCCACTCAGGATGGAAGTCGCCCCTGAAGAGCCGACCGCTGAAACAGCCGTCGTGAAGCAATTGAAGAGAACCCGAGTTGACCTCACTATATGGCAACTCCTTGTTAGCTCGCAAGAACATCGAGAGGCACTTACAAAGGCTCTCGATCAAGTCAAGATCGACTCTCTGGCTACCCCCGCTGAAATGGTAGCCACGGTCCTACCCCACCTAAAGGGTAAGGCCAAAGTAGGAGGCCCAATGATCACATTTTCCGAAGCCGATCTACCGCCATTCGGGACCTCCCACAACCTGGCCCTTTACATCACGGTGATTTGCCGGGGAAAATACCTCCCGATGACCCTAGTTGATGACGGGTCAGCCGTGAATGTCCTTCCTCTAAGGACCGCCAAAGCCCTCGGCATTACCGAGGCTGACTATATCCCGACTGCTCAAACCATCCAAGCCTTTGATGGGAGCCCGAAGTCGGTAGCTGGGGCCATAAAACTGACCATCATCACGGGCCCAGTAGAAAAGGAGCTTGAATTCCAGGTGATTGACGTCACCTCCTCATTCAACCTGCTCCTAGGAAGGCCGTGGATTCACGCGGTGAAAGCTGTGTCCTCCACCCTCCACCGCAAGATCAAGATGCCTCTACTCGACGGTATTATTACTCTAGAGGCAACCCCAATGACCGTGGCTAGCTGTAACGCCACGGGCCGCACGGACCTCTGGGGGTTCGACTTTGTGGGGATGATCGAGGAAGAGTACCTTTTCAGGCCTTACTTCACCACAAGCATTGACACGATGCTCCAGAACCTAGGGTACCTTCTGGGGGCTACCTCTCGACCCGACCTTCCAGCTGGGAAGATCATCGAGGTTCTCAAGGACGAGGACTCTCACTTCGGCCTTGGCTACGCCCTTACTCCGGACAACGTTGTCCGAGCAGGAATTGAAAAGGCCTGCAACATCATGAAGGGTATCTACTTGAGCCCTTACAGCCCACGGTTGTCTGACTACTTTGTCACACCCGTATTCGGGGCTGTCCAAGTTGGGCTATACCAACCCAACGCTACGCACCTCGGGACCCACTTGGCCCGAGATTGCAACTACATCCCGGATGAGGTGTTCACCCTCACCCAGTCCGACGGAGCGGACGATGCCGAGCCCGTGCTAGGGCTACTCTTCGGGGAAGACACCGTAGCCCCGACTCCAAAGGAAGACCTGGTCAACCTGATTCTCCGCAGCAACAGGTTTGACCCGACCAAGCTGATCTCGGATGTTGGCTCCGAGACGGGAAAAAGGGCCTGGAGGAAAACTGTCAAGTGGACTGACAGTCAAGGAAGGATCTACAAGCTGGTCGCCGGAGGGGGAGACATGCCTGAGTCTGAGTCCGAGTCTGAGTCGGAGTCTGAGTCTGAGTCTGAGGTCGAGTCTAGAGAAGTCGGTGCTAGAGTCACTCCTGTAACCCCCCTCCCTTCTATCATTCCTGCTGCTAGCACTTCGGGGTCTGTCCCGAGTGCTTTACCAATCCCGCCACTGACCAACGATCAGATGGCTGCTCTCTTTGAGCTGTTTTCTAAATTTTCAATCAATAATAACAACCGTTCTGCTTACGACTTGTCTCTTTTAAATCCTGCTTTCAAAAATGATTTATGCTATGACATTGAGAAATCCGACGAACAGGTACCCTTACCTCCACATCTGATCGAGCAACTAGAGCAAAGGGAATCCCGGAATCCGGTAATTGAAGAGACCGAGTCCATAAACGTGGGAACAACCTTAGAGCCTCAGATACTTAAGATAGGGTTATCCTTAGATCCCGAGGAGAAACAAGAGTTTATAAACCTTCTCCAAGAGTTCAAAGATGTCTTCGCGTGGTCCTACAAGGACATGCCGGGGATAGACCGGGAAATAGCCGAGCACCGCATACCTATCAAAGACGGGTGCAAACCGGTCAAACAGAAGCTTCGTCGAATGAGGCCCGAGTGGTCTCTCAAAGTAAAGGAAGAAGTCGACAAACAGTTCAAAGCCGGCTTCATACAAGTCTCCGAGTATCCGGACTGGGTCGCAAACATCGTGCCGGTTCCTAAAAAGGACGGTAAGGTGCGGGTATGCGTAGATTTTCGGGATCTTAACAAAGCAAGCCCGAAGGATGATTTTCCGTTACCACACATCGATATACTGGTGGATAACACGGCCGATCATGCTCTTCTGTCATTCATGGACGGGTATGCCGGATATAATCAAATCAAGATGGCGGAAGAAGACATGAGTAAGACTACCTTCACTACACCTTGGGGTACTTACTGCTACACCGTCATGCCATTCGGTCTCATTAATGCCGGGGCCACATACCAAAGGACCGCTACCACTTTACTACACGACATGATGCATAAAGAGGTAGAGGTCTATGTAGACGACATGATCGTCAAATCCAAAGAACGGGACGGTCACATCACCGCCCTAAGAAAATTCTTCACCCGACTGCGCAAATACAACATGAGGCTAAACCCTCAGAAATGCAGTTTCGGGGTAACGTCAGGCAAATTACTGGGTCATATCGTTAGCCAACGAGGTATCGAAGTCGACCCAGCTAAAATCAAAGCCATTACCGAGATGCAAGCTCCTAAAACCGAAAAAGAAATAAGGGGATTTCTCGGGAAAGTCCAGTACATTAGTCGATTCATTTCCAAGCTAACCATGGTATGTGAACCAATTTTCAAGAAACTGAAAGTAGGGGAGCGGGTACTATGGGATGACAAATGCCAAGCTGCTTTCGACAAAATCAAAGAAATTCTGTCTGCACCGCCGGTTTTGATGCCACCTCAACCCGGCTTGCCTCTGTCGTTATACCTGACAACGACCGAGACAGCCATGGGGGCTATGCTGGCTCAGACAGTTGACTCCGAAGAGCGAGCCATCTATTACATCAGTAAGAAGTTTTTAGAGTATGAGTGCAAATATACCATGCTCGAAAAGACGTGCTTGGCTCTAGTCTGGGCTACTAAGAAGCTCCGACATTATATGCTCAGCTATGAGGTCCATGTGCTATCCAAGATGGACCCGATCAGGTACCTCTTCGAAAAACCTATCCTCAACGGCCGGATTTCAAGATGGACTCTAATGTTGGCAGAGTTCGACCTAAAATTTGTACCTTTAAAAGCTATTAAGGGGCGAATAGTAGCAGAATTCCTCGCCGACAGCCCGGTAACTGAGGAAGGGCACACCGATACCTGGTCCTTCCCCGACGAAGATATTTTCCATACCGATGCCGAAACATGGGATTTATACTTCGACGGAGCATCTAATTTTCGGGGGTTCGGAGTCGGGATCCTCCTAATTTCACCAAGAGGGGAGCATACTCCCGTCTCCATCAAACTGGACTTTGACGTCACTAACAATGCAGCAGAATACGAAGCATGCATTCATGGGCTACAAGCCGCCGCCAACCTAGGGATCACAAATCTCCGGGTACATGGCGACTCATCCTTGGTCATTAACCAAGCACTTCAAAAATGGAAGACTCGGAATGCTAATCTCGTGGCCTACCAGGCACGAGTAAGGGATCTCGAGAAACAATTTCAAAGGGTAGAGTACATATACCTGCCTCGGGAAGAAAATCAGTTTGCAGATGCACTCTCAAAATTAGCGTCTTTACTGAACATTCCCGACCATGTGACCAGTATGCCAATTTGCGTCGAAAGACGGTCCGAACCGGCATACGTCCATGACATCGAAGACATCGAGATAACCGATCCCGAACCATGGTACCAAGCCGTGTTAACATACCTGACCAACGGAGAGTATCCCCCCGGGACGGAAAGCCGAGCCAAGAAAGCCTTACGGAGGCTAGCCACCCAGTTCATCCGTACTGATGACGGGCAACTGTACAAAAAGACGGCACAGGGGGCTCTTCTCCTTTGTGTTGACAAATATAAGGCCGAGAAGGTAATGGCCGAAGTACATGATGGCGAAAACGGTCCACACATGAATGCTCACATGCTGGTCCGAAAAATCATGAGGCTCGGATATTACTGGAACACCATGGAGGCCGACTGCCAGTTATATGTCAAACATTGCCATAACTGTCAAATCTTTGGCAATGTGCAACATATGCCGCCATCTCTGCTCTATACCATGACGTCACCTTGGCCATTCTCAACCTGGGGTATCGACATAATCGGGAAAGTAAATCCCTCCGGTACTGGGGGACACTGCTTCATTTTGGTAGCTATCGACTATTTCACCAAATGGGTCGAAGCTGAATCATATCGCATCCTCAATGCTAAGCATGTTGTCAAATTTATCCAAAACAAGATAATATGCCGGTATGGAATCCCGCATGAATTAATCAGTGATCATGGAACCCATTTCCAAGCTGAGACCGCGGCCCTGCTGGCCAAATATAAAATTCAAAGGCACACATCCTCGCCCTACCGTCCCCAAACCAATGGAGCGGTAGAGGCAGCCAATAAAACGATTGTCACCATACTCAAAAAGATGGCCGATAATTATCGGGACTGGCCCGACAAAATACCTTTTGCCCTATGGGGGTACCGGACGTCAATTCGCACCGCAACCGGAGCGACACCATACTACCTAACCTATGGGATGGAGGCAGTCCAACCAGTGGAGCTAGAGGTACCGTCCCTCAGAATTCTGCTAGAAAGTCAAGTACCCGAAGCTGACTGGGTTCGAGCACGATACGATTCGTTAGTTCTACTTGACGAACGACGGTCCCGTGCTCTCAATAACATCCAAATTTACCAAAAAAGGATCCAACGGGCCTTCAACAAGCGAGTAAGGCCCAGAAACATTAAAGAAGGGGATCTAGTCCTTAAGTCTGTTCGAGCCTTACTACCAGTGGACCCAAGGGGAAAATTCAAACCCAACTGGGCTGGGCCATATCTGGTGAAGAAAATCCTATCAGGGGGAGCAGTAATGCTGACGGACCTGGACGGGAATGAGTTTGTCAACCCAACCAACCTGGACCAGCTGAAGCGTTACTACCCCTAGCCATTTCTCAATGTCATTAGCAATTTTTATCAAAAACATTTATTTTACAAAAAAAGCAAGTCAATGAGCTAGAATTATTTATTCTACTGTCGCAAAACATCTTGAACCAATAGTCTTGGTGTAATTCGAGATTGCAAATTCCTAAGCCTGAACTACGTTTGGTTTGATTCTGCTAATTGCGGATACGTAGGCAGCCCCTCAAAAGGGCACAACCAATGCAATCGAGAAAAGACAGGAACGGTTTTAATAAAAAAAAACTTCCTTTTATTAATTATCAAAAAAAAAAAATCCCAAAAAGCTTGGGAAAATTACAAGTGCAGGAATTCAAAAAAAAAAAAAAACTACAAAAAAGCACACGACAAAATAATAATAATATTTAAATAATAGAACTAAGGACTCGGTATTCAGGGCATCTTGCCCTTCCCTTTGTCCTTGGCCTCCTTGGCCGTCCACTGACGACGACGCGGAGGAGAGCGTTCCCGAATCACCACAGGAACCTCTTTAGCCCGGACTCGCTTCTTGGAACTCGAGTCCTCATCCACCTCGATTGGCCCGAGTCGGGCTCTCACAGGCTCAGGGAGCCGGTCACGCGGACCTAGTCGGTCCCGGGCCGCCAGCCTCGGCCCAAGTCGCCGCTCCAAGTCAGTCTGGGGGCTTTGCCGCCCCCGCGTGCCACTAGCACCGGCATCTCTAGCTCGAGTCTTAGCATGTGACTTAAGACCCGACTCTAACCGGACCAAGGTAGCAGGGGTCTCTCCCTCATCGTAGAATCCCCTGTTGTCCTTTGCCGTCTCCCGACGGACCAGTTCGAAGGCCTCATCGACCTTCAGAGCTTTGCGAGCCTCCTCGGACTCCTCAGAAGTCCATTTCTCATAGGCTCGAGAAACCCAAGCGGATTGGCAAGGATTGGGAATGGTCCATGTAGGACGGGTAAACCACCTCTGCAACCAGGTGTCGCACATAGCATCCGTCAGTTGGAGCGAGACGCTAATAATTGCTTCAGTCTCAGGAATGCGCTGAGACGAACCGAACTGCCTCAGAATGCGGTCCGGGTAAATATGAACTGTCCAGTCAAAGGACAGAATCACGAGGTAGCGAGCTTGGTCCCTCTTGGCCAATCCCGTCAGCTTGGAAAGGAACCACCAAGCGACCGTCCACCTAATCAAGGGGCCACCGTGGAACACCAATTCCTCGTCCCAGTAAGCCCGATTTATATGGTGATTCGAGCTTATCCGACGCCCCCTGGAACTGAGTTGGCTGCTACGGTAGTTTGGAACGCTCGGAGGAGGCTCTATGATCGACAAGCGCTCCGACAACCAAACCTGCAAACGTATACACGGAATTTATGAGTAACGGAATGGTTCGCTACAGCCCACTCGACCGAGTACACCCTCTGACTCGATCGAGTGAGGTTCTCTAAGACAACCAGAAGCTCGTCAGGTGTGACACTCGATCGAGTACACCATCTGACTCGATCGAGTAAGACTCGCTAAAACAAACAGAAGACTACCAGGTATGACACTCGATCGAGTACACCCTCTGACTCGATCGAGTAAGCCCTTCACAGGCCGGCAGAAGCACTTTACAGACACCACTCGATCGAGTGGTAGGTCCACTCGATCGAGTGACTTACGGACTTCAAGAAACCGCGAAACAAAAAATCGCGCAAAGCAAAAATCGAGAGACGTTTACCTGCAGAATAAGGGTGCTCCCCGTCAGTTGCCGGGTTGGGTCAAGTCGCCTAGCATCCAGACCCATGATGAGTTCCCCCGTGGCTAGCCAAGCAGGGCTATGACCAGTCTCCATCTGGTCAACCACTCCAATCAGCCTGATTTGACCCACGCATGAGTCAGCATCCATCAACCCCTCGAAGACGTAGCGGTGCAGCATGCAAAACGCGAAAGCCCTACGCCGGTGAGAAGGCGTAGCCCTTACATCCTGGCTATTCATGAACTTGTCAGCCAAGTCGAAAAGGGAGACAGTATCTCCCCGCACCATTCGATCTGTCTCAGCATGAGACAGACCCAAGAAATCCCTCAGTCTCCTCCTCGGGTCCGGGTAGAACGGAGGAATGGCAGAGCGAGCAACAGGGCTCCAACCTCCAATGGCTGCGATCTCCTCGGGAAGAGGGCATATCTCTCCCCGCGGGAACGCAAAGACGTGGTGGGTAGTATCCCAAAGTGCCAAACAAGCATCCAAGAAATGCACATCAGGCACCAGACGCCTAAGAGGAAATAGGCTGGTAATCCCCATTTGGGTCAGCTGAATCCTGTCTTCATCCCGAAAATGTTGGGACCAAGCAAAAAGCATTGATGTGAGATGCTCGATGCCCATCGCAGGAATTTGATGTCTCTTAAAAGACTGAGAGATTATTTTTAAGAAAAGGAGAGTTTTGGTTTGAGATGCAGAAAGCTGAAGCAGGGAAACCTGTATTTATAATAGGGAAGCCTGGCAGTAACCCTGGCTAACCCTGCCTCCTCAGTAAACTGGGCCCCAACATATGCAGGCCTGACTTCAATCCAGAATAGGAATTTAGTCATCCTGAGCTTTCCTAAATTCTTTCTAAAAATTCCTCCTTCGAAAATTTCAACTTTTTTCAGAATCTAGTGCATTTTCCCCAGCACAAGTCGGTTTTTTGCCTATGTGTTACATGCAATTTATCATGTGTCAGCATACAGGTACACCTCAGGACTTCAGAAGCAAGTCCCCGCGAAACTACTTAAATTCCCCAACGGAGTCAACTTTTCCCCGGTATGCTACATCCAAAGCATAATGTGTCGGCATACGGGTACACCTACGCCCCGAAAGGCAAGTTTTACTCCCCACAGAGCATCATCATCAGGTCAGGTACGACTCAGGGCCTCAAAAGCAAGCCCGTACAGCTCACATATCTCCCCAGCGGAACGCCCGAGGCGGCATTTTCCCCGAAATGGTACAGGATGGGCCCACATATAGGCACGCCTAGGACTTATGCAACAAGTCTGACTCCCCGCGGAGCTATCATCGGCAGGACAGGTATGACTCTCTGCTTATGGCTGGCGAGCCCTTCACGCTAGTCTACCGGACTATAAACGACCCGACCGGAAGGCTGCCAGGTCGTAATCTGCGATTGGCCTGGTAGCTACTCTGACTTTCGCCTTGTCCAAGCCTCAGTCAGAGTGGGGGCTCTGTAGACACCCGCATTTTGCCTGCTAGTGTCTATAGCAGTTCCCGACAAACACCCGATGATGATCGGACGCAAACGTGACTTAGTATACTCGGATTTGGACCCGAAATCAATAATATCTGACATGGACTTTTAGCGGAGTAATAATCTCACAAAACAGACATCAAATTCAGGCCCAGTGGGTCGTTCCGAGCAAAATAAGACTAATTTGGGCCAAAACCGACACCAAAAATAAATCCCGTCTTTTGGCGACCGGGTCGAAACCCGGTCAAAGACGAACCCGTCACAAAATCAGCCCAGGTACATCTTCTAGAAGATGGCGCCCAACCACATTTTCAAAAAAGATCACACAATCAAACCAAGTCAACCTTTCCTCTTTTATCTCGGATCACCTGATCCACTCGGTCGAGTGGATTGACCCACTCGGTCGAGTGGAGCGTCAAAAACCGGATCAGGCCCATTTTCTAGGGCACTCGACCGAGTGCACTAGGGCCACTCGATCGAGTGACCCTAGGTCGTGGGGTAAACTCTATAAATACCCCATGACCCTCACTCATTTCAGAACTTGGATCAACCTCTTCACCCTCATTTTCTACCTACATTTACCCCACATTTCAGCCATACTCCCTACCCTACAACCCTAAGCAAACATACACACAAACCGAGTCTCTTGTCCCTCGATAAACCGACAACACACACACACACCATAACTTACATACATCCTCGATACTCCATAGTCCCGTCACTATTTGCGAGCCCGTTTCCGAGGTCCCTACTAAGCATGTATGTTGAGGGTGTCCCAAACCCCGTTTCTATCTTTGTTGTTTTCGCTTATGTTTTTGTATCATTTATTTTGTACTTATATTAATATCGTAATCCTAACACTCTAACTCTAACATTCTAACATTTTACTTTTTTGCATACTAACTTTTACATTTCGTTACTAACATTATAATCATACCGCGTATATATATATATAATTAGTATCAAAATCTCGGTTTCGGATACGTTTGACTATAATTGTCGCCTAAAGTCCGTCTAATCCTTTTACGAGCAACGACGGAGGTGGAGCCCTTTCGAGGAGCCCCGCCCCAATGTGCTCAAAGGCGTGACGTGATCGTGACTAATCGTAGTTGAACGCATTCGATCCCATTTCAATTAGTGCGGAACCCGTTGACACGAAAACCGACATCACATAACCCGAAGGGGTTAGTTTCGATGTCGTGACGTAGAGGGAAGCATTCCGTTACTAATTCAAATTTTCTAACACAAACATTTCATAAAGTCCCGACAACGATATTATAATCGTACATGTACACGATTATAGTACCGGAGGTTGAGTTAAATTCAAATCATGCGATATTTGTATTTAACTCGACCGACCGTCGTTTTCAACCCCAAAAACGAAACGAGCTAACACTCGTACAGGGACTACTCGACCGAGTGCATAGGCCACTCGATTGAGTAATGTCCATAAAGCTGGGCAGATTACTTTTTGAGGGCACACTCGACCGAGTCAGACCATGACTCGACCGAGTGGGTCCTGTAACCCAGAAAACCGAGAGCTTAAATGCAACATTTAAGCCTCGTCCTGTTTTTACGACTCTTAGTCGACACGTGTAAAGTCAATCACGTGAATCCATTTTCCAAAACCCACGTTTATCGTGGCAACTCCTTTTCCGAAAATTCGATAACTGTACTACAATCATATGAGACATGATTATATTACCGGCAAACCGAATTAAATCTAAATTCGTCAATATTTTAATTTAATTCGGCCAACTCTCGATTTAAGACACATAAAACACGAGTCATAGCTCGTACAGGTGCTGCTCGGTCGAGTATACCTACCACTCGACCGAGTAACACCCCAAACCGTGGGCAGAAACTTCTTTTAGGACGCACTCGACCGAGTCAGACCATGACTCGACCGAGTGAGCCCTGTAGCCCCGTGACCGAGAGCCTTGACACACCTTTCAAGCCTCATCTTTTTATCGACATTAGTCATCACGTGTAAAGACTATCACGTGACTAACCTATTTTCAAAACCATGCACAACACGACACGTAGAACGACTTTGATCACCTTTTGACATGATGAGTCGGGACAAGACTACGGGATATGAGATCGGGCTAGCAATATGCCGTAGTCTCGTATTTCCGTCCTTCGTTTAGTACACGATATAATGTGTATTTAATCGGGGTTAGTCCATCTACACATTTCGCGGTCTAGTTTACATACGGGTCCGTCCCTACTATTGTATCACGTTGTTTTTATTACTTTTACGTAACGTTGTATTGTGAATTCCGGGTTGTATTTCCGCCCGTGTAACTTGTACGTTACTTTTTTGTTTACTTTCGAGCTTTGTTTATTTACTTGCTTTTACGCTTTATAAACGAACCTCGCATGCTAAATCACTTTGACCAAAAATAAGATGCATTAAATGACGTAGTTCACATACTATTAATATGCCTAGCCCGAAAACGCTGTTTGCATATCATTTAATCGTTTTACTAGCGCGCACACACGAACACGAACGATGTCTTAGTAGAGGCCGCCATGTGCGGGCGGGGTTGGGTGTCCTTAGTGGGCTTCCCAACACGTACCCTCACCCCTTACTCAGAACCTTTGGTTTCCGGATGTCCGAAACCCTTGGCGCACGAGAGTCATTCTATATACGAAAGCCGGTTTATACGGTATCGATATTGCAATGCAAAGGGACGAGCCCAATAAACTCTGAAATCGAAGTGGGCTTACTTTGTGTAAAGCCCATGACGACATAGAGTGGGCTCGTATGGTTCCGAATAACCACAAAATTCGGTGGCGACTCCATTTTGACTTAAATTTCGAACCCGAGAACAATCTCACCACGAGATTCATTCGCCTACCCAAACCCGCGCGTGGCCGCGTCGGGGTGGACCTACGTCATGTCCACAATATTGTTTCCTAATATTATAGTATAGAAACGGTATATTATTAAAGTTCTGATTGGAGTAACGAGTCATCATCATTAGAATAACATACCTAATGTATTACAGTAACACGTTTGAAACATTGGAGTAACATGTCATCAGATTTAGTTATTAATGTTTTGGTTAGAATACCACCATATTTCAAGTTCTGATTGTTTGTTTGTCGCCACGTTTATTGCCATTGTTCTTATTCTTGTAGTAGACGCAAAAACACAGGAATGGTGCAAGGCTGTGGGTGAGAGTTTCACTCCATACATCATAGAGCAGATCTTCAAAGATGTAGATGAGAAGAAGAAGAAGAAGAAGAAGAAGAATCTTTAGAAAATGTCATGTAAGTCATCGTCTGACGAAGAAGAAGAAGAAGAAGAAGAAGAAGAAGAAGAAGAAGTAGTACAATATATTGTTAGAGTAACATACATGATTCGTTAGAGTAACATACTGAATAAGTTACAGTAACACAGTTTATGAGTTTGATTGATTTTCCAATATCTAGTCCTTAGAGTAACATCCTTTATTGGAGTTAAATGAGTTAGAATAACACACATTATGCGTTAAAATAACATACTTAATGAGTTACAATAACACAGTTTATGAGTATAATTTGATTTCCAATATCCAGTTCTTAGAGTAACAAGTGTGAAACATTTGAATTATAACGGAGTTTTATAATTTTTGTTTTGGAGTATCCTTAATAGAAACATACATTATTCTTTTGGTTGATTGGAAGTCCTGTTTTTGCAAGAGACTATTATGCAACATATCAGATTTTATGAGTTAAAGTAACACAGTTCTTGAATTAGAGTAACACATTGTATGAGTTAGAGTAACAGTTTTTGCAAGAGACTATTATACAACATAACAGATTTTATGAGTTAAAGTAACACAGTTCATGAATTAAAGTAACACATTGTATGAGTTAAAGTAATATAGTTCATGGGTTATGGCAGTAACATAGTAACATACGTACAATGACAGTAGGAAAATGATGATTTTTTGGTGAAGATGAAAAAAAAACTTAATTTTGAAGAAACTTGTTGTGTGAGAGAAAGAGGTCGATAACAGATTGATAGGACAGAGAAAAGTTTGCATTGAGATAATTAAGGATGATAGAGAAATGATATATTTAACAAGATTTGTTAGTTATTTCTTTATTTCACCTCAAGAAATCACAACCATCTATCTTCCACTTGATCAATGGTCCAAGATTGGACACATGGACTCAATGTATATAGGAGGACTGTGTGTGGGTTCCGGTGAAGCAGGGTAACTCCTTACACTCATTGAGACACAATCTAGACCATTAGATTAGATGGAACATACATCCAAATAAGTGTTATATACACTAAAAAAAACTCATTATATACGTTAGTAAACTCACTATATATACACACACTTATGAACGCAATATATACAGTAAAATAATTGTTATATACACTCAAATAGTTATTATGTACACCAATTAATCAACAATGAAATATACATCAAAATAGCTGTTATATACACTAAAAAAACTCATTATATACGCTATTAAACTCACTGCATATATACACTTAATAACTCAATACATACAGTAAAATAATTGTTATATACACCCAAATAATTAATATGTACATCAGTTAATCAACAATGGAACATACATCAAAATAACTGTTATATACACTAAAAAACTCATTATATACGCTATTAAACTCAGTACATATATATACACTTAAGAACTCAATATATACATTAAAATAGGCTACTATGTACAGCAATTAATCTAACATATATACACTGAAATAATTTTCATATGTACGTAATTATTTTATATAGTAATTGTTATATACCCTAAAACAGTTATTACGTATACTGAAATTATTTTTATATACACCAAATTTATTTTAATATTAAAAAAATGATTTTTTTCAGGATTTGTTTTTTTGAATTTTTTTCCCTTTGGGGAAAAAAATCTAGCAAAAAATGTTTTTTTTGGGGAAAAAATTGTGTTTTTTTTTGGAAAAAAATGTATTTTTTACGGGAAAAAAAATTCCGATATTTTTTTTTTTCGGAAATTAAATTATTTTTTTTCGGAAACAAATTTTTTTTTGGAAAACCTTTCTTATAGCCAGTAACTGTCACCCTCAAACTGTAGATATTTGTAAGACCAGGGCCGATGGTTTCGATCTTAAGGTTGTCACGGTTGATCTTAAGGACATTGATTACTCGTCTGGGGGCGTTTGTGCGGTGTTGGTTCAGTATCCTGGTACTGAGGGCGAGGTTTTGGATTGTGGGGAGTTTATTAAGAAGGCGCACGCTAGTGGGGTTAAGGTTGTTATGGCTACTGATCTGTTGGCATCGACTGTGTTGAAGCCTCCTTGTGAGTTGGGAGCTGATATCGTGGTTGGTTCGGCTCAGAGGTTTGGTGTACCCATGGGCTACAGTGGTCCACATGCCGCTTTCTTGGCTACTTCTCAAGAGTACAAGAGGTTGATGCCTGGAAGAGTGATTGGTCTTGGTGTTGATGCTTCTGGTAAGACTGCCCTTCGTATGGCGATGCAGACTAGGGAGCAGCTCATTTGCACTGCTCAGGTATTATTGAGCTACTCTTTATACAGACTAGTTTTATGCTGAATATTTGATTTATTCATCTTTTGTTTTTATGATTAGGGATGGTGAGCTTAATGGTGGTTAATTTGTATTCATGTCTTGATTATTCCGTTTAACTTTAGTTAAGTTGTCTCTGCCTGTGCTTGGATTGCTTAGCGGTGTAGCATGTGTAATAGCTGCAAGTCCATGTTTGCTTTTGTGTCGGTTTTTATGTGAGTACATCTGTACATGCAAGTGTGGTAGGGAGTCCAACACTCATTATCCAGCACTTTAAACATGTTGGACAAGTTTAACATAAAGTATTGTATGAAAAATATGAAAAGCGGAATACTTAACGTATCTGATGAGGCTTATATGGTTTGTAACCTTCCTTATATCTTGTTTTTGTTTGTCTTGTTGTGTAGGCTTTGATGGCCAACATGGCTGCCATGTACTGTGTTTACCATGGACCTGACGGCCTTAAAACCATTGCTCAAAGGGTGCATGGCACATTTGCAGCTGGGGTGAAAAAACTTGGAACAGTGGAAGTTCAGGGTCTGCCCTTCTTTGACACTGTCACCGTCAAAATCAAGTGCAATTGCTGATGAAGCCTACAAGAACGAGATCAATTTGCGTGTTGTGGACCAGAGCACTGTGAGTTTCATTGGTCCTGATGGTTCTGCTGTGTGTGTCACTTACCTTGCGTTGTTTTGTAATTAGATTTTTTCTTGGCTTTCAGATAACTGTTTCTTTTGATGAGACAACTACTTTGGAGGATGTTGATAAGCTTTTCAAAGTCTTTGCGGCTGGAAAATCTGTGAGTGTCTTTAATTCTAATCCTTCCGTCCCATTTATGTGTAACCAATTTGACTTCGTTGCTGCATTGATTTTAAAGTTGACCATCAATTTTTTCAAATATATGCGGTGTTAAGTTTGTCTTGGTTGATTTACCAAAGCACTGTTCGTAGTTATTGTATCTGTATAACAATAGTCGGAAGTATGTGTCAAAGCTGATATCACTTGACGACGATAATATAATTGGGATGGAGGAAATATTTATTTACTTAGTATTGTTGGAAATATAGGGTCACTATAGGGGCGATATATAACTAGAGAATATACGTTGTTGTGTCGTGGTATGAAGGTCACTGAATGAGAAACGAAATCGCCCCGACTACGGTACAAATCGGAATGGGCGTCGTCCCCCAAGGTCACACAACACTCCTAAAAGGTTGTGTACTCAACCATTAGGAGTTGGAACTCGATGGTATACTCAGAATTTATCAAAGAGATTTGGATGATGACATTTGATGTATGTGCTCACATGTCCTATCATGCTCATACTTATATAATAAGTGTCATATGAGATTAACCTCAAAAGGCATCCAAAGTCACTTTATGATAGAAAATAAATTATCATTATTTTAAATATAATGACATTCATAACCATACAAATAAATTGGTGTCATTATGTTACTTAATGGGAGATACTCTTACTATGCAACAATAGTCAACATATTGTCCTTGCATTATTTCTAACAATCCCCCACTAATGCAAATGACAAACCGAAAACAAAAATTCTGAGCATATGAAAAGGTTGACACTTAGACGTTAATATCTTTCGATTTGAATTAACGTATTAGTGAAATGAGTCAACTTACTTCCAACAAGAGAATATCTTTCGATTTGAATTCCTTATTGAATTTCGGTTGAATTATTCTCACAACACATATCATACCTTAAGTTCCACACGAGTTCCGCAATACGATTCAACAAATTTATGGCCAAATGAACCTTGGGATTTTGATGAGTGCTCTAAAAAGATAACTCAATCTCTCATAGAAGGAGGTCAGCCCTTCACACTCACTTAGGTAATTCTATCAAGGATATCTCCACATAACCCACTCACTTATGAGCTATAGAATCATTAAGAGCTCGAAAGCTCAACCTCTCAATACTACGTACGGTGAATCCATCAAGTCCTTCACAACAGGACCACCCAAACATAGGGATATAGATTCATTAAGAGAAATATCTCAACCTCTATCATTACGTTGATCTCATCAAGTCCGTCTCACAGGACCACCCAATTTGGTCTATAAGACCATTAAGAGCTATGTGCTCAACCTCTATCATTACGGTGATCTCATCAAGTCCGTCTCATAAGGACCACCCAAATTTGGGCTATAACACCATTAAGAGCTATATGCTCAACCTCTCAAATACACCAAATTAAATTTGATGATTTCAACTCTCTCAAATCTGCATAATACATGTGTGTAATTCACTACACATCATTTTTAGCAATATGAAGATGAAATTAGCATCAAACATTGCATAGCAATTGATGCCCCCATAATAAGCCATAAATATTAAGCTCCCAATCACCATTCATTATCTCGGTAAGGTTAAAAGAGCAAAATAATACGCATACATAAAAAATAAAATTATAACAGTCTTCTCAATAGACTTATAATAAAATTATTATAAAGATGAAAGCTTACTCATGATCATTGTGCATCTCACCTTGTGATCCAACATCTTTATAAATATCCAACACGTTGCAATTCTCATTATTGCACCATATATACATCATCATTTTTATATTAGAGAATAACGATCTCGATGATTGTTTCACTTATATTTTCCTTTTGCAAATCCACAAATTAAAATATATAACCTTTATTCACATAAAATCAATCATCATAATCTCATATATTGTGGTGTAAGCCAGATGTACAACATAAATAAATGAACCTTACGCAACCATTATTTATTGACTTGGTCAACAAATTAAAACTCCTACATTTGGTTCAATTATTCATGTATAAAACATGTTATCGGTCATCACTTTCCCCCACAATTAGAGATATACATACTTTTCACAAATTATAAGATATCAACTCTAAAATTGATGCATGAATAATTTTATCAAATAAGTTTGAATGACTTCCCCCACATGTTGTCACACCACGAAATAGTGACAAACATAATCGTTCAACCAAAATATACAAATTATTCATTCATTAATCATCCCAACTTTTAGATATCAAATAATTATGCCTGACAATTTATTAATTTCATAATCTATTCTTAGAGTAATTTATCAAATAATTCATCCAATTATTTAATACATACTTGATCAAGATTATGCATGTCATTAAAAATAAAATATTTAACCTCCACATATAGCTTATTTTACTCGAGTGAGCATTGATGCGTCTCTAGTGTGAAGTTAAATTCTTCTTCCAAATGTATCCAAAATAATTTACAAGACAAATACACACGTGCCTTTTCAAAACATTAATAAGGATACGAAAAATCACACTAATATATATTATACATATTCAATTTTCTCAAGCAAAACATACATAATGTTCTTAAATTGATTAATGAATAATATTCAATATCATATATATTAAGTGCATAGAATAAATTTATAACGGCTATATAATAAATTTATAACGGTTATGTAATAAATCCAAATATTGCTCTCATTACTCATAAGAGCATATAATCTCCACATTGTCAACTTCCAAGACAACATAATTTGCACAAAAATCATTAATAATTAATTATTACTCCACTAATAATCACATTAATTATTTTGATCGTAGGCATATAATATTCTCCATAAACACAGAAAATCATTCACCATTTAATTGTATACTAATACAAACATGTGTGCAAATTCATCATCCATCATGAAATATTGAGACTAACACATTCAACATATGTTCAGAAACAATATATATAACATCCTACTCTTATCAGATAATTTATCTTCCAATCAATGACGGTAAATGATACTCATCTACCAAACGTAATTATTTTATCATCATGAATCACAAGAAGACAAGAACTAAACTGATAGATATCATACCTCATTCTCAAGGATGAATATTGATAATAAAATAAGATAATACCATCCATTCATAAACCTTCAAAAACTTTCAGCATACTACCACGACATTGTGTCCCGTTTTCCGAAGGGTAAATGGCAGAATCAGCTCACGACTTCAACTAAAGAGTTGTAGCCCTTCTTCTTAGCTTTCCAACTCCATATTACACGTCCAAATCGGAGCTCTAGAGACGGAGTTATTGCCATAATACCGAACTGTTGTCTCACCCTCAACGAGATGAATCTTACCAACGAAACAAGATAGCCAATTGAAACAATTCCAATGACAAGTGATGAACACAACCACAATAATAGTGACATAATTTCGTTGCTCAATTGTTGGAAATATAGGGTCACTATAGGGGCGATATATAACTAGAGAATATACGTTGTTGTGTCGTGGTATGAAGGCCACTGAATGAGAAACGAAATCGCCCCGACTACGGTACAAATCGGAATGGGCGTCGTCCCCCAAGGTCACACAACACTCCTAAAAGGTTGTGTACTCAACCATTAGGAGTTGGAACTCGATGGTATACTCAGAATTTATCAAAGAGATTTGGATGATGACATTTGATGTATGTGCTCACATGTCCTATCATGCTCATACTTATATAATAAGTGTCATATGAGAATAACCTCAAAAGGCATCCAAAGTCACTTTATGATGGAAAATAAATTATCATTATTTTAAATATAATGACATTCATAACCATACAAATAAATTGGTGTCATTATGTTACTTAATGGGAGATACCCTTACTATGCAACAATAGTCAACCTATTGTCTTTGCATTATTTCTAAGAAGTATTATTCCTCATAATATACCGTAAATGAAAGTATGGTGACTAAAACTGTGCCCACTATGTTGATCGACTGTCAGGTACCATTTACCGCTGCATCAATTGCACCAGAAGTTGAGACTGCTCTCCCTTCTTCACTTGTGAGGGAAACCCCCTATTTGACTCACCCAATATTTAACACGTATGACTCTCTTTGCTAAATTCATCTATGAAGCTGCTTCTTTTCGATGTTACATCTTCTGAGTAAATGTACCTTAATAGGCACCACACGGAGCACGAGCTGCTGAGGTACCTTCACAAGCTACAAGCAAAGGATTTGTCTCTATGTCACAGTATGATTCCATTGGGTTCTTGCACAATGAAGTTGAATGCTACCACTGAAATGATGCCAGTCACGTGGCCGAGCTTCACAGATATTCACCCTTTCGCCCCTCTAGACCAGGCGCATGGAACAAACCCTGCAAGTGCTGCCATGTGTGGTATGAAGATTGTCTCTGTTGGAACTGATGCCAAAGGAAACATCAATGTTGAAGAAGTGAGAAAGGCTGCTGAAACACACAAGGACAACCTAGCTGCACTTACGGTACGAGCTGCATACTCCAACATAAATGACTAATACTCTCTTACATTTAATTCAGGGAGTCATGTATGAGACAGTTTCGCATGTGAACCAACCAAAATCCTCATGTATACCTCCTCCTTTAGTGACAAAGTTAATTGGTTGGTTTGACATGTTGGAGTGTAAGACCGCCCCCTATGAGCTTTCGTGCATTAGAATCATTAACAATAGTTCTAATTTCCAGGTTACCTACCCTTCAACTCATGGTGTCTATGAAGAAGGCATTGATGAAATCTGTAAGATTATTATCCATGACAATGGGGGTCAAGTATACATGGATGGTGCTAACATGAACGGATTGAACGCACAGGTTGGTTGATTCTCATTTCTGCTTGTGGATCAAATTCTTATCCCTGCTGGCTGTTTCTATATCATAGATTTTGAAATACATGAAAAATGATTGATCATGATTGTATCCAGGTTGGTTTAACAAGCCCAGGATACATTGGAGCGGATGTTTGCCATCTTAACCTGCACAAAACATTTTGCATTCCACACGGAGGAGGTGGTCCTGGTATGGGTCCCGTTGGTGTGAAGAAACATTTGGCACCATTTTTGCCATCGCACCCTGTGGTATGGACTCTCTCGCCTAAACTTATTGTGATCAACTGACACGTAAAGCTACACTCCTTTTTCATCGCTGGTTGCCATTTTCTATAAGAACTCGTCATTGCAATGCTAACTTAGCAAGTGGTGCATTCTTCATAGATAATCAATTCAATTGTAATGTTTTACCCCCATTTGCCTAATGTAGGTGGCGACTGGCGGAATTCCTGCCCCAGAAGAGTCAAAACCCTTGGGTGCCATTTCTGCGGCACCTTGGGGATCTGCTCTAATTTTGCCCATTTCATACACCTACATTGCCATGATGGGCTCGAATGGTCTGACTGATGCCTCTAAGCAGGCTATTCTCAATGCAAACTATATGGCTAAGCGTTTGGAGGTACGTGCCTAATTGCTTGTATATCCCTCAGCCGAAATTCAATCATCAAATTATATCATGGGATTTCCTATGATTCCATACGTTTCAACGATGTGAAGATGACTATGGGTTTAACCTCTTACATTTATTTCTTTCTACAGAATCACTACCCCGTTCTTTTCCGTGGTGTCAACGGAACATGTGCTCATGAATTTATCATTGATTTGAGAGGCTTCAAGGTAATTACTACAAATGAAGCTTAATATGTACCGTCTGATTGATTTCTGAGAATTTTGGTGCTCAACTGTTACTCTACCTTGCAGAACACCGCTGGCATTGAGGCTGAGGATGTCGCCAAGAGGCTTATGGACTACGGTTTCCATGGTCCTACAATGTCATGGCCTGTCCCTGGCACACTCATGATTGAACCCACAGAAAGTGAAAGCAAGGTATGTTTTGAATGCTACTCATCCTCTCCAAATCTTTCATATCATGCTCTTACCATTGTTACTTTCTACAGGCGGAGTTAGACAGGTTCTGTGATGCCCTCATCTCCATTAGGGAGGAAATTGCTGAGATTGAGAACGGGAAGGCCGATGTCCACAACAATGTACTCAAGGTATTAACTTCAATCTATTCCTGCATGTTTATCGGACTGTTTGACCATAATTTTTTTGGTCTAACTCGCAGCTTCTAAAGTTTGATTAGAACATTGCTTCACAAAACTCAGGCTCGGTGAGTTGATCTTGTTGGGTGTAAATTCAATGAGTAGAAAGGACTTGACCGGGAATTGTTGTGTGCAGGGAGCACCGCACCCACCCTCAATGCTGATGGCAGACTCATGGAGCAAGCCATACTCTCGGGAATACGCTGCTTTCCCTGCTTCGTGGTTGCGCTCTGCTAAGTTCTGGCCTACCACTTGTAACTTTCTTCTTAAACCATATTCATTCCTATGCCTCAAAACTTGATCTTCTTCCCCACTGTTTGCCTAGCTGAAACATTTATGTGTGTGCTTTCAGGCCGTGTGGACAATGTGTACGGCGACAGGAACCTGGTGTGCACCCTGCTGTCAGCAAACCACTACGAAGAAGAAACGGCAGCAACTGCATAAACTTAGCCGGTGTTTGTTTAGTTCACAAAGCGTTTACAGTTTACAGTCTCATGAGGGACATTGTTTTCCTGCATATTCCTCCTGTTGTATATACATTCCATTACTATTGGAGGGATTAGATTCCCTTCCTCCCTCCCTCTCCCTCCCTTCTTTCCCTCTTTTCTCTAATTTAAGCAAAAACAAAGAAATTTCATTCCTATAATCAATATTAATACTTTTATATGCTGAATCTGCATACCTTCTTGTATAACTCCAAAGCAGGCATAAAGTTTGAGGTTATGGGCTCAGCCCGTCCCTATTGAAATCCTCGCGCACGCAGTTGATTGCATGGCTGGTTCATATTTGCCATGTCTCTCTGCTCTTGAGTCATGACTATAAGCCTATTAATTCCTTGGTGATTAACTACTACTCGTTATCCAGGTGACCTCCGCTTGGAACCATCTGTTTTTGCAGTTACAACAAAGAAACAAACACGAAAAATTTATGTATTCATTTCCTAGTGAAGTACAGAAAGTAAATAATCAAAATTGGCCTACTCCGAGAATTGGGTGTTACAGGCTAAATTGAGTCAGATTAGTGAAATTCACTTTGTGCCATGAAGTTACTAAGAGTCGGGTCATACTCGTGTCGAACACAAAGGGTAAAGTGAGATCAACTTTAGTTGTTCAGAGCAAATTCTCGATCTGTAAACCTCAGTTAGCATTAACATGACCCTAGAAATACTTATCCTTGTTCATTTACACATCGTCAAACCACCTCGCAGCACGATCTGCTCTTATATGGGTTGTTCATTCACATATTGAAACCCCCAAAAGTGTTGTTGTAACAAAAGTTCCAACAAAATGGAGTGGCTGTGTATCTTCAATTTATTGAAAACATCTTGACAAATGCTGAGCATTTCATCACAAGATTACGTACTCATAATCAAATTCTCTTCTAACCTATTACAAGTGAGGACTTTAGATTAGATTGAACACGAAATTCATCAAACATTGAAGTGCTTTGTTTGCACAACCCCTCCATCGATGTTAACGCCACGCCGCATAACAACAACCTGAGACTGCTGACACTGTAAGGATCATCAAACAAGCGTATTATTCTTGACCACAAGAATCGGTTGGTCATAACTTGGGAGTTTACTCGGATGGAGTCTTAAGCACCATACTTGGGCGCCTTCCACAGCTTAAAGGCTACTTCATAGATGAACCTATCTGCTGCTATTGCCAGGTTTCCGCTCTTCTGATAAGTGAACATACCACAATACACAATAATCCTATTTAGTTTTATTTTATTTTTGGAAATTTGGTACCTTATTTTTTTATGGGTATTGAAAAAAAAACATGGTATGGAAAGCCAGGGGGAAGTATTTTGATAATTTTAGGGATTCTAAACCTATCTCATGCCATTCAATGGCTTAATCAGCCAAGTTAATTGAAATTTCTGAATTCCGATATTTGCCCAATGTTTGATGCATGCATACCTTTTTAAATTCACAGAAGGAAAACTCCTCAACTGTATCCTTGCGAGTCACTGCATCCTGCCATTGTGCTACTAACATCGGACAGTAATGCCTGTGAACAACAACAAACCAGCCCTAGTAAAAAAAAACTCTTAAGAATGCGTTCTATTTTAAAGATCATTAACATGTGAAAAACCTTATATCATTCCTCAAATCCACTCCCTTCAGGGTGTAGCTTTGGCGTGGGAAGAGGCGTCGAAGGTCAGGGTTGTTTAATTCGGCTAAAGACTCAAGTGACAAGGTTGGATCATCCTTAGAGTCATCCCCGTAGCTCACGACGATTGACAAATGCAATCGAGATCTAACTTCAGACCCGGGTGTGGCTACCTGCATTGGCATATCCACGTGTCAGCATTAGTCCCTAACACCAGGGGAAAAAATGATAATAGCATCAATATAATAGAATGCATACCTGCAATATTCGTCCAACCAAGCTGTTTGCATACTCAAGATCAGTCTGCACATTCTCGATTTCATGTGGTCCAATATGCAAGAATATTAGATCAAAATGGTCTTCATCTAAGGCCTTTCCATCTTGAAATCCTAACATTTTTAACAACTCGTCTGCTACTAAATCACTTGACTGTCCATTAATAAGCTTATCAAACGAAGTAACAGTAAAACCAAGCTTCTCTCCAAACTGATTAACAGCAGAATTGTTGGTCACTATGGCTGCTTTAATACCCATGAACCTATCAGAAGAGTAGCTCATCGCTTTTAATATACTTCCAAAAAAATTAGTAGTATCATTAAGAACAAAAACCGTCTTATACCCAAGACTGCCCCATTAATGCTATGATAAAATGAATTATATAATATATGGGTTGGTCTCACATGTGAGATTGTCTCATATGAGACTCGGTGAAAAAATGATTATGATACCAAAATGTAAGCATCTGTACCTTTCCGCCATACTCGGAACATGTTTGGGAGCTGCTACATCAAAACCCTTTTTCCCGCTCTGAACCAAAACAGATGGCTACAATGCTGAGATCATTTGCCTACAATAAACAATAATTTTAGAAAGCATACGAAATGAGCCTCACATCACTGTCAACAGCCTCACTGGCATCCAGTAGCTGCGCTAATTCACTGATAAGCTTCTCATCTTCCCTCTCTGCAGTAAAGATAGAGGTGGCATTAAACAATCTCTAAATTAGGATCCCAATCACCCACCCACATTACCACGTATCCAGTGAGAGATACACTTGGAAAAAAAATTCGTTCTCAGTCCAGTTTTACACTGGAAAAGTCGGTAATTGCTAGATAAAGCTACTCAAACAAATTGCAATAACAAATACGGAGTACTTCCTCTATCCCATATTTATTTCCCCATTTGACTCGAGGATAACTTTGACCATTATCTCTCCAAATATATATAGAGATGAATGTAAATTTGTCATGATCAAACATTGTTTCCAAAGCTATTTAGATACCTATTTGACCAAATCACACTTTCCGTATTGCACCAGAACCCGGTGTATGTTTGAGAAATTTTAAACCTCGTATACTCAATGTTTCACATAGCCTATTTAGATCTTGACTATAAATGAAACAACCTAAGTTAAACTAGACAGATTGCGATTCCGAACTAATCCCACATAGCATCTAGGAAGCCTTTAGTTAGTTAACCCTCAGTGATCACTATGTATGAATCAAGCTGAAAATCTCATGAAAATGAGAGTGAGATGATTAGGCTAACCCTCAGTTACTAGCAGGAAAAACCCACTCTTTTTTTAAGAAGATGCCAATGAAGACATAGAAGATCATAACATGCAGAACTCCTCTTGTAAAAGCAAGTGATCATCCATTATACAACAACACAAGAGCATGAAAGGTTCTATGAAATCGTCAAATCGTCTCCAATAAAACAATCCTAAAAAAAAGGCATAATAATAAGGAGAATAATAAAAATACACGGTTTCAAGCTAATAATTTTTTTTAAAAATGGTTACGAGTCCAAGTTAATTGATCAGCCATTACAAGTTTATAACCATACTATTAATCCAAAATCAGAGGCAACTAAAACTCATTTAGTACAGCATTCTGCAATATTCAACAAAACCCAGAAACAACCAATAGTAGAAATTGAATAATCGATCATTCACATTTATAAAACACAGAAATTGAACGAAAGATTAAAACTTTAATGGTGGGTATGGATCAATTTCGATTAGAAATGAATGAAAATTGGGAGAGTGACCTGGATTGTGAAGAGCTAAGAAAGCAGAGGAACCTCTGGATGCAACCTCGTGAAAATGAGAGAGAGATGGTTTGATGAGAGGAGCTAAGCCATAGCCGTATAATACAAGTCCTCTACTTGGCCTGTCTGCCATTGATGATGAGTTGATGACTAAGCTAATACTCCGTAACTTAGTGAGACATGTTAGAATATTTATTTCTTCCGTTCCAATGAATTGATTGTCTTTTCTTTTGTTACCAAGGTGGGAACCAATGAGGGAGTGACATGTAGAGCAAAACTTATGAGAATGATCAAATTGCATATAAAAAACATTCCTAAAATAGAAAGGTAAACAATTCATTGAGACGCCCCAATATGGAATAGGCAAACAATTCATTGGGACGGAGGGAGTATATTCTTATGGCCTTGTGTCTTTCGGGTTTGTAAATGACGAGTTCACGTTTAACGGGACTTTGATATAAAGTCGACACTGTGATGGTTCGGTTTCGATTAAAGTAATTAAAGTCGGGAATTACTATTCCTTCCGACCTTATCCAATATCACGAGATGCCTTTTCACGAAGAGATATAACAAGTTGAGTTATGAACAAATACATCCCTTGACATGTATATATCCATATACATATCAATATAAGTGTAAGTAATATCATCATATTCTCAAAAAGAAAACAGTTTGTGAAAGGCAGAGTTCTCTTCTCCATCTACTGAGAACGTTAAGGAAACGGGTTAAGGAAGAGAATCACATTGGGTCTTTATTCTTCTTATATTATTATTATTGAGTGCGTCGTAAGACATGGACCGTGGTTAGTCCTCTTTTCGTTCCTTGATTATATTAGGGTTGAATTAATACGAATCTACAATTGATTTTGGTATAGAATTCATTATCGAATCATGACATATAACTTACAGTTGGTATCAGAGCTTTTGTAGATTTAATTAATTTACCCACGAAAAGTGTTTGCGTATTCATTTGATTCGCAGTAATTTTTCTGTATGATGTTCATGTTAAAGTAATAGCAAATTCGTCATAATTTTTACATATTTTGTCCGCTGCATTAGTAAGTGATACGGCACAATGATGCGGCACTATTAATAATGGTATGTCTGATAATAATGATAATGGTAATCTTTGGTTATAATCATCATAATGATAAGTACTCCTATTTAGCCGTAGCATGTTGATGATAATAATAATAATACTAGTTTGATGGCCCGTGAAAATTCACGGGCTGAGGCGTTATTTTTGTTGATAAATAAATTACGAAAAAATCGTTACCTACAACAGATATTAATACACGTAGGAGGTCAATTTTCGACGATAAATATATTTTACTATCATAAAAGATCAGTTGCATCAATAAACTTCACATTATAATTAAATATGTAATAAGAAATTATTTCACTACCAACGAATATTGTGTGTGGACCGTGTGGTTATGAATGACTTTTAGTAGGTAACAGAAATTTACACGATAGTTGTTTCAGTAATTCTAATAAAATATTGACATAATCAACCGTGCAGGAATAATAGCTCTAGTCTAAAACCCATGTTAAAATCAAGGGGTTGATAAATGAACCTATTAGCACCAATGTTAGGTAAAGAATAGATTGTGACTGACGTGACAAAAGTGTTATAGATTGATGTACTCATAATAAGTAGCACACAAGTATGTTTCAAAAGAAGACAATACTGTAAGATTTAAGAATTAACAAATAAATGACTCAAATTGTAACAAAATCAAGAGTACAAAATTAAAATTCTAAAATTACTCAACAAAGACGAATCTAGAACATGCAAAATAAAAAATTAATATAAATACACACACACACACATATATATATATATAGAGGGAAGTTCTAATAAGGTCTGAGGTAAAATTAAGTTCCTAAGTCCAAATTATGGCCATTGGATCTATCTTGCGCGGACGGCTGAGATTGCAAATAAATAAGTAGGTGTAATTAGCATTAAATAACACATTAAATAATTTAGGAGTAAATAAGCAAATAAGAGATTGGATAGGCAGGTGTAATTATCACATATTTGTTTCTCACGAGGAACATTTTCACGAGGCAATCAAACCTCCATAAACCAGCCTTAACTCCGCGCGGCATTCCAATGATGATGGATTTTCGTTTTTCATCGTCACAGCTTCAGTTTAAATTGTTTTTGACGGCTGTTGGGTTCTGTTATTTGTCAACACTTCAGTTTTTGGCAGAGGCTTCCCTCCTTTTACCGTTTTCGTTATCAAGGTGACGTTCGTTTCCGATCGAAGTATTAATTTGTAATGGAGAATTTGCAAATTGTTGAAGTGCCCCATGGTATGTTTATGTAATTTGTAACGAAATTTAAATCGTTCTTTAAATAAAAGCGTCTTCATCAATAGTTCCGTAAAACTTAATTATGAATGATAGCATCTTCTTCAAATATTGAATACGAAGTTTTTTCTGACGAAATATTCATCTGTACGTTTGAAACTTTAATTCAATTACTACACAACTTTAACTTTCAGTTTCTGAAATTTTAGAACTCGTCTCTCACATACTTTCGTCTTCACTTCATAACGTCGAATACTACAATATTTATAACTTCAACAAACTCACTTTATAACTTCAACTCATTCACTGTAGAACTTCAAAGCACAACAATTACAACTTTATATATAACTGCTGGAAAGTTGAACATTATTACTACTCTGTAAAAACATACAACGACACACTTGGAACTTTAATTCAAATTATTTACAACTCCAACTCTCAATTTATGAAACTTCAACTCTAAGCTTCTGAGACTTCAAAACACGTATACTTGCATCTTCAGTGCATGACTTTCAATATTTAAATAACAGTTTGTTTGGAACTTTAATTCAGCTGCAATGCAACTTCAGTACATTACATTTACAACGTCATAGTTAACTGGTGTACATTCAAAACAATCTACCACAGTAACCACACGCTTGCAACTTCAGTTCAAAAACATTACAACTTCAACTCTCAGTTTCTGAAACTTCGACATCATGCCCTTTTGATTCGTAGAACATAACTTTGAAACTTTAAGCCCTTCTCTTTACAACTTCAGTGCACAACGTCTACAACTTCATAATTAAATGGTAGAATGTTCATTTTTCTTCTGCTCATATATTCAACTGTATGCTTGAAACTTCAATTCCAAGACCTTAGAACTTCAACTCTCATCTTCTAAAACTTCATAATACGTGTCCCATATATTCTCCTCAATTTCAACTATAACACTATCAACAACACAAAACGCAATTCTTAGACTCATACGAAGTTAGTTCCTACGAAGTATCTAATAACCATTCACAAACGCATTATTAAGACTCAACAATTAAAACACGGATACCTAATAACCTATCAAAAATAAACCATGGATCATATGCGACAACATTTTAAGGGTCTGAACATTTTGGATACGTGCATTTCGGAAAAAGCTTTCATCAGGTAACTTTTAGTTTTAATTTTTTTCATGAGAGAATTGATGAGGTAAATTTTAACAACCATTTACTTCTCTTTCTGAACACAGTTGCCAAAAAAAAGTCTATTGTCTAACAGGATGAACGTGATAACCCATCAAAAACGTGAAATCAAACATATACATGGATACTACGAAATCAAACATGCAATGAAAAAAAAACCCAAAAAAATCAGTAAACACCATAGAAATTTGATTAAACACCATAAAAATTGATTAGGAACATTATTACCACCAAAAATTGATCAAACACTAAAAAACCCAAATAGAAAACCCCCAATTTAACATGAAACTTGCAAGTAAACCTTGAAATCACGACTAAACGCAAAAACCCCCAAATTGGAAAAAAACCCTAATTTCGATGAAAATCCCCAAATTGCGGTTACTCGAATTACTGTTCTCCATATGCGAAATTAACATTATAATTTACCTGAGATGAAGAAATGTCGGCAAAAGAGATGCTTGGACAATTACTTGGACAATGTAGATGCTTCACCAATTGAGATGCGAAAAGCAGTAGTAGTTGATGAAGAGGAGAATTTAAGACGGTGAAGGGTAAGATATCAGAGATGATGAGAGTTTTAGAGAGGAGAGTTTTGGAGTATTGAATTGTGATGGGAAAATGAGCAGAGAGTAATGAATGAGAATTTTTAAATAGAGGGTGGGGGAAAAAGAGGTAATAAGCATGGAAAACGTAAACTTCCTTTAATAAATTTTTTAAAAAATAATTAAAATTACAATTGCATCTAAGCCATTGATCTGTATTTCATCCGAAGGCTGAGATTGAGACTTAGGACCTTATACATATGCTTAGAGCTTATATGATCTCCCCTCTATATATATATATATATATATAAAGGAAATAAATAAGCGCATCTTCTCATCTAAGAAATCAAGTGTTGAATTTTTAGTCTCAAGAATCAAGTTTCAAGTAGCAGTCCATTTCTTTAGTGAGACAAATCCTAAGTTTGATAGGATAAAACATCATTTAGGGTCTTGCATGTTTTGGCATAATTGTGTGATATTCCTTTTTTGCATCAAAATGTAATTTCACTCAAATTAATTAATGAAATTATATCTTTTGCTGCAAAAAAATAATAGTAATAATAGTAATAATAGTAGTAGTAATAATAATAATAATAATAATAAATTAACAACTTTAATATAGTTTTTCACCATTTTAAACTATCATCTCGCATATATATAATATTAATAAGAAGTATTTTAAAAAATTTGACGATACCTTATCAATTTGTATTCCGGTTCGACCCGTGATCCTCCTTGCTCGACTTGTTTCACGTGTCTAGTGAAATGTTCTGAAATATAAAACTGATTATTAAAAAACATTTTTTTAATTGAGGGCAAAAAATTCAATTTTTAATCCTGTGATCGAAATGAAAAACAAAATCAAAATTGAAAAGAAAAAAATTCAAACCTGAAGTTCACCGTTCATCTCAGGTATGCTGTAATCAACTAATCACTAATGAGTGATAATTAAATAAATTTTTGATTCTTACTCAAATTAAACATCTCAATTGATTCAAAAACTATTAGTTCAAAAGCTACGGAGTTTACCATAATTGATTCAAAAAAAAAAATTAAAAATATGGGTTAATTAGATTAGATCATTATCATTGATTGTGATGTTAATTACTTCTGCAAATCACAAAAAAAAACATTAGTTAAGATAAAAAATATATATATAAATTCATGATAATATAAATATATAAATATAAATTCATGGCAGAAAAATTGTAGATGATTAAAATAATAGATGGTTGAAATTGTAGATGATTAAATAATACTCCCTCCTCCGTATCTATATGTTCATCCCCTTCTATTAAAATACTCAATCTATATTAAATAAAGTGGACGAACATATAGATACAGAGAGAGTAGTTAAGGCGAATTGTAGATGATTATACTGATCAAATTAATAGATAAGGGATGTCACTAAATACTGATATTTATTAATGAAAAATATATGCTGCTTCCGAAATATTATTTTATAGTACATTGTTTTTCAATTTGGTTGTAATATATGTTATGCCTATTGTAATATTACAATATTACTGTATGCCTATTGTAATTGTAATACTAAATGATAAACTTTATTGAATAAAATATGAATCAACTTGTAAAGTAATTGCCGCAAATTGTATAATCAATTACTAAACATACCCTAAATATCAGAGATATGATTAATTAGTTTAGATATAATTGATTAGTTTAGATATATATCACGTGTATCACTAATACAACACATATATTATTGAAAATATATGGTTGATTATAATTGAAAATATATGAATATTAGCAAATGAAAGAATAACGTATTACTTCATCCGTATCTATATGTTCGTCCACTTTTAATATTGAGTATAATTTATAATTATAATTATAATTTTTTAAATTGAGATTATTAGGAACTAAATATCATAATCTCACGTGTATCTTTAATAATCAATCATATCTAGCCGGCATCCTATTTTTATAATTGAGATTATTAGGAACTAAATATCATAATCTCACGTGTATCACTAATATACACAAAAGACAACTAATCATGTCTTTGTAGGAGGCTAGTTTGATGGAAGATTACTACTGATATGTAACTAATAAGCACCAGTAGTTACCACTGATATGTATTATGAATGGAAGATTACTACTATTGTATGCCCTATTCTTGAACAACAATGGTAGTAGGGTTTGATAGACAATTAGGATTTTTAATATATTAGGTTTTAATTCAATTGATAGTGCAGTAGTCGTATGATGAGAGTGTAAGTTCTTTGATCCAGGATTAATGAAGATGTAATTTTGGCCAGGTTAATTGAGTGTGAAAGTGGAACTGCTAAGCTCGGATTGCTTGACACGAATTGTGAAGCCCGGATGATTTAGCTTCTAATGCAAGACTTGCCATACAAAGGTTGAGTGAATGAGGTTTGAGTATTTCAAAATACTCAACAAAGAGCAGCGCCACATCATTGTGCTTGGTGCTTGCATTAATAAATAAAGGATGATATTGTGTTTGATGATTTGTGCAATCAATAAAAATATCTATGCATGTCTGATAATGAAAGATTTGTTTTTACCTTATGAAGAACAAGAAATACTCCGTTATAAGGAAACATACTGTATTCAGAGGCAAATGCAGGATTTTAGTCAAGGGAGGGCACAATTTTTTTCCCTCTGTATTCCGTGGGGATTTGAGCCCGGGTCTCCCCCTCAGTGGAGGGAACCTTCTACCACTGCATCACAATTAGAATTGATGATTAAAGAAGTACTAACAAACATATGATTCTGGAACTTGGGGGTAGGCACTTGCCCACCTGGGCCTACCCCCAGATCCGTCCCTGACTGTATTATTGCCTTAATTTCGTTGCACAGATTGAATAAGTATGTTTTGTAAACTTATCAATGTGATAATTATGATCAGTTCATTATATGAAGTAATAATGCATGTTAGTCAGTGATGTCATTCTTGTATAAAATTATGAGTGTTAAGTATTGTACGTATTACTCTCTTCATTCAAATCCACTTCTCTCATTTCATTTTTTGACACTATTCACACTTGATGGGAATCTTCGATATTCTCGACAATCTATAAGTGAGAATATAGTCATGTGGGATTTTGTTTGATTCGTCTTTATGAGCACATTAAGAATATCAATTTTTTATAATTTTTGCTAATGTAAAATGAAAGATATCGCTAGTGTAAAATGCGTCTCGACAAATGTGCCAAAAGAAAATGAGACAGGATTTGAATGAAGGGAGTATAACATTACATGAATGAGTGCATTTATTTGGTAAACACTACGAATGTCAGAAATTCATAGTGTACTGACATTAATTTTATTAGAATGATTGTATATTATCACATTAGTGTTTCATTTGGATTATTAAGAATGACTTTAATATGCATGTTTACATATATATATGAATATAATCTTGGTACGGTGTTGTTTAATGAAATGTTGTCACATCAACAATGATTATATTCATGAAAGTTCAAATGTTTATATTGTATGTACATGTTAGTCACCAAAGTGACCTTGTTATGATACACTTAAGCATATAAAAAGTTTAAATGGTTTTTTAGACCATATTATAGAGATGTTATATATTAAAGTCTTATATTTTACTATGTATGTTTATGCGACCTACCCAAAGGAGGAACATGTGTGGACATGACATAGGTCCACCCCGACGCGACCACGCGCGGGTTTGGGGAGGCGAATGAATCTCCATGAGATGGTCAAATGGAAATTTAAATCGAAGTCAGAGTTGCCACCGAATTTTATGGTTATTCGGAACCGTTCGAGCCCACTCTATGTCGTAGTGGGCCGTGTACAAAATACGGCCCATTTCCGATGTCAGAGTTTATTGGGCTCGTCCCTTTGCAGTTCGATACAGATGCCGACTTGAGCGGTTAATCGTATATTGAATGACTCTCGTTGCCAATGGTTTCGGACATCCGGAAACCACGATTCTGAGTAAGGAGTGAGGGTACGTGTTGGAAAGTTCACTAAGAACACCCAACCCCGCCCGCACATTAGCGGCCTCTACTAGGATATCGAATGATTTTTGAATACGCGCGTTAGTTGAACGATGAATGATATGCAAACATTGTTTTCCTAAGCATGTGAGGAATTGAATGGGTTGCTAAATCGGTTTAATGCATGAAAAATTAATGTCAAAGTTGAATTTAACATGTGAGATTCGTTTTAGTATAATAAAACAAATGATTGAAAAAGAAAGAATTTGCTATAAGAGATGAACAAACGAGTTAGTATCGATTTGTGGATAATAATATATCAAATAAAATAAATATGCGAGATCGAAAAAAAATAAATATTAATCGAAATCTGAAAAATATTGTTGAAAAGACGTTGTTTTGTATAAAAAACGATGTTCGAAAAATAATAAAAAAAGGAACGAGAAAGGACGCGGCAAGGCAGCCGCGCGGCTCGCTCGGGACGCCGGCGGGTCGCGTGGCAGCCTGTTTTGAAAGCGGTTTTCGAAAACTCGATGCTTTTATTAAATCGCGTATGAATATTGCGTGATTCGTATTCGACTTAATATTTTCGATATTCGTTATATTCGATAGTTGACTACGAAATCAATATCAAATACTTGGAATAGTTTTAGAAAAGATGTAAATTTTAGAAATCGTTTCGTAGAATAAATAATAAAACGAACGAAAAAGTTTAAAAAAAGGGTCGGGTTTCAGGCCCGTGCGCGAGTCGCTCGGGCGCGACGCGACTCGCGTGCGGGTCCGTCCGGTTTTATTTTTTGTTCGAAGTTGTTATTTTAATAAATCGCGTACAAAACATGAATTAATTTGCATTCGATTTATGTTTTCGATATTCGTCATACCCGATATTCGATTATGAAATCGATATCGAATATTCGGAATGGATTTGGAAAGGGTTTTGTAAAAAGGTTTGTTTTGAACGAAAATAATAAAAAAAAAAGAATTTTGAACAAAAAAGATGTAACGATTTTAATATCGTCGAGATCTTAATATAATTCTTTTCGATACAATATTCGATTATAGAAAATCGATATCATATTTTTAAGAATGTTTGTTATGAAAATAGTTTTTTGTTAATATCGATATTAGAAATAAAAAAAGGACGACGCTTGACCCGTAAAAAGGACACGGACGACGAGGAAGAGAAGAGAAGAGAAGAAAAGGAGAAATCGGGTTTGGTACACCCTCAACCTACATGCTTTTGTTAACTCGGATCGGGGCTCGTCGGAATGTGGCTAGGCACGGGAGCGTCGAGTGATGTTTGGTTCGGCTAGGGGGTACGGTTTGGACGAGACGGGTGAAGGGTGTCGGGTATAGGACCGGTTTCCCTCGGGTTTGTAATATCGGTTTCTCGATGCTAAGTGTAAGGATGATTGACGTGAAAGTTGTGTATTTCTTGAATGAATATGTGTTGTATGATTGATAGAAAGTTGATGTATAATTGTGTGTGAGGGTCCTATTTATAGGAGAAAAGGTTAGGAGAAGTACTCTTGCTTAGACAACAAGAGATACCGGTTTGGATAGGGAACGTAAGAAGTCGAGAGGAACAAGAATTCTCTTTCCTTGGCAAAGAAGCCACGAAATTGGCTGGAAAACAGGCTGCTCGGCCGAGTATTTGATGCTCGGTCGAGTGTTTGATTCGGTGTTCGGATAGAATTCCTACTTGAGATCGAATTCTACCTTTAACGGAATTGTTTAATATTTGTGTAGCTGATTTTTTGTAGTATTTGACTCTAGGCCGGACTCGTGAGGTGACACGGCCTGCTCACGTGTCTCGAAAATATCTCTGACCGGGTTTTTGACTCGGTCGCTAAAAGACGGTTTTACCCCCGGTGTCGGATTCGACCCAAATTAGTCTTATTTGACTCGAAACGACCCACTGGGCCTGAATTTGAGGTTGGTTTTGTGAAATTTGTACTCCGTAAAAAGCCCAAGCCAAATATCCATGATTTCGAGCCCATTTCCGAGTACGTTAAAGCACGTTTGCGTCCGATCATCATCGGGTGTTTGTCGGAAACTGCTATAGACACCTGGCGGTCAAAATGTGGGTGTCTACAGAGGCCCCACTCTGACTGAGGCTTAGACAGGGCGAAAGTCAGAGTAGCTACCAGGCCAATCAAAGATTAAGACCTGGCAGACTTCCGGTCGGGTCGTTTAAAGTCCATTAGACCTGCGTGAAGGGCCCGCCGGCCATGGGTTAGAAATGTACCTGAACTGATGATGATAACTCCGTGGGGAATTGGACTTGTCGTATAAGACTTAGGTGCGCCTATATATAGGCTCATCCTGTTAAATGCTGCTGGGGAGTTATGTGAATTGATGCATTTTGAAATCGAAGTCCTGAAAGCAACTCACGTCTTAGGAGATAGGTTTCCAAAATTGAAAGAGGTGGAAGAGAAATTTGCAGTTTAAATAGATTGAAATTTGACCTTGTCGAAAAGTTTTTTTTTTCAAATGGCAAAGCTTTTGCGTTATTTTTAAATGAGAATTTTTAAATGAGAATTTGAAAAGAGAGGCCTACCGGCAGACTCGACTCTGGACGCGACAGGACGAGTTGACAGACACGACTTAGACTCTCTAAGGGTTGGACCGTGACTTGGTAAGGAGGTGGGCCACCTAAGATGACAAGACTCTTAAGTTGCGTTATTCCGTAGCCTAGGCGAGTAGCAACACGGTCGTACATCGAAACAGGAAGGATGCGTTATAGGGGAATTGCAGTAGTCTGTAATGAGACTGCTTTTGCAGGACTTAGCAGTGGCAATGCTGTAGACTAGTGCTCTTTTGAATCCTTTTTTATTTTTAGGGTACATTTCCAAAGTGGGCATTGCCTCGAGTCCTGACAGATTCTTGTCTTCGACTGAGCCGAGTACTAGGACACACTACAGAAAGGAGGCTATATTTTTTGAATTTATCTGGATTTTGTAAGCGGATGGAGGTTTTCTGTCTAAGAGAAGCCCCCAGGATGACAAAGCTAGCTGTTGAGAACATGACGGTGTCGTGATCGGAATAATGATGCTTTTTTTTAATGTGTGTCAATGTGGGTGGTTGTGCCTCTGTTGAAAGGCTGCCTACGTATTCACGTGTGGTGAAATCAAACCATGCCGTAGTTCAGTGGATTATGGTGCCTAGTTTATTAGGGCTTTGTGTGTAACTAGCCATAGCGATGGTGTAGGCTAGGTGCATTCCCAGTGATGTCTTGATCAAAGGGCTAGAATGATTAGGATATTGATCCTGTGACTGTGAGCGTTCTCCGGGGTAGCCCCCATAGGTGGTGTGAACTATTTGGGCATGTTCTATGCCGACTGCAAGTTGAGTTCCCGTGTTCGGAGTTGGTAACTGGTTTGAATGAGAAGAATTGGGATGGGATTTTAACGAGTTCTGCTCTCGGGGATTTTAACGAGTTCTGCTCTCGGGGATTTTAACGAGTTTTGCTCTCGGGGATTTTAACGAGTTTTGCTCTCGGGGGATTTGACGAGTTTTGCTCTCGGGGGGATTTGACGAGTTTTGCTCTCGGGGGATTTGACGAGTTTTGCTCTCGGGTTTGCGTATGGTGATTGTGAATTCTGTTATGTAAAGGGGAAGTCGAGTAAAAAGGCTCGAACTTTGATCGGGATAAGTTTTGATAATGCGAGATCTGATTTCCATGTCTGGCCCTAATGGTTAGGGGTATCCTATGGAGCTTGAATCCTCAAAATTCCGGGCTGTCTCTGGCCTGGGTCCCGGGAAGGTCTTGGGGGTTGTAATGTGGGAAGGCTAAATGTGGTGTTAGTTGACCAGCTTGATTGTCTCTCCCTTATTTGATGGTATGAATTTTGACCGTACCTGGTCATGGGGCTTTCACTTGAATTGACCGTTGATCATGGTCATGGGTTTTTGGGAGTTCTTTTTGATCATGGCCAGCTCTTTTGTTTTGGGCCTTTTGCTTTTTTCTTGTATTGGACTTTTGATTTTTTTTTGTCCAGTTTTTTTACTTTCCTTTTTTTTGTTGGTCAGTCTAACACCTAAGGTAGGGATTTGTCAGTATTATTGGATGGGTGTTTATTGTGGGAAATGGGCTTGCCTCCCGTCTTGAACCCAAACTAGGAGACTACCTAGATTTGTCATTGGATTCGATATCGCTCCTGCTAAGGGTAGTTATGTGGCTTTCTATACCAGACATGGAATAGGTAAAAGGAAAACACGGGTCTCATTTTCTGCAGTCATTATAGATGTGCCTATAATAGTCACGTGCATGTGCTCACAGTGTATGATGGTGTTCATCATGTTCTCAGAAACATATATGGAAAGCATATAGTGGAGATAGAATATTGAAAGCTGATTTTATTGAATTTTTGAAAAGAGGACAGAATACAAATGACTCTGACGCTGATTTGGAAATGAGGATGTAGGGTATCCTAGACTCGAACTCAGACTTAGACTCGAATCAAATCCGGACTCGGATGCTCGGTTGTTTTTTTTGGTAAGGTCTTTGATTGGAGAGAACGACGGGTGTCACGACTCACCTAAGCTCGGTTTTGCGCAAATGCAAGAGAGTCAAACTAGGTACGGCCTGGGGCGGGAATGGCTAAGATTCTATGACCGGGCTATTTAAACGTTAATCCAGACAAAATAACGACTGTGACCTAGACTCGACCACGAGACTCGAGCTGTACAAGGATAAGTCCGAAAATGGGGCGACCGTATTTGACCGTGGCGTGTGCTTGGACCAACCGTGGTGACCTAAACCTAGGTGACCCGAGTATTCGTAGCGTGGGTACGACTCGAAGAAGGCATCATAAGGACGCCGGTGTAGGATGAACGTACGTAGGGTACTCTCTAGGGTAACCGTGGTTGACTGCTCGGGTGGAGGACAACCCCTTGAGTAAGGCTAGAGTCTCAGATGATGTGACATCTAAGTGACTCGAAAGTGGGATACGTGAGACAACACGCGCAAGACATGATCTTTAGAGCAACCGCGATTGATCGCTCTGCTGAAGGGTAACCCCCGACTGGGACTGAAGACTTTGTTAAGACTCGAGTGAGTGACCCTTAGACGTAAGGACCGTGAACCTTTTGTTATAGGGCTATGCCTTGTAAAAGGTTGACTCGGAAAAGACACTTAGACGGGTGACTTGTGAAAAGGTGGGCCTTCCTCAGGATCCAACTATGTGGGTTGGGCCCTGTTCGAAGGAAGGTTCACATGAGACATTCCCAGACTTTAGACTCGATTGTGTAACTGGGCCAACCTTTGTAGGAGTATGTCCTACGTAGGTGGGCCTTGCCTTAGTAAAATAAGGCGGACTGGGATAGGGGGGAAACTCGTGATGTAAGATCGACGGAGTTTCGACGCTAGAGACTTCAACAACTTATGACACGACCCGACACTGCTAAATACGGGGAGTCCTAGGAAGAGGAAGTTTTGAAATATGATACTTTGAAAAGGCCCGAAAAATCCGGGGTGGAACCGGCCCTTTTTCGAGAAAAACAGAAAAGATGGGCCGGGTGATGGTTTTGAAAATTTCGAAAATAATTTCGAGTTTTGAATTGGGCATAATACCGGCTAGAAAAAGGCTATTTTGAGTAAAATCATAAGTCCTAAGTTCGGTATATGTCCGGGGTTTTGAAATTGAATATTTTGAAAAGGATGCAAATTTAGAAAAATGACGGGTTTTTTTGAAAAAAAAATGTGGATCAAGTAGCACATAGTCATGGAAACAGTATAATGACGCCATGTATGCTCTTAAGCTAAGTCTCGGTCAGTCTATAAGGGTCTATACCAGTGTACACAGCCTATCAAGAATCGGGGCGGACTCCCTAACTCGAGTTGAGATTAGGACATGCCGTAAAACCCATATGAATCGGCTAATGGACACCTTTGACATAACCAGTTTGGACTATATCAACGGTATAGTGGGACGTCGGTCACGAGTACCGGCCCGGGAAAGTGGGGTTATGCATGAACCGTAAAACTAAAACGCGCATTGTACTAGTCAAACGATTTCTATTCGAGTCTCACCCTGAGGACACCGAAGGTTATTAACTCATCAGAAAATCCCCAGCGGAGTCGCCAAATTGTGGACATGACATAGGTCCACCCCGACGCGGCCACGCGCGGGTTTGGGGAGGCGAATGAATCTCCATGAGATGGTCAAATGGAAATTTAAATCGAAGTCAGAGTCGCCACCGAATTTTATGGTTATTCGGAACCGTTCGAGCCCACTCTATGTCGTAGTGGGCCGTGTACAAAATACGGCCCATTTCCGATGTCAGAGTTTATTGGGCTCGTCCCTTTGCAGTTCGATACAGATGCCGACTTGAGCGGTTAATCGTATATTGAATGACTCTCGTTGCCAATGGTTTCGGACATCCGGAAATCACGGTTCTGAGTAAGGGGTGAGGGTACGTGTTGGAAAGTTCACTAAGAACACCCAACCCCGCCCGCACATTAGCGGCCTCTACTAGGATATCGAATGATTTTGAATACGCGCGTTAGTTGAACGATGAATGATATCCAAACATTGTTTTCCTAAGCATGTGAGGAATTGAATGGGTTGCTAAATCGGTTTAATGCATGAAAAATTAATGTCAAAGTTGAATTTAACATGTGAGATTCGTTTTAGTATAATAAAACAAATGATTGAAAAAGAAAGAATTTGCTATAAGAGATGAACAAACGAGTTAGTATCGATTTGTGGATAATAATATATCAAATAAAATAAATATGCGAGATCGAAAAAAAATAAATATTAATCAAAATCTGAAAAATATTGTTGAAAAGACGTTGTTTTGTATAAAAAACGATGTTCGAAAAATAATAAAAAAAGGAACGAGAAAGGACGCGGCAAGGCAGCCGCGCGGCTCGCTCGGGACGCCGGCGGGTCGCGTGGCAGCCTGTTTTGAAAGCGGTTTTCGAAAACTCGATGCTTTTATTAAATCGCGTATGAATATTGCGTGATTCGTACTCGACTTAATATTTTCGATATTCGTTATATTCGATAGTTGACTACGAAATCAATATCAAATACTTGGAATAGTTTTAGAAAAGATGTAAATTTTAGAAATCGTTTCGTAGAATAAATAATAAAACGAACGAAAAAGTTTAAAAAAAGGGTCGGGTTTCAGGCCCGTGCGCGAGTCGCTCGGGCGCGACGCGACTCGCGTGCGGGTCCGTCCGGTTTTATTTTTTGTTCGAAGTTGTTATTTTAATAAATCGCGTACAAAACATGAATTAATTTGCATTCGATTTATGTTTTCGATATTCGTCATACCCGATATTCGATTATGAAATCGATATCGAATATTCGGAATGGATTTGGAAAGGGTTTTGTAAAAAGGTTTGTTTTGAACGAAAATAATAAAAAAAAAAGAATTTTGAACAAAAAAGATGTAACGATTTTAATATCGTCGAGATCTTAATATAATTCTTTTCGATACAATATTCGATTATAGAAAATCGATATCATATTTTTAAGAATGTTTGTTATGAAAATAGTTTTTTGTTAATATCGATATTATAAATAAAAAAAGGACGACGCTTGACCCGTAAAAAGGACACGGACGACGAGGAAGAGAAGAGAAGAGAAGAAAAGGAGAAATCGGGTTTGGTACACCCTCAACCTACATGCTTTTGTTAACTCGGATCGGGGCTCGTCGGAATGTGGCCAGGCACGGGAGCGTCGAGTAATGTTTGGTTCGGCTAGGGGGTACGGTTTGGACGAGACGAGTGAAGGGTGTCGGGTATAGGACCGGTTTCCCTCGGGTTTGTAATATCGGTTTCTCGATGCTAAGTGTAAGGATGATTGACGTGAAAGTTGTGTATTTCTTGAATGAATATGTGTTGTATGATTGATAGAAAATTGATGTATAATTGTGTGTGTGAGTGTCCTATTTATAGGAGAAAAGGTTAGGAGAAGTACTCTTGCTTAGACAACAAGAAATACCGGTTTGGATAGGGAACGTAAGAAGTCGAGAGGAACAAGAATTCTCTTTCCTTGGCAAAGAAGCCACGAAATTGGCTGGAAAACAGGCTGCTCGGCCGAGTATTTGATGCTCGGTCGAGTGTTTGATTCGGTGTTCGGATAGAATTCCTACTTGAGATTGAATTCTACCTTTAACGGAATTGTTTAATATTTGTGTAGCTGATTTTTTGTAGTATTTGACTCTAGGCCGGACTCGTGAGGTGACACGGCCTGCTCACGTGTCTCGAAAATATCTCTGACCGGGTTTTTGACTCGGTCGCTAAAAGACGGTTTTACCCCCGGTGTCGGATTCGACCCAAATTAGTCTTATTTGACTCGAAACGACCCACTGGGCCTGAATTTGAGGTTGGTTTTGTGAAATTTGTACTCTGTAAAAAGCCCAAGCCAAATATCCATGATTTCGAGCCCATTTCCGAGTACGTTAAAGCACGTTTGCGTCCGATCATCATCGGGTGTTTGTCGGAAACTGCTATAGACACCTGGCGGTCAAAATGTGGGTGTCTACAACATGAAATATAGATAATAATGTGAAAGGGTTAAATTATTATTTATACGAAATTTGAATGTTATGTATGTCCAAAGATGTCATTCATTTAAATTTTGGTATGTTGATAATTGACTATTAAAGTATTTATAACATCAATTGTAGTATATGCATTTTAGTATTGCCCAAAGGTTACTTAAATGTGTATGTAATGTTTCTGAATCTGTATTAAGTTTTCAAAGCACTAATAGGTTAAGCATGTGTAAATTTTTGCAGTCTCATCTAATTTACCTGCGTCTGCTAACTCTGTTACTAAGTTTAATGGGCTTAACTATGATGAATGGTCCGAGGAAATCCGGTTCACACTGGGTATTATGGCACTCGACCTAGCCATTATTTCTGATGAGGAACCCTCAGCCATAACTGACAAGAGCACTAAGGAAGAAATTTCCTTATATGAGTCGTGGGAACGCTCTAACAGGCTGAGTTTAACCCTCATGAGATTGACAATGGCCGAAAGTATTAAGCCATCAATGCCTAAAACAGAGAAAGCGAGGGAATTCTTGAAAAAGATAAAAGAGTGCTCTCAATCTGAGCTGGCAGACAAGTCAATAACAGGTAGTCTTATGAGTGAACTGACTAATAAGAAATATGACTTGAACGGCTCGAAATCAATGCATACTCATGTGACAGAAATGTCAAATCTGGCAGCAAAGTTAAAGAAGCTAGGGATGGAAGTAAATGATTCCTTCTTGGTGCAATTTGTTATTAACTCCCTACCTGATGAGTTTAGCTAGTTTCAAGTGAATTATAACACATTAACAGTTAAATGGAAACTTCAAGAGTTAAAGGCTATGCTCATTCAGGAGGAAGGGAGATTAAAGAAGGCAAAAAACCCAGTTGTCCATCTTGTAGGTCATGAAGAAGCCAGCAACATCAAGAGCACACCAAGTTGGAAAGGCAAAAACAAGGGCAAATCTTACATTAAAGGACCCGAAAGTAAGATGAAAAAGGATTTGAAGTGTCGCTTTTGTAAGAAAAAGGGACATTTCAAGAAAGAATGTCCAAAAATGAGAGATTGGTTCGAAAAGAAAGGTATGCATTATTGTTCCGTATGCTTTGAATCAAGCCTTATTGAAGTGCCTAATAATACCTGGTGGTTAGATTCTGGTGCTACTACTCACGTTTCTCATATTAAACAGGGATTCATTTCGATCCGGCCCATAAGAGGACCAAATGAATATCTATCCATGGGAAACAGGATGAAGGCACGAATTGAGGGCATTGGGACCTATCGTTTGATCTTAGACACTGGTTGTCAAATAGATATTATAAAATGTCTTTATGTACCCAAATGTGCTAGAAATCTTGTATCTTTAAGTAAGCTGGATGATGTAGGTTTTAAGATTAACTTTGAACTTGGATTATTTACTTTGTACCAGAACGATTACTATTGTGGTAGTGGTACTTTATGTGATTCTCTTTATAAGTTCAATCTTGATGTTAATTTTTCTGAATCTTTGTATCATGTTGAAAGTAGAGGCACTAAACGTAGTGCATCAGATGAAAGTTCAGCTTACTTGCTTGTGGCATCAAAGACTAGGTCACATATCTAAAGAAAGGTTATTGAGGTTGGTAAAGAATGAAATTCTTCCTCAATTAGATTTTAGTGACTTAGAGATGTGTGTATAGAATGCATTAAGGGTAAGCATACTAAACACACAGTAAAGAAACCAGCCACGAGAAGTTCTCAGCTACTTGAAATTATACACACTGATATTTGTGGACCTTTTGACGCTCCTTCTTGGAGTGATGAAAAGTACTTTATCACCTTTATTGATGACTACTCACGGTATGGATACACTTATCTACTGCATGAAAAGGCTCATTCTGTGAATGTCCTCGAGATATTCTTGAATGAGGTAGAAAGGCAGCTAGAAAAGAAGGTAAAAATTGTGAGATCAGATAGAGGTGGTAAATATTATGGAAGGTCCACCGAAAATGGTCAGTGTCCTGGTCCATTTGCAAAGCTTCTTGAAAATAGAGGCATTTGTGCACAATATACTATGCCAGGTACACCTCAGCAGAACGGTATAGCTGAAAGGCGGAATCGTACTCTAATTGAAATGGTTAGGAGCATGTTAAGTAATTGTTCTTTACCTCTTTCTTTATGGATCTATGCATTAAAAACTGCAACCTATGTTTTAAATCGGGTTCCTAGTAAGTCAGTTCCTAAGACTCCTTATGAACTGTGGACGGGAAGGAAGCCGAGCTTAAGACATCTTAGAGTATGGGGTTGCCAAGTTGAAGTGAGGTTGTATAACCCTCATGAAAAGAAGCTAGATTCTAGGACGGTCAGTGGTTTTTTCATTGGCTATCCTGAAAAGTCAAAGGGGTATGCATTTTACTGTCCTAACCACAGTACGAGAATAGTTGAGACTGGTAATGCTAGATTCATTGAGAATGGTCAAACTAGTGGGAGTGATAAACCACGAAATGTGGATATTCATGAAATTCGGGAAGAAATTCACTCTCCTGAAGTTGCACCTAAAGTAGTTGTACCCATTGTGTCTATACAGTCAAATGACACAATGGAGCAACATAATGATGTCCAACACCCACAAAATGACAATAACAATGAATCAGAAGTCACAATTCAAGGAGGAAATGATACACCACATGAACAACCAAGGCTGTTTGTAAGAGAAAAAAGACCTGCTATTTCAGATGATTATGTGTGTTATCAAGTGGAAAGTGAATGTGACATAAGCATTAGTGAGGATCCCGTCTCATTCCGAAAAGCCATAGAAAGTAACGATTCTGAAAAGTGGTTAATTGCTATGAAAGAAGAAATGAAATCAATTGATGATAATAAAGTGTGGGATTTAGTTGTGTTACCTGAAGGGTCCAAGACCATTGGGTCGAAATGGGTCTATAAGATAAAAAAGGACTCTAAGGGGAACATAGAAAGATACAAAGCCCGACTTGTTGCCAAAGGTTTTACTCAGAAAGACGGCATTGACTATAAGGAAACCTTCTCTCCAGTATCTAAGAAGGATTCCTTAAGAATTGTGTTGGCAATGGTGGCTCATTATGATCTCGAGCTTCACCAAATGGATGTGAAAACCGCTTTTCTAAATGGTGAACTTGAGGAGGAAGTATATATGAAACAACCTGAGGGCTTTTTAGCTCTAGGTAATGAGGACAAGGTTTGTAGGCTGAGAAAGTCGATATATGGACTAATACAAGCTTCCCGACAGTGGTACTTAAAGTTTAATGATACTATCACATCATATGGTTTCACAGAGGTCATCGTTGATCGGTGTATCTATATGAAGATCAGTGGGAGTAAGTTTGTAATTTTAGTTCTGTATGTTGACGATATTTTGCTTGCTGCAAATAATATGGGTATGTTACATGATGTAAAGAAGTACCTCTCTAAAAATTTTGAGATGAAAGATATGGGTGAGGCATCCTATGTGATTGGGATTGAAATAACTCGTGATAGATCACAAGGATTGTTAGGACTGTCTCAGAAAACTTACATCAATAAGATTTTAGAGAGATACAGAATGGAGAGTTGCTCGCCCGGAATCGTTCCTATACAGAAAGGGGATAAGTTCAGTAAAATGCAATGTCCCCAGAATGAGCTAGAACGAAAAGAAATGGAAAGAATTCCTTATGCATCAGTGGTTGGGAGCTTGAACTATGTTCAAACATGTACTCGACCAGACATAAGCTTTGCTGTTGGAATGTTGGGTCGATATCAAAGTGATCCCGGGATGGACCATTGGAGAGCTGCAAAGAAAGTGCTCAGGTACTTGCAAGGAACCAAGGACTTCATGCTTACATATAGGAGATCCGATAATGATCTAGAGGTTATTGGATATTCAGATTCAGACCATGCCGAATGTAAAGATACTAGGAAATTAACATTTGGTTATGTCTTCCTATTAGCTGAGGGAGCAGTATCATGGAAATGTGGAAAACAATCTATCTTTGCTACCTCCACTATGGAAGCTGAATTTGTGGCGTGCTTTGAAGCCACTATTCATGAATTGTGGATGCGGAACTTTATCTCGGGACTTGGAATCATCGATAGTATAGCCAAGCCGTTGAGAATTTATTGTGATAATGAAGCAGCCGTATTCTTCGCTAAAAACGATAAGTACTCTAAGGGTGCGAAGCATATTGAATTGAAATACTTATCAGTTAAAGAGGATGTGCAGAAACATAGAGTGTCAATTGAGCATATTAGGACGTATATAATGGTAGCCGATCCGTTAACTAAGGGATTACCACCTAAAGCGTTTATTGGCCATGTAGAGCGCATGGGTGTTGTAGATAAAGCCTTGCTAATGTAAAAGTAGTGTGCTCATATTATGTTTATGACATTTTGATATCATTTATTGTTATGTTTCTGTATAAAGTACATGTGATCATTATGATATATGTATACATTTATGATTGGAGATTACATGTAATCATTTTGAGAATTATTGTATTTTCTCAAATTAGAGATAGTCAAGAGTTAGGATTTTGATTTGTGATACATGGAAGGGAACATGTCGCAGAATGATGTGTGACCGCCATGATTCAGTTAATTCTAAATCTATTAAAGTTTTATAGAAAGTTTAATGAGCTCAATTTAAGGTGAACATTATAATTATTGATCCTTTAAGTGACACTAAGGCCAAGTGGGAGAATGTTAGAATATTTATATTCTTATGGCCTTGTGTCTTTCGGGTTTGTAAATGACGAGTTCACGTTTAACGGGACTTTGATATAAAGTCGACACCGTGACGGTTCGGTTTCGATTAAAGTAATTAAAGTCGGGAATTGCTATTCCTTCCAACCTTACCCAATATCACGAGATGCCTTTTCACGAAGAGATATAACAATTTGAGTTATGAACAAATACATCCCTTGACATGTATATATCCATATACATATCAATAACAGTGTAAGTAATATCATCATATTCTCAAAAAGAAAACAGTTTGTGAAAGGCAGAGTTCTCTTCTCCATCATACTGAGAACGTTAAGGAAACGGGTTAAGGAGGAGAATCACATTGGGTCTTTATTCTTCTTATATTATTATTATTGAGTGCGTCGTAAGACATGGACCATGGTTAGTCCTCTTTTCGTTCCTTGATTATATTAGGGTTGAATTAATACGAATCTACAATTGATTTTGGTACAGAATTCATTATCGAATCATAACATATAACTTACAAGACAACCCAGAAATTTGTAGCTTTGGAAATCTGGAATCCTTAACTAATTATCATCCTTGCTAATAAACTGGCTTAAAATTGTTTTAATTTATAATAATAATTGTTTTAGATTCGATTCGTAAGAGGGTATATATCCGTCACGGGTCAAATATAATCACATAAATGGGAAAAGACAACTCAAATGCTATCCACCAAGCATCCTACTTTTTTTGTCAGAAACAAGAATTTGTGTTACATTGAGGCGATCCAAACTTAATAAAGAAGACTAGTCATCCGAGTCTAAAACATGGACACAAACTCAATTTAAACCGAAAAACCAATTCAGACCCTTTTTGTGTTGGACTACGCTTCATAGGATTGTGGGTTGAATCAAACATTAATCTCTGCCGAGTTGATTCGAAGGTCATTTTCGATACAAACATAATGGATTCTCGGAACCCAAATCACGGTTACATCAAACAAGTTGAATTTGCAAGCGAAGGTGGTGAATACAATCATAATTTATAATCTCTAGTTTTAATACAATGACTAAATCACATGAAAGGCTGCTCTAAGTCTCTAAGGTACAACTTACTCATACAAGAAAGTGAGACTACCAACCAAGTCTACAATAATACAGGAGTCTAAAGAGTTTTACATGATTTTCAAGAGGCCAACAAAACTATGGACATTGTCCTCTATAGTTTTCAGGGTACATTCCCACTGCGCCTTGCTCTGGTGAGCAGACACCATGCTTTCTGCCTTCTTCTGTAGGCTAGGAATGGTGTTCGACCAAGTCGACTTAAATTCACCAAATTTATCTTCTTCCATCGACAGCTCTTTCACTTTACTCTCCCGTAACTTCTTCAGCTTACCAAGTTTGGCCTCCAGCTCATCAATCTCCGTATCAAATTCACTGCATTCTGCTCGAACTTGCTCAACTCGCCTTTGACTCTTTTCAAGGCGGTCCCGTAGATCTTTGACAACAGTACTCAACTTATGGAGGGCATCTGCGTTATATGCCATCATATCCTCTTCTTCTCGGATATTTCTCAACTGATCTTGAAGGGACAAGAAACTGGTTTGGTAGTGGCTCAAAATGGGCTGAAATTGAGGTGGGGATACCATCAGAAGTCTGCGGATTTGATCTACTAGGCTAGCATAAGCTTCCAGGTCCTTCACATTGTTCTGCAATATACCAACCATCTCCTCTGCCTTCAACTTCTCAGCATCGAATGCTGATGGAACCGGGACAGGGCAAAGGGTGTCCTCGATGAACGTCACCACCGAGTTGAACTCTGCAAGTGCCTTGTCAGGGGTGTACGAAACCACTGTGGAAGCAGAATAAGAAGAAAAAAGAAGTGAATGTTAGCATACAAAAATACCATTCACTTCAGTTGCAATACCTCAAGGTTGTACACAGATGACCCGTAAGCATTGAGAACTGATGTGAATGACTGCTACATAATACCAGAAATAAAAAGACAGACGTGCAGCCCATCAGCATCAACAAGAAAATTGAAACGGATCACTTGGAAATAGTACATATGTCGTTGCAAGGAAGGTTGTGTAACGTGTACGTTAAATTATGTTTTATTCAGACTCGTACAGTGACGAGGAAAGTAGTCTTCTAATGCAACTTGAGTTCTAAAATATGAAAGTGATACCTTCTAGGCTCATAGGGCACAATGAAGTGACAGGCCTGGATGCGCTGTCAATGACGAGGGCTCGAGACATGTCCTCAGGTATGACAGTATCATGTGCACTTAGCTCTTCTTCCATTGCCTCACTCTTGACTGATGCATCATCTCCATGAAGAGAAGTGCTACCTGAAGGATTGACAACTGCCAGATCTAGACACCCGGAATCTAAAACAGGAAATTTTAAAGACGCGTAAATAAAAGACTGAAAATGTGTATGCGTCAACATGTGATACTGAAAGTCGTACCGCCATACTCACAAATATATTTTATGTTCATAAATTAGAGGGATCTAAGATATTAGTAACATAATATTAGATGTGACTATGCTCCTGATGTAACTCTCTTGTTACCACCAACCGACGGCACCCTACCATCTTAAAGAACACTACAAAATACGATCAAGAAGAAACGAATAGGGGACCATACATGGCTCCTCTGACGGAATAGAAAATGCATCATTGAGACAAGGCGATCCCCTTCCTCTGACCATCTCATGAGGTGGCTCAATAGAATCATCATGCTCAAGAGTCCCAGCTTCAATCACAGCCTCTCCCGATGTGATTGCTCCAAGGTTATCTGGCAAATCAGGGGCAGTTTGGGAAAGATCTTGTTCATTGTTATGGTTTGCCGCTCCCTCTATTTCAACTACCTTCTTGTGATTGTTTAGCCGTTCGATAGGAACATCCGACTGGTGATGTGCAGGCGTTGCATTCATGTCCATAATTGTGTTTCTCTGAATATCCCCATTGGTTACAGAATTGAGACGAATAGTACGCCTTCGTAAAGAACTGAGAGGGATGTCCTCATCAAAATTTTCAGCCTCTTCAGCAGAACACTTTTTCGATGATAAAATAGTGGGACCCGAGGTACTTCCCATCGGTGTTTTTTCTCCTAGTGTTACATGAGGTTTTTGAGCAGGATGTTTCGTCTAAAAAAAGGAATGCAAAAGTAAAAACTGTGGCCATTAAAAAACCATAGAAAAGGGGAAATGATGCAGATGGAAAATACCATCTAAATACCTGACTCAAAACTAGTGAAAGACCAGCAACTATGGTTCGATCTCCGATACTTGTACTGTCTAACAATCCAAAGTAAAGAATGGTTAACATTTGAAAGTTGAAAGAGAACTTTAAGAAGCCGAGTATGAAAAAATTACTTGGACTTGAAGAAACTTGAGTAGAAGATAAAGTACGCGCGATCCGACGTTTGACGCATTTGATAAGAGTGAGAATGGCATCATCAGGATCATTGGACTCTTCAATAGTGGCTTCTTTGGATGTAGGGTCACCTTCGGTTTTGTCGGTCTTTCTTTTTTGCCCCCTTGCCCCACGAGTAGTTTCAGCAGAATTCTTAATATGAAAAGGCACGCATAATACAACTCTGTTTAAAGCATAGGAAAAAAAAATACACCTTGGAAGATATCATATACTCCCTTTGTGCAGGTTTACATTTATCTCTTTGAGCACAGAATTAAGGAGATTAACAACGTGTGGAAAAATCAAGCAGAGGAAAAAAGTTCCACTGTGGGGTAACAAATCACTATTGCCACAAAATTAAGAAGCTCGACGATTTATGGGGAAAAAGGGAAAGATTCAAAAGTAAGAAGTTTAGATGCGAATAACCCGAAAGGCAAAGTACGAAATTTAAGATTGGGAAAGAAAGTATACCTGATTCGAAGCGTTTGATGAACTCAAAGCCATAGTGGTTCGAACTCCTCTACTTTTTTTATCTAACAATCCAGAGTAAGGAAAAGTTAAAACAATCGACAGTTTCAAAGAAATCTGACAATAGGGGTGCTTAAAGATTTACTTGGGTCAGAAGAAGCTGGAGTAGTTGATAAAGCACGATTGATTTGTGGACGACCTTGGACGTGTTGGACAAGAGTGTGAACAGCATCAGGCCATAGATTTTCACACCTCTTAAGGTAATCAGCCCACCACAACTCATAACCATTATCGACAGCAGCCCATCTAAACCAAGGGGTGATCTGACTCGAGCTTAGCCCATCACTGCCGACAGACTTGAGCCATGTTTCAGCAAAGGTGGTCCTGTTATCTCTTGATTTTGGGGCTGTGTCAAGAATATTGGGCCGGATTCCCCATGGACGATTAAAGGTCTTGTAAAAGAGGATACCCAAACCCTGAATCATTCCAAATTGACGGGCTACAAGGTTGGGGTTATAAACTTCTACACCGATACCCTTGGGTTCAAGGCACATTAGATCCCGAGGTTGCAACACAGACAGCCAATGTAGTTGTTCCCCTTCCCGAACTTTCATGCTGCATAAGTCGAGAAACCAAAGTGGAGCAGCTTTATTCATCCATTTCCCTGATGTATCTTCAACCAGTGACCCCTTTGCATCGTGTAAGTATAATGGGATACCTTTTTTTACCATCATCAACAACCGAGCATTAATATCAAATTGTTTAAAGTCCGCAAACAAGAGTCATCATTTTAAAAGTTAATGAGAGGTGCCTAATGTAATGAAACGGAAAGGACCCTCCCACCATAATCTTCTTGTTCGATATTTTAACGTCAAAATTTGCAAGCTTTGACCACTAATCTATCATAAGATATATTTTCAAAAATGTAATATGATACAAAAATATTGTAGTAAAGAGGATTATGATAAGAAAAAATAAAAATATAGCAAAGAGGATTATAATCAGAAAGAATAAACTCTGTAGTCAAGAAGATTATAGAAAAAAAGGGAGTTTAAAGAAATACAAAAAATGTATGGAGTAATTCAGAATTAAGGTAATGAATAATGATGGTAAGAAAAAGTATTAAATGGAGAAAGTGTATAAAATAAACAAAAACACAGGTTACCTGTTTCATCACTGCGAGAAAATGGATGCCAGTCTGATTGATTAAGCTCGCCGAAAGAAAGAAGCCCCCTTAATACTTCTTCAAATGATAAATGCACCACTGGAGAAACGGAATGAATAGCCACCTCTCCATAGCAACAACATTCATTAACAGGTACAACACTTGCTTTGTCAAACTCAGCTTCTAGCTCCTCATAATCTAGTCTCGAATGGCCTTTCTCTTTAGCTAGGTAAGGGAAGTAAAAGAGGCCCCACAAAGATATAAACCAGACGGGGCCGCCAGCTGTATAAAGCTTATCGTGGGTTCGTAGTCGATAAAGGCATCGATACACTTGACCCAGTAAAAGAGGGGCCAGACATAAGGGCTCAGGACTACTTGTGTTTAACCCGGAAGCTTCAATGTTGACCGCTAACTTCAAGAATGTCTTATTCACATTGCATGAAGGAAACATCATCATCTTAAAAAGCGCAAAATTGATAAACAATACCTCTTCTTTCCTGGATATTTCAGCCGGCAAGGACTTATTTCTGGAAGGGTTATAGTAGTCTGCAACGGGGCTAAAGGGCATGTTTGACTTAGTCTTCCAAGGGTGAATTTTCTCCATATCAAGAGCTCCTTCAATTAGGGTTTGGGTTGGTAGATCTATGCCAGCTGGCGAGAGGCCTGTAATAAAAGCTATGTCTTCAAGGGTTATGCTTCTGAAACCTTGACCGGTGATGAATACATTGAGGCACGGGTTCCAGTAGCACACCAATCCTGCCGTCAAAGCATCGTAAAATGGAAAGCGGGGGTATGTTGACAGCCTAAGAAACTCATAGATACGAAGCTTTTTCCAACATTCATGCAGTCATGCCTGCTAGAGAGTCGATCAAACCATGGTCGAGTGTCAATCGAACATGTCCAACCATTGGTTGGCTTGTTTGAAGTTCTTACCCAATGGCAAGACAACTTCTCTGGTTCATCTAGAAAAGTCGGCTTGGAGAATTTAGCTGGGAAACACTCCTTAAGAGAATCAAGCGCTTCTTGGACATTTTCGGGCTTCAAACAAGGACCAAGTCTAACATAATTCCGGTCTAGACCCTGGAATTCTTTGTCAGTTGACTTCTTAGTTCTGATTGTCTGTTGGAGTGAATATTCAACAAATTTATTGTGATGATGAAGAAATTCAGCTAGTATAGTAGCCTCAGAGTCCCCAAAATCCATAGGCTTTTCACTCTTGATCGCATTATTTTCCTCGAGGTCACCCATGGCTCTCAATCTAACACATTATCATTACAAAAGACTAAAGGGTAGAGCCACTGATACAAAAACCCTACACTATTTATTCAGACACAAAATTACAAGTACACCATCATTTTTCCACAACATGTGCTCGGAAGCAACCAACTAATTTAATAGATAGAGTGGAAAGCGTAATGCAAGGTCTACTTCTTCACCTACTGCAAGAAGTCCAGCGCCCCGAATGTATCCCTTGTCCTTCCTCTCACCAAACCAATAGATGATAACCAAGTCTGTCAAAAATGAAAGCATCATCAACGAACTTATCAGATTTATTCTTTGCCTGCCTTTCCTGATGACTCGTAATAAGAAATGCGTTGAAAATCGCTATAAGTCTATAACCAGTTGAGATCAATCTCAAATGTGTCAACAATGGCATTCGACAAGTCAACAACATGATTCCTTACTCTAATGAGGGAAATACTCGCGTGTGAAACTAACTCGTACAACGTTATAAGAACACATACAAAATGGGAGTTACTTAGTGAATGAGAAAGATAAACCGCGCAACCTATCTACTCGGGTGCAATCTAACTACCATCCAACTTGCTATGCCATTATTTTTGTCTACAATCGACCTCATTGTTTCCAATTAACCTAGTTTCAAAGCCCCGGACTTGTCCTATAATATGATTTCACCAAGAAATCATAAATTGAGCTAAAACGAGCTTTAACTTCTCCATATAAACCAACGAAACTAACAACAAAAGTACCAAGCTTTGAAATTCAGAACACCCATGGGCATGCAACCAACATCAATTACTCGTAGCTGGCAATCAGGGGAAATCTAGCTAGCGGCAAGGGGGTAGCACTCTATACCCCAACATTCCGAAAAAATGGTTAAAATTATCAACTTTTATATGAGACCTTTAACCTAAGAACAAGAACAACATGAAAAATTCGCTACCCAGAATTTTATTCCTAGATTCGCGCCTAGCTAAGATTACCAAAACAAATACATCTAAGAAGCAAAACCCAACCCAGAAGCTGAAAACACAAAGTAATTAAAAAACACAGAAGTGAATTAAAGCATAAAAGAGTGCAGGAACCTTGAAAGTATGGGACGAACATAAGGCAGAGCTGAAAAATGGGTGTTGTAGACCAGAATTGAAAGGGAAATCAGTAAATTGAGAAAGCGAGGGTTTAAAGAGAGAGTGAAGAAACCGGGAAGAGTGTGAGTGAGAGTAAGTAGGTTAGTACGGAGTACTACTGTATAACTGTAGGCTTGCAGTTGTAGGAATGAGTAGGGGTAGAGCGTAGAGGGTGTTTCAGTGATTATAAAACTAGTTTAATACCCGTGATAAAATCATGGATTGAATAAGTAGAATTATTAGAGTATTTGCCGTTTATCGTATTACGCAAAGTAGGAATGTCAAGGAAATGAGTATTAGAGCTTGACGTAGTTATTATTGGACAATTAATTTGTCAATGACTAATGGCAAGAATGCAATATAGTAAATGACGTAGTTACTATCGACTAAGGTTGCGAATGATGGAACTTGTCTTAAAATGGTGTACAAATAATAATCGAAATAATAGGGTTGTCAAATTTGGTAAGTACAACGATAAAACAAAAAAGAATACGTGAACTAAAGAGTTAGATGTTCGAAATGTCACAAAAACCAATATTAGTAATTGACATGTTTATCATATACTAAAGTTATGAATGACTAATGTAAAAATGTGAAATATACTATTTCATGTAGTTATTATCAACTAAAGCAATGAATGACATAGTTCATCCTAATACGTTGTAGATGTGACCAACAAATGGCAAACATGAAATATATAAACGACTTATAAAGTTAGTCTACAATGTTTGTCAATGTTGTCGACGGAAATAAATTTAACGTAAGATTAAATATTATCGTTTTCAAATACATTCACTGATGAGAAATTAGAACAATCAGAATGTACTCGGAATCATGAACTGACTATACACTATTAAGATGTCTATACTATGAAGGTAGTATAAAATATTTCGCAACGATGTCGACGGAATTTTTTTTACAACCTTAATAAATATTATCGGTTTCAAATAATTTATCGATGAGAATTTATACCGAACAATCAGACTATACTTCAAATAATGATCTGCCTGAACATACTTACGCTTAATGTTCGATGAATGTGGTGTTCTATATTGCCTCGGAAAGACTACGTTTAGATGGTGATTATATATCGAACATGTCGCTGCTGGAGTAAGTAACAGACTCCCTTACTTCATATACTGTTGTTCATATACTGTATGTGCATCAGATTGAAGCATGGACTGCATGCAAAAGTGAAGTTAATTCAGCAGCATATCTTGGCATGTGATGGTAGAGTAGCATTGGAAAGACAAAATATTCCCGATTAGATTGTTGCTTGAAATGGTATGCATCACATGCTACCTAATTGAGTAATCTCTGAAGATTTATACACATTACAAAAGCATACATCAGCTGCTGAGGCAAGTAGTATGTCAATCATCCCAAGTCTCCTGATGACATTTGTCGAGCATAGCAATGTCTATTGCATGCCAAGTTGCTCTCCTTCATGCTATAAAAAGGATGGTGAATAGAGATGGCAAACTCACAATTCAAAGCAAATCAAAATATAAGCACATATATAAAACAATTTCAGAAGAGTATGTGCATCCCCCAACTTGTGTCATGCATAATATGTCATATTCCATACAAAAACCTAATAGAGTAATCGGGAGAAGCTTTACTTGTGTGAGGATGAGTTACGAAGACTGGGGTATCGTATAAGGCAGATTCGGCACGTCTGAAACAACCCTAATTTCCCGAGGGCTGTAGTCTCGAGTTCGAAAATGGTGACGACTGTTACAGGCAGGCATTCAAACTACAGAAGTGTTTCGAGAGAGTAGGCAAGGGGAGACTGATTATGAGAAGTAGCTTCACACAACAGCTGGTCCGCATCTGTGGGTGGCCAAGGAAGAAGATAAGAACTTGATGATGAAGCACGTGGACGTGAGGATTGTGCCGGATGTGGAGAAGTACCTGGGCTACAGTGACGCTGATGAAGATAACACGTCTGTGTATGCGTGTATCATGGCTGTCCTGATGAATCACTGCCCAGGGTTTTACATCAAAAAATAAATTGGTAATTGGTCTTTGCAATATCTGTGGTAATATTACTATCGGAATGTATTAAGTTGAAGTTGTAGTCTGTGGAGGTTATTGTGTACTGTTGGCAGTAAGTATATCTGCTGTCAGCCGGTTGTTGTTCTATGCTAGGCGGGTGTAGTTGACGGTGTTATCTAGTAATCTTATTATATGTGTACTTGGTCGATGACTGTGGTAGCACCACTGTTTTCTAGCAGTCGGGGTGCTACATTTTTGGTATTCCAGTGATGGATTCGACCTTAGATTAGTACGGTCGAATAGGAAATATTCTATGGGTTCCGAAGTATGTATGTCTAACTGTTTGTGTAAATTAATCATCCACATTTTCAATGTAATATAATCGGGTGATTATAACCTGTTTTCTACGATACTGTCCATTATCATCCGCCGCACTTATTCAACCTCTGACAAAGCTAATTGCATCAATAGAGTTCAAATTCTCCAAATATTACCTAAGTACTCACATGATATTAAGTAATTTGTTGGTGTTGTTGTTGTTTAACACACTTATAATAGATATGCATGTACAGTTGTCGTCACGTTAATGTCGGATTGTACAAAAATATAGTAAGCAAAAAAGTGAAAGAGTACATCTAAATAGATTTAAAAGTACATGTGACAATAAATCGGTGAACTGCAGAAAATAAAAGTTGTTGAGTTATTGTTCAACTGGAAACCACACGAAATTAGTAATTCTGAAATTTCGGTTGCTAACTTACATGGAAAAATACCTTCTTGTAGACAACATTCGTTGTCGTAGGAGAGACAACGTCTAATGCTGTTGCGTCAGATGGAACTAATATTTTCAGCCCACGTCTGGTCGTTACCCTCGATATAGCAACATACAGCTGTCCATGTGTGAAAATCGATCTAGGTAAATACAGCCCAACGTGTTTCAGTGATTGACCTTGGCTCTTATTAATCGTCATTGCATAACAAACTGTAATAGGGAACTGCCGCCTAAAGAATTTCACGGGGAACTTTGTCTCGTCCGATGGGTCGAGACTGATCCTTGAAATGAAGACCTTGAGACCCTTAGTCGTTCCAGATATAACCTCAGCTGCAATTACTCTATCTCCCAAATCTAGTCCCATTGCATAGACCGTTAGTCTGGTCTATGTTCCTCAACAACATAATAATGCATCCGACTTTCAGTGTCAATCTATGATTAGGTAGTCCGAAGCAGTGAATTGTGTTAAGAAACTCTGTGGAGTACAGATCACGTATTACAACACTTGTCTCGTTTTGGTTGATTTCATCGGAACTAATGTACGTTCTCTCATCACCAGTAATTAGAGAAAGTATGTGGTTATTGACTTCTTCAACGACGTCGTTGGTTGGTGCTAGAATAGCTCTTGAATGGAAGTACTCAGTGTCCTTCAGGTTGCGTTCCAGCTCGGGGTAAACTGACTGAACAATTGCGGATATTGGATCTCCTTCATCTTCAATTATAATGTCATCAGGGAGCTTCACTTCTGCTATTCCGTCATTAGGTCCCCTAGCAATGCCGTCCCCAACATTCAGAATCCATTCTGAGAAGTCACGCAACTTTGCATTCTCCTTCTCGGTTAGCCCTGACTCTAGTCACATGTTGCGAGACAACCTGAGGATCTGAGCCAAAGAAAAGGAGAGTTACTGTCACAAAGAGACTGACAGTAAGTACATTAAAGATATATCTTTTATGGGACGATCAATTTACATGATAATTATATAATGTACATATTTGTATGATGGTAAGCATTGCATAAAAATATCCAAGTGATATATGTCCTTGATAGACGAAAGGGAACATGTACCTTGCAATATCTCCACAGAGGAGATGAACATATAGATGCACGAACAATGTCTTGACGGCTTCCCGTTTGGTACAACGGGAAGAATTTGCCTAAAGTCACCACCTAGAACGACGACTTTACCACCGAAAGGTTGATCCATGTCACCATCCGGTGCGAATCTAGCTATATCGCGCAAACTCCGATCCAACGCCTCAAAACAATGCCGATTAACCATGGGTGCTTCATCCCATATAATGAGCTTAGCTCATAGAATGAGTTCAGCAAGGTCTGTCCCTGGTTTAATTCCGGGACATGTTGAATTCTCTTCAACCTGTAGACACCCGCATTTTGACTGCTAGGTGTCTATGGTAGTCTCCAACAAAACACCCGATGATGATCGGACGCAAACGTGCTCTAACGCGCTCGGATATGGGCTCGAATCAGTAATGTCCGGCATGGGCTTTTAACGGGATACAAATCTCACAAAACCAACCTCAAATTCAGGCCCAGTGGGTCATTCCGAGTCAAACAAGACTAATTTGGGCCAAAACCGACACCAAAGATAAAAACTGTCTTTTAGCGACCGGGTCAAAACCCGGTCGAAGACGAATCTGTCACAAAAAATCAACCAAGTTCGCTTCTAGAAGCTTGCGTTTGAACACAATCCCCAAAAAATCAAAGAGTCAACTCTTTCCCTATTTTGGCTCGTCAACCTTATCCACTCGATCGAGTGGATTGGCTCACTCGATCGAGTGGAGCCTCAAAAACCGAACAGACTCGTTTTCTTAGGGCACTCGATCGAGTGCACTAGGGTCACTCGATCGAGTGACCCTAGGTCGTGGGGTTTCTCCTATAAATACCCCATCAACTCACCACATTTCACAACTTTTTACAACTTTAACTCATCATCTTTACATCAACTTTTAGGCCATAATTCAACCTTTAAGAACCACCACACTTATACACATTTCGAGAGCAAAAACTCGTTAAAATCCGTCTCTACAAAACACACACACACACACACCATCAACTCTTCCTATATATCTCGACGTTCCCGCGCCATTGCCGCCATTTGACGAACCGTATTCCAAGAAGCAAAAGCATGTAGGTTGAGGGTGTGACATTCAACACCGACATCTCCTTTCTCTTTCTCATCTTTTTTGTTTTTTCATTTATTTATGTTTATTTACCTACGTATCATAATTAGTCGATAATAACGACATTAACACTAACATCTAACATTTTCTTTATCGCATCTAACCCCTAACATTTAATTATCGTTATTTACATTTTGTTATAATATTAAGTACCGCGTATATGTATATAAATTTATAAATCATATTCGGATTCGACCCGTTTGACTACGACTATTGCACAAAGTCCGTTTAATCCCTTTGCGAGCCGCGATAGTGGTGGAGCCCTTTTGAGGAGCACCGCCCTAAGCACTCAAGGGCGTAACGCGATCGTGATAGTACGTAGTTGAACGTGTCTAATTCCATTTCTAAAGATCGGTACGAAACCCGTTGACACTAAATCGAGCATCGCATAATCCGAGAGGATTATTAGAGATGACGTAACGCGGAGGGAACTAATTTCGTATCGGTCCAATTCAAAATGATTTTCACATCACCTTTTTCAAAATCCCCGATAACGGTCTCGTAATGATAATGTGTACTTTACGAGTACCGAATACCGAGTCGAATATAAATCACGCTATATCTATATGTGATTCGGTTGATTATCAATTTTAAAACAAATAAGAATTTCGTATAACCCGTTACAAAAATGAGCAGTTGCTCGTACAGGGAGCACTCGATCGAGTGCCATAGCCACTCGATCTAGTAGTGTCCCAAAAACGAGGCAGAAGGGTCTGTATAAGGCCACTCGATCGAGTTCTGCCCATGAATCGATCGAGTGGTCCGACGTATACTGAAACGGCAGCCCATGCAACATTGCTTTTTTGCCTCGTAATATATTTTACGACCTCGGTCGACGCGTGTAAAGACTATCACGCGTTTACATCTTTTCTAAAATCCATACACTTTATTTCAACCTCGCGACTTTGATCAATGTCTTCTACGATTAGTTATATGTCGGCGACTCCTTAGTCGTATCCGATGCGCAACTAATTTAGACACCATTTTTGACATGATAAGTCGGGACAAGGCATCGAGGTTTGGGATCAAGCTAGCATCACGCTTAGGTCCCATACGCGGACGCGTATTAAAATCTCCGTCCTTCGTTTAGCACATAACATAATGTGTGTTTAATCGAAGTTTGTCCAATTTTCCAAACTTACGGTCTTGTTTATATCTACTATATACGGGTCCGTTCATATCATTATTATTCTTGTCGTTATTCCACTTATTCGTTATTTTCGTTTTGGTCGGGTTGTATTTCCGCCCGTGTAACTTGTAACCGATTTAATTTGCCTTGTTTTTATTTATTTGCGTTTTACCGTTTATAAATGAACCCTCGCATGCTAAATCACCTCGACAATAATCAAGATGCATTAAAATGACGTAGCGACCCATTCAATTTTTTTATATCTCGTAAAATGTTGTTTGCATATCATTTTACCGGATTACTAACGCGCATATTAGAAAGTCAAACGATGTCTTAGTAGAGGCCGCTAAGTGCGGGCGGGGTTGGGTGTCCTTTGTGTGCTTCCCAACACGTACCCTCACCCCTTACTCAGAACCTCGGTTTCCAGATGCCCGAAACCGTTGGCGCACGAGAGTCATTCTATACACGATAACCGGTAGTGACGGTATCGGTATCGCAATGCAAAGGGACGAGCCCAATAAACTCTAAAACCGAAATGGGTCGTACTTTGTGTGCGGTCCATAGCGATATAGAGTGGGCTCGAATTGGTCCGAACTCCCACAAAGTTCGGTGGCGACTCCATTTCGACTTAAATTTCAATTCGATCCATTCTCATAAGGAGATGCATTCGCCTACCCAAACCCGCGCGTGGCCGCGTCGGGGTGGACCTACGTCATGTCCACAATTTGGCGACTCCGCTGGGGATTAAGTGATGCGTGACTAACCATCGGCATCCTCAGGGTGAGACTCAAATAGAAATCGTTTGACTAGTACAATACGCGTTTTAAGTTTACGGTTCATGCATAACCCATTTTTACCCGGGCCGGTACTGATGACCGACGTCCCACTATACCACGACATACTCTGACTTGGATATGTTAAAGGTGTTCATAGCCGATTCGTATGGGTTTCGCGGCATGTTCTAAGCTCAACTCGACTTAGGAAGTCCGTCCCGGTTCTCGTCTAGGCTATGTGCACTGGTATAGACCCCATTTAGACCGACCGAGACTTAGTGTAAAGCATACATGGCGTCGTTATAATGCTTGCGTGGCTATGTGCTACTTGGTTTCCGTGTCGTTTTCAAAAATCGTCATTTCAAAAAATGCATCTTTTAAAAAATATTCAAATTTCAAAAACCGGGAAGCTACCGAATTTAGGACTCTTGATTTTTACTCAAAATAGCCTATTTCTAGCCGGTATGCTGCCCATTTCATTTTTCAACTCAAAAAATATTTTCGAACTTTCAAAATCGTGGTCCGACACACTTTCTGATTTTCGAAAAATCGGCCCTTATCCCGAGTTTTCTCGGATTTTCCAAAAATATCCATTTTCAAAACCTTCCTCTTCTTAGGACTTCCCGTATTTAGCAGTGTCGGGTCATGTCATAAGTCGTCGAAGTCTTTAGCGTCGAAACTCTGTTAATCTTACATCACGGGTTTCTTCCCTATCCCAGTCCGCCTTATTAGACTAAGGCAAGGCCCACCTACGTAAGACATACTCTTACAAAGGAGGGTCCGTTTACGCACTCGAGTCTAAAGTCTGGGGAAACCTCACGTGGACCTTCTTTCGAGCAGGACTCGGCCCACATAGCCGAATCCTAAGGAAGGCACACTATTCACGAGTCACCCGTCTAGGAGTCTTTGTCAAGTCGTTTTTTAGTCTTTTCCCTGCTCGGGATGTACTTTTCTTCCTTTGGTTCCGAGGTCCGGGTTCAGTTTCTGATTGCGCAGTGTTCTTACAGACAGGCCACCGTCCACCAGACACAGCCGCAAAATGGAAGCAGCTCTGAACAATCGGAAGGCCTCCGTGGATGCCATGGCCGCCAAACAAACCGACATTGATGCCCAACTGACAGAAATGAGGGCTGGTCAAGTTTCCATTGTTGCTCGCATGGCAGCAGTGGAGCAAAGGGCTCCTAATGCCGAGGCTACTGGGCCTTTAGCTGAACTAGTTAGCGCGGTGCGCCGACTAGAGGAACAAGTTCATTTGGCTGGGAGTAACAATATCCATCGGGAAAATAGCCGGGAGTACTCCCCGGTGAGTGACAAACTGCTTGCGAACCTGAATCTCACGGGCTTACCTATGTTTGAGGGGACCGAAGACCCGTGACTACATGTACGGGCCTTTAAAGGATTCATGGCTATCAAAGGGGTAGATTCTTCAATGTTCAAGAATCTTTTTGCTGCATCCCTTGAGAAGCACCCACGTGCCTGGTACTAGGCTAGACCCGAAGAAATACCCAACTTGGGATGATGTGGCTACGGAATTTGCTCGGAACTATGCTGATAACACCGAGATCCAGACCACAATGCGGTCTCTAGAGATTATGGCCCAAGAACCTAAGGAAGGTTTTACCAAGTACCTTCAACGCTGGAGGGCCGAGAGTGTAAAACTGGTCGATAAGCCTAGTGAGAAGACTTTAGTGGAGGCCTTTGTCAAGAACCTCCATCCCTCCTACCGGGTCCACCTCCGGTATGCTGTCATACCCAATTTCACCACTCTTACTGAAATGGGTATGAGAATTGAAGATGATCTGAGACTAGAGAACCTTACTAAGGCCTCTAGCAAGGAATACCAAGGGGCTTCCTCATCCACTGCCAAGCCCCTGGCTGCAGCCCGCAGCATCTTTGACGCGGTTAATCTACTAGATGCCCCGTCCAAAAAGAATACCCCTCCTAGGGTTTTCACTGATATAGAGACTACCTATACATATGCCTTACAAAGGCTATCTTCCAAGGGCCTGATCCAACCGATAGGCCCAACTCCTGAAGTCCCAGTTGAAAAACGCTCCAAGAGCTACAATGCCCAAGCCTATTGCCAATATCATCGGGGCAATGGGCATGATACCGAGAAATGTTGGAAGTTGAAGCATCTGATTCAGGATTTGATTGAGAGCGGGAAAATACCGTTACCCGGGGATAAGCCAAGCAACAAGGACAACCCCTTTAGCTCTCATGCTATCTTCACCGGGGAGGTGATCGACTGCTCTCACCTCATCTCTCCTTCTATCCGACAAATCAATGGGATCTGGTTCGATGATGAGGAAGATGTGTATGTCACCAAAGGGGAAGCTGTTCCTATCACCCCCGAAGAAATCCGGAAGGCTAAATCCAAGGTCTTAGCCAGTAACCACCTCGCCAATGCCAGTCGTCCTTACCAAGCTACTAGCTCTAGGGACATCCCTGTCCTGGTAACCGTCACTGAACCTGCCAGGACGGAAGAGGCCATTGAAGAGCCAAACACTGACACGACTCTTGTGAAACAACTAAAGAGGGCTCGGGTTGACCTCACTATATGGCAACTCTTGGTCAGCTCGCAAGAACATCGAGAGGCACTTACTAAGGCTCTCGATCAAATCAATGTCGACTCCCAGGTCACCCCTACTGAAATGGTAGCCACCATCATGCCCTACCTCAAGGGCAAGTCCAAGGAAGAAGGCCCATTAATCACCTTCTCAGATTCCGACTTGCCACCATTCGGGGTCTCTCACAATCTAGCCCTGTACATCACGGTAATCTGCCGGGGTAAGTATCTCCCGATGATCGTAGTTGATGACGGGTCTGCTGTGAATGTCCTCCCTCTAAGGACTGCCAAAGCCCTCGGCATCACCGAGGCCGACTAGATACCGATTGCTCAAACTATCCAGGCTTTTGATGGAAGCCCAAAGTCGGTTTCTGGGGCCGTTAAGCTGACAATTATAACGGGTCCAATTGAAAAGGAGTTGGAGTTCTAGGTAATTGATGTCACCTCCTCTTTCAACTTGCTTTTAGGAAGGCCATGGATCCACGCCGTTAAAGCGGTGTCCTCCACTCTTCACCGAAAGATCAAAATGCCCCTGCAAGACAACATTATTACTCTAGAGGCAACTCCTATGACCGTGGCTAGTTGCAACGCCACGGACCGCACCGACCTTTGGGGGTTCGATTTTGTGGGGATGATTGAGGAAGAATACCTTTTCAGGCCCGATTTCACCACGAGCATCGACACGATGCTACAAAATTTGGGGTATCTACCGGGGGCTACTTCAAGGCCATACCTTCCAGTTGGGAAGATCATTGAAGTCCTGAATGACGGGGAATCCCACTTTGGCCTAGGATACGCTTTAACCCCGGGAAATGTGGTCCGAGCGGGAATTGAGAAGGCTTGCAACATCATCAAGGGTACCTACTTGGGCCCTTATAGCCCAAGGTTGACTGACTATTTGGTCACACCGGTATTTGGGGCTGTTCAAGTTGGTTTGTACCAACCAACTATCACATGTCCCGAGACTAAACTAGCTCGGGAATGCAACTATATTCCAGATGACATATTCGCCCTCATCCAATCCGAATCTAAGGAGGGTGCTGACAATGCTGAGCCCGTGATGGGGCTCCTGTTTGGGGAAGACAAGGCTGTCCCAACCCCTACAGAAGACTTGGTGAACCTGGTCCTTCGAAGCAACAGGTTCGATCCTTCAAAGCTGATCTCAGAGGTCGGTGCTGACACCGGGAAGAAAGCATGGAGAAAGACCGTCAAGTGGACCGACGGCCAGGGCCGAGTCTACAAGCTAACCACCGGTGAAGGAGACATGCCGGACACCGATTCCGAGTCTGAGTCAGAGTCAGAGTCAGAGTTTGAGTCTGTATTCGGTCTAAGGGGTCTGGTGCTAGAGTCTAAACTGTAACCCCCCTCCCTGCAGTCACTACCACTGGAGCCTCGGGGTCTGTCCCGAAAGCGCTCCCAATTCCGCCTCTGACCAATGATCAGATGGCCGCTCTCTTTGAGCTGTTTTCCAAGTTTTCTATCAATAATAACGATAACCGTTCTGCTTACGACTTGCCTTATTTTCAAAATACTTTCAATTTCAAAAATATTTTGTGCAATGACATTGAGAAACCCGACGCACATGTATCCTTACCTCTGCATCTGATCGAGCAACTGGAACAGAGGGAATCCTGAGACCCGTAATCGAAGAAACCGAGTCTATCAATGTGGGAACAACCTTAGAGCCCCAGATGCTTAAGATAGGGTTATCCTTAGATCCCGAGGAGAGACAGCAATTCACGAACCTCCTCCAAGAGTTTAAAGATGTCTTTGCATGGTCCTGCAATGACATGCCGGGGATAGACCGGGAAATAGCCGAACACCGTATACCCAGCAAGGATGGGTGTAAGCCGGTAAAACAGAAGCTCCGCAGGATGAGACCCGAATGGTCCCTCAAAGTCAAAGAAGAGGTCGACAAACAATTCAAAGCCGGCTTCATACAAGTGTATGAATATACAAACTGGGTCGCAAACATCGTGCCGGTACCCAAGAAGGACGGCAAGGTGCGGGTATGTGTAGATTTTTGGGACCTTAATAAGGCCAGCCCAAAAGATGACTTTCCATTGCCACACATCGATATATTGGTGGACAACACGGCTGATCATGCCCTTCTATCATTTATGGACTGGTTTGCCGGGTACAATCAAATCAAGATGGCAGAAGATATGGGTAAGACCACTTTCACTACACCTTTGGGTACTTACTGTTATACCGTTCATATGCCCGAAACCGTTGGCGCACGAGAGTCATTCTATACACGATAACTGGTAGTGACGGTATCGGTATCGCAATGCAAAGGGACGAGCCCAATAAACTCTAAAACCGAAATGGGCCGTACTTTGTGTGCGGTCCATAGGGATATAGAGTGAGCTCGAATGGGTCTGAACTCCCACAAAGTTCAGTGGCGACTCCATTTCGACTTAAATTTCAATTCGATCCATTCTCATATGGAGATGCATTCGCCTACCCAAACCCGCGCGTGGCCGCGTCGGGGTGGACCTACGTCATGTCCACAAACGTTAATTGGTATGTTGAATCTAGAATGAGCTGTCCGACCACCCGGCATTAGTATTGCAACAATACCGCTTGAAGCAACAGGAAGAACAAATTCGCCCTTCCTTCGGAGTGCAGCACACAATGTTCTCCATATGTACGTTTTGCCAGTACCCCTGTAACCGTACAGGAAGAACAATCCTCCGTCAGATCGTTGTACTGCACCCATGATTTCGTCGTAAACATGTCTCTATTCTTCAGTAAGGAACTTCACACAATTGTCATGTATTGTAGCCTGATCGTCCATATTGTATGACAGTTCGTCTGAAATTAGCCTGTTTCTGTGGACTGATGCTAACTCAAAGTCCGGGAAAGGCATATTTTCAAACTTCCGTAAACTACTTTTGTTATGTTGCAATGCACGCTCTATTTCTGCTAAAGCATAATTCTGTAACTCTTCGCTAGTCATCTGCAAATCTAGTGGTCGAAAGATGTAACGATATATAATATAAGATGGGTGGACAGCAAGTCAGAGATATAAAAATTACGTTAAATTACATAAGGGTAGAAAATATCACCGTATCTAAGCAGTTGAGTCCGCCTCAAGTGTAGAATATCTTCGCTCAAGAAATACCAAGTCTTCTCCCAAACAAATTCCGGTTTAATCAAGGATCCGGAGAAAAGAAGAGTTGCAAACAAATTACGAAGAAAATACCCCGATCCCCGGCAGCTTGCCTCCTCTATAGCGTCAATGTATTCCTTGTCATCGCCGAGAAGACCACGGGCATAGCAAGCGTCCTTGAAAGTAGGGTGAATGATGCTATTAACGGTTCTGATGTCCTGGTAAGAAGTAGCACCTTTGACAAAATGGAGGAGGGTCCTCATATAATATCTCTCACCACCTGTAAGCGACATATGGAACATTCTGCCTAAGGTGAATCCTTGTTTTCTAGAAGCCCACCGCTTGTCCTTAACGTGCCAAACATACCTGTTAGGGAACTCTGAGTATGTAAGGCCACGACCGTCAGGATGTTCTTTATTATATCAAGCCAAGCCGTGAATTTCGTATGTGCACCACCTGATCGGGCCATGACTTCTTCTAAAGGGTCGTCATCATTGAAAACGACATTCTGCTCATTCGGCAGATGGTAGTCGAGCCGCATAACTGGAGGAATTCTGTAATGAATATCGAAAGCAAATATCCTTCAAACGGCTTCGCACAGAGATATGTAACGACTGTCGTAGTACTCTTTGATTTGATCAACTTCGCATGTTTTCCCTCTGACTGATGCACCCACGGTCACCCTATCATAACCCTTGTTTTTATATTTAAAAAGGTACTTGATAGACCTACCTTGGTTACACCATTCCACGTTTATGTGTGCACGGTAACGCGTCAGTAAGTCAGGGTTCTAGGGAACAACGAATCTGTTGTGAACTGGGATGCCACCCTTATCCACAGTAACACCATTGTCTTCCCTCTTGTAGATTGGATAACCATCACCGTCAATAGTGGTGCGGTCACTGAATGGCCTCGGAAACCTCTTGGTGCGTACTCCATCCTGCATACAAACTGCCTTAGGATTTGCAGGACCATATGGTCCATGTATCATCAACTTAGATACTGCGTTGAATAGGACGGGGTTCTCATCTTTATCGGGTAATTCAGCACTGATGATACCGTCTACATCCTCAGCGACAGGGAACTTATCTTCACGGTGTAGAAATAACAATATATGCGCGTGAGGAAGACCACGCTTCTGAAATTCAACGGTGTAGACAACTGTGATAAACAGAGATACGTAAATTACTCGTGAGTGCGACATGTGTTAATAAATAGCATGACAAAAAGGTTATGGTTCAGTACAATATTGTTAGCTCAGCCTACCATTCAGGTAACGTGTAATAAAGACCGTCTCATTGTTTATAGTTCGGTACTATATTGTAGACTATATAAAACACTACTTCTGATTAGGACTGGTTAGAAAAAATGATAGTAAGCGCAGAATATGTGACTGTAGCATTACCTGCCCTTGTTAGTCCGTCTTTGCAGTCCTTGATCAATTGCTCGAGTTTCATTTTAAAGACTCTGGTAAGGATATCAGGTCTGTGTTCGCTACGTACTCCCTTTGACTTCACAAATCTGGTGATTTCTGGCCACTTTGGATTGCAGGTGAATGTGATAAATAAATCCGGGTAACCACACCACCTACATATGGCCATGGTATCCTGATAAGTCTCCCTCATATACCCTTTTCCCCCGAAAAAATTCGACGGAACAATATAACGTGCGCCAGACGACCCAGGTTCTTTTACGCCGCTTTCAACCGACGCAGCTAGACGTTTGTAATTTTATGATCTCAATTTAGGCTGATTAAGTCTAAAAAATAGAAGTCTTTGAGCTTCGACCATAGTGTAACCGTCGACGCAGAACTGGTGGAAAAGATTGGCTGCGTTTAATGTCATTGGTGGCTCGACGTCAGCAGGCCTATCCATGATACGAAATGCGAACCATTCTCTGAGTGTAAGCTTATTCCTTCCAGTTTCTGGATTTTAAGATGCGGCTATCGATTGCTCACTGTGGGCAATGCCTAGGCGTGGACTGTCCTCGCCGCGTGGGAAAAGAAACGGGTATTGAAGGGAAAGGTAAGATGGGTGAAGTTCTGAAATTCGTTGCAATTTGCCAGATCTCTCCTCAACGATGATATCTCGACTGTCTATTGTGTCCTCAATGTCACCGAAAATCAGAGCAGCAACTTCAGAAATGGAAGGCAAATTATATATCCTGCCATCGACGTGCCTGCCACTGATAAGTCTTAGCCTGACCTCATCTTCAGTTTCAGCATTTTTAATGCGATCCCTTGCCATCCTGAAACACTTCACTAAAGGATTGAATTCATCGAGCATCCTTTTTAGATCAGCCATAAGCTGTGAGTCCCAAGTGTTCTTCTTATACGAACTGCATGTGTAACAATTTCAACAGTTTAAGTTATACAGAAAATGGTAGAAGATCTTATATAATTCTGTTCTGCACTTAAAAATGCGACTTACCTCAATGCGCTTTTCCTATTTGATATCTCTTCCCCGATATCGTATATATACAATTGGCAAAACTTTGGGGCTTCATTTTCAGGAGGTAAGAGACTGCCGATACGGTGACTGTTCTGTCCACTCAGTCTGAAGGTGTATGTACCCCTTCCGTTATTAACTTCGTGGTCAATCTTGCCCCCTATGGACGTCATTGAAAAACCATTGTTGTAGTTGCGTATGTTGTCCTTAAAGTGAGCACTTTTTGGGTGTTGACCTGTGAGTAAGTCGAGCAAAGGCTGGGGAGGATTTTGTAGGTACGGTAGCTCCACAATACCATCCTTGCAATACATTGTGAAATTTGGGGACAATGGTTTTCGATCCATACGATCCCTTTCGTTATACCACAACTGTGCCGCGCACTTACGGCAAGAGTGCTCTGGGTCATCAATGTCCACGTAACCATCCCACTCTAGTAAACATTAATAAAACACTGATTACTTTAGGTAAATTTAGATTGGTGAACTCAATTAATGAAAATGAGTATGTACTTTTTAGATAAATAGCTAAAGGAAATAAACCTTCATTCAATTGTTGGTTATCCTCAGCTGAAGATTCCGACGACCCAGCACCAAATATGTCTCTCGCAAGACTGTGTATAATTGAGTCCCTATCACATTTCCTATGAACGGATGGATGAGACAATACTGAGGCAGCGGTGAAACAACTCTGGAAATTTGAAGACGGTGTTTGAGTTATAGAGTTGAACGCATTGCCTGAAAGACAATGACCTGGTGAATTTCATCACGGGAATCAGTTATATTCAAGTATGGGTTGTAATAGGTGCCTAACAAACCATTTGATGAAGAAGATACTGAAGGTAAGACGGTCAGTGGTTGAGAGCTAAAACTCCCTGACTTGCCCTTTCTTTGTATAGGAGAATGCGCCTATTATGTCTCGCAAGCTTGGTCCGCCACCGTTGGTCAACCTGCGTACCGAAAATAGGGTGCGATGACACAGTGTGAGTACTTCTAGTCAATGATGTGTTCTTCTCATTGACAATTCGTCTACGGTCGTGCCTTTTTACTTGTGCAGTGTAATAACGATTAACGTATTTATGAATATGCAGGGACAAACCTGTTACAATTAGATTACATGTATCACAATGAATATGACTATGACAATAATAGTATGATCAAAGGGTGAGAAAGGGATGTAAGACAAATCATTCAGAAAATATGTGATCACCGATTTGGCTGATGACGGTTGGATTATTTTGAACATCATTTGATGCTTGAATATCATTATTCGTGCATACGGGTTGAACTTCTGTGTGAGCTGTACCACAATCTTGATCTGCGAAACGGCGTAATAGACTTAAAGACATTGACAGTGCAAGAAAAATTTGTCTACTTTAGACACGATTGTTAAATAATGAAAAGTACCGTGGGTGGAGAGTGCACTTAATGTGGACTCGTCACAGTCTAAAGAGGTTGCTCGATCAGGGTTAATTTCAATGAATGCCACTGATGAACCTGCATTAGAAACTATGAAAACGACCTGCTATAAGACTTCGAAGCAGGATGAATAGATACTCAACAAAGTTAAGGTTGACAGTCATAAAATACGATGAGAGAGTTACAGGTACATACATCAGTTCACTATATAGTTACGACTTTTGACTCTCAAAGAGGCGTAGTGAATACAAAGTTGTTATCTTAACAAAAAAGGAGACACAAAAAAATTAAATGAATGTACCTTTCGTAGAGAGTTGCTTTCTCTTGTTAACGTCAACTTTTTTTTTTTCTGTTTCCCAATGCGTGTATCCTGAGAAGGAATTTGTGTGGTCTTCGGTCCGCTGTCCTCTGCAAATTGATATAGAACAAAGCATCGTAATTTTGTTGTATATAAGTGATTGCTTTGCGTAAATAGACGGCAAGACAATGCTGACGTATTAGTACAACTGAGTTACGATGAACAAAACAAAATGACTACAAACTCTACTTACGTATTTCGGCAAGCGGTAGTCGAAAATGTACATCTCTTCAAAGTTGCTGACTATCACGATTGGATATGTCCTCAAGTATGAGTCCACTTGACTTTCGCTTACCTATACCAAGAGATTGAAGAGAACTATGTGTTCTAAAAACATAATCCGGTGTTGGACGCTCGATTTGTGGTATATTCTCTGCAAGTGGATACTACTATGAGTAGGACATTCTATAATCACATCGAAGTCAACACATTATTGAAAATTTGAGTAAAGAAGTTCAGCATCATACCAATGTCTTCAGATTGACGTTGGGTTGAATTCACGATTCTGGATCGTTTATCGATAGAGGATTTCACCATACTGAATTGTAGATCAAGAGGACAGCTATGTAAAGAATCACACAACAAATAAATTGTTTTTACTAAGAAATATTTAAGTAGTGTATAAGAATATCAATAATCAATATTATCAGTAGTAAATAAAGATGACATCTAGGGAAATGGAAGATTTTATAAGGTAATACCGAAAATATGGAGAATAATCGTAGAATATACTATACAATGATAAATAAGACAAAATATATGAAATCAATAATCTAGAATATGGATATGTATTATAATACTGATAATACCGACATGAAAGCCGACAATTATGAGATTCTTGGGTGACGGTAGTAATGGGAACATGTGTTTTTATTCAATAATATATTCATAAAATCGGCATCATTATATTATAGTTGTGTTTGTTCTATGCTACTATATTCAAGGTACTATTAAAAGGTTGTTAAGATAGTGTGGACATGACATAGGTCCACCCCGACGCGGCCACGCGCGGGTTTGGGTAGGCAAATGAATCTCCATATGAAACAGATCGAATTGAAATTTAGGTCGAAGTGGAGTCGCCACCGAATTTTGTGGTTATTCGGAACCATTCGAGCCCACTCTATGTCGTAGTGGTCCATATACAAAATACGGCCCATTTCCGATGTCAGAGTTTATTGGGCTCGTCCCTTTGCATTTGATACCAATACTGACGTTATCGGATATTGTGTATTGAATGACTCTCGTGCGCCAACGGTTTCGGGCATCCGGAAACCGAGGTTCTGAGTAAGGGGTGAGGGTACGTGTTGGGAAGCCCACAAAGGACACCCAACCCCGCCCGCACATTAGCGGCCTCTACTAAGAATTCGAATGACTTACAATACGCGCGCTAGTTAAACGGGAAAATGCTTATGCAAACATTGTTTTTCTAGGCATGTGAATTGAATTGAAAAGGGTTTCTAAGTCAATTTAATGCAATTAATTCTACGTCAAAGTGGAATTTAGCGTGCGGGTTCATTTAGTACAATAAACGAACAAGAATTAAATTGACAAAAGAAATAACAAACGCGTTAGTAACGATGCGATGATATAACGAATAATAACGGTTTGTGCAAATAATGAATTGAATTGAATGATATACAAGATGATGCATGGTTTGAAAAGATAGTATACACGTGATTAATTATGCACGTGTTGACCTAAGTCGTGAAATACTATCGGGTTTTGAAAATAGAATAATGTACGACTCGTATTTTGGTCGTTATGGGGTCACTCGATCGAGTGGTCGATAGACTCGATCGAGTAGACCCTGAAAAGAGGTTTCGGTTTTGCGATATAGACCGTACTCGGCCGAGTTATTGACCAACTCGGTCGAGTACATGGCCACTCGACCGAGTCATTGCGAGACTCGATCGAGTGGTGGTCGTGAAAAGCATTCTGGTTCGATTTTTTGGGGCGCCACTCGATCGAGTGGGCTAGGCACTCGGTCGAGTGCCCCCTGTACGAATTGTAATTTGTTTGCAAATTTAATTGTTGATTTTGAAATTGCTTTTGAGTTTTGATAATTCAACGATTTTACCGAATCGGGCGTAAATATTGCTCAATTTATGTTCGACTTGGTTTTTTATAAATCGCGAATTTTGTTGAACCGAATATAAATGTTGTTGAATTTATACTTGATTCTAATTTTGAATACTCGTTGTGTCCCACATTCGATTATTTGAATCGATATGGAATATTAGAGTAAAAAAGGATAAATTGATTCTAGTCGCTTTAAATTAATTATCGTGATATGAACAAATCGCGTTAATTAATTCATATGACTTGATTGTTAGACTCGATATCCAACTATGGAATTGGTATCGAATCTAAAATCGACGCTTACTTGAATAAAATAGGACTTGACTCCCTCGACTTCTCTGACATCAAAATAAATCCCCAGGGATTGTGATGTCGGATCCGTGTCAATGGGTTTCGACCCTTATTGAAATACGATGTTTGTTCTTTGAGAAATCGATGTGACATGCGAATAACAATAATGATACAAACGATATGAAAATTATTGTTGAAGTTAACCTATCTCAATAATCAAGTAATCGGGATATCGGAACGAGCGACCGTCAACGCTGTGTGCAGTACACTTGTATGTTCGTGTTTCCTCATTCCGATATCACTCATACTCGACACAAATTGATAGGTATTTTAATGTTTTGATATTAATTATACTATCGATATTATGGTGCGATAATAACGATAAAAATAAAAAAAACGACCCATATGAAGACGACATGACGCGAGAAGGAGGAAGAGAAGAGAAGAAACGGGGTTTTGACACCCTCAACCTACATGTTCTTGTCTCGGATTAGAACTCGTAATCGTGGCTTCAACACTAGAGTCTTCGAGGTGGATGAAGGTTAAGTTATGGTGGCTCGGGTTTGTTGATTCCTAAACTAGGTTTAGAGTTTCTTTGCTAGTGTATTGCTTGGGGTTTGATTAGGGTGTGTTAGGGTTGAATTTTGAGGTGTAAAGATGTGTGTAAAGTTCTGAAAAAGATGTCTTGAAGTGTGTGCAAAGGGTTGCTTATATAGAAAAAGCTAGGGTTCCGGTTTAGGGTTACTTGACCGAGTAGGCAGCTGACTCGGTCGAGTGGCCTTGTGCGTCAGCCGTCGGGTTTGAATAAAGGCCCACTCGATCGAGTGGATGGGGCACTCGATCGAGTGGCCCAGCTGGGTCACGCGGGTCACTCATTTTGGACCGTGACCATGGATATTTGATGAGTTTGTGTTTGAATTGGACTTTTGATGTTTGAGGGGTTGTTTGGTGTGTCTCGGAAACGCCTTTGACCGGGGTTGACCCAATCGCAAAAGGTCGGTTTTAATTCCGGTGTCGGTTTCGGCCCAAATTAGTCTTGTTTGACTCGAAATGGTCCGCTGGGCCTGGATTTGAGGTCGATTTCGTGATATTTGTACTCTGTAAGTGTGTTAGCCAGCGATCAATGGATTTGAGCCCGTATCCGAGCGCACAGAAGCATGTTAGCGTCCGATCATCATCGGGTGTTTTTTTTGGGAAACTACCATAGACACCTGGCAGTCAATGCGGGTGTCTACAGAGCCCCCACTCTGACTGAGGCTTGGACAGGGCGAAAGTCAGAGTAGCCACCAGGCCAATCGAGGATTGAAACCTGGCGGACTTCCGGCCGGGTCGTTTATAGTCCAATAGACTCGCGTGAAGGGCTCGCCAACCGTAAGCTAGAAGTCATACCTGAGCCGATAAATCCGTGAAGAATTGGACTTGTCGCGTAAGTCCTGGATGCGCCTGTGTGTTGGCCCATCCCGTGAAAATGCTGGGGAGGTACAGCAGTTTGCATGTCTCTGTTTGAGTCGTACCTGTACAAGTCACATAAAATGCATGCAACACATAGGCAGTAAAATGACTCGCGCTGGGGAGAAATGATTTTGAGAATTTGAATTTTTGAAATCTTGAAAATTTGAGATTTTTGAATTTTGGAAACTTTGATATTTTGACTCCTAACAAAGATTAGGAAAGTTCGGGATGGAGATTTCCGCGCTAGTATTGAGACTAGGATTGCGGTTTGATTCCTATTGAGATTAGGAAATTTTCCTAAATAGTTTGCAAGGCTAATGTTATATATAGCCCCCTCTTGCTCTTGATTTCTTCATAAATCCCATCACCAATCAAAGAAAGTCTCTTTATTTCCCTTTAGGCAAAAGAAAGTCTATTTATCTTCTTAAGAAGTTTAGCCATGGGAATCGATAGGTTGAGTGTGATGTTGCAGGAGTGGTCCCGTCGCTTTAGGAATGCTGATAGGGTGGCTTTGAACCAGACGGGGATAACCCAATTGTACCCGTTCCGTCAGATGGTGGTTGACCGCTATTTTCTGGATGCCTGCTTGGCTTATTGGGATGACATATATCATGTCTTTGCTTTTCCCCGGGGCGAAGTTTGTCCTTTGCCTGAGGAGATTGTAGCCATAGGAGGATGGAACCTGATACTCCGTCCCGCCGTCCCGTACTCGATCTATGACCCGAGGAGGAAGCTGAGAGAATTTTTGGGGCTCTCACACAATGAGGTGTCCCGTATGATGGAGGGTGATAATATTTCTCTGATCGACTTGGCTGAGAAATTTATGAATCCTCTTGATGTTCGGGTTAGACCGGCTTATGGTCGTAGGGCTTTCTCTTTTTGCATGCTCCATGTATATGCTTTCGAGGGTCACATGGATTTGCTATCCTGCATGGGGAGCACCCGTCTTTTGACCGTGGTAGATTTGATGGAGACCGAACACAGCCCGGCTTGGCTGATTACGGGCGAGATTATCCAAGGATTGGACAATCGTAAGAGGGACTCATCAATTCGTCTTACCGGGAGCACCCGCTTGTTGCAAGTATGTCACTTGGCCTTCTTTTCAATTTTTCGATTTTTGATTTTTTGCGAAATTTTTTTTTTACTGCAGGGGTACTCGATCGAGTCACCCAGGCATTCGGTCGAGTACCCTCGATGAAACCTTCCTGATTTGTCTTCGGAGGTCCCACTCGATCGAGTAACCCTGGCACTCGATCGAGTGCCCTCGTAAAAAGCCCCCTGTTTGCATTCAGGGGTGCTACTCGATCGAGTGTCTTGAACACTCGGCCGAGTGGCCTTAGGCGGACGCCTATTTTGCTTTGGAAGCTCATGCTTTTGTTTCCTTTTGCAGATTTGGCTATATGAGAGGCTATCAGTGATAGATCCTCCTCTTGATGCGGGCAACTACCGTCACAACCAGGTGATGACGAGGAGGCGGGCCATCGACTTTTCTCGTCAGATTACGCAAAAGTACTGGGACGAGGTTTTGTCTTTCCATGGTGGCCCGTTAATTCGATGAGTGGTTCCGTGGTGGCCCATCTACCTTTGGAGTGGCTTGGACCCGAGGGACAGAGCCCGCTATCAGGTGATCCTTTCTTTCAGGCAGACGGTTCATCTCTACCCAGATCGCATACTAAGGCAGTATGGATGGACCCAGCGCATCCCCGAAGTCGAAGCAGTTGTGAGTGACCCTACCCAACTGACTGATGTGATGTGTGATACCTGGATGCAAAGGTGGTACACACGACATACTTGGCCCATTGTCAAATCTCGCCGCTCAATCTGGGTTTCAGATTCTTACACGAAGTGGACCAAAGCAGGAGATGCCAAAGCCCGAGCCGCTTTGAAAGTCGATGAAGCCTTCGACCTGCTGAGAAGAGAGCAAGCCAAAGACAACAGAGGGTTCTTTGATGAAGGAGACACTCCAGCTACCCTAGTTCGTCTAATGTCAGGTCATAAGAAGAAGACTAAGACTCAAGCTAAAGGGTCTAGTGCTAAAGGTGCTTGGGGGAAAGTGAGTCCCCAGACGGACTTGGAAAGAAGACTAGGCCCTAGGCTGGCCGTGCAGGACCGACTTGGCCCACGGGATAGGCTACCCGAGCATGTGCGGGCCCGACTTGGGCCGAAGACCGTGATTGAAGACCCGTCGTCAAAGAAACGGGTTCGGGCTAAGGAAGTTCCCCTTGTGATTAGGGAACGCTCACCTTCACCTCGGCGACCTCGGGCTCCACGTGACCCGAAGGACAAGGGAAAGGGGAAGATGCCCGGATATTAGTCCTCTTATTTTATTATTTGAGTATTATTATTGTTTTTGTGGTGTGATTTTCTTGTGTGTATGCCGTTTTGGCGTTTTTTTTTTTTTTTTTTTTGTAATCCCGAGTTTATCGAGATATTAATAAAAGACATATTATTGAACACCGTTCCCGTCTTTTCGTTTATTGCAGTGGTTGTACCCTTTTGAGGGGTTGCCTACGTATCCACAAATAGCGGAATCAAACCAACGTAGTTCAAAAAATTTGATTTGATTGATTTGTTTTTTTTTGCAATTTTCGAAATACTCAAGATCATTAATTCGAGATGTGCAACAGTAGAATAGTTAATTCTAGCTTATTGACTTGTCTATAATTTTTGAAAATTTATAAAAAGACAATTTTTTTGTAAATTTTTGCAAATGACATTGAGATGGGGGCTTATGGGTAATAGCGTTTCAGCTGGTCCAAGTTGGTTGGGTTGACAAATTCGTTCCCGTCCAAGTCTGTCAGCATTACCGCTCCTCCTGATAGGACCTTCTTGACTAAGTATGGCCCAGCCCAGTTGGGTTTGAATTTACCCCTTGGGTCAACCGGTAGTAAGGCAGAACCGATTTCAGGACCAGATCTCCTTCCTTGATGTTCCTGGGCCTAACCCGTTTGTTGAAAGCCCGTTGGATTCTTTTTTGATATATTTGAATGTTGTTGAGAGCCCGTGATCGCCGTTCGTCTAAAAGGACTAGCGAATCGTATCGGGCTTGGACCCAATCTGCCTCAGGTACTTGGCTTTCAAGTAAAATCCTAAGGGATGGCACTTCTAGCTCGACCGGTTGGACCGCTTCCATTCCATATGTCAGGTAATATGGGGTTGCTTCAGTTGCAGTGCGAATTGAAGTTCGGTATCCCCATAGGGCTAAGGGTATCTTGTCGGGCCAGTCCCGGTAATTCTCAGCCATCTTTTTAAGTATGGTGACAATTGTTTTATTGGCCGCTTCTACCGCTCCATTTGTTTGAGGTCGGTAAGGCGAAGATGTATGCCTTTGAATTTTATATTTTCCCAGTAATGCGGCAGTTTCGGCTTGAAAGTGGGTCCCGTGATCGCTGATGAACTCGTGAGGGATCCCATACCGGCATATTATTTTATTTTGGATAAATTTGGCCACGTGTTTGGCGTTCAAGACACGGTATGACTCGGCTTCGACCCATTTGGTGAAGTAGTCGATGGCCACTAAAATGAAGCAATGACCTCCCGTCCCAGAAGGATGCACCTTTCCAATTATGTCTATACCCCATGTCGAAAACGGCCATGGTGATGTCATGGTATATAAGAGGGAAGATGGCATATGTTGTACATTGGCAAAGATCTGACAGTTATGGCAGTGTTTGACATACACCTGACAGTCTGTTTCCATGGTGTTCCAATAGTACCCAAGCCTCATGATTTTGCGGGCTAGCATATGGGCGTTCATATGCGGGCCGTTTTCACCATCATGGACCTCGGCCATGACCTTTTCGGCATATATTTTGTCGATGCATAGGAGTAGAACCCCCTGTGCCGTCTTTTTGTACAATTGCCCGTCATCAGTTCGAACAAATTGCGTTGCCAATCTCTGCAGGGCTTTCTTGGCCCGGTTTTCAGTTCCCGGGGGATATTCTCCCGTTGCCAAGAAGGTTAGGACAGTTTGATACCATGGTTCCGGGTCAATTATCTCGATATCTTGAATGGCGTGGATGTAGGCTGGCTCGGACCGTCTTTCGACACAGATTGGCATGCTGGTCAGGTGATCCAGGATGTTCAGTAAAGATGCTAATTTAGAAAGTGCATCTGCGAACTGATTCTCTTCCCGGGGCAGATAAATGTATTCTACCTTTTGAAATTGTTTCTCTAGAACCCTTACCCGTGCTTGGTAAGCTACGAGATTGGCGTTCCGAGTTTTCCATTTTTGGAGTGCTTGATTGATGACTAATGATGAATCACCGTGGACCCGGAGGTTTTTTACCCCTAAATCAGCGGCGGCTTGCAACCCGTGAATGCATGCTTCGTATTCGGCTGCGTTGTTGGTCACGTCGAAGTCCAACTTGATGGATAAGGGAGTGTGTTCTCCTCGGGGTGAAATTAACAGGATTCCGACCCCAAATCCTCGGAAGTTGGATGCCCCATCGAAATATAGATCCCACACCTCCGTATCGGTATGGAATATGTCTTCATCAGGAAAGGCCCATGTATCGGTGTGGCCTTCTTCGGATATTGGGTTGTCAGCGAGGAACTCGACAACTACCCGACCTTTGATGGCTTTTAATGGTACAAATTTGAGGTCGAACTCGGATAACATTAAAGTCCATCTTGACATCCTGCCGTTGAGGATGGGCTTCTCGAATAAGTACTTGATAGGATCCATTTTGGATAACACATGTACCTCGTGACTGAGCATGTAATGTCGGAGCTTTTTAGTGGCCCAAACCAATGCTAGGCACGTCTTTTCGAGCATTGTATATTTGCACTCATATTCGAGGAACTTTTTACTGATGTAGTAAATAGCCCGTTCTTCTGAATCGACTGTCTGGGCCAGCATAGCCCCCATGGCCGTCTCCGTCGTCGTTAGGTATAACGACAAAGGCAGACCGTGTTGAGGTGGCATTAGTACCGGCGGAGCAGACAGAATCTCCTTGATTTTATCGAAAGTCGCTTGACATTTGTCGTCCCATAGCACCCGTTCTCCGATTTTTAGCTTTTTGAAGATGGGTTCGCATACCATGGTTAGTTTCGAAATGATCCGGCTGATGTATTGGACTTTTCCGAGAAACCCCCTTATTTCCTTTTCGGTCTTGGGTGGTTGCATCTCGGTGATGGCTTTGATTTTAGCTGGGTCGACCTCGATGCCGCGTTGGCTAACGATATGGCCCAGTAATTTGCCCGACGTTATCCCAAAACTGCATTTTTGTGGGTTCAGTCTCATGTTGTATTTACGTAGTCGGGTGAAGAACTTTCTTAGGGCTGAAATGTGCCCGCTTCGGTCCTTGGATTTGACGATCATGTCGTCCACATAGACCTCCACTTCCTTATGCATCATGTCGTGGAGAAAAGTAGTGTCGGTCCGTTGATTAGTGGCCCCGGCGTTGATAAGCCCAAATGGCATGACGGTGTAACAGTAAGTACCCCAAGGTGTAATGAAGGTGGTCTTACCCATGTCCTCTTCTGCCATTTTAATCTGATTGTATCCGGCATACCCGTCCATGAACGATAGAAGGGCATGATCTGCCGTGTTATCCACCAGTATGTCGATGTGTGGTAACGGAAAATCGTCTTTTGGGCTTGCCTTGTTAAGATCCCGGAAGTCCACGCAAACCCGCACCTTGTCGTCCTTCTTGGGTACCGACACGATGTTTGCAACCCAGTCTGGATATTCAGACACTTGTATGAAGCCTGCTTTCAATTGTTTATCGACCTCTTCCTTGACTTTAAGAGACCACTCGGGCTTCATTCTTCTGAGTTTTTGCTTTACCGACTTGCACCCATCTTTGATGGGTATTCGGCGTTCGGCTATCTCCCGGTCTATACCTGGCATGTCCTTGTAGGACCATGCAAAGACATCTTTGAATTCCTGTAGGAGGTCTGCGAATTGTTTTCTCTCCTCTGGATCTAAAGATAGGCCCAACTTAAGCATCTGGGGCTCTAAAGTGGTTCCCACATTGATGGACTCGGTTTCTTCGATTACCGGATCTCGGGATTCCCTTTGCTCGAGCTGCTCGACCAGATGTTGAGGTAGGGGTACCTGTTCGTCGGGTTTCTCAATGTCATTGCATATAAAATTTTTGAAATTGAGAAAATTTTGGAAATAAGACAAGTTGTAAGCAGAACGGTGTTCGTTATTATTATTGATGGTAAATTTTGAAAATAGCTCGAATAGAGCTGCCATCTAATCATTGGTCAGTGGCGGGATAGGGAGAGGTCTTGGGACAGGCCCCGAGACCTCAGTGGATAAGGGAAGAGGGGTTACAGACTCGACTTTAGCACCAGACCCTCTAGACTCGGACTCAGACTTCGACTCTGACTCTGACTCAGACTCGGTATCCGGCATGTCTCCCTCGCCGGTGGTCAGCTTGTAGACCCGTCCTTGACCGTCGGTCCATTTTATGGTCTTCCTCCAAGCCCTCGTCTCGGTGTTGGTACCGACCTCGGTGGTTAGCTTGGTTGGGTCAAACCGATCGCTGCGAAGGATCAGGTTGACCAAGTCGTCTTTCGGAGCGGGGACGGCTTTGTCTTCCCCGAATAAGAGCCCCAGTACGGGCTCAGAGTTGTTTTCGCCCTCCTTTGATTCGGCCTGGACGATGGTGAATATATCATCCGGGATGAAATTGCATTCCCGAGCCTTTGTGGTCTCGGGATATGTGATGGTGGGTCGGTAGAGGCCCACTTGGACGGCTCCGAAGACTGGAGTAACGAAGTAATCTGTTAACTTCAGGCTATAAGGGCTTATGTAGGTACCCTTGAGAATGTCGACGGCCTTGTGAATACCGGCCCGAACCACGTTTTCCGGGGTTGTAGCATACCCCAATCCAAAATGTGACTCGCCATCATTTAGGACCTCGATAATCCTCCCAACTGGAAGATATGGCCTCGAGGTTATTCCGGGTAGGTAACCCAGATTTTGTAGCATCGTGTCGATGCTAGTTGTGAAGTTGGGCCTAAAGAGATATTCTTCTTCGATCATGCCCACGAAATCAAATCCTCGTGGGTCGGCCCGGCCCGTAGCGTTACAGCTTGCTACGGTAATTGAGGTCGCCTCCAGCGTGATGATACCGTCTTTAAGGGGCATCTTGACTTTTCGATGGAGGGTAGATGACACGGCCTTGACTGCGTGGATCCAAGGCCTTCCTAGTAAGAGATTGAATGATGAGGTGACGTCTATCACCTGAAATTCCAACTCTTTTTCGATTGGGCCTGTTATGATCTTCAATTTCACGGCCCCGGCGACAGGTTTTGGGCTTCCGTCGAAAGCCTGGATAGTCAGCGCCGTCGGAAGGTAATCGGCATCGGTAACGCCGAGTGCTTTCGCGGTCCTTAGAGGGAGGACATTCACGGCTGATCCATCGTCAATAAGGGTCATCGGGAGATATTTACCTTTGCAGATGACCGTGATGTATAGGGCCAGATTGTGATTGGGCCCAAATGGTGGCAGATCAGCTTCGGAGAAGGTTATGAGCGGGCCTTCTTCTTTGGATTTGCCCTTTAGGTAGGGCATAATGGTGGCTACCATTTCAGCGGGGGTAGCTTCCGAATCAACCTTTATTTCATCGAGAGCCTTAGTCAGTGCTTCCCGATGAGCTTGCGAGCTAACCAATAGTTGTCATATGGTTAGATCGGCTCGGACCCTCTTCATTTGCTGGACCAGAGCCGTGTCTGGGCTTGGTTCTTCGAGGGTAGGGTCCGTCCTGGCAGGTTCAGTGACGGATATAGGAATGGAACGCCCAGCTGCGGCGAGATGATTGGTGGCTAAGGCTTTGGACTTAGCCTTTCGGACCTCTTCAAGGGTGATGGGGACAGCTTCCCCTTTGGTCAAGTACACATCATCCTCGTCGTCGAACCATATCCCGTTGATTTGTGGGATATGGGGAGAGATGAGGTGAGAACAGTCAATTACCTCACCGATGAAGATAGCGTGGGCGCTGAACGGGTTTTCTTTGTTGCTCGGCTTGTCCCCGAGCAATGGGATTTTCCCGCTCTCGATAAGGTCTTGGATCAGGTGTTTTAACCTCCAACACTTTTCAGTATCATGCCCGTTACCCCGGTGATACTGACAGTAGGCTTGGGCATTGTAAGTTTTGGGCCTCTTTTCTACTGGAGGTTCTGCAGTTGGGCCTATCGGCTGGATCAGGCCCTTTGAAGATAGCCTTTGTAAGGCATAAGTATAGGTAGTCCCTATATCTGTGAATACCCGGTTTGGTGTATTCTTCTTAGATGAGGTGTCGAGCAGGTTTACCTCGTCGAAGATGCTGCGAGTTGCAACTGCGGGTGTGGGCTTGATCGTAGATGAACTTGCCCCTTGATAACCCTTGGTAGAGGCCTTAGTCAAGCTCTCTAGTCTCAAGTCATCCTCGATTCTCGTGCCCATTTCAGTAAGGACAGCGAAGTTTGGGATGATAGCATACCGGAGATGGACCCGGTAGGATGGGAGTAGATTTTTGACGAAGGCTTCCACTAGGACCTTCTCGCCGGGCTTGTCAACCAGCTTCACACTCTCGGCCCTCCATCTCTGCAAGTATTTTGTGAACCCCTCCTTGGGCTCTTGGGCCATTACCTCCAGAGTACGCATTGTAGTCTGGATTTCAGTGTTATCGGCGTAGTTCCGAGCAAATTCGGTCGCCACATCATCCCAAGTCTTGTATTTCTTGGGATCGAGCCTGTAGAACCAGGCCCTGGGATGCTTTTCCAAGGAGGAAGGGAATAGATGCTTGAACATGGCGGACTTTACCCCTTTGACTGCCATGAAGTCTTTGAAGGCCCGGATATGGTGAACCGGGTCTTCGGTACCCTCAAACATAGGAATTCCCGTCAAGTTGAGGTTGGCCGGTAGCTCGTTACTCAAAGGTGAATAGATGCGAGCATTTTTGGAGTGGATTGAGTTGCTTGTTGATAAGTGAACTTGCTCCTCGAGCCTGCGAACAACACTGACCAATTCGGCTATGGGCCCAGTGGATTCAGCTCCTTCAACCGGGACCGTCTTCTCTACAGTGCTCAGGCGAGTGTCCAAAGTTGCTTGGTTAGCAAGGATGGAGGTCAGTTGAGTCTCGATTTTGGCTAGGGCGTTCTTCAATTCTTCCATCTTGCGTTGATGTCGGGTTGTGGCTGGCCTGTCTGTAAGAACACCGCGTAATCAGAAACTAGCCCAGAAATCCCGGAATAGAAAGTACATCCCGAACGAGACTAAAAGGGAAATGACTCGAGAAAGACACCTAGACGGGTGATTTGTGAAGTGTGGGCCTTCCTTAGGATTCAGCAAGTGGGCCTAGTCCTGTTCGAAGGAAGGTTCACGTGGGACATCCCCAGACTTTTGACTCGATTGTGTCGACGGGCCCTCCTTCGTAAGAGTATGTCCTACTTAGGTGGGCCTTGCCTTAGTCTAATAAGGCGGACTGGGATAGGGAAGAAACTCGTGATGTAAGATCGACGGAGTTTTGACGCTAAAGACCTTGACAACTTAAGACTCGACCCGACACCGCTAAATACGGGAAGTTCTAGAAGTGGAAGGTTTTGAAAATTGATGATTTTTGAAAAAGGACCGAGTGGACTCGGTGAATGGCCCAAATTTCCGAAAAAGAGGACGAAAAGTCATTGGGCCACGAGTTTTGAAAGTTTGAGTTTTGATTTGGGCAGCATACCGGCTAGAAAATAGGCTATTTTGAGTAAAATCATAAGTCCTAAATTCGGTATGTCCCGGGTTTTGAAAATTGAATATCTTGAAAAGGATGCAATTTTTGAAAGGTTGACATTTTTGAAAACGACACGGAAACCAAGTAGCACATAGTCATACAAGCATTATAACGACGCCATGTATGCTCTACACTAAGTCTCGGTCGGTCTGAAAGGGTCTATACCAGTGTACATAGTCTAGACGTTGATCGGGACGGACTCTCTAAGTCGAATTGAGCTTAGAACATGCCGCGAAACCCACTCGAATCGACTATGGACACCTTTTGACATATCCATGTTGGAGTACATCAATGGTATAGTGGGACGTCGGTCACCAGTACCGGCCCGGGAAAATATGGGTTATGCATGAACCGTAGAACTAAAACGCGGATTGTACTTGTCAAACGATTTCTATTCGAGTCTCACCCTGAGGATGCCGATGGTAAGTCACGCATCAGTTAATCCCCAGCGGAGTCGCCAAATTGTGGACATGACATAGGTCCACTCCGACGCGGCCGCGCGGGTTTGGGTAGGCGAATGAATCTCCATATGAAACGGATCGAATTGAAATTTAGGTCGAAGTGGAGTCGCCACCGAATTTTGTGGTTATTCGAAACCATTCGAGCCCACTCTATGTCGTAGTGGTCCGTATACAAAATACGGCCCATTTTCGATGTCAGAGTTTATTGGGCTCGTCCCTTTGCATTTGATACCAATACCGACGTTATCGGATATTGTGTATTGAATGACTCTCGTGCGCCAACGGTTTCGGGCATCCGGAAACCGAGGTTCTGAGTAAGGGGTGAGGGTACGTGTTGGGAAGCCCACAAAGGACACCCAACCCCGCCCGCACATTAGCGGCCTCTACTAAGAATTCGAATGACTTACAATACGCGCGCTAGTTAAACGGGAAAATGCTTATGCAAACATTGTTTTTCTAGGCATGTGAATTGAATTGAAAAGGGTTTCTAAGTCAATTTAATGCAATTAATTCTACGTCAAAGTGGAATTTAGCGTGCGGGTTCATTTAGTACAATAAACGAACAAGAATTAAATTGACAAAAGAAATAACAAACGCGTTAGTAACGATGCGATGATATAACGAAGAATAACGGTTTGTGCAAATAATGAATTGAATTGAATGATATACAAGATGATGCATGGTTTGAAAAGATAGTATACACGTGATTAATTATGCACGTGTTGACCTAAGTCGTGAAATACTATCGGGTTTTGAAAATAGAATAATGTACGACTCGTATTTTGGTCGTTATGGGGTCACTCGATCGAGTGGTCGATAGACTCGATCGAGTAGACCCTGAAAAGAGGTTTCGGTTTTGCGATATAGACCGTACTCGGCCGAGTTATTGACCAACTCGGTCGAGTACATGGCCACTCGACCGAGTCATTGCGAGACTCGATCGAGTGGTGGTCGTGAAAAGCATTCTGGTTCGATTTTTGGGGCGCCACTCGATCGAGTGGGCTAGGCACTCGGTCGAGTGCCCCCTGTACGAATTGTAATTTGTTTGCAAATTTAATTGTTGATTTTGAAATTGCTTTTGATTTTTGATAATTCAACGATTTTACCGAATCGGGCGTAAATATTGCTCAATTTATGTTCGACTTGGTTTTTTATAAATCGCGAATTTTGTTGAACCGAATATAAATGTTGTTGAATTTATACTTGATTCTAATTTTGAATACTCGTTGTGTCCCACATTCGATTATTTGAATCGATATGGAATATTAGAGTAAAAAAGGATAAATTGATTCTAGTCGCTTTAAATTAATTATCGTGATATGAACAAATCGCGTTAATTAATTCATATGACTTGATTGTTAGACTCGATATCCAACTATGGAATTGGTATCGAATCTAAAATCGACGCTTACTTGAATAAAATAGGACTTGACTCCCTCGACTTCTCTGACATCAAAATAAATCCCCAGGGATTGTGATGTCGGATCCGTGTCAATGGGTTTCGACCCTTATTGAAATACGATGTTTGTTCTTTAAGAAATCGATGTGACATGCGAATAACAATAATGATACAAACGATATGAAAATTATTGTTGAAGTTAACCTATCTCAATAATCAAGTAATCGGGATATCGGAACGAGCGACCGTCAACGCTGTGTGCAGTACACTTGTATGTTCGTGTTTCCTCATTCCGATATCACTCATACTCGACACAAATTGATAGGTATTTTAATGTTTTGATATTAATTATACTATCGATATTATGGTGCGATAATAACGATAAAAATAAAAAAAAACGACCCATATGAAGACGACATGACGCGAGAAGGAGGAAGAGAAGAGAAGAAACGGGGTTTTGACACCCTCAACCTACATGTTCTTGTCTAGGATTATAACTCGTAATCGTGGCTTCAACACTAGAGTCTTCGAGGTGGATGAAGGTTAAGTTATGGTGGCTCGGGTTTGTTGATTCCTAAACTAGGTTTAGGGTTTCTTTGCTAGTGTATTGCTTGGGGTTTGATTAGGGTGTGTTAGGCTTGAATTTTGAGGTGTAAAGATGTGTGTAAAGTTCTGAAAAAGATGTCTTGAAGTGTGTGCAAAGGGTTGCTTATATAGAAAAAGCTAGGGTTCCGGTTTAGGGTTACTCGACCGAGTAGGCAGCTGACTCGGTCGAGTGGCCTTGTGCGTCAGCCGCCGGGTTTGAATAAAGGCCCACTCGATCGAGTGTATGGGGCACTCGATCGAGTGGCCCAGCTGGGTCACGCGGGTCACTCGTTTTGGACCGTGACCATGGATATTTGATGGGTTTGTGTTTGAATTGGACTTTTGATGTTTGAGGGGTTGTTTGGTGTGTCTCGGAAACGCCTTTGACCGGGGTTGACCCAATCGCAAAAGGTCGGTTTTAATTCCGGTGTCGGTTTCGGCCCAAATTAGTCTTGTTTGACTCGAAATGGTCCGCTGGGCCTGGATTTGAGGTCAATTTCGTGATATTTGTACTCTGTAAGTGTGTTAGCCAGCGATCAATGGATTTGAGCCCGTATCCGAGCGCACAGAAGCATGTTAGCGTCCGATCATCATCGGGTGTTTTTTTTGGGAAACTACCATAGACACCTGGCAGTCAATGCGGGTGTCTACAGATAGATATTGTTTAAGAGTAGGTTGTTAGAGTATCGATATCAACATATTGCACATATACTTATTCAAAGATTGCAACGTCTTCACTGGCACTAAATAACTAATTTCGATTGATGTTTTGATGGTGTAAGTCTAGGTTATTTATTTTACCGATTAAATGTTTGTTTGTAGGCACATTGATCTTAGATTACATTCTTTATGAGTGGGTGATTAAGTTATAGGTATGAACTAAAAGAAGATAGCAGAAATATTTTAGTACGCCATATTGTAATAAAGAGCAAAACATAGTATTTTAGAACAGAAATGCTAATTTATTGACGCGTTTCGAAGAAGAAACGCGGTAGAAATTGTCTTCCAAACCACCGAATAAAACACGAAAGCAAATTGTCTAGAAAGTTGCTACGAATTTCGTCTTAAAAAACGAAAATTGTTTTTGATAAAAATGAAATAAGCACACTACTAATTTTGTCTAAAAAGACGCTGAAATTGAAACCCATGAACTCGACTATGCATCCGTCTTGTCCACCTTGTCGTCACTAGTTGCCTTTGATGTTGATCCCGCATCAACTGCAGTAATGTCGTCAATAAGGCACTCATTAAAAGGGAGGGTTCTTTTGAGTGGTGTCAACTTGGACGTGGAAGGCGGAGAGAATGCTTCAGTAACCTTAGGATGAAACAAATGAAATACGTGAGCGACATGATGCGCGAAAACAAAATATGACTAATGAATACGTGAGGATTCTAAAATACCATGTCAGAAAAGGATGATAACGAATACTTGGTTGACGGGAGCTAGGATGTTGGACAGAACGACCTCCTCGTCCACGACAGCCTTGTCCTTCAGGTTCTTGATCTGATTCTGTCAGTTTGGTGCTCGCAGATTAGATACATAGGTTAAATATGTTAAGTAGTAAGAGAAAAAACTGGTAAGAACGGTGCTAGTATGACATTACCATTGCAGAGTCTGTAATAACGGCCACTTGTTCTGTGTTGTTCTTCAATGCGACCATATCACGCTGTTGAGTAGTAAAACAGGAAAGAAGTAGGACGAATGTTATTAAGCAACGTACGACTAACTGATTCTATACTATTTAGAGTGATTGTAAACACCTTTAACTTATGTGCACACGTTTGCATCCAACACTGCGTCATGTCGGGATCGTCACTCATGCTTGCGACAGTGTACGAATTTGACCCCTGCTGGACGTTGTAGCGCTCACTGATGTCGATTTTGAACACAGATGTTTTTTCAATAAAGAACTCCAATTCAGTGGGTATCGAGTCCGGTTCGCCAGCCTACATTACACGGAATGGGTATATAATGTATGTGACTAAATAAAAAGATATGGTACAACATAAACAGTACACCAATATGGAACTGAAATGACTAACTCGACCTGCTCGAGAGCATTAATCAAATCCGAAGCATGGTGGTTTATGAATTGTGTTATCTGTCCGTCAAAGACAACGAAGTTAATGGTGTCGTCGCCAATATCAGATGCAACAAACTTGACCTGGAACCTGTGTGCATAAATCGTAGAAGAAGATAATAGTGAGTTAGAGCTGCGAGCATTACAAATAAATGAATGACGATAAAATATATTAATAATACGACCTCGGTACCCTGGACGCATAACCACGAGTATTCCCATCGCAACCGGCTCTACTACATATCCAACGACCGTCTTCATTCTTTGTCCCCTTCGCCCAGCATGTCTTGCAGCTGTTGCAGTACCAACCTGCTGAGCAGTCAAGGTCGATTATGCGACCGTATGTATAGAATACACCAGTCCGTGAATAAGATTGTGAATAGTCAGAAAACGTTGAATGATTTAGTCTTTAACTTGGTTGGTTAATTAACTGCATAAATACGACGTAGATACCTCTTCATTAAGCTTAATCTCTGATATTGTTTTAATATTGTCGATGCTTATGATGTTCACCTCCTCATCGTCATGGACATCAACAATCTGAAGAGAGTTGCTCGGTGCGGGGGTTGAAATACTGTGTACAAATAAAGTGTGAGATGATTTGTTACAGTTCGGGTTAATTAGATACACTATACAAAGGAGAGATCTAGCTAGAATGTAATTGAGGTGATGCGAATATATTGAACCTGTCTGAGAAAGCTAAGACTTCAGGAATGTCCACGTCAAAATGGAAGGACGTCGCGTTGTAAGTGGTTTGCACCCTCCACATTCCTGTATAGATAATGACAGCACAAAGGTTACTGTCGTTCAGCATACGGGGTAACAGAATTTTGAAGAATTCGAATGTAAGAAAGGAGAGACTATAGTACGTAATACTCACGCTCATATTTCTTGACTTCAACACACTTGATAACAACGATCTTGGATTGTCCTGGATTAGGCATACTGCTAATCAATTGGGGGAAGAATGTCACTGTGCGGTGCCCAAAGAGTACACGAAACCTGACAGCAGCTGAGTGACACAGTCGGGGGAATTATGCAGTTAGGTACGCGCGATGAAATCAATATTGTAATTTTAATGATGCGAGACAATGAAGTGAAAAATATGGCAAAAACAATTCACGGTAGAGACACGGAGAATGATATATATGACAACGACCCGAATTGCGTGACAAAAAAGGGTGCGTAAAAGAAATGAAATATAAATCGAAGGACAGAAGCGTACTTAACATCCTTGAGCTTGATGTTGCGATATTCGAAACCGTTCTTAGTGTGGCTGAGCGGAGCGATCTCGAAAAGCTTTCCGACTAAATCTGTGAATATTATAGGCAAGTTATTATCAAAAAAATATGTATGACATAATTAGTCAAGAAATATTCAAAATCTAAATTGGTTATGTAAATTAAAAGGTATGTACCGATGTAGTGAGTTGTGGAGACACGACCGTTGACGATATCCTCGAAATCGGCAAACCGAAATCCATAGAGTGGTATGGATAGCTGACCATCATAAGGAACGACTTTGCTTGAGTATTCAAAGTGCAAGCGTATGTTGCTCGGAGTAGCCCTATCGTAGCCGGTATTCGATCTGACAGTGAGGTTCCGGATTAAGTAGACGCCTCCAACAGCAAGCGAGTCTGTATATTTGCTCAAAATCTGCCTACGCACAGTGCCCTGGACGATATTCTTCTGCAAAAAATGGAAGTACGAAATAATAGATATCAGACAATACAACTAAATATGAATTTGACAGAAATACGTAGGTAATTAGTATACTACTTGGCAACGCCAAAAAAAAACGTATCATATAAAACGTATAAGAGAATACAACTATATATGAATTAGTTCGAAATACGTAACGAATTAGTATACTATTTGGCAACGAAAAAAAACGATTCATATATACGTACGAAATAAAAATTATCCTAAAACACAACTAAATACGAATTTGATAGGAATACGAAATTGATAAAAAAAAAAATCGAGACACCTAATATACATATAGTATAATTGATACTATAACCATATACCTAATATACACATATTTGAAATAATAACCATAAGATATTTATTTCATAATGATCAACTACTTTTAAGGTTAATTTAACGTAATTTGTGGTTATACATATAGTATATTTTATCGTAATTTGTGGCTAATGAATCGACATTTGATGCTTTTACAAAAAATGCGCCGCAAATAAATAGTTATTTGTATCGTTTTTAGGTTAAGGGCAGCAAATAAATGAATATTTGAGGCGTTTTTTAGGGAAGATGCCGCAAATAATCTTTATTTCAGGCGTTGTTATTGTAACGCTGCAAATAAAGCAAAATTTGAGGCGTTTTTTAGGGAAAACGCTGCAAATAAATCAGTATTTGAGGCTTTTTATTGGAAAACGCCGCAAATAATATAATACTATAACCATATACCTAATATACATATATTCGAAATAATAACCATAAGAAATTTATTTCATAATGATCAACTACTTTAAAGGTTAATTTAACGTAATTTGTGGTTATATATTTTTTAGTTATTTATTTCCTAATATGTTTGATATATAATATAATATAATATAGATATGAAACGTAATATGTAATTAATTAGATATAAAACAACGATTCATATATACGTACGAAATATAAAACGTAAAAAAAACGTATATAAAACGTATAAGAATTTGAAAGAAATACGTAGGTAATTAGTATACTACTTGGCAACGCCAAAAAAAACATATCATATAAAACGTATAAGAAAATACAACTATATATGAATTTGTTCGAAATACGAAGGTAATTAGATTAAGATTTGGCAAAGAAAAAAAAATGATTCATATATACGTACGAAATAAAAATTATCGGAGAACACAACTAAATACGAATTCGATAGAAATACGAAATTGATTATTAAAAAAAACGATTCAGATATAGATACGAAAAAGAAGCCCATGATACGGTTCATATACAGGTACGTAAATAAAAAACGTAATAAAAGTATATGAAGTATAGATATAACCAATATATAATAAATAAACGACTAATGATCGGATGCGAAGGATTAACGTAATAATATGGTTGAAGGAATACCTCAGAATCGATCATGAGAACCTCGATAGACTCGACTTTGGTTCTATCCTTCATGATCGGTCGGGTCCAGCGATGGACGACCCTTACGACCATCTCTTTTAGTTGCTTCCCTTGCTCCAATTTCGATATGGTAGTTAACTCGGAAGTCGACATAATGCTGAAAAGGATGGATTGTTATGGGAGGAGTAGTTATGATACAAAGAACAGTAAATTAGACAGATATATATAAGGTGGAGTTACGTAATGTGAACAAATGTTATTATGGGAGAATATCGAGGGATATTCTTATGAATATCTCTAGGTACATAGCTGAATATTAATAAAATACTGATGGCAAGATTGTTTAAGTCTGTATTACATATCACGGAAAAAGTTATCGATGTTAGCGCAGAAGGAATTTATACCATATTTGGGAAAGATACGTGATATATGTTCAATAATGTACTATATGCTAAATTCTACGTATAATGTTAACATCTGTCTTGATAAATTAAATACGGTATAAAGTATATACCGTATCATTTTCGATTTACTATTATTAGGTGTTAACAAACTAATAAGTAATGAATAATGAGTAAAATACTAAAATATCATAGTTTGACTAAATCACTAACATTACGTGAATAATGTGAATAATATATGACTAAAGAATATCTTGTAGTATCCATATATAACCATATAACTAATATACATATATTTGAAATAATATCTATGTCAAACTAATTTTACTAAACGTGATATTATTTTAACCAATTTAGTACTAACTAATTTACTAATTTTATGGTTATATAAGATATCTCTCTCATTTTTTTCATATAACTAATTTACTAATTTTATGGTTATATAAGATATAAACATAAGATATTTATTTTTGTATGGTTATACGTTCATTTTCGTATAAGATAATTCTACGTTCATTTTCTCACTTTTATGGTTATATATGTATAACAATAAAATATTTTAATAACCATAAGATCTTCCCATTGTGATAATCTTTCTATATTGTGATAACCATAAGATCTTACTATAAGATAATTAAGTATCTTTTCTAAAAAACACATGTTTATTTGTTATATACTACTTTTATGGTTATATATGTATAACCATAAGATATACACTTGTTTATTTGTTTATACACTTGTTTATTTGTTTATACCTAATATGTAATTATTTAGATATAAAACGTGTTAATTTATTTCGTAATATGTAATTATATTTGACATAATTATATTTTATGAAATTATATATTTATTTAGATATAAAACGTGTATATGTAATTATATGTTAAAGTATATGTATATGTTATAACATATATTAAAGTATATGTAATTATATGTTTGTATATTGAATTATATATTATAAATGTATTATATAAGCGAAGATATAACATTATATTAGGAAATTATCTAACATTATAGTAAATTAAGATGGTTATAATATACAAAGGCGTATGTTTTAGTAAGAGTATACATAAAAACCGTATATATAGAAAAATAACATATGTTGGAAAAATAGGAAAAATATGCATTAAGTTTACTAAATAAAAAAAACATGAAGAATATAAAAAAAACCGTATAGTAGGCGTGTATATATATACTAAATACGAAAAATATACATCGAAAATAACCGTATAGTAGTCGTATAGTAGGGGTATATAAATACGAAATATATACATGAAGAGAATGACAATCTTGCCCCTAAAATAAAGAAGAGATGGGAAATGGATTAAGTGATAGGACGATTTTGTCCAATTAACGTGAGGGCTCAGAGCGAGGAATAGTGAGATATTAGGCGTGCCACATCAGCTGGGATAGATGGTGTTGTCTTTATATAAATTATATTAAGATCACATGTTGGATTTTGATTTTCCTTTCCCAGGGTCTTGTTCATCGATCATTAGTTTACATGAATAGGGATTCAAATCTTGATCTCGTAAATATGCTCCATGTTTCAATGTCGAGGGTAAAATGAGTGCATTGATTCAAGCCAAATTCTTATTTGTGACGGTATTATCTGTCATAAACTTGACTCGTTTTATGTTTAAGACGAATAGTGTCATCTTAAGGGAGACTTGCTCTCTCGATTTAACTGCTTGGTTGAGACATTCGAAATCGATTGAGATGTTATTTGGTTAATACTTTTGAATCCCAAAGGATTTTAAATCCATTGAATCGTTGCATAATTAAATAAAAAATAAATCTCCCTTATAACAGATACATCTAAAAGACCGGAACGATGCAAATAGTACTACATGGTTGGATAACAATCATAACACAAATGGAGTAGAAAATTGTTTGTCTTATCACTCGTATCTAATTGAGTATTATTGACCCGTTACAAATTTGTGACACATATCCTCGTCATAAACCAGAATTTGTTTTAGGGTTATTTAACAGGAATAATACCAACTTTGGGTGATATTCCAACAATAAAACCAACTTCAATTAATACGGGAATAAAACCAAGTATGAGTCATATTACACGGGAATGAAATTGGCTCTTAAAAGACCGGATGAAGTCGGTTTTGTGGGTCCCATGCTATTAATTAACACCCATCTTCCATCTTCTTCATGCTATTAATCTTCTTCATTGCCCTAAATCAAATTCTCTCTCCTAAACCATCATTTCTCCAAATCCATGGATAACTAATTGGACACTTAAAACCCCAAATTAAACCCAGAAAAATCAAAATACTAAAGTTAAACCCAGAAAAATCAAAAAAATCGAAAACCCTAAGATCAACCCAGAAAAATCGATTTAGGGGAAATGAAAAAAACACTAACTGTTGACATTGCCGAACCACAAGATTGAGGAATGAACTTGACAATACCCCTGAAAATTGATATTCGACAAAATTAAAGACAATTACCTTCGACCAAGTTTGACAGAAATTTGAGAAAGAAAAAAAAATTAAAAGTTTACAGTGAGGAAGTTACCCTTCGACGAATGATGTAGTGATGAATGGATGAAGAAGACGTTTTGAATTGATGAGAATTGATGAAGGGAAGAAGATGAAGTTTACAGTTAGGGAGTTAATGAGGTAAAAGTGATAATGAGGTTAAAAGTGAGGAAGCTTCTTATTGTCAGTAAAATTTGTGTTAAGTGGGTATATTAACAGGTTTAGGCGGTAGTAGGTAAATCAATTTCATTCCCCTGTAATATGACTCATACTTGGTTTTATTCCCGTATTAATTGAAGTTGGTTTTATTGATGGAATACCACCCGAGGTTGGTATTATTCCTATTAAATAACCCTTTGTTTTAAACAAAACAATACTCTACATGAAGGTCTAATTCCATAACTTTGTTGTACTCATTCCATCTTAGTCGATTGTCTGCACTCTACTTTTTTTTAGTTGTGACCGTCAATAATTTACCTTTTTATTTATCTTTGTGTATAAAGTAAACGTAAATATTCTATTGAGAACGACGGAGTATTATTAGAATACATCCCACGTTCCCACTTCATTTGTGTTCTACTATTTGAACAAACACAAACACCCCAGTTTGTCATAATTAACGTTTGTTTTGGTTTGTTACCAAGCACTCGTACCAACAAATGTACAAGAACGGTCCGCAAGGTATTGCCTAGTGGTTAAAATTTGTGATCGTCAATCTAAGGGTCTGAGGTTCAACTTGTGGTGAGCGTGGTTTGTAGGTTATGCGTACCCCCGAGGGTTTACTCAGAGCAATGGAGAAGAGGGAAGTGAGTGCAGGGAAAATGTGTTGCGAAAAACTTACGAAAATAAAACATCAAATTATAGATATCCAATCATATTCTAAACCAAATGGTTTTTTCGGATATCCAACATCGGCAAGAATTGATCCTGGATTAGACCTAACCTTAGGTCAACACTCAACAACGGACAAAACACCAAAGAGACTGCGGGTGGATCCGAATATTGTTGCATGTCGTCGAGCTCAATCTCAATCCAATCTTCTCATCAAACGCCACGGAAAAGCAAGCAAAACAAGAAAGAAGTCGAGGCACGAAAAGCAAGCGCAAGCGAGCCTACGTGCATCCCTAAAAACAAACAAACAAGAGAAAAAAACAAGCAAGCCACCTTCCTTTGTAGAGTAGAGATCTCGAGGCTTACAAAGTTACAAGTATTAGTATTAGAGCTAAATCAATGAATACTGTACAATTTCCGAGTTCCGACCCATTTTACACTCCCCCCAAAACTCTCTCTTTCTCTTTGCAATCGATCTATACTTGCTAAAATTAGAGAAGTAAATTAAATTTTGCATTGATCAATCAATTACAGGGCACCAACTGTCTAAAGTATTGACTCAAAACTCAACTAAGAGGTGGTTATATGGACTACCAACTAACTACCAACGATGAGCTTACTGCGTGAATTCGATATTTACCACATTACTTAATAAGTCCATCATGATCTTCAAAACCCAGATGCCCATCCAGTAATGTTGTGCTCCATTTCCCAACAAAAGGCTGAACTTAAATCCCCAAAATTCGCAGTCAAGTTTGATCGTGATCACCAACATCACTCGTAAAACAGCCAACGCTGATAAGCATACCCATGATGGTGAGGTCATCACTCATTCCTCAACCACTGTATTAAATATGAAACTTGGAAAAACTGTGGTTATATCCCTGAAAATTAACACCAAGAAATCACACATTCACTATCTTTCATAACGAGGTTGTTCAAGAAAAATGTCAAGAATCACGACTTCAAATGTACAACAATACGTATATGCTTGGAAAACAAAAAATTCAAGCACCAAGTTATAGTGAATGAATAAGAATGTGCTCCAATCACGAGTCGTTCAGAAAAATCCTTTGATGTTATAGAAGAGCAGTATCTACTTGGAAAACGAAAAACTCAAGCACCAAGTTATGTATGTAGACACTAGCATTCAACTAATCATCTACATACGTGCTAATTTTGAAGTCTCATTAAATGGATACGCTGAAGAATAAGAAACAGTGTAAAATAATATAAATTATGCAAGAGCAATAATAACAAGATTGACATACTTCAGATAAGGAAGAGTCATATTTCTCAAGAGGTTTGGATTACGAAGAACAAAAGCTTTCCACTCTTCTTTGCAGATTTTATCATCTTGGTCAGCATCAGCATCAGCAAAAGTCTATCATAAGCCCAAAAGAATTTTGGAAATAGAAATAGCAGTTTATAAGCAAGAATAGATCCCATGAGGCCGTGAAGTTGCCTTGGAAGGAATCCACATCTGTTGTGACTTGTGAGGGTTTTAAGTCGGATTAAGATGTGAGCGTGGATACCTTGTCAATTATAGACTCCAGAAGTTCATCAGACAAATCCAAACCCGACTCTAATAATGTTGCAATTACCATCTGCTTAACCTGGAACCAAGCATGCTGATCAGAAATTGTTTTCAAATTGTTAACAGAAACCAGAGGATGCAATATGAACTTACTTCCTCACGTTCGATGAAGCCAGTTTGCCTCAAGTCATACAGCCTAAATGCAACTGAAAGTAAGAAAAGTTAGATCACAACATTGGATAAAGGGTTCATAACCACTTTGAATGAACTTAAACAGGATTTAGGCGATTGAATTACAATCGATTTTCTGTTCAACAGGAGCATGCGGGTGAAAGACACTAAGAGCATGAATAAACTCCTCAAAGTCAACCACACCATTCCTTTTTTCATCAAAGAGATCAAAAACCTGCAAAATAGATAGTGGTTTAATGATGAGGTTAGAAAGTGGCCAACCAGCTCTTTGGTTACAGTTAGGAAGGACAGACCAAGATATCACGAAAACGAGCAAAAACGAAAACAAAACAACGATTGATTCCATTACTACATTCTCTATCGACGTGAATCAAGATAAACGGGGGTAGAAAAGAACATCTATACTAGATTACTAGGGCTCAACTTTTTCATTATTCACTTTACAAATTCCCCCACAGCTTCACTAAGCCTAACATAGAATCATGGTGATAAACTCGAGGTATACAGTTCCACCCTTTTTCCATGTGTGGGCTAAGTATCTATACAGCATAGAACAACTTTGCAAGGGAAATAACTTTGGCAAATGTAGCAATAGGGATGTCAATTATCTACAATAAAATTAGGCATAGTGTTTCCAGAGAAGCTATTGATAGTGTTTCCAGAGAAGCTATTGACGATTTTTCATACAATACCACAAAAAAGGTATATGAAGCCCAAAATCGATTCATATGAGATGATGTTTTGACAGTGAGAGAAGTAGAGTTGTTATTTACCCTGTCTAAAAACAAATTTTCACCTTGGGGAGTTCTGAACAGCGCTAACTGAAGCTCCTCCTGCAAAATTATTTCAAATTCGGTTATGATACACTATGGTATGCTGAGCTGGTGCACTAGGATATGGATTGCAATTATAAATATTCCCCATAATTTTGACTAGTTTAGGATTTTGCTCCCTGGCCAGAATCAAAGTAAAGCACGCATATAAACAAAACCAGATTGAAATAAACTATAAAGGAAGTTAGTACCTTATGAATTAGGTCATCATCAATAATTGAACAACTTATCTTCTTAAATAACTCATACAATGCCTCCACCTCATTCACAGTAACTGCAAATGTTATCACAATTTATCAACAAACTTAGCAGTAGTTTTCACCGTATGTTTAGAATAAAAATTCGCATCCTCAAAGCATGACGTGACATATTACAAATGGAAGGTCAAAGGTCAAAGATCAAAGATCGAAAGGTCAAAAGACGGGAGTCGATAGTTGAAAGTCGGAAGTCAAAAGTCAATACAATTAAAAATCGTTAGGCTAGTCGGAATCCAAAAACAACATAAGGCAATAGGTCATTTAGGTTGCTGCAACACCAGTCGGCCCATTAGAAGTAGCAGCCCGTTGAGAAGCATCAGTCCAATACACCAGAAGAAAGAGTCAAAGCTGGATCCTAAACCTAGGGGACTCTCCCTAGAAAATAGGAGAGAATCCGGAAGAGGTAGGCAGGAGGTTAACACACAAAACCCTAAAAGGAAAGGGCCTTATAAATAAAGCAAGACCTCAAAGAAAAAGGCATCTCATCCTCAACGTACTATCATCAAGCAAAATCATTAGTAGTAGCACAATACTCCATCGCTAATTATTGTCGACTACAATTACTTGTATCTTCGATATTTCTTTCGTTCTTTTGGTCATAGTAGAATATTGGCGGGATTCCGACTCCCCCCGCGTGTCTTTCTCTTTCTTTCGTTGTTCTTTGTTTTGCTAGATTTGATACCGCTTCGCCGATCCGTAGTTATAGGATGATCATTTTAACCCATAACCGAAATCGTAAAACCGGTAGATTTTTACCAAAACAAATTGGCGCCCACCGTGGGGCAAAGTGATCATTTCCTATAGCCAAACCAACAGTAAATGACTTGCATATCGTCATGTCCGGATCCGATCAGAATCCCTCCAGCAGCCGGGAATCATCCACTCAGCCTTCTGGAGGAGGAGTTCTCCTAGGGCTGACAGGGTCAATTCTCACACCCCTCGTCCAGGCAATTCCCACCAGCCCGACACCAAGATCTATGCCCTTGACGTCTAAACCTCCCCAGATACCTAAGACATCAGGAACGTCCAGCTCTCCCAGCAGGGAGAGCATTCTAGCCAGAGCCCCAGCCCAGGGAAGACCACTTGGAGATACTTCCAGAGGCAGGACATCACCAGACCCGATGCAGAGCATGATCCAAGGAATTAACGCTCTGCGCCAGGCGGTGGAGACCCTGCAGAAGGACAACCAGGGCCTCAAGGCCCAGATCTCAACGGTGATCAAACCTCCAGCCACACTAGTCCAGATATCACCAGGAATGCCGCCCCTGATACCTGGAGGAGAGCCCAGCATTCAAAGAGAACCCGCTACCAGCAGACAAACCTCCAGGACACTTCCCCAGGAACTGGTCACCAGGCTGGAACTAGGACTGGCGCCGCCTAGCCAAGACATTGAGCCTCGAAGGTTGGGCTACCTGTCTTACGACCCCACATCCAACAGATCTTACATCACAGGTAATCCTCTCTCTAGCATCGAAAGTCGAGAAACTAACTCACTGTCTCTTACAGGTACCCCCATTCACCAGGCGCCAGGATGACAATCTGTAACCCCACCAGGGATGACCACTTTATCCAGCCATCAACCCTCTGGAGGAATAAGGTCAGCAGCCATCCCCATCCAGCAGATATCAGGATGGCAACAAGGTGCCCCAGCCAGTATGGTGACCCCCGACAGTAGCCCATATCCTGGAGGAGCCTGGCCGCCTAGAGTCCCACTCCAACATGCAGCAGGATGGCAACCCGGATCCACAATCAACGCCACACCATTGCCCGACCCTTCTAGTAGTCAGTATCCTGGAGGAGGTGTTTGGTCAGGAGGTACCCCTATCCTCCAGACACCAGGATGGCAATCCGCAGCTCAACCAGGAGTAGTCACCCCATCCAGCGGTCAGTCCTCTAGAGGAGCATGGTCAGCAGCCACTCCCATCCAGCAGGTGTCAGGATGGCAGCCAGGAGCCCCAACCGGGACGGCGACCCCCGTCAACAACCTGTATCAAGGAGGAGTCTGGTCAGCAGGAGTCCCATTCCAGCAAGCAACATGGTGACAATCTGGGTCCACAATCAACGCGACACCGTTGCCTAACCCTCATAACCACCAGTACTCTGGAAGAGCATGGTCGGGAGGTACATCCTTTGGCTTCTTTCCGCCTGTCTCTAACCCTCTTGCAGGATCAGGTAACATAATGGATCAGCAGTACCAGAAGCTGAGGGACTTGATCAACAAGATTCCAGGGATGCCACGCCCCTTAGAAAGAGCAGCGAGAGACAGCTACGCAGATTCTCCTTTCACCGACGATCTAGCCTGCGTCGCCGTCCCTAAAGGATTCGTGCCACCAGCCATGACACTCTATGATGGTACCGCAGACCCGTTGGATCACATCAATCAGTATAAGCAGAAGATGATGGTGGTGACTGCAGCAGGACCCCTGAAGAAGGCATGCATGTGCAAGGGATTCGGCTCCACCTTGTCAGGAGTAGCTTTGCAGTGGTTCATTAGTCTGCCCAACCGGAGTATCACCTCCTTCGCTGACCTGGTCAATGCCTTCAACCAGCAGTTCGCCAGCAGCGGAAAACCGGAGAAGCATACCGGCGACCTGTACCGGGTGGTACAAAAGGTTGAAGAGTCCACGCGTGACGTTCTCAACAGATTCAACAAGGAGAAAGTGACCATCCCCAGATGTGATGTAGCCACCGCCATGGAAGCCTTCCGCCAAGGACTCTACCAGGATTCAGATCTGTACAAGGACCTCACCACGTATCCATGCACCACATTTGAGGATGTGCAGACAAAAGCATTGGCAGCCATCAGGTTGGAGGAGGATTCAGGTCCCAGAAGAGCTACTTATGATCCAGCAGAGCCACTTATGAACCTGGAGAACCACTCTTCCTGTATCTATCAGTAACCGAGGTAGCAGTCAACGCGGTATTAGTACGTGAGCATGAAGGAGCACAACACCCAGTATATTATGTCAGTAAGTCTCTGCTTCCTGCAGAGACCAGGTACACATCCCTTGAAATACTCATACTTGCACTTGTTACAGCATCCTATAAACTACGACCTTGTTTTGAATCACATGCTATTTCGTTAATAACAAACTATCCTCTAAAGACTATTACGAGAGAATCTGAGTTGTCAGGGAGAATGGCCAAGTGGGCCATACACCTGAGTGGCTTCGACCTGAAGTTCGTCCCCAGAGCAGCAATCAAGTCCCAGGCGCTAGCAGACTCCGTATCCGACTTCAGCCCAACATTGCAGTCCCAGGCAGAGAAAGACATCCTCATCCTGGAGGAGGACAAAGGAGAGCAGATCTGGAAGCTGAATGTGGATGGCGCCTCCAGCCTGGAGCAATCTCCACCATACCTATTGTCCACGTCGTGGAGCCAGCAATCCAGAAGAATTAAGAAGCATCTGAAGAAGGCAAAGACAGGACCCGATGGCTGCAAGAGGCAGGAATATTCAGCACCACAGCCAGCCAGGGAGAGACCCCAGACTGGAGGAAATCCTACCAGGACTGGCTACAGATGACATGCTGCCAGCAGACTAGAAGGAAGTCAGAGGCTTCAAACTGAAAGCATCCAAATTCACTCTCATTGATGGCATCTTATTCAGAAGATCACTTGCTGGACCATACTTAAGGTGTCTGGGTCAGGAGGAGGCAGAAACTATTTTGCATGACCTCCACAATGGTGAGTGTGGAAATCATGCAGGGGGCAGGGGCCTATCCAACAAGGCACTTCGCAAAGGCTACTTCTGAGCAACAATGCGCAGAGATGCTGTTGAGTACGTCGAGAAATGTGACGCCTGCCATAGGCACGCACCAGTCAACCACCAGCCTGCAAAGCCTCTACATCCAGTAATTTCTTCTTCGCCTTTTATGAAGTGGGAGATGGACATTGTCAGCAAGTCTACCTCCAGAAATCCTCAGTCTAATGGACAGGTAGAGTCTAGTAACAAAATTGTGACAGACAACCTGAAAAGAAGGCTGGAGGAGGCAGGGGCAGATGGGCAGAAGAACTCCCCTTGGTGCTATGGTCTGGCAGAACTACGCCTAAAGTGGCTACAAGACAAACACCATTCAGTTTGGTCTTTAATGATGAGGCGATCATTCCCTCAGACAAACACCATGCCAGATGAACCTCCACCAGAACCCAGAAGGCGTGCGTCTTGTGACTAAGTGCCTACAACCGGGACATTACAGTCTCCCGCGCCACTTAGCACCCACGCAAAGCGTGGCACCTCCAACTGAGTGGGCAAACAAAATCCCAGGCCACCACTATATCAAAGGTCGACCATACAAACATAAGGCATGCATACAACAGAAGGTAGTAAGACAAAACTACAACAAACGATTACGATCAAATTCAGGCATAACATACAGCCGCACATCGAAAAAACGACATTATGAAAGCTACTTCGATTTCACACAACGAAAGTAAAGGCACGAAGTGCCACAAAATACTAACACACTTTGCTCCCCTGAGCAAAGGCAAAGTCACTACAGAAAATATTTTGCAAACACTAACAGAAGTTCACACCATGCAGGGTTCACAAGCCGAAAACAGAGTACAACAAAAGAGGAGTAGCATCACTCCAGCAGAACTTGGTCCACAACCTGGACATTCTCCTCTGGTGGAGGCGGAACTGTAGCAGATCCTCCAGCAGGAACCTGGGTCTCTGATGAACAGCAGCAGAACCTCTCCTAGGATCATCAGCGACATCCTCCTGGTCCACACTCTATTGCCCATCAGCCTCCTGGTCAGCAATAGGAGAACCAACAGACTTCTCCAGATCCTCCGCCTCCACGTCAGAGAGAGCATCCGAGATAGGCGCCACAGGAAATTCCTCACACAGTCGCTTCTTTTCTACAACCAGGTCCCAATTTTTGTGCTTCTCCGCCGAGATATTCCTTGATCATCTCAACCTTGGTATACTGGTCCGACCAAGCAAGAGCATCCCTCAGAGTCTTCTTCACCTCAGCATTCTTCCCCTACAGGGAAGAATTGGCTTCCAGGGCCTGGGCAAGCTCACTCCTTGCCTCCACCAGATCTGCACTAAGCTTTTTGCCAGATTCCTTCGCCAGCAATCCGCGAACAAAATCCAACTCCTCCAGAGAACTGCTCTCTAGCACAAACCTGAGACCAGGACGTAGCATCTGGTCCAGAAGAGCCATGACCTCTGCAGACTTGGATGAACCGAAGCCTTCAGGAAATTTGAGCACCACTCCAGCAGGAACACCCTCAACGAATCTGGGGGAAGAATAAGAGTGAGGCTCAGAAAGATCTACCACAGAGGGTTCACTTTCTGCAGAAGTAATTTCTGAGAGAGGGAACGAGTTACGCCTTCTCCTAGAACCAGAAGGGCCAGCAAAAGCAGAACCAACTTTCCTCTTGGAGGCCAGTCTAGTAGCAACGGCTCGTCCTCTAGCAGCCAAAATTAGCTCTAGGGTCACACGAGGCTTAGCTGATTCTGAAAAGGAGGGCAAGCGAAAATGCATGGGGATCAGGAGTCGGCCAGGCAGTGCTCCTCCGTAGCCCTGCGCTCCCATGAAACAGAAAGAAAAGGTAAACGGAAGGCGGACAGTTCCCCCCGCAGGGAGGGCGAGATTCCAGCCGGCCAGCAGAAAGCAGACCACCTCAAACCGGGGGGGGGGAGGGGTATGCTAGTGGAATTGGAACCAGAGAGACAAGTCCTAATAGGGGCAGACCTGGAGAGTTCCTACCGCGAAGAATTGATTAAAGTCTTAAGAGACAACAGGGACGTGTTTGCCTACTCGGCAGACTAGATGCCAGGGTTAGATCCGGCCCACATTGTTCACAAGCTGAACGTAAGTCCGGAGGCACGCCCTGTAAAGCAGAAGAAGAGAAATGTGTCTGTAGAAAAGGATCAGGCCATCAAGGAGAAAATCGATAAACTCTTGAAGGCCGATTTCATAGAAACGTGCGACTACCCAGAATGGTTGGCCAACATAGTAATGGTGAAAAAGTCCTCGGGTGCCTGGAGGATGTGTGTGGACTTCACCAACCTCAACAAGGCATGCCCCAAGGATTGCTACCCCCTGCCAAGAATAGATCAGTTGGTAGATGCTACCAGTGGCTACTCCATGCTAAGTTTCTTGGACGCCTTTTCAGGCTATCACCAAGTGTACCTCTGGCAGCCCAACAGGGTAAAATGCGCGTTGATCACCAGCTCTGGTACATTCATGTATAAGATGATTCCATTTGGGCTCAAAAATGCAGGCGCCACTTACCAACGGCTGGTCGACAAGGTATTTGAAAACCAGAAGGGTAGAAACATCGAGGCTTATGTAGATGATGCCATCGTGAAAAGTAAAACGGATGAGGAACATCTAAGGGATCTACAGGAGACTTTCTCCTCCCTGCGCGCCTACCGGATGAAACTGAATCCTAAGAAATGTACCTTCGGAGTACGCTCGGGAAAGTTTCTAGGCTTCCTGGTCAGCGCCAGGGGAATCGATGTGAACCCAGAAAAAATCCAGGCTGTTCCTGGACCTGCCAGAGCCAAAGACAATCAGGGACATACAGCGCCTAACCGGCAGAATGGCCGCCCTGGCACGGCTCATTGCCAGGTCAACAGACAAGTCAACACCTTTCTTTAAAGTGTTAAAAAGAAACAAAACGTTCAAGTGGGAAACTGAACAAAAAGAGGCCTTCGAACAACTGAAAGAGCACCTGAAGAAGCTGCCCACCCTAACAAGGCCGGTGCCAGGGGAGAAGCTCTTCCTTTACATTGCCATAACAAACTCAACAGTGAGCGCGGTAATTTTAAGGGAGGAAGAAGGCTACCAGCAGTCGATCTATTTTGTAAGCCATGCCCTGGGGGCAGCAGAGAAGAACTACCCAGTTGTTGAAAAAGCAGCTTACACAGTCGTCATTGCAGCCAGGAAGTTCAGACCTTACTTCGACGCCCATCCCGTCGTTGTACTGACCGACCAGCCCTTGGAAAAAGTCCTAGAAAAATTCGAAAAGTTTGGAAGATTGCTAAAATGGGCCATAGAGCTAAGCGGGTTAGGAATATCATATCAGCCCATGACTGCCATCAAAGCGCAGGCCATGGCGGATTTCCTGGCGGAGTGTTCTCATTCAGAGGAGGACGATCCACCCGCAGGAGAATGGATAGTATACACTGACGAATCCTCTACAGCCAATGGTGTGGGGGCAGGGATCGTGCTGACCAGCCCTGAAGGAATAGACTTCGAGCATGCGCTCAAGTTCACCTTCCCTGCATCAAATAACAAGGCAGAGTACGAGGCCGTATTGGCAGGTATTAGTCTAGCTAAGGCTGCAGGAGCAGAAAGGCTCGTCCTAGCAACAGAGTCCTAGCTCATAGCCAACCAGATCAACGGAGAATACGAGGCCAGAGACCAGGCTATGGCCGCATACTTGAAAAAGGTGAAACATGAATTATCTGGGTTAAAGTCTTATGAAGTCAAACAAATTTCTCAGTCCCAGAACAACCGGGCGGACGCCCTGTCAAAGCTGGCCAGCTCCAGCCTGCAAGACATACGAAGATCAGTTTGGGTGGACGTAATCCAAGAAAAATCCACCACACCCTGCCAACCGGTCAGTGTCATTGAAGAGGCAGAATCCGAAGACTAGATGACCCCAATCATCCAATTCAAGAAGTATGGGACCCTTCCGCAGGACCTAGTGCATAAGAGAAAGATGCCAGCTAAGGCCGCATGGTTCATACTAATCGGCGAAGAACTGTATAAAAAATCATTCTCTTCCCCCCTGCTCAGGTGCCTGGGGGCAGGGCAGGCCGCAGAGGTACTAGATGATATACACTCAGGAATCTGCGGCCACCACATAGGAGGAAGGTCACTGGCACACAAGGCCTTGAGGGCAAGCTACTACTGGCCGACCCTGCTTGCTGATGCCAGGGACCTAACCCAGAAGTGCAGGAAGTGTCAGCTCTTTGCCCCATCAATACATGCCCCTGGTCAGGACCTCAGACCAATCTTGTCCCCCCATCTCTTTCGCTCAGTGGGGGATGGATATTCTAGGACCATTCACTGCAGCGACTGGGGGCATAAAATTTCTGATAGTGGGAATTGATTATTTTACTAAGTGGATCGAGGCTGAGGCTGTCCCAAACATAACAGAGCCGGCGGTCAGAAAGGTGATATGGAGAAATATCATTACAAGGTATGGCCTGCAAAAGATGTTAGTCTTCAATCATGGAAGGCAGTTCGACAACGACCCCTTAAGGGCTTGGCTGGAGAGCCATGGCATAACTGTTGCCTACTCAGCCGTCTGCCACCCCCAGACCAATGGGCAGGTTGAAGCGGCAAACAAGCAGATACTGAACGGGCTGAAGAAGATGGTGGATGAGCTCAAAGGAAGGTGGGCGGACGAACTGCCAAGTGTGCTATGGTCAGTTAGGACCACCAGAAAGGAGTCCACAGGACAGACTCCATTTGGCCTGGTCTACGGGCCCGAGGCCCTGCTGCCTATAGAAGCACGAATTCCCATCCTCCGATCCCAGCAATACAATCAGACGAGTAGTGAAGCTGCAATGACAGAGGCTCTTGACCTAGTCGGAGAAGTAAGGCAAGAGGCCTGCATCAACATTGCCGCCTACCAGCAGCGGATGAGAAAGGCTTACAAAAAGAAAGTAAGTGTAGGAAGCTTCCAGGTTGGGGACCTAGTTCTAAGAAAGACACAAGCTGTCGGAAGATCAAGGGAACACGGCAAACTAAGCGCCAATTGGGAAGACCCATATGAAGTCACCCGGATTATGGGGCCAGGAAACTACAGAATTGCCAACCCCGAAGGCCAGGAGCTGGCCACACACTGGAATTCAGATACTTTGAAGAAATACTATGCGTAGAAGCTAAGAGTTCTTTTCTAGCTTTTTATCTCTTTCCCCAGAAAGAACGGCGGAGGACGGTCAAGATACAATGTCGATGACTCCGACCACAGTGTTTAAAGTTTTTTCAAGAAATGAAAAGATCCCCGAATTTATACTCGTTGTCTGTTCAGATTAGCACTTCACACACAAACGAGCAGGGGGCAAAAGGGGGAGGGCCCCCTGTTGCAAAACCCAGGGAAAATAGACCCCCCAACAAAAAGTACAAAGTACCCCCACCTGCCTCTTGGCAGGCAGGGGGCAAGCCCCCTGGACTTCGGCAAGAAGATAGGGTCAGGCCAGGCCTCATGCGCCAAACCAACAAGGACTGGGAAACCCCCAACCTTGTATAAAAAATGCAAGTCCTCCAACCTGCCTCTGGGAAGGCAGGGGGCAGGCCCCCTGGACTTCGACCAGAAGCTAGGGTCAGGCCAGGTCTCATGAGCCAAACCAACAAGGACTGGGAAACCCCCAGCCTTGTATAAAAAACACAAGTCCCCCAACCTGCCTCTGGGAAGGCAGGGGGCAGGCCCCCTGGACTTCGGCAAGAAGTCAGGGCCAGGCCAGGCCTCATGCGCCAAACCAAAAAGGACTAGGGAACCCCCAACCTTGTATAAAAAACGAGTCCCCCGAGCCTGCTACTGGGCAGGCCTCCTGGACTTCAGTAAGAAGCCAGGGTCAGGCTGAACCTTGAAGCATTATAGAAAAATAAAGATACAGCAAGAGGAGAAACATTTATAAAAGCAATAAAAGCATTCGAAGAGTTTACAAGACGAAATAAAAAATCTAATCACAATAAGGATTCAGGGTATTTCAGTAGGCAGTCGGCCACATCACGGTTCGACGTGCAAAAAGATAAAATCAGCGAGGGAGCAAAGGCATAGAAGGATAGGGGCAGGAGCCCTCAGAGGACGACTGCCTTACTTGTTATGCAGCGGGAGCATCCTGATCAGGGCCCGGAGCCTCCTCAGGTGACTTGGCAGCCCTGGCTTCATTCTTGGTGGTATAAAGAGCATGGAAAGCATCCTCATCAAAGTCTGAAAGCATCTCTCTGACGACTTCCATGACAAACTTTAGGGAAGAGGTAGCTCCAGCATTAAAGTTCTCCTCCACCGCTGAATTGGCCTCCTGGATAATCTCGTCCTTTTACTTAAGCCACTTTTCCTCCTTAGTTTTCAACTCAGCCTGCGCCTTTTGAAGGTCCGAGTCAGCCTGGGATAGGCGGCCCTCCAGTTCAGCAACCCTTTTCTTGGTTTGCTCCAGCTCAGCTGCATCCTTCCTGGCCTGCCGAAGCTCAGCCTCCAGCTTTGTCCCCTCAGTCACCGCCTTTTCGTCCTGATCTTTCCACCGAGCCGCCTGATCTCTGGCCTCTCCCAACTCTCCCTCACACTTGGCCAACTGAGACCTCAAGTCAGCGATGAGAGAAACATCCCTCTCAATCACCGCTATGCGCTCAGGGAGAGGGAACCCAGGGGTAACACTTAGCTCTTCATCGCTCAAGCGATTGAGCGTTGCCAGCTCTACGGAAGCCTGAAAGACCCTGGAGCAGCGTTGAATGAATTGGGTTGCCTGGGTGCTGGAGAAAGTCAGGGACTTGACAAGGTGGTCCGCCAATGTGGAAGTAGAGTCTGAAAAAGGGCGGAAACGTCAACACTCTCGCCGACAGTAAAACTGAACTCAGCATTTCCATCTGAGAACAGGGGATCTGGAAGATCAGCAGCAGGGCGCTTCCGCTGAGGGGTGCTAACATCTGCCTCCAGGTCCACCACCTGGTCAGCATTAACCGGCTCCCTTTCTTTCCTTTTTCTGCTCATCAAAGGGACGCTCTCCTCGGTTTCCTCTGAGGCAGAAGGCCCCGCCCTCGCAGGAGGATGAGTCCCATGAGGAGATACCCCACGCTTACTGGCCGGAGAGGACGTGGCCTCTGAGGCAGCCTCTCCTTCTGCCGCCCTGGGAGTAGGGGTAAGAGCTGCGGGGCGCGTGGCAGAAGGCCTGGGAGGAGGAGGACGCCTTGCCCTGCTGGCTGAAATGCTCTTTACGTACTTCATGAGAGTTAATTTCTTAAAATCAGAAGGAAGAGAAGGACGTCTGACGGCGACTGTGAGATCCCTATTAAGGCCAACGTCCCTCAACTCCCTTTTGGACCAAAGTTGAGTAGCAAGCCCTGCAAAAAACTAAGAAAGTTAACTAAGCAAGCGTACAAAGCAGAGTTAAGAAAGCCAGCTATTGTTAGAATCCCCAGGCTACCTTTGTCAAGGCCGGGGTTCAGCCTCACTCGGGTCAAATAATCGTTAGTTGATATAAGCTCTGCGTGGGGGAGCCAGTAGTTAGGGCCATATGCGCCCTTCCTGTCCTTGGAAGAGGAAAATCGCGCTACCAAGTCCTCTTCTTTGCTGTCCAACTTGACCTCAAGGGCCCTGACCCCAGGGTGGTATTCCTGGCGGGTCTCCAGCCGGGTATGGACATGGTTCCTAAAATGCCTAGGAATCTTCCACCTCTCAGCGCTATGCACATATAAAAAATTGTCTTTCCAGTCCTTCAGACTGTTCATGGTTGGCCAGGCCATGGAACAACTTTTTTGCCTAAGGAGGGAGAAATACCCTGGAGAGTTGCCCCCCTTAGAGGAAGCCACCATCTGCAGGCTGACCATATATCTTAAGGCGTCTATGGAGGGCCTCTCGCCGAGGAACAGGCAGGTCCAGGTATAGGCTATTAGAGACCTGACCGCCACGACAGTCAACTGGGCAATGACCACGTTCATCCGCCTGAAGGCCTCCTCCAGAAAGGGGTGCAGGGGGAAACGAAGACCATACTATAAACACTTATGGTAGATGGCTATGCAGCCGTCGAGGGGATTGCACACAGTATCCTTCTCATTAGAAACGATTATTGTATAACTCTTCCCAAAATTGTAAAATTTAGCGATGGCATTAGCAGTGTTCTTCTCCAAAATTAGGTCTCGATTCTTGGAGGCAGGGTAAGTCCTCAGGGGGATCCTGTACTTATTTTTATCTAGGTAATAGGCTCTCCCTGGCGCTCTGGGAATAAGAGGGCCGACAATCGTGGAGGGATCAATCTCCAAGGCCTCGTCATCAGAATCAATAATATCACAGGGGGCAGGTTCAGGGGAGTTGCCACCCCCACTGTCCTCCTCAGCCACCCTGGCCCCCAACCCTCTGGAAGAAGAGGGGAGGTCAGCATCAACCTCATCCCCACCCTCGGTTGATCTTTCAGTAAGGGGGTCATCGAAAAAGAGAATACGAGCGCCGCTACGTTGGACCATGGTGTTCAAAGAAGGCAGAAAAAGAAAGAGAGCGAATAAGGAAAGGACGAGGAAGACGGAGATTAGGATTCTAACCTAATTGATGGCCGCTGGATGAAGATGCGGGAAAAGGCTCCTCAGTCTAAAAACGCTTAAACAAAGAGAGAGTATGAAAGAGGGTTTGTAGGTTTTCAAATGTGTAATGGAGGGAATGGGGGAGGAAAGAGCACTTTTATAGGCAAGAGAAGATGGAAGGCTGCTCAGTCAGAAGGCTTCCCCAAGAAAAGCCCCCACGTGTCACACATTTTGGAACCCAACCACCCATCACTTCCCAAGAGGCCTCAAAAAAGCAACAAGAGCAGAAAGAAATCATTGCATGACGTCACTCATTCAAAAAAAAACACGAACACACTATAGTCAAAAGCCCACCTCCTTCTCATTAATCAAAAGGCTCAAAAGGGCCCAAATTACAAAGAAAGTGAGATGAAAAGAGATTACAAAAAGAGCCTGAAAGTCTGGCTCATCATGCCCGCAAACGCAGGGCAGGCCTAATCATTGTCAAAATCCGGAGAGTAATCCCCGGGGCTGTCACAACCGCCAGCATCGGATCCCCAGTCCCAGCTGCTGGAATCCTTGAACGGATCATCAGGGCCCTCTCCTTCATCCCTGCCGGATGAGTAGCCCTGGCCTTCACTATCCCCTAAGTCGTGGCTGCTCGAGTCCCAGTCCCTACCATACAGGGCCACCCTGGTACCCCCAGGGGAGCCATAATCCTCCTTTTTTCTCACCAACGGGGAAGAAGGGCCTGATTCAGGGGGAAGAGCCCAAGTCAGGGCAGTCAGGGTCAAAGTGTTCAGGATGTAGCCAGGGGAAGCACCTGTAGCATCCCCTAAAAGAACAACCCCCCGCCTGGGTACAACGTTTGGGCCTAGGCTCCGCGGGGGAGGAAGACTTCTTAGGGCGCTTGTTGGCCCTAGATAAAGGCTTCACCCTGGCAGTCCGCGGAAGACGGGAGCACGTTCGTCCGCTACGACGAAGGGCCAGGTGCGCCTGCCGGGGGTACCTCAATCTCCAGCGCCCCCTGGAACAGAGAACATTCACATAAATTCCACAGCGAAAAACCGTTTTCCTCACCCAAGACATTTTTTCTTTAAAGAAGAATAGAGGAAGATGTAGATGGGTTGTGAAAATGATGAAGTAAAGTCGGAATTTATATAAGGGCAAAGGCAAGGCATTAAATGGCACCTCAACCATTGATGGTGGGATTTGTCGTGGATCTTACCGATCAATATTTAACCGACTATTCCTAGTGGGTAGCTAGGGCAAGTAGGGTCGATATCCACGGAGACGGTATAGTAAGGTCTAGACTAGGTCGGCCTAAAAACGAGACTAAGTCACAAACAAACACAAAGAAATGATGATTGACAAACTAGGATAGGAGAAGAGGAGTGAACAAGACTAATAACAAATTAGCTATAACAAGGCTAAATGAAATAACTAAATACAAACTAAACAATGAACTAGAGAAATGATGACTAACTAAGAAGATGAAATCAAATATGAAAGGAAGTGGGGTAGGTCGGGTTCATAAGTGTAGTAGGGTAATTGGGGTGGTCAAGGGTGTAGGTGTCTCCTAATTGCTAGAGTCGGTCCGGGCTCTCGCTACTTAGACCGATGTCAAGGTGGGTTCGCGCTCTCGCGTCTAAACCCTAGTCCACACTCTTATGTCTAAGACTATTCTCAACATAATCACATACTAGACAAACAATGAGTAGAGGAAGACTAGCATGAGAAGCATGGCCACTACAACTCAAACAAGCATTTCAACAAACACATAGTGTGCCCAATATGTGACTAACAACAAAGATTCACCCTTTACCCCTAATCAAACCCTAATCACCCATATTCTACCCTTAATCCCTCTACTAACCCACAAGGAGACTACTCACTCATTATCAAGAATAAACTAACAATAGTAAGAGAAAACAACATCACAAACCAAACATCCATAATGAAGAACAAGAACAATAACAATAACCATATAAAAAGATTCAAACTTGATTAAATAAACAAGAACAAGAGTAGAGGGGATTATACCAAAAACAAGATGATGAAAAAGATGTAAACTTGCATAAATAAGAAACCCAAATCAACTCCAAGGTTGTCAAGCTTGGATGAATCTTCAAGTATCCTCTTAATACAAGAATAACTAAACTAGATTAACAAAGATTAACTAAGGATTAAAGAAAGATTAATCTAAAAGGATGAACTCTAAATCTAGGGTTTATATCTTGTAAAGAGGCTTAAGAGAGTCTAATGTAAGGTAAGATCCCCAAACAATACAAGAGGGGAGTATTTATAAGGTTACAAGAATGAGGGAGGATGAATTAAAGAGTCACGCGCAGCAGCACCATGGTCCCGACCGGGACGGGATTGGTCCCGACCGGGACGGTCTGATCCCGACCGGGACGGGTCCAAAACAGCAGCTATGCAAAATGCGCACCTCATCCCGGACGGGATGAGTCTTGTAGGCCTCCAATAAGATCTTTAAGGTTCCTCCTTGCTTCACATTGACTTCTCATCGACTCTCGGGTCTCGGGATCGAGTCTAAGGGGCTCGGGATCGGGTCCCAAGGTCTCGGGGTCGAATCCAAGGCATCGAGTGATCGTTCCTCCGCTTCGTTGGCTCCGAAAAGTGTATGTATTGAGTCGGAATCGCTCCAACTCTTCATGAATGGTCTCGGGAACCTGAAACGAGCTAGAGGAAGCATAAGTAGCCCATGAACCGCTCCCAAGGAGCGATTCCGCAAGGAAATTGGGACCAAAACACAGCAAAATTGGCACTACAAACTACACTTATCAACCATTCTTACAAGAAAGAGCCAATCGACAGGCCGGCACGAAGCCCAAGAAACCACTTTACAAGAAAAACAATCATGAGGAAAGACATCCGAACTCTGTGCATACCCAGAGCAGTTAAGACCTTTTTCCTCGGGAACATGCGACACATTAAATGCAAAGATGGGATTCAAGAAGTCAACCTCCCGTCATCCCAATCAAGATGTCGCCTACTGAAGAGGAGCCCCGCTCCCCTTCAGCCGGCGAGGGCCAATTGATGGGGGTCGGTAGCTTGCCATGGGTCGCCCGTCATTCGTGCCCCGGGGAAGCCCGACCCAAAGATAAAGAAAGGCCTGCTTGGCAGGCCATCAAAGCAAGACCTTGCCAAGAAGCCTTCTGAAGGCGACCTCAGTCGCTCCGAGCTCCAAGCAGACTCCTTCCCTGCCCATCAGGGTCATGCCGCATGCTGGTTGAGCAAATTGAACCCCCCTGCCTGCCAGTCCTCAGGGCATTCTGGCCCCTGGCAGGGCCATGAGGGACGGGGGGAAGTCAGAACCCTTCCGTCCAGGCCTAAGGTAAAGGGGAATGAGTGGACGAGGTGAACCCATGTGTCACCTCCCCGTCCACCCATTCCTTCTCTCTCCTTCTCTCTTTTCCCTCTCTTTGGGAAAGGTATAAATACTTTACCATTTCCCACATGAAAGGGGTTGGATTTTCTCATTCTAGAATCTTACTCTAAAACCGCCACCTTACTCCTTACAAGTAAGGTTCGTCAAGGCATTTCACGGACTGACTTAGGCATCGGAGAGTGTTCCCTCGGACACCTCCGAGGCCCTGTGCGTTCATTGTGCAGGGAGTAGGCCATCTCCGCCGGGAAAGTCCGACCAAGGAGTAAGAGAAAGGAGAGACCCACGAAGCCAAGTGATCATCATCAAAGTAATGATATCAAATACATAGGACCCGAATCCGCTTTGGGTCAATTGTTTCCTTACCGGAACAAGTACCATGAAAACCTGAGGTCAGGTAAACCTAGCCAAGCATGAACGTACCTTGCCTGAAGACATGTCCTCACCAGACTCTTCTTTTTTCTTCTTCTGGGGGAGGAGAGGAAAGATCACTTGTGGAAGGATAGAGCAAATTGCGAAACATCCTCTGCTCCGGGTTTAGGCCAAATAGTCGGGTCAAAAAATCAATCATCACGCGAACCGTCTACGATCCAAGCAAACGGAAATTCCCGCCTAAGATGAGCTTAGTCGGAAATTTGGGGGCATTTATTTGGGATAAAAATCCGCATCCTCAAAGCACGACGTGGCATATTACAAATGGAAGGTCAGAGGTCAAAAGGTCAAAGGTCAAAGATCGAAAGGTCAAAAGACGGAGTCGATAGTTGAAAGTCGGAAGTCAAAAGTCAATACAATTAAAAATCATTAGGCTAGTCGGAATCCAAAAACAACATAAGGCAATGGGTCATTTAGATTGCTGCAACACCAGTCGACCCATTAGAAGTAGCAGCCCGTTGAGAAGCATTAGTCCAATACACCAGAAGAAAGAGTCAAAGGTGGATCCTAAACCTAGGGGACTCTCCCTGGAAAATAGGAGAGAATTAGGGAGAGGTAGGCAGAAGGTTAGCACACAAAACCCTAACAGGAAAGGGCCTTATAAATAGAGCAAGACCTCAAAGAAAAAGGCATCTCATCCTCAACGTACTATCATCAAGCAAAATCATTAGTAGTAGCACAATACTCCATAGCTAATTATTGTCGACTACAAATACTTGTATCTTCGATATTTCTTTCGTTCTTTTGGTCATTGTAGAATATTGGCGGGATTCTGACTCCCCCCGCGGTTTTTCCCACATCGGGTTTCCGCGTCACCAAAACTTTGCATGCCATTCTCTTTCTTTCGTTGTTCTTTGTTTTGCTAGATTCGATACCGCTTCGCCGATCCGTAGTAATAGGACGATCATTTTAACCCATAACCGAAATTGTAAAATCGGTAGATTTTTACCAAAACAATGTCTTAGTTAAAACCGGTATCCTGCACAATACTACAATAGGTCATCGGTCTCAGGTTCAATCCCCTCACCTTTGTAATGCGACTGGGTGGGCGCGATTTTACCCAGCAAAAGTGGATGGTAGCTATCTAAATAGTCGTGCATTTGCATACATAAAAACCCGAATTTCCCATCTACAATGCGCGGTAAGTATCTAAGCAGTCGAATGGAAAGAGGGGAGGGAAGAGAGGGAAATTACAAAGAGATTCATGAGCGAGGCGAGAAAGATCGGTGAATTTAGAAGAAGGGGGAGATTTGAAAGGAGGTTGGATGTGGAAGCAATTAGAGACGGAGCAAATGAGAGCTTCAATGATTGCAACGACTGGAATTACGAAGGCGCAGAGGCGTTCTCCAAGGGACAAAGAGCTCGACAACTGTAACCACAACACAAAACCAATACACTCCGTAGTTAGTTAGTTAGTTAGTTAGATGGAAATGGAAATGTAGGAAGTGGAGGTGAGTAGAAATACCGAAGAACTGTTGGTGGAGAAAGAGAAGGCCATTGAAATTGAAATGCGAGGTTATTCATCAAACACTGCCAAAAACTTTGGTTACCCTCCCTCCCGATTTCTCAACCTTGGGAATCTGGAGTTTATATAATGCCCTTCCTCCTTCCATACATTCAACTCAACTCTTATTCCTCACATTAACGCAAAAAATGACACATTACCCAACTTTTTATTTTTTCCGCATTATAATATAGGGTGGATTTAAACCTGCGACTTATTGTCACATACAGATTAATACTTAATCTTAATCAACAGGTTATGATTTGGCCAACTTTTATGATAACGTATTTGCACTGTTGCCCACCAAAGTAAAAAGTCATTGGGATTTATGACAGAATAATCTGTCACAATTCGATAAGGGATTAAATAACACTGTCTATGTAAAGAGTAGCAAGTTACTCTCAATTGGGTTTTTTTACTTGCGCCGGATATTCTCGTTACAAACAATAATTTACCTGTCAACTATAGGTAATATTCACCTGTCTTATTTTTCCTCTCCTTCTATCCTTCTACAAAGTTGTACAAAGTATTTCTTTATGAGTAATTTCTAATGTGAGACGATCTCACAATACGATCGTTGTTACGCATCTCACATATACAAACATTGTTAATTTAGTAACCTCCAATGTGATACATCTCACCAGGAATGAATTGTACTCCGTGAGATCATCCCCAAACAAGGTCATGACCTTGTTGGGTCAAATTATTTACTCTGTAGCAATTAGAGAATATTATATTATCATGACCCAATTGCAAAAGAAGTCACTTGGTGATCCTAGGCCATGACCTTTTATGTGTCTTTGTGTCATTGGTTGGGCACAAAAATAAATGTGGGAAAAGAAAATTGATTGGAATAAATAATACTCCGTACTATAGAATAAGAATAAATTAATTAGAAATTGGTAAATAATGAGATTGATAACTTAGGTCATGGGTTCATGACCCTCTGAATAGGAGGATATAAGTGAGTCAAGATAAATAAGGTGGAATTAAGAGAAAAAATGGGTGATGACACAATTAACTGGACCTTGGGACAGGTGATGCTATGCGAGGATTTTTTTATTTTATTTTTTAAATTTCCGCGTGTCAATATGTGATAGAAGGGCACTGGGAGTAGGACAAATCCCTGGGACAGGTGGTCCGCTTTGCTTTGCTTGGGGATGGTCTAAGATGCTAGGTGGTCCGTTTGGGAACAAAGATTTCATTTTAAAATTTGGATTTTATCATTATACTTTGTTTGGAAAACAAGGTGAATTTGTGAATTTGGATTTTTACAAATCCCACCAAATCTAAGGCCCTTACAAAAATGCTCATTTCCAAATGACACCTTAAGGCATGTCATTGTAGAATTCATCATTTCAATTCTCTAATTTGATAATGATGATTTGAAATGAAATATAGGTTCCCAAACGCTACCTAATTGGGAAATCACTTTTATCGTGTCTTTTTATGTTATTCGTTCCTCTTTTATTATTATTTGCTCCTCAAAATAATAATTTCATTTTATACGGAGTACTTGTTTTTATAACAAGCGTATCTATTTTATCGTAGATTGTGAGTTTGTGACCATTTTTATTAATGCGAATCTATCTATACTATATAATAAAACAGAAATCAAAACATGATTTTTTGGTGCCAAAAACGTACTCTACTAAAATCATCACACTTCTCATATTAATCTATATAATATAAATATTATAATACTCGTAACTTTTAATCTAATATAATACTGCGTATTAATCAAAAGTTTCATATTAATAAGAATTTTTTTGCCATGTACACCTGTTAAAACGTCAAAGACACAAGTTTATAATATTTTGACGGTAATATAATTTATCACGGGTTACAACATTTGAAAACACCGTACCATAGATATAAATATGTTGACAAAACAACTTATTATGTTAATTGTGATTTAAATTATTTTTATACTAATAATTTAACATAGATTAAACATTGTCGAAGATGTTTTTTATTTAATAGTTAGGTTAATACCCGTGCAAGGTTGGACGGGTGTAAATAAAATAACTATGTAGATTAAAATAAGTTTGGACGGGTATACCAATAGGAATTTACAAAAAAAGGATATTAGTTATGAAGGTTCTATTGATAGCTTCATGCTTAATATAATAATGAAAAAAACTTATTTGGTCTGGAATACTGAAATTGAAGCGTATTACATGACTGCTATGATATTAATCTGTACCTAAGTATTTATTATGGAGAGTTGGAAAAAAATCTTTATTAATTTACGAGTTAACAGTCACACTTTTAATGTTACACTTTGATTTCCTTGAGCCGGTTCTAGTTAGAGGTTTATTTTTATTCGCAATTTCTTGTTGTGCTATGATTTTCGTATCAAGCTTCTTCTACCAAAAGTAAATTTTTCATTATTTTATAAAACGTAAGTTAAAACTAATTACTCAATGAATAATCGTATCAAACATACAAGATACATGTATAACATGATAACCGTTATAGGTCAAAAATGTATCTCCGTATTAGTTTTTCATGTGTTATAATTCAAGAAGATTTTGAGCGTATATTTTTTTTTCATATTATAAATTATTTTTGTTAAATGTTGATATCCAAACAAGATTACCTACATAAGTCTTTTATTTATACCCGTGCGTATAATTTTTCATGTATGGATAATTGAAGTCTTTTTCATATTGTAAATTGTTTCACTTAAAGTTGAGTATCAAAATAAATTAATTTAATTATATAATTATTTTTTTATATATACCCGTGCTCCTTTTCACGGGTTTTAATCTAGTGATGTACTAGTGCAAAACCTGTGCCTATGGGCCCTACGCACGATTTTTTAATTGATTTGTTTATACGGAGTATAACTAAGTTAGTGACTTACAAAATTAATTATATTCCCTTCGTTTGAGTCAATAACTTACCCTTTTTTTTAGTGTTTAGTCGACCGTTCATGTTTCTATTTTTAAAAGAAATTTACCTTTACTTTTAGTTTTTCAGCATAATAAAAACAATTATTTTTTCATTATCTTTTTCTCTGTAGAGAGTAACATTTTATTATGATGAAATGAGTATTAAATTAGTCACTACCTTGTCTTTTTGTATAGAATAAATAATCTATTTGGATGAAATAAGTATAAAATTAGTAACACGTCACTCATATAATAAATATGATACACTTTTCACGTTTTTTTTAATTATGAAAAAATATTTTTCATTTTAGATCACATTCAACCTTACTATTTTCGTTATGTTTATTAATTATCGTACCTATATTAGAAAAGACTAAACAAAACTTCGTAAATTTAGCGTTTAGTAGAATATTTTAAGGAAAACAATATGTTTTTTCGTTACTATTTTGTTGTTTGGTTCAGTCTGGGAAGTGAATGACATTACCCCTTGTTTCTTTGTGGTCGTTTGGTTACAATTAGGAATCAATTTTTTTTAAACATGTTTTCTTTATTATATCGATTTACCTTGTTTTTTCAATACTCCGTATTATTTTTCACCAACTTTTTACTACTTATTTTTTTAAAACATTTTCAAAACAACATATATTCTTGTAATATTGAATAACAATAAAATTAATTATGAAAATTACAAATTTAAAATAAAATTTAATATTAAGCTTTTTTTAATAGTATTATTATTATACTCTTTAATTATAATGTTTATATTTATAAAATATTAAAATCATTTTTTAAAATTATTTTAATAATTATTTTATTATTAAATGATTAAAAAATATTAAAATCATTTTTTAAAATTATTTTAATAATTATTTTGTTATTAAATGATTAAAAAAATTATTAAGTTGAATATTTTTCATCTTTGTAATTTAAAATATTAAAAGTTAATTTTTTAATTTATAAATACAAATATAATATTTAAATATTAATATTTTATTAATTTTGATAAATTCTCGTTGATCCAACGGGTCAACCCAGGCGAGTCGGGTTTCAACCCTGAATTAACGGGTCATATTGGGTTCGGGTCAAACGGGTTACAGGTCAAAAAAATAGGTTCACAATCTAAAAAAATGGGTCAGGCGGATCGGATTTCTGGGTCGGGTCGTTTGACAAGTCTAGTGACCCGTACACACAGTGAGATGTGGACGTTGGTGGTGGGAGATCGGAGGTGGGAGGTGCGAGGTTTGAGACGTAACGATTATGAGAGCAACGTTATAGGGCAAGAGGCAGATACAAGAATGGGGTAATGGGAGGGAAAGAGAATTCTAAACCCTTGGGGGGTGGGGTTTTCAACTTAGAGGGATATGGGGTTTAGTTAATAGGTGAAATGGGGAAAATGTTTCATTCATTTGGCCAAACAAACATGTACAAAGGGAATCAGTAAGTTTGTTTCCCTTACCCTTTCCTGAAACCCTCCAACCAAACGGCCCCTTATAGATTTGTCAAAATTTGACTCGACTCGTAAACTTGACCCATTATTTTAGATTCTAGAGTAAGACCCTAAATTTTGACCCGTGATCCGTTTGGCTTGAACCCAAAATGTTTCGTCAAAACCCGACCTGGATTATCCATGATGTGTCATTAAAATTATCATATATTAAATTTTAAATAATAATAAAAAACTTATCAACTTTAATGTTATAAATTACAAAAGTAATAAAAAAATAAATTTTATAGCATTAGTGATAAAATATTTATCGAATAATATAGTGTTGTACAATTTTTTACTTATAAAATTGGATAATTATTTAATTTAATAACCTTAGTGGTATCAAATACGATTAATCTTTACATATTAAAAGAAAAATTCTTCCAAAAATATGCCTTAGGAATAGTATGTTCCTTATGAACAGTGCCAACTCTTAGGAACAATGTATTGCTTATGAATAGTGCCTCCGCTCCATCTTTCTCCTTTCCTTTCATTTCCTCGCTTCATCTCTTCTGATCTCTCGCTCTGCCTTCTTTTTTTCCTCTGTGAACTAGATTTGTGAAGTTTAATACAATTTAGGGTTTGAACTCCATCATCAGCGATCGCCGTAATCATCATCATCTTATCTGGGTGAGTTTTTTTCTCCATCGTCTTCTGAGCATTTTAGGTCTTAATTCACTTTTCTCTCCAGTTTTAGCTTGATTCCTGTTTTTTTGGGTGCTTTTATCTGGTTTATTGTTTATTTGCTGGTCAGTTGTAAATTTAAGGGTTTAGGTTTGAACTCCATCATCAGCGATCGCCGTAATCATCATAATCTTATCTGGGTGATTTTTTCTCCATCGTCTTCTGAGCATTTCAGGTCTTATTTCACTTTTCTCTCCAATTTTATCTTGATTCTTGGGTTTTATACGTGCTTCTGTGAATTAGGTTTTGCTGCTTTTGGCTGGTTTATTGTTTATTTGCTGGTCGGTTGTAAATTTCAGGATTGAATCTGTTTTACAGTGAATTTCAGTTTTAGTGGGTATTTGGGGAACGAGGAATTAGTAAGGGTTTAGGTTTTGCACTGTCACTGGGGGTGAAGTTTGGTGGTCAATGTTGACGGGTGCTGCTCGAGCAAGCAAGCAGCAAACTTTCAAATTAGAGGCAAGATTACATTTTCCTGGGACCAATTTTTCACATAAGAGGTGGTCAATTGATGGTTTGTTACATTTTTCAAATTATATTAGATTTATTAGATGCAAACAACAGATCTGCTTTCGGAAGTTACGCAGTGTAAAGGCTGACTTTTAATGCGTGTTTTTGGAGTTCCTGGATTGGAGGAAGGTAGGGAACTGATAGCTGTTAAATCTGTAGTGGCGTGATGAAGGACGGTTTTGTATTTCTGCTTTTTTTAAATGTAACTTCTCTGCTGGATTACATCCTCAAGCAGCCTGCAGCTGAACTTGCTAGGGATCGTGTCGTGGTCTGAGTTTGTGATGGCCTATGCTAGCTGAAAAGCAGGTGATCTATCTCCATTTCCGATCTCCTTCTTTCCCCCGAAGAGAATACTTGCTGCCTAATTTTGACATTCCGTAATGGTCTTGATTCTTCTTTGAATCCCATTTCAGTTTAGCCGGTTTCATTGAGCCCATTGAGAAAAGAATGCACAATGTGGAAGATTATATCTAGGGCATTTTGTTTTGAGAATTTTTTATCCGCCTATGATGGCACACTGCACCCTGAAAGCTGCCAACATAATGGTTGATGATGGCCTTATGGCTCGTGTATATGACAGCGTTCTTTCTCTGCTGAGGCCTCTCAGTAGATATACCACTAAACTTAAGGTCAGTGTTGTTCTATTACCCCGTACTATTCTGCATAACAATCGAGTCTTTGTGATTATTCAACGCTTATAGACTTTATAACGAACTTTCTTATTGATCTTGATGTTGACCAATTTAACAGGCTTCGAGATGCCTATTTATCACTCAGGCTACATTGCTCCAGAACATGGGGAGGTAGGAGTGGCGAGCACAGGGTAAGACGTGTACGCTTTTGGTATCTTACTTTTGGAACTTCTAACAGAAGAAAGGCCATTTGACAGGTTCTATAGCTGTCTGCTAGATTTTATAGAATATAGGCGCGGTTAGAATCACTGCTCATATAAATATGAGTTTCCTTATTTTGACTTCAGCTTGAGACCTGCAGAAGAGCAATCTTTGGCAACATGGGCCTCGAGTCGACTTCATGATGACAGTACATTGAAAGACATGGTTGATCCGATTCGAAGAAGATCAATGACCTTTAAGGCGCTTTCTGCTTATGTCGATGTCTCTGTTTGCAGGTGTTCTTCAATTGCGTAGCAGTTTGTAAGCGTACCAGATGTAAGGTGAAGGTTGTAAGCGTATCAGATGTTAAGCGTGGCAGACCCTTCACACCAGATGTCTTTCGGTGCGCATCTGTGATTAGCAATCATGGATATGAGATCTAAGTGCACAGCAGGAGTAGATATTGTGAACAAGGGTAATGGGTATTACAACGTATACAAGAGCCAGATTCGGAGTTGTTATTTAGATCACAGTTCCAGCCAACATTGTAATTAGACTACTGCCATTGCTTTTGTGATCGATAGGCGTGCCGAGGGTTTGCTATCATTGAGTCTTCAGGTCGCAGTTTCAAACGTTTGCTTGTGTACTTCCAAAACTCGACGATCATAGCGTTTTTGTGGATTGCCCGATGGTGGAGTGTTTGGCGATTCGCTCTTTTACCTCTATGCCTTCCCGTTCCGAAGAGGTGACACTGGCACCCAAGCTGGCTTTTGTACGTTTGAGTGCTCTATGACGCAATGTTCTCGGCAGCTATTTGTAGTTACCCGTTACGAAGCTGTCTTATAGTGTGACGACATAATATCTTGTCAAAAAGAATGTCGATGGTTGAACTTGCATGATGCAGGATCTAACAAATTAGTTAATGTACAACTGCATCAAACATGTGGTATTAATTTAAATATCGACGACAAAAGCTTTACTAAACTAGGAGTAATTAGTAGAATCAATGTTATTTCCTTGTCAAAAAAAAACTCCCCTAAAGAACCAGATTAATGGACTACATTTGGGCTACATTTCCTGAAATCAGCCCACCAAACAAAAGTCAATGTTTACAACGATGTCTAAAATTCGTGAAATTATATCGATGTTTACAAAAGTCAATGTTCACCTAAAACAATGATCGTAGAGTACACTAAGCACTACTTCCTCCACCTCGTTATTATCTACCCATTTTAATTTAAATGTTAAAAAAATCAAATAATAGGTGGTTAAATCATAGTCGGTTGGGGGGAGTACTTTTGACCGCTGTTTCCACCTATATCCCAAATCATTTGCCTTCATTAAGAAAGACACGTGATGCTAATTAGTTTATCTTGTTCGAAGTTGCCCAAACTGGCTCTCCATTTCACCCGCGAACTTCATTAATATATTCTCACAAATGCACTTCCCGTCAGACGGCAGACATATATGTACAGTTTCACGAATAACTCGAATTCAGTTTGACTTAACCGATGAGTAACTCTGTCCTAATTTACAGCACACACAAGCGCCGGTATCCCCCCACATTCGTTTGCAAGGTGAACCCTCAAGACACAGTCCCAAAAACATGTGCCCAGACCTTAAAGGTCAACCCTAAAGACACAGTTACAAATCAATTAAATTAAGCTGGTAGAACAATCAAGTGGAACTTAGCCAATGAATTCATATGATGGTACCGTGGTTGAGTGCGCGTTATCTTCCACAGTACTTGTACCCAAACCTCTGTGTCATGGCAGATGTTTGCCATCAGCAGTGAATAGTCAGTACTCAGTAGGTCTATTGGTACTAGATAGTTACGAAAAAATCCTTTCAGAGTATGGAGAGAATTGGAGTGAAATTCCCACTTCTCCATACCCCATCATCTCACCCACAATTAAATTCATTACCTCATACACACTCCCAAACAAGAAATGTGTTGCTCATATTTGCCCCAAACATAATTTCCCCTGTGAACTTAAATCTGCTACACTGTTCTATGTTCCTTTAGCTGTTGTGGTCGCCCTCTTCCATCTGCTGGCAAAACTGGATTTGTTAGCCGCAAATAGTGTATGCAATCCTCTTTTCTGTATCTTTTTTTGGGTCACTGCATTTTATGCTTTCCAGTTTCGTGTTGGTTTGCGGTCTTGTCTTGGTGGTTTTGGGGCCATGGGGTTTATAGGTTTTGTTATAGCAGAGGGGTTTCTGAATAATTGTTATGTGTTTGTGAATCTACGAGTTTAATCTCGTCCAGTGTATTGGATTATTATTGACTGCCTGTTTGTTTTCTGTATTACTTGAGTTTCAAGGCTATATTTTCCGGGGGGCCTCCATTTTCCAGTGTATGCGTGGGATGCATACCCTATGTGCCACATATTTTGTCTCCTATATTTGTCTGTGAGTTCCTTTAAAAGTAAGCTGGTGTGTGTGTCTTGAACTACCTGTTTGCCTCTGCCTGTGATTGGTCGTTCTTGGTAGTCTTATTATATGCGGTTCGATCCTGGACTGAGGCTCCAGCACATACTATAATCTAAGTGCTGCATTTATTAGGCCAGTCTTGTGTACCTTTTGCTTGGACAGATTTGCTGCGCATAACATGGTTGCCCTTTACTTTCAGCAAACAATGACTGGTTCTAAGATTCGGGTAACCATTCCTTTCCGTCTGTTGCTGCATCAAATAGCTGAGAAAATGAACTACCATGAACCCATTTATCAGCTGCTTGACAAACCTCGCGGAGGTGTTTCGCTGACTATTACGCCACGAGTCCCTGGCCTTATTGAGTATGCTTATATAGGTGACCCAGGTGTCACTGTCAATCACTTTTGCGAACAGGCTGCACAGAGGGCAGTTCGTGACATGATTGACAAGTTTGTGGTTGTGGTCGAGGACATAACCTCTACCATGCGAGCAGACCTCGCACTCTGTGGCAGCTACTACAGAGCAAAGCGCCTTGCACTTGAAAAGTATGACACCACTGGCCTTGTGAGTAAGGATTGCAAGGGGGACAGGGATGTGCCGTCTCCAGCCACTGCTAGGGTTGACTACGTGTCGGTTTTGCGCGCAATATTCGCACAGTCCAACATACTAGCTTCCCCTGTTGAGACGGTTGAGCAGGAGCTAGGTTCGTTCACTTCGTGGATTATCATGTCTGGCCCGGATGCTGTTCGTCCAGGTGCCTGTTTGTTTGGGGAAAAATCTCCGGACCTGGTCACAGCGGAGGCCAGTTTGGCCAAGAAAGCAATAACCTACCTTATTCCTTTACACAACATTGACCTAATTGATGCCAACTATGACCCATTGGTTTATAGGTATGCTGCTGTTGCATGCGCATTAGAGCGTGAGACATACATGACTGTCAAGGAAAGAGTTCTAGGAATACCGGACGTTGTAATGTCTTCTTCTCTTTTACCTGAAGACGTCTGCACCGCTCCTAGGACACTGCTACTTCAGATGCCAACTATTACGTCACCGCCGCTGCGCCCTACGAAGAGAAATGCACCTGCTGAAAAGCCTAGCTCCTCGACAGTCCGCAACCCCTCCCCGTCTGTGGCGTTCCCCAGTGCTTTTATGGCTCTCCCGCCTTTAGACATGGCGAATAATCGTCCTAACGAAGGACCTATGTAGGCCGGCTGTTAAGGACAGGCTGTTTCCGGTTTGCACTATGTTATCTAACCCTCTTTTGCTCCATATTTGCTTCTTATGTTTGTGTGTAATATTTCCTAATTCTAGCTATTACAAAAACCTTCGAATACTTTTGCCAACAACTGGTCTTCCAATGTTAGCGCCTTTTGTTTTGTGCGTAATGGAAACAGTACCTGTTTTATGGCCTATTCCCGATATACCGCATCTTGTCTGCGCTGCTTACGTTTTGATTGTTGTTAGTATTCTGCTCTGCGTTGCACGAGTTACCTTTGTTGCAGCCTTGGCGAACTTAGCTCTACTTTTCCCTGACGGGTTGTACCATTTTGGTGCCATCATTGCATCATAAAATGCTACACAAGAGGAGATTATGCCACTGCTACCCGCAGCGCTTATGTAGTTCCCTTTGCGAATACTCGGTAAATGTTTTGTAGATTGTGGGGGTCGATGGCACTGCTGTTTGGTCCCTCTTTTGGGGGGTTTGAGGTTGCCAGTTCGCTTCACCGGTTTATCTATTGTGCACATGAGCGAATGGCGATTGACTAAGCTGGCTGCATTTCAGAAGGTATAACATATACGCTTACATAAATGTTTGCGCACGTGAACAGAGAGGTAATTGGTGTTTAGTCACCGCACACTCAAGTAGGAAACAGTCAAGTGCCCATCACTGCACAGATCGCATGAACACTTAGCTAATGTAGGACGATTTGACCTATCATTGAACGTCATATAATTTAGCTGCTAATGTTGCTGCTAATCACGCATTGGACGTGTTATGGTTAGATTTACCGTGGACGGTAGGTTCACTTATGATAACCCTTTCGCTAGAATAATTTCAATTCTAAGTGTCAAAAAAAACGAACACGCTAGCGTGGCCGCATGTAGTATAAATACAGAGACAAACGGTAATTAGTCAATGAACACTCAGCTGGCCATCATTACATGTGTTGCATGGCCACTCAACTGATGAAGAACAATCTGATTTACCATTTAAAATTATACAATTTGAGCCAGCACTCCACACTCTCAGTTGTCATGTCTAAATATTTTAACAAAAAACACGCGATATCTACTTGTTGTTGGCTGTGAATCTATAAATTTCTACCTCTGCAGGTTCAACAAAACTAGCGCAGTTAGTCGGGCTTAGTAATAACACTCTCACCGTTTAATGTCTCTGCAGCAGCTCCCAGATTCAAACCCAGCTCCTGAGGTATAGATTACCATTTCTGCTGCTTAGGCGGTCCCTTCGTGCTAGCTTTTTGTAGGTCATTTTAAACGATTATTTATGTCAGATTTATGTGCTGCGTGGTGCAGATTGTTCATGTATGTTTTGGTGGTGTTGGTGTATATGTTCTGTTTTGTCTCCCATGTTTAGCCTATATGAAATTGATGCACCATATATATTTACGTTTTTGTTGCCTTGCTCTTCTATATGTTTACAGCACACACTGACATACTCTTCCAGTATCTTATATGTTGCTGGTAATGGCGATAGTGTAGATGCAGGTGTTGTAAGGTAGTGTTGGTTGTTAGTTCCACCGTTTTTCATTCCTTAAATGATCCCGCCCGTAGTGTGTTTATTGCAGTTTTGTTGCATAGAATCGAATGTTAGTTCCTCATGCCTACTGTCCTCTGTTGAGGTTGTACATCTGCTTGCTCCTGCCATCAAGCTGAATGTTAGTTTGTTTGGGATTAATTTGTCAACATTGATCTTTGGTTACCTTTTCTGATGTTAGTTATTTACGTCTCATTAGTCAAGCAGTTTATGGTTTACTGGTAGCTGTACCGTCAGGGATTAGGATGATGTGTGTGCATTTGACATGACATGTTCGGTTTATATGTTGCCCATACTGGGGCGGGCTGCACCGACTACTATGATCACCGTCCCGTTCTGCCCACTTCTTCAGCATATCGCTGAGATTTTACAGTGGCCACCACCTAATTATTATATGCTAGACGTATCAAAAAATAGTGTTCATGTTCTACTGAAGCCAACTTTTGATGTGCCGGTCTTGTCATATGTCGGAGGACATGCTTGTTCGGTGGCAGACTCCTGTGACATTGCTGCAAAGAAGCAGTCCATAGCATTGTCAAAATGTTTGATCTGGTTGTCGAAGACTTAAGCTTCGAACGCAATAAGCAAGTGGAGCGCTGTGGTAGATTATACCGGCTTAAACGCACCGGATTAGAGGACATCATCAGAGGGAGGAACAGGCCTGCCCTTGAAGAAGATGTGCCTGATATCCCCACCTATACTACGCATGTCTTCCTTGATTATATGCCCCTTCTCAAGAAAATTTTCCAGAGTGTTATGATCCATGCTACGCCGCTGGAAACTATACAACACTGTATTGGTCGCTACACTTCCTGGATGATAGTTCAGGTTCCGAACAATACTGCCTGAAAAGAAGTGTTCATAGGACCAACTTGCAATACTTCGGCATATGCAAAGTGCCAGCCTGCTAGGAAGGTCGTGATGTATCTAATAACGGACTACAATTTGGAAATTATTGATGTCAACTATAAGTCACGTGGTGCACAATTCGCTGCTCTTGTCTGCGACCTTGAACGGGAAAGTTATCTAACAATAAAGGAAAGGATGACTGGTATCCCAAATATGCCTGGACATTCGTGCTTGCTGGTAGAGGCAGGCGACAGTACATCTGGAAATGTGGCGGTAGATATACCAGTAATCGTTCCTGACCCTGTGGTTACAACATTAGATGCACCAACAGTGACTCCTGATTCCGTTCAGCGAGTGTAAAATGAAGATTCAGCTCTTCCTAGAGATGATGTCATTGATGAAGGAGGCACCCACCCTGTCTACTACCGTACCCCGCATCCCCAGGGGCTTGGGAGTAACCGTTTGCGAGAAACATAAAGTGGTTGCTATAAGCATTTTGTACGTTTGGTCCTTAAGTATTTATGTTCCCCTTGATTTCTAGGGGCCTTGTCGCCTAAAGTGGGATCTCTTATCTGTGTACCTATGCCTTTGTGGCTATGGTGAACAACATTTTGTGGTGCGGAGCCTTACTTCTCGGGTATCACAGGCTGCCATTTGACCCTCTTTGTTCCGCTGTCTTTTATGCGAGTATTCCCTTTTTATGACAGTAGATGTGTGTTTGTAAGACTCAATTTGCGATTATTATGTTCAACTGTGAGTGTATCTTCCTTACTGTCATGCTATGTAGCGCGTGTGCCGCGTTCTGCTTGCTGTGTGGTTTGGGATCGGAGAGCTGCAGTGGTAACTTTATTCTACAAGTTACCTTACAGGTGCTAGGTTCGCATGCAGTATATTGCCTACCTTCTTTATTACGTTCGTCCTGTGATTTTTCTGCATACTGTCTGTAGATTAGTGGGAGCAGATCGTATAGTCCAATTGTTATGTTTGTTGCTGCTGCATGCCGGCATTAGCTGCCCAACAATCTGTAAGCATGGTTCTTATTTTTTGTACTTCCACGGACACGATTAAAAGTCGCCACAGAATCAGCAAATGCTTATACTAGAATTTACGCTCTGCTGATGTATGAACCCAAAAATTTAGGTCTGCTTCCCTCGAAAACCGCAGTCCCTTATACCTCATGCAGTTTATTCTCTTTATCATGCTTATATTCGTATTAACTGCGCGCATGGTCGTTTGTAGTTAGTTGAAGTGCCGTAGCCAAGCTCTACAGAGTCTCTTTCCAACAAGTCTTAGACAAAGTGACCTGACTTGTGAGTGCATTACTGTTGCTGACAAGGGCACTCACCGCTGAATTGTTTCCAAATGCAGCAGTAGAATCAGTAGCAAGATGTTATTTTACCTATGTCTACACTCTAAATGACCACTGTGTTGGTATTCCTTGAATGCTAACTACACAGTTGCCTTACCCTTTTCTTTTAATATGATTTAGTGCCCATGAGCCTGCCTGCTGACATGGTGGGTCAACGTTTTCTATATATAGAGAAGACTCCCACAAGTTTCTATTTAGCAAGCGCATAGTTATACTTCCAGTACGTGATCCCTTGCATATCTTCTTCCCAACCAATCACCAATCTAAAAAGGTGCTCTCTCTTCACTTTACCACGATCTCTGTTGTGCACATCCTGAATCCTCCAAAACTTTAGTCAGACTATTATTGTGTAAATAAATTAAAAAAATAGGTTATATTACTGATTGCATTTCGTAGCTCACATCTAGCCCTTCCACATGTTCACATCACATGCTGATTTTCTTTTCCCATGTATATTGTCATGCTAATAGTAGTGACAATGTCGCTACGAGTGTTATAAGCCGTTGTTGGTTGTCACGTTTACTGTCTTCTTCCATTTTCGCTATATTATATATGCAGTAGTGGGATGACGCTCTGTACACTTGTTGTTACATTCTATAGAAATGCTGTCACCTTATATGCTTATAAATTAGCTCACTCAGTTAATGAGCCGCTACATGTTCAACGTAGTTATGTTATGTGGTGCGGAACATTGTTCATTACATCATCACATCTTTTTGCTGTCCTGCTTTGCTTATCTCTATGAGCCGGTGTCACCGCCATAGGTCGTGGTGGCATAATAAATAGTCGTGTGTGCCCTTAGTCCTGGTGGTGGTACGGCAAACCTCGTACCTTATTTGTTTTTTTTTTCATTTATGCTCTCTATTCCACAGAGTGATGGCGGCGCCGGTTATACCGATTGCGAACCCGTTTCAGCCCTTGCTATCTCGAATTGCCAAATCTCTAGAGTTCTCGGAACCAGAATACAGTGCGCTGGATGCTGAAAGGACCATTGCTTCTGTCACCCTTAAGGCTGACAACGATCCTGAGACATATGTTTACGTGGGTGGTTCTGCATTGACCTTTGATGAATCATGCAACAAAGCAGCAAGAACTGCTGTTCATGATTTTATTGACAAGTTTGATATCTACATCAACGATTTTACGACTAAAAAAAAGACATGTATGCAAGGTGCGCTAATCTTTGCCGATTGAAGCGCCTTGACCTAGAGCGCTTGGCAAAAGAACAGCCTAAGATGTCTCTAGAAGAGGAATTTGAGTTTCACGAGATGAGTCACCTTCAGAGTGTCTCGTTGGACTTTATGTCTGTTCTTATGACCATTACTGAGAAATTGCCTGTTGACTGTACCCCTGTTCGTACCGTTGAACATACCCCTCTGACATTCACATCGTGGCTAACTATTGAACACCAGAAACACGGCCACGACCATGTGTGTATCTTTAGTGATGTGTGTGCATCTTCTGCTGCAGCAGAAACAAATCTTGCCTCTAAGGCTGTCGAGTATTTGGCTACCTTTTATAATGTAAACATAATCGATGCAAACTACTCCCCACAAGATGTTAGGTCTGCTGCCTGTGAGTGTGAATGTGCTCAGAATAGGCTTGTTGCTTTCAAAAGGCATGTCCTAGAGGTCCAGGGAGGATCTCCAGTCACTTCTTCTATTGTCGAAGGTGAATGTACCACTCCTAAAGGTGTGATGCATTCTATTTCTCAACCCAGTTCGCCACCCTTGGCTCCCAAGAGGCTGCGACCTTGCCCAACCACGGGATCAAAATTTGATGTTCAAGGCCTATCGTCTTCTGCTGTATCTCCAGATGACATTAATAGCTTCTTTAGGAATGCTGGCTTTCCATGAAGGCGGTGCAGGCATACCAGCTTATACGTTGTTGTGCCTGTAGCTGCAATGTGGACAGCAAAGTTTAGTGTCTGGATGTGTAATTCAGGTGTTGTATGGGCAGATACAGTCCCAGTTAGATTTGTGTTTCACTTTGTTTTCATTTGTATCGAAGCAGACTGTCAGGTCGGCTTCAACATTTGCGTTTATTAAGCAGTCTTTTATTTAAGCCATGGGACAGTGGCGAAACCAAATTCTCCGAGGCGCATGGTAACCAAATGCTGTACTGTCTACCCCAAAAAAAACTGTGTAGAACAAAGCTGCGTTAGTATACAATGCGTAGACAGAGCACAATCGAATTGGCCAAGGCAACACCACGCGAGTGCCTGGACCTCACAATCGGCCCGAGCTGCCTACGCCAGGAGACCAGAACCAAATTCACCGACCCCTAACCTTTTACATCTTCCAGTACAAGAGCACAAGCCCCGACTCGTCTCCAAGAAGAAAAAACATACCCGAGAAGCTTTTAGTTAGACCAGAGTCTATACCACGAATGTGCCCGAGCAGAAGATAGACACACACTTCATATCTACTGGAGTAGACCACTATCCGTATTAGATTAATATGGATTTACAACAATCATTGCGTAATAGGTGAGTTTTTTGTCTTATAATAACTCTTAGAACTAAATAATTAGGCAAGACAGCATCCAAGTCGAGAAATAAGATTGCAGTAAAAACAAACCATTATGTAAATGCAGATAATCGTGATATTTTGATATCACTCTCAAATCTTTTTAATCGTTCCAAAAATATGAATTATAAATTTAAATTTTATTATCATGCGTCATTATGTTGAGTTTATGATATTTTATACTATATCATAAATAAGATATGTTGTTGATCTAAGATATTGACGAATAAACATCTGCGTCTTAGACCAACTCTCAAGACTTAAGTGTATAATAAGATAATTACATTTTTTTTGTTATAGATTACGGAGAGACAGAGGCGTTAGTTCACTTTAAATTGTAACCCTTAAAAGTTTATGGGGAATGTGACCATTCTTCTGAATCGTTCCCACTGACACAGAATGAACATAATATATTATCAAGTTCCAGTTGAACTGCTTTGGTTAGTTTAACTGAAGCACTTCCAAATATGATTGCAAAGTATTCAGAGTGTAGGAGTTGTCTTGTTGGCGTGTCAATTCTGTCCTCGTATTGACCACTGGTACCTACAATTTTTCCAGATGGAGGACACTGCTACACTCATCTTCCCCTTTTTATACTGCAGGAAGTATAATTTGCGCGTGTAATGTGATCGAGATTTGGGTCAGTTCACTGCGTATGTAAAACTATACCCAAACTGCAGGAAGAGTGGTTCGATTCTGCGTTGGAGATTTGGTTGGAAAAAAAGGAGAATTACCATTGTTTCTGCGTGGTTCCTGTTTTTGAGGATTATCTTCCACAGTACTTGTACCCAAACCTCTGTGTCATGGTAGATGTCTGCCATCAGCAGTGAATAGTCAGTACTAAAAATCCTTTAAGAGTATGGAGAGAATTGGAGTGAAATTGCCACTTCTCCATACCCCATCATCTCACCCACAATTAAATTCATTACCTCATACACACTCCCAAACAAGAAATGTGTTGCTCATATTGCTGGAATTCCGATTATTCGGTCTAATTTGAAACTTTCTCTCCAATTAAAGTGTCAAAAATTTGACTATGAGACACAGATTTGTTGAGGCTTAATCATCGGATTATTCGAACAACTTTGCCCCTAACCATCGAATGACCCCAACTTTACTGCGTATGGATTGACCCAATTTGAAACGACAATATTACAGTCAATAGAAGACCAAAAAAACAGACTAGCGAAAACTAAGAGCAATAGAAATGCCTGTAGTTCCAAACACAAATTTTGTTTGTCACCAAAAAAAAATAGAATCATATCAAGAAGTTTTAATTATTTCTCAATAGTCAAGTTGCGTAGGTTTATTATGGCCCCTTCTTTCCATTCTTCTAGATGTATGGAACCGATTTTCTACTCTAACGATTGGTTCCGTGTAAGGGGCCCAATCTTTAAAATCACAAGGATTTAGGAATTCTTGATATGATACGCAACTTCTTTAATATTGCCTTTGCTGCTGGCCTAACAACAAATATTTATAGTAACTATTTATAATAACAGCTCAGATACACTAAAAATTTGCAGCTTCATTTATTTGTTAGGGTAACTGAGACACTTCCAGACACAATTGCATGCTTCGCAACTGTCAAATCTTCCCTTCTGTTCACCACCTGTGCCCGATATTTTACTTCCTGCAACCTGTCGCTGCACTCGAGACTCCCCACTTTATGTACCACTGACTTCACAACACTTACCCTCAGCTTCTCCTGCCCTCACCCATGCCCTTGTTGTAAGTGCGAACAGTGGTGGCTGAGCATAGTTTGCCTTACACTTTAAGTGGCAGCTAAGAGCAACCACAACAAGGCAATGTTCATCTAGGTTCATTTGTTGCCATGTCATCGCCACGTCACTTACTTACAAACTTTACCTTCATACAACCCATCTCAATAATAATACAAGTTCATCAAAATTCATCCATGGTCCCACCCACAATATAGTCACTACTAAAAATTAATTTTTTACCACAAAATTTCACTTTAAATTTAACATCATAGAGTAATATTTATTTTAATAAATGACTAATATAATTAATTATTGTACACACTTTTAAATCATAAATCTTAGTTTAAATATATTACATACTATTTGTTATTAATGTACTATTTGTTTAGTTATTTTAATAAGATATTTATTTGTCCTGTTGAATCGAAAATAGTTCATACCAGGTAAATATTATATTTATTAAACGTTACACTATTTAAATGTTTTAAAATTGAACAATTGATAAAATTAATTATGAAAACAATATAAAGTGAATTTGTGCAAAAGTTGGAGAAAATGGAAAATTTCTTGAAAATAGAGTGTGGAATAAATGTTGAGGCGCAACTTGCAAGCTCTACAAACTTGTCCGAAAAAACAAACTGCAATGGACGAACTTGGATGAACAGCAACACACAATAAGGATACAGTTCGTCCATCTCTACGAACTCCCTTACAAACCTCTATTGCTGTTGCCCTAAGCTTCACCTATTTTCAAAAATAGTGCACACATTGTCGTACGTTTTCACGGACCCCTTCTCTCATTTGCCTATTCCGTACCTTGTAGACAGTTTACAATGGACTAAAACTTCTCTTAAGTTTCTTTACATGCATCCTGATTTTTTATAAAAAACATCACCAAGACAGACAAGATGCATCACATAATTTAAGGCTGCTGCCACATTTTTGAATAGGTATGGTTCCTTGCAATGTTTACGTCTTTGTGATCGCTGTGCACTTCATGTTATGTTACATGAATGCTGTGATGCCTTGCTTTGTTGGTGGTGTCCTCGTTTCCCTTCGTTGTTTGCTCTTCGCTTTCATATTATGCCTGCCGCTTCGCCTGTGTAGTAATCGCAACCCTTACGTGAAATATGAACGCTATACGGCCGCACAAATTAGCAGCCCTCCACATGAAACAGTTGCACTTCTAAATTTTCTAGATGAGCAGGATGCCTCTCTAACATTTTCAATAGCACAATTCCACTAAATAAATCTGAATACAAGCATCGCTTCTACTGATGCCAATGCCCTTTAGATTTACAGTGCAACAGAAAACATTTGGTGCCCCTGAGGGCCGTGTTTACCACTCCTTCCTTCTTTGTTATGTACAAACTGCTGCCTTTAGAGACCGCTTACATATATGCAGACCCATGGGTGGCCTCGATTAGATGGTAAGTCTGTTTTCTGAAACTCGCTGCAGGATTAGGCACAATCAAATATAAATTGTGAGCTTCAAAGGGCATGGTGCAAGGTCATTTGTGCTGTGCGTTCTGCTAGATGGGTAATTTTTCCAACTGCCTTCTTAACAACCCAACTCATTTGTAAACACATACATCACTAACAACTGTGCCTGTGCAGAGGACTCGCACACTCCACCTTGTGAAAAGGGCGCGCCGAAACGCAGCAGGGTTTCAAGAAGACAGACGGAGTTCGGTGGGAATGAGTTAAGTTTATTTCTGATATTTGCGAAACACCTCCTCTTTCGCCTTCCATCTACAATAAGATTAACCATGAAACGTTCCCCATTTCTGGTCCTTCAGCTTGGAGAAAACTGTCCTCCTTGCAACTCTGCTTACTTAGACTGTCTATTGCTGCAGAGTATTAGCCACTTTGATTTCGAGACCCAGGCATTCTAAGATTAGAAATAGATACACTGATAGTCTAGCAGTTATTCTTGAAGAACTAAATTGTGTGTGTCGTGCTATAGAAACTATATGGAACCCAGAACATAGTCGCCCACCAAAAAACAGAACCGCCAAGCAGCAGTCCTAGACGGAGGTCAGTTCACTTTTTACTTTTACCGCGTCACATATTGCAAACAAGCCTCATACTGCTCAATCCTGTGTAATGTGCGTCGAGATATATGTGATGACGCCAAGAGTAAATGTGTAGGGGACGTACCATCTCTCCCTGGTAACAAGGGCACGATAAAGCGAACCAGGGTTTCAAAACGGCTAGCTGCATGTGGTGGGAGCAGGTTCAGTTTATTTCAGCCTTCGCTCACGCACCTTTTTTTTCCCGCCCTCTACCTGGAATAGGATCAATCATGGACTGTGTAGTGTTTCTATCAGTTTGTTGAGTGAAAAGGGCATGCCCTAAAATAATACTGCTTTCTAGAATTACTGTTACTCTGCTTTGCCGAGTTCCACAACAAAATCCAAGACCAACCGTCAGCACCCGAAATCCAACCACCGCGTCGAATTTGATATGCTAAAATATAGGAAATGCATGCTCGTTTCAATTGCGAGGTCCACGGTTGACACACTAGAACCGCCCATAATGCGCCCCTAAATTCAATAGCCACTTACGCCCTAAAGAAACTATAAACCAACCACAAAATGAAATAATTAGAATGATACAACATTCGTCCTAAGCATACCCTAACGAGAGATACATCATCCATTCTGAACATTTTATCTACATGTCTTACGTTTCAGAGAGCAGGGGGAATCCAGCGCCCAACCATCCCCGAAAAAGCAGGACCGCAAAATCACAGGTATAGGTGAACAACTGCCTTCTTCACTTTTATCGTGCACTGTTCTGCTGCCACTAGCCTACCAAAAAATCACAACGAATCCGCCATTACCTGCAGGTGACACCAGCTCTGCCAAGGGCCACCATGCTTTGCGGACTCGGTTATCTGCAAGGCAAGCACAGACGTCGGCAGCTGTGTCCAGGTCTGCACTCAATTTACCTAGCTTACTTATGACAGCTCTGTAACTACGCACAGTGTTCAGGATAACGCCCTTTCACATCGTATGACAGAAGCACAGGCACAATAATGCCATCAGTCCGACGCAGAGCCCGTGTGACACCAATTGTGCAACAAGTACGAGGTCTGAAAGTCGCCATGCAATTTTTGCACTGCGCTATTGTTAGCTTGTGGGTGCACAACCACTGACTTAGTTCTTCTGCTGCAGGTCACGCACTTCCAGTCCAACCGGACCAGGTCAAGCGTACCAGAAATTCGCGGAGACAGGCGCAGCTCATTTCCATGGCCGACAGGTTTGGTCTCTCCGTCTCGTTCTGGCACAACTGTATGCTCTTCAAATATCATCCGCATCACCAAAAAAATATTACTCTTGCAGCACCGCCGATGGGAGCACACCTACGCCGCATGAAAAGAAAAAGGGGAGGCCAGCTGCACCAAAAGCGCGGGCAACAATTGGCCTTCCACTGCCAAAGGCATTATTACAGTTGTCGGGATCCACACGATCTAGCAAATGTTTTGCAAAACTGTATGCCTATGAATCAAAGAACCTGTGTTGCAACCATGGCTCGGTTCGTCTCCCAACGGTACAGATGCCCCAGGCACTTGTGGACTTGTACACTGGGACGGACGATGATGCAGTCCACTTTAGGAAGTATGCGCGCATTTATAATAATCTCTTTGCATTTAGCTCCATCGGTGGACAGTTCGATGCCAAAACCGTTAAGGGTATCTATGTCTTCAAACTGCAAGGCCAAATATATCATAATGTACCAGATCTGTTACCCAGTGAAGAGAATCCAAAGTATTTGCAGCTATATTTCTACGATGGTCAGCATGAGGCTGAAAACCGAGCTGGATGCTTTACAGAACTACGCCAGAGTATCATTGACATATACAGGTTACAGCTGACAACCCATACGCTCGCTTCTTCCGTTCGTTGCAGGAAGTAAACGTTACACACGAAATACAAATTGTCCAGTGCAAAAATCCTAAGCAAGATCAGCAGGTTTATAATGCACCCACGTGTGATGAAGTTGCTGCTATCTGGCCTGACAGATCTGGGTCAACCGAGACAGATGGACCTTACATTGTAGTGCGCGGAACTGCGTCAACAACTCATAGGATCAGGCATTACTATGGCTGTTACGATCCACTGCAGTATCCACTGCTGTTCCCAAATGGCAAAACCGGCTGGCACCCAGCAATTAGCAAGGCAAAGGCTTGTACGACCACAGTACGCGAGGACTTGGTTGGCGGCAACATTGTCGACACTGTGCTAACTGTGGAAGCATTATTGGAACTAGAAGCTCAACGTAAGTTCCATCCAAACCTTAAATTGGTGTTGCCTGTTTTTGGCGCCCTAATCACAGAAACTTTAGTTGTGATCCGAACAAATATACAATAATTTGTATTAATTAGTGTGACGGTGCGGACATGCATGCCGCGCACAATCAAAACACACCAGAATAACAGGGGAAATTACTTTATGGCAAGTGAGACCCATGACGATCCTGAGAATGGGAAGCGTGTTCCATGTCGTTCCTACTATTGATACAAGCTGCAGAACCGGCCATCCAACCTGATGCTAAGGGCTGGTCGCTGTCTGCAACAGTATATCATTGACATGTATGTGAAGATTGAGAACACGCGTCTAGACTTCCTAAGGAACAACCAATCGACTATACGAGCCGAACTATACCAGGAGGTATTGGATACCATAGACGCAGGGGAAAACTGTGCTGCAAATGTCGGCCGCCGAGTAATTTTGCCACCGACCTACATAGGAGGCCCACGAGACATGGGAAAAAGATATCTAAATGCAATGGCCCTTGTGCAGCGGTTTGGCAAACCCGATTTGTTCATCACGATGATGTGCAACGTGAATTGCCCAGAGATCAAGACAGAGCTTGCGCCGGGTGAAGAGGCTCAAAATCGGCCAGATATTGTGTCCAGGGTTTTCAGAGCAAAGCTGGTCCACCTAAAAAAACAGATTATGGAGAAGCATATTTTCGGCGAGGTTAGCGCATTCATATATGTAGTCGAGTTACAGAAGCGAGGCCTCCCGCATGCTCACTTATTAATAATCTTGAAACCTTCATACAAGCTTAAATGCCCTGCCGACTTTGACAGATTTGTGTCCGCTGAAATTCCTAGCCCCGACCCACAAACTGCTGCCCTTAGAACTTCCGTTCTTAAGCATATGATGCACGGCCCTTGCGGTGATATGAACCCGCTTTGTCCATGCATGACCAAAGAGGGATCTGTTGGCAAGTGTAAGTCTGATTACCCAAAGAAATTTGTTGCTCAGACTACCAACAATGCTGAAGGTTACCCAATGTACCGCCGCCGTCCAGATGGTGTTCGCGTTATGGTGCGCAGACACACACTTGACAACCGCTGGGTGATACCGTATAATCCTTATTTATTGGCTTTGTTTGACTGCCATCTAAATGTGGAGGTGTGCTCAACAATTCAAGCTGTGAAGTACTTGTACAAGTATGTGTACAAGGGCCATGATAAAATAGGATTTGACATAGCTGCCGGCCCTGGCACTCAGGTAGTGGACGAGATTGAACAGTACCAGTCGGGCCACTGGGTATCACCATGTGAGGCAATTTGGCGAATTTTCTCGTTCCCGCTTTTTGAGATGCACCCTCAGGTCTTAACGTTACCAGTCCATCTTCCAAACATGCAAACACTGCATATCAGAGGCCATGAGAACCTTACAGCTATTGCTCTTGACACAAAACGGTCACAGACTGGGTTGACGGAGTATTTCAGCTACAACGCCTCCGTGAACCCGCATGCATACTCATACTCGCAGTTCCCAGAACATTTTAGGTGGGATGTGCCCAGCAAGACATGGGTGAAAAGGAAGAACAGACAACTGTGCGTAGGTAGAGTCGTGTTCGTCTCACCGTCAGAAGGGGAGCGCCTTTTTTTGCGTCTGCTTCTACTACATGTTAAAGGACCTACATCATTTGAGGATTTGATGACAGTGGAGGGCGAGAAATGCGCTACTTTTCAAGAGGCTGCGCTGAAGCTGAAACTGGTAGAAGAAGATGACACCGTGGATTTGTGCTTGGCCGAGGCATGTGAAATTCAGATGCCGTCCGCTTTAAGACGCCTTTTTGTAACCGTTTTGATCTTTTGCCAGCCGAAAGACCCAAACGCCTTGTGGAGTAAATACGAGGCCTACCTGGTAGATGATTTTACCTATCGTAATAAGATGTCACCGCCAGCAGCAGCACGTGCGGCGGCCGAGGAAGTCGAACGATATCTAGAAGCGATGGGACATTCTTTGAAGTCGTTTGACTTGGATTTCTTGACAGAGGAAATTAATGATGAAATTCGCAGAACCAAGGACATTCTCGATGCTCTGGATGCACCTGTCCCAGATTTCTGCACACGTGCCATACAACAACTGAACACTGGGCAGCGAGCAGCTTTACAACAATTATACAGGCCGTGCAGGAGGAGAAACCCGGCGCCTTTTTTGTGGATGGCCCTGGTGGCACTGGAAAAACCTTCCTCTACAACGCGTTGTATGCAGAAGTGCGGTCCATGAGTAAAATCGTTCTGCCAACGGCTACGTCTGGGATAGCTGCGTCAAATATACCTTCTGGCCGTACTGCACATCCCGATTTAAGATACCCATAGATGTGGACGCCTCTCTTGCATGCGCTGTCCCAAAGCAGGGTAGCCTTGCTACTCTTATAAGGGAATCGAGCTTGATTATATGGGATGAGGCGTCTATGGCACGAAGGGAGAATATTGAGTCCCTTGATGCGTTACTTAGAGATCTACGTGATCCAGCCAGTCTGTTTGGTGACAAAGTCGTTGTCTTCGGAGGAGATTTCAGACAAGTACTGCCTGTTGTTCCTAACAGGTCACAGAAAGAAGTTGTTGCGGCAAGTTTGGTGGCGTCACCGATATGGTATAAGCTAACTAGATTTAGACTCACAGAGAATATTCGGGCTAGGGAGGACCCTGTGTTCTTTGATTTTTTGCTGGCGCTCGGTGACGGGAGACTACAGACCGCGGAACAGGCTCACATTCCGCTACCACCTGGAATCACGTATCTCGAAAGGGAGCCTGGTGAACAGTTCATTGAAACAGTTGCGTAACTAACATTCCCTCAGTCACAGGCGCCCTGTTCTGATGCCAGTCTATTCACGAGTTGCGCTATACTGACTCCAATTAATGAGGACGTCGATGGTATAAATAGCACCCTTATTGCACGCTTCCCCGGAGAAGCCGTAACTTATCGCAGCTTTGATGTGCTGCTGGATGACGCCTGCAACATCTACCCGACTGAATTTGTTAACAAACTCTGTCCTGGGGGTATGAGCCCACACGAGTTAGTCCTGAAACCTGATTGCCCTATAATCTTGCTTCGCAATATACTTCCATCGGAAGGTCTTTTCAATGGCACTCGCTTAATTTGTAAGCGCTTCTTCCCAAACCTTATTGAATGTGTAATAACAACTGGGTCCCATGAAGGGGAACACGTCTTTATCCCACGTGTTAAGCTCCGCCCACCGTCACCCACCAGCTACCCTTTCCAGTTTCAGCGAACTCAGTTTCCAATTAAGCTAAGTTTTGCAATGACGATAAACAAATCGCAGGGCCAAACTCTCTCAAAAGTTGCTGTATATCTTCCCAGGCCGTGCTTTGCACATGGCCAGCTGTATGTGGCCTTGTCACGCGCTAGAAAAGCAGACAAAGTAACTGTCATCTCTCCACCACCGCCGCCACCAAACTCTTCAGGGTCTATAAAAAATGTCATGTCTTATGACGTCCTGCGTCTCGCCGATATAATTTAAACAGTGTCCTTTTTTGGCTGTTTGCTGCCTATATGTAGCTGGCAAGAAAAATAATGCACGCCAGCAACAGCTGCGCATATAGTGCTCGTTAAACTTTTACTTTCTCCAAGTGCAGCTGCATGCCATGGTAGGTGTGCATACAGAAATCGTCAGCCTTTTGCCAGGTGCGGATGGAGCATCGCCAAGGAATTCCACAATTGGCGTGCCAATATGCATCCCGCTTGTTACTACTGCCCATATATATCGAATGCACTCCCATTACCTACGCACCCGCAGCTGTTGACAACCAACTCCTGCTGTATCGTGTGTACACATATATATATAATGCACAAGAATTAGATATATCGATGTAGATACGTGGCGGTCTGCCACAGCTGCAACAATTAAGAGCCAACCAATGACAACAAGTCTTGGTCGTGCCCTGTACATGCCTATGACCAATTTAAAAGTCATTGTTCCTGTTTCATTATTAATGTAATATATGACGGCCTACTAGAACTGTGCACCACAACACCCAGTCATTTGGTTATTCGATGTTACCTTATCTATTTAGGTTTGCCGCGGTTGTTACCACATTACATAATCAATCTCCGTCCCTGCTGTGCGTCGTGCCATTTCAGAGTCGAGAAATATACAGACATTTGAGGGTTCCTCGAAATTACCAAACTAAAAATTACAGAAATCGCCTCATCCGAGAGTACAAGAATTCCCGTGCAGCCAAGCATTCATAAGGGCCGACAAGTTTCAGGACAAATCGCTGTGACTTTCAGACCATGCGCATCTCATAGACCACATGCTCAGAAGTCGAACCGACTAAGCGGCCACTTCTTATTCACAGATATAACTACGAGCTACACCTGTTCAACTTAAATGGACTAGACTCCAGTAATCAAGTTGAAAACCTTAGTACCCAATTAGTTCAATCTGGACAGAAAGTAGGTAAGGTGATGTATACCTAAACCAGATAGCCGTGTCAGCAGGAGGTGCCTTACAAGTTTCAATCTTTAGTTTGCCAGGTACATGCTGTGGTTGCAGTGGAATCATACAAGCCACCCTACATTGACAGCAAAGATGTGACAACTCACATTAACTTGCTTACAAGTTCCACCTTACAGTTTGCAACTGTAAAATCATGTCTGAAGGTCTGGATCATCAGTGGCGAGTCACAAAGTGTGCAAGATATCTCTGAAAACAAAACATCGTTGCTCTTTGTCTGTCAGCTATTCTGAGTTTGGTCACGACTTCACTTTCTGTGCCTGATGCAAGGGCTATTAACATTTTATAAGGGCAATTACAACGGATACACTCCACATAAAATTCTTACGCCATGTCACTCTCTTCCATTCTTTTAAAAACTACCATAGAATTAAAAAATACTTCACATATATGAAACATATGTACATTTCCAAAGAATTCACAAAAATATTCCACACCTTTTCCAGAATATAAAAAACGAAATTATGTGTGAATACATCTGAGAAAGTGTTTGGTAAAATGTCAGATATGGTGTGAATAAATTTGAGACCGCCTTAAAACGGTGTGACTGAATTATCATTTTTGGTTCACATTTTACACTCATATACATATAGAAGTTTAAAGTTTACTTGTAAATTGCATCTCCAACAAAAAAGATTCACTGCCTGATATGCCCTTCATTAGGAACAAGTTCCTCTCCGTTACTCCTCTCTCTCCATTACTCTTCATTACTTTTTGAAGGGTTTATATTCGCTTTTTAGCAATCCAACGTCTATCGATTTAGATGAAGTTGAGAGCCATTAATGATTTGAAATTGTTTTGTTGTAGGTAATGGAAGATAATGAAAGAAAAAAATAGTCAAGAGGATCCATACTCCCTTTATTACTTGTAAATTCATATCACAGTTTAAGATCTTTTTGATAGATTTGTTTTTTTTTTCCGGAGACAACCCAAAAAACTACAAAAAAAATGTCGCGTAATCTACTTGTACTGCTTTAGTTAGTACACTCTGCTTGCAGAGGTATGCAAATCTGGCCTCTTCACATGCAGCACGTGCCTTTCACTTTTTCATAGAAATTCAGAGATATGATTACATGAGTAACTACACAGATGACAAACTATTAGTTTGAAGTAATAGTTTGTCATTTGGTAAAATAATATGAAAGTCCGTTTGGCGTAACCAATCAACCAAAGGAACGTTATACATCGACGTTAGCACAGAGTCTAGAAAACTTGGCGTAAATATGGCTACAAAAAAACACGTAAGCTCAAATCGAGTCTTTTAGATATTATCTTTCATTTTCTTACTCGCCAATGAATTTAGCACCTCATACCGACACAAGTTTTCATTTGGTCGGTTGCCAAAGAGGAAACAACAGACAAGATCTCGCATTCTCAACCCGATGTGAGGAGGTGACTTTTTAAACAGAAACACAACTCTGAGATGAATGGAATATTTCCTCTAATCGTCTTTTTAATGTATCGCACTATCGACACCGATTAATACGCCACCTCTAACCGAGTCTTCTATGTACACCCTCCGGTTTTTAATTTTTGCCCCATTACCTTTTGCACACAAATTAAGAAAAGTGTAAAAATAATGGTAAAGAGAACAATGATGATGCAAATGAGGTGACTAGACATGTATGAGTAATAAAGTTAGGATATAAGTGATACATTTAATTGTTTTTTAGTGGCAAAAAGTGTAAAAAGGTGAAATACATGAGGACATTTTGGTAAAATATACAACACAAATATGGAAAGTGGAGAAGTGGGGCAAAAAATAAGAACCTGCCATATAAGGAATACAGGGCAATAATTAAAAACCGGAGGGAGTATAATCTATAGTCTTATTACTCGTACCTAATTTCAAACACAAATCCTATACCGCTTACACAAAGACATTAGTAGTGTGCCATCATACACGTACCTCACCTACGAAACTAGCGCTTGACACCAACCCAAGGTCACACTTATTCGTTTGTAAAAAAGAAAGCAGCAGACAGAAAAAAAACGTTTTAACCCCGATGTGAGGAGTGCAGTTTGCGAATGGAAACATATCTTTAAGATTGAGGGAATATTTCTTTTGTGGGGGCATAATCGTCCGATTCGTTGCAACGTGTCAACAAAAAAAACAGAGTGCTTTGTTTCATGCTATATATTCATTTTACGCGCTCCCTCATGCAATTTGAGCAATACAAAAACAAAGGGGGTAGGGATCCTTACACTCCAAACAAGAAAATATGTTCTCTTTCCTTCTACATCTTGTGAGATCTAATTCCCCATTATTTTGCAGGTCACCGCTATGAAATCGTCGACAGTGTTTTTATCTGACCTCAATGGCACCAACAAGAACTACAAGGTGAAGGTCTAGGTTATCGAGAAAGGGAGGCCTAAGACGTCCACGAACAAGGGTGTTGCGTACCAGGGTTTAGTACTCCAGGATGATAAGGTTTGTGCCTCCGGCTAATAGATTTATGTTTTCTCTGCCTTACTTCACCTGCTTGATGTTTATATCCCTACTACCGAACCCTACATCCAATGTAATAGATGTACGCACCTGTAAATAGGGGCGCCCACGATTCGTGCTGGTAGTTAGATAACTGGTCGCTGGCATGTTCATACTCAGTGTCTACATGGTTGTGCCTGCAAAAAAAAGAAAAACTATTGGACCTTGTTTTTTTGGTACAACTGCTCTCATTTTGCCATCCTCTGAATTTTTAGATGGACTCATTTTGCTTGAGCATTGTGCATGCTGATTTGATTGCGCCTCTGTGATGAATGCTGTTAGTAATATGCCTGGTTTGGATGCTATTGCCATCTATCTACAAACCCACATGCCATTTCACCCTTAGCTATTCTTGCTAATTTTTGGTGGCAGATAGCCCTTTCATTCATCAGTATCTGTCTTGCTTGTTATATCTGCTGAGATTTCCATGGATTCAGGGGAATAGAATGAGGGGAGCCTTGTTTGGAGACCAAATTGATAGCTATAAAGAAGCTTTGGTGTACAACGGTGTCTATGAAATTGCAAATGCTCCTATTAAACCCGTCAGTGAGCGGTGGAAGATGGACCCTGCAGATTTAAACTTCCAGATGTCCTTTGGACGCCAAACTATCGTGCAATCTGCAGCTGAGAATTCTGGACCGCCGGTGCCAGATTACAAGCGCATCTCCCAGCTGCCGAGGGCCTTTAACCCAGCTGAAAAATATGGTGAGCGCTCAGGCACACCATTTTCCGTGTTTGCACGCAGGAAAGGATTAGCACATATAAAGTGTGTTACAGATTACTAATAAAGTTTGCTTTTGTCTGTGTATTTCTGCAAACGTTCTTGGGATTGTCCTATACGTAGAGGAAACAGCTAGGCAAATTGCAACCACGCAACAGCGCGAATACTCTGTCCGTGAAATATTTGTGGTTGACCAGAGGTGCACCTTCTAGCTACAAAAATACAATCCCTAGATTCTGTACAAGTAGCACAATATTTCTCATGTTTTCGCACACTTACACAGCTCACAGCAGCCTTTGACCATCTCGGCTTGGAATGACTTGGCGGAGAATGAATGTGCACAGCTTGGTGGATGGCATGAAAAACTCAATATTGTCGGGTTCACGGCCCTGAAAGTCACCGCACACAAAGGTGTGTCTAGCTTCTGCAACTTCAGTAGCCCTGTTTACAAATGCCTATGTCAATCAATAATAGATTTACATTACCACCTGCAGGGTTTTCAATGTCGACGACCATGTCCACCATATTCATCGTGGATCCTGCAGGAGACATGGCAGACACATTGCGCACATGGTACGGTTTACCCTTCAGTCTTTAGGGAAGTGTTTGTTTTAATACAATTTTCATGCACCCTGCGGGGCTGGACTAAATCATAGCTCCCTCCTTGATGCACAATCACGCATTCTTAATGTCAAGTTCTCGGTTGGTGGACTACATGTCACAAACGTAGCAGCCATACTAGCTAAAAAGGTGTGCCACAGTTTAACAATTTCAACCAGATCTCCCTGTCTCTACTTGCCTCTTCACCTTCAAGTGGCCCCTGACTTTTGCCGTCACCAATCTGCAGTTCCCTTCTTATTAGCCGCTTTAGATTTTTACCCAAATGACTATCCTCTTACATCTACCATATTCTTAAACACTAGAAACTCTAACAAAACATACCTGTGTCTGATATCCAAATTTGGAAGACAAAAGGCAGGCGCATCGGCCACCCGTTACTCTTTAAAAAGTTACAGTGTAGTATATAGTCAGCCATTACATGTAGTGCATCTTTTCGTAAGAAATTGGAGGTACTATGCATTAAGGCAGCTTTGTTTCTAATAGGTGGAACAAAATTTGTTGCAGAGTCATGACACATTACCAGAGGAAAGGCATAGGCTGAACATTGTGATTCCCGACCCCCAATTTGACAAACTCAATGCCTACCTTGGGTGCACTTCTTGCGGCAAAAAAACGGACACTCCAGCAGGCCAAAAATTTAATTGCGAATGGTGTTCGCAAAGAGGAGCTTTAAGCTGTCCAAGGTAAAGGCCACCATAGAAAATAAGAGGTCCTGAGATAAAACTCTATAGACACATTAGATTTACCGGCTAAAACTAACACAACACTTTCACAGGGTCACCTTTTAGTGCCATGTCTCAGATGGCACAGCTATGTTGCCCCTAACTTTTTTCAGCACAGACGCCGAAACACTCTTCGCTATGCCAGCTGAAGACCTCTTTCGAATAAGACACACGGTAAGTGCCATTCTGTGACATCAGTCTTTCAGTCTTTTTTTGCTGCCCCCTCACATTTACCACTGTGCCCTTTTTATGCACACAAATCCCTCTACCATTTTCGGTTTCTCTTACTTCATTCCCTCCGATCCTGTGATTATGCTAATTCGGACCTTCTGAAAGTGAACTAAATATTTAGCCCTTCTGAAACCAAACTAGATATTTTTACCGTCCAGGATGACATCGACACGTTCCAAGTGCTCGGTGAAAGGCTGAAGACGCACCAGACGCTCATTGAAATTGGTCCAAACGGTCTTCTCTCCCGAAATGGAATCCGTCACTGGGTACTTAGAAACGTGATTAGTGACAATGCCCATGCTGCACCCTTGCCTCTGCCTTCACCAGACAACACTTCAAAACCAGCAGTAACCCATTTGACCAAACAGCTCCCCGTTCCGACACCAACGGACACAACAACTGCCACATTATCTGTGCACAAGGACAATAATCTGCAGCAACCAGAAATGGCCCTACAAGATCATGCACATACACCTGCTAGGAAAGTACAGGATGATGGAAAGGAAGCTCTAGACACAGAACTCAACACACCTCCAAGGAAAAAACAACTGCTCCAGCAAACTGAAAATGCCCCCGCAACACCTGAGCAAACCATGAAGGCACCTGCAGCCACTCATACTGCTTTATTAATCCGTACTGTTAAGCAAGAGGCTGCTGCAGAAACCAGACGCATAGCTACCACCACAAAACAGCCGGTCGGGAAACAGGCCGCAGCTTGTGCACCTTCAATTTCCCAGTAGCCCGCAGCACGCAGTGCTGACAATGACGCTGCCCATCGATTACTTCTTTGCGGTAGCACAGATTACTCTACCTTTTGAACACCACTCATCCTGAGCAAAGGCCATTTTGACGGTCCATAGTTGGGAACCAAGCTAGACATATGCTAAGTACTTATGTCATGTTTTCGTATGGCTCAGTCTGTCTATGAATAAGGAAGCACGCAGTGCGACTTCCAGCTGGGTTAGGTTCAGTACCTTCTGTATTGTGCTTTTATCTATGAGACCCGCCTTTTCCCGTGTGATTAATGTCTGCTGGTGTGCTATATTTTGGAACCATCGTACTACGGACTTATTGTAAAGTTGTTGTCATTTGTAGTGCACCAAGCTGTTTGCTTGCCATGCATTTCTATGCTATTTCCCTTTGTCAGGTCGTTTGTTTACACCATCCTTCAGCATACCCTGTGTCTCATGAGGCCCACGCTTTACTAGCTCTGAACTTCATATCATTATAACACTGATTGCTGACAGAATCAGAGTAAACAAGCCGTGTTCAGAAACTGAAACAACTGACTCAGAAAGACACATTCAATCAATCAGCCTTGCAGAGCATCTAACGAACACTGTAGGCACATTGTAGAACACAAATGCAAGAATGCAAAGAAACTTGTCAAAAGAAGACAGTCTCCAGCAACGCCTGCCACATTTTCTCTCACACGAGCATTACTAGTACTATACGCATGTACACGCATGTACTCAGTTATCGACCTTAACGGCTCTAACAAGAACTCAAGGATACCTAACTCTGTGCGACTGCCCCTCCACATAACCCTAATGAGAAAATGACACTCCCACACAAATCATGATTTGGTAGCTAATAAATTACATGAACGCCATATGTTGGTTGAACACGTTCTTCGAGTCACGCTTAGACTACTAATACGAATACATAGCCCGATAAAGCGCCAATCCCCATAAAACAGGAAAAATAAAGCGCCGATTGGCAATCGCTTTCATGCAACCGCATTTAATGTACACATTCTGCTACAGATTACCCACCTGATAGCAGAAAAAGGAAATGGCCCAGCCCACGGAAGAGCGTTGCCGCAGCTTAACCCAAACCCAAATTGGTGACACCTGAACATACCACTGCCTGCCTAAATCTTACAATGGCCGATGTTACAGCCCCCAAGAACACTACTTCCTCCGTTCCAACCATTTGTGGACATCTGCTTTATGAACATATGTCGATACTCGCTTTCTTTTGTCTATATATTTAGTTGCGTATTACTAAAGATTATACAAATTTGATATTCATAATATATTCGATTAGACGATTTAAACAAGATCACACAGAAATATATTTTATCTTATATATTAGAAGTTATATCGAAAATTTATCCTACTTATAAATAGTGTCAAAAAAACAAATGTATACAATTCGTTTAAACGGAGGGAGTATATTTTTGGCAGGCCCAAAAAAAGGGGACAAACACAGACACGCCTTAAGCTAGACTGAAAAGTATGCATTTAATATGGGTAAACAAAAGATAAACGCAAACTGAGTGTAGTGTCTACTACTTCCTACTGTATCTGCCTATACGTCACGTCTAATCAGCTGAGTTAAAGACACATCCTGCACTAATTCACCCACTTTCCTCACAAAAAAAAAACCTCCCACTCACTTACCCCCACCAAGTTCATTAGCGCAAAGCAAACCACTTATCTTTCCTCCCCCCTCCCTGAGAAACAGACCGGCAATAAAGCCCCAGTAAAAAAAACTAAATATTATGCTTCCCGAGACTATTTTTTATGCATGTGTTCGACCTCATCAAGAACAGTCACAGGGTAAGTCTTCTGCTCCTCATCACCTCTCACTGCTATAGTTCACATCACTCGCGACAGACTTCCACAAAAATGCTAAGTTTGCTCATTGTCGTTGCTTCATATGCACTGTGTTTGGATTCTCTTGTATAGATTCATTGTACCTCTATCTTTCATGCTATTGCTCCTATTTTTTGAATTTCAAACAATTTTTACCCGGTCTTGTGTCTTTGTCTGCTTCATTCAGTATTGATGGTTAGAGGAAATAGGATTGTTACACTGTTAGCTGGTGACCGCGTATATATTCTACATTATGAATGCTATACCAATGCAGTTACCAAGGGGTGCTTCGATAGCGACCCTGCAGCCAAAAAACTGGCGCTTGATATCTTTTTTTTGGTTGCCTAACTTTAAGCTGCTGCGCCTTAGTGACGATGACATTATAATCGTATGGGATGCAGCAACACCAGCAAATAGTCTTGGCTTATACCATGAACAACAACATCTTCCTGAAACTCCGTCAAATGATACAGGATCCAGGCTGCAGTATGAGTGAGCTTTGGTGCAGAGGGTGGGCAGTAGACAACGAGGTAGCTGACAGGCGTGCCCAGTTACTGGAAAGACGGGATAGAAAGATGCGTCGTTTACCGTTTATATTCAACCAACACCACACCATTGTAGTGCACAACAGAGAGGGGGCGTCGGTAGAGAATGTCCTATGTAACGAAGATATCATGTGCAAGATCTTTGGGCTGCTTACCTGCGCTGTCGACAAGTCGAACGTAGCCGTGGCATGCAAGGCGTGGGCAAGCATGTTCGCCCTACATTTGAACGCACCAAAGTGGAATGCAGAATACAGTAACCAACTCCGCATAGAGCACGAGTACGGCCTAAAAGTTGTGTATCGCGGTAACATCGTGATCTCAAAGAAATGCAAGTGTTATAGGGCTGTCACTCCGATTGCCAAAGCAATGCTACACAAGAGGCATCATGCATTGAAACAAACCTCTCACCTAGAGGTCAGGAGGTGTCCTTCAGGACATATTTCTTACAATGACTTCAAAAAGGTTCCGCTCGAGAGACGTATATGGTCAAAGAGGATAGTACAAATGTTGATGTCCATGTCAAGCGACCAAGAAAAGCTGCGCTCTGATCGTCAGGAACGGTTGAATGGTCCTATACTTCCTGGCCAGCTCTGAAATGTTCGTTCCTTTTTCTTTTCAGGCATTTGCTTACACTTTCAGCTGACTTTGACACCCAGTTGATGATAGACTATGTAGCCTTTTATTGGGTTGTGGAGTAATGTGCGCCGTACTTTGATCATTCCCACCACCACCAAACCCTATGCCAGACCTCCGATATTACTCAGAAATTGTTAGAGTCAGCCACTGATTAGACTTCTTTTGATAGCTCATTAATCAAGGCAACAATTCTAAAGCGCCTCCCATAAACCGAAATGAGAAATCTGAAATGCACGAACACTTGCAAAAACTCGATACAGATGCCAGTTCCTTCGTTCTTCCAACCCCTAATGTGGTCGACCTTTGCCTACATACATAGGCTGCCAACCTTAATTCAAAAGATGAGTTGCACCCCTAAACGCATGCACACAGCCTCCCCACTGTTGCTTCAAGAAACCTGAAAACCGCTGGAAATCGTACTCAACATTTCAAAATCACACACCGAAATTATTGGTGTAGCATCAGCGAGGAACGTGTTCCACTTCACAGCAAACAAGTCTGGCGACACAAGACTCCAAGTTTTTATTATCACGAAAAAAAACAAGAAGAAACACAAGTTCAAATTAGAAATACGACAATCCTAAGATACCATACTTTCATTTTGCAATGGACTTCAGTTCCAGAACAACAGGTAGACACCAATATCACTCTAACAGAAATACAAAAACCTATTACTTCCATTGCCTAATCCGAGAACGAAATCAAATACACACACATAGTCATAGAATGCTGATCAAATACACACATATAATCAAATACATACACAGACGTAGTCACCAAAAAAATGAGTGCAGCCCAGCATGAGCCAATGATTTTCGGTATTTCAACTTTATTACGCTTTCAATAGTAGCAGGGGCGGATCTAGCCTATGGCTACTTGGGCTATAGCCCAAGTAGTTTATAGAAGAAGTAAAAATTATGTCCATTTGTTAAATATGGTTATGGTAGCGTAGCTGGTAGGTGTGGTGGAAGTTTTTCAAGATGTCCAGGGTTCGACTCCAGGTAAGTGCACATTTTGTCTTTTTTTTGTTCCTCCATTGATTATTTTACTTACTTGCCTTTTTTTGTTCTTTCATTGACATTATTACTTACTCCGTCTCCAATTCTCCATTGACATTATTACTTACTTGTCTTTTTTTGTTCTTTCATTGACATTATTACTTACTCCGTATCTATTAGTTCAAATAAAAGTGCTACGATTATATCGTCGATAAAATTAAAATTTAACCTACGTTTAGAGTAGGAGAACTCTGGTTCTTACTCTAAATTAAATTATAACGTGTTAGATGTGTCATGTTTGTAATCATACTCATCGCTATTTTTTAAAACAAAATTTTGTGGAATATACTTGTTTCATTAGGTTATGTTTAAAGAACAAATTGAGGATGTCAGCATTAAAAAAATGCACTACATATCGTATAAAGGAAATGATAATAAGATTTTTTATTTTTATAATAGTATTTAATTTTCCTACTTTTATAATACGAAACATGTATCATTATTAAATTGTCTTTAATGTATTTTGAAGTAAGGTACATGTTTTAATATTTCCTCACATATTTATAAAAATGACCTCAATTTCTTATGATTCGCTAAAAAAAATCGCAAAATTAAACTATCGACGTTCATTTAGCCCTAGATTGTTTTGAATCCTGGATCCGCCCCTGAATAGTAGTGAAGACCACTTCGGTGTTGTCATGTCCGCCTTTTTTGTTTCTCACATTGTCGAGTTACCTCCTGCAAATTTTCAGACAGATCGGAGCACTCCTACCCTATTGTGCATACTCGCGTTTTCTGTGCCGCATGGACACGCCAAAAAACCGGGCCGGCGATTAATAAAGTAAATCGATTTAACCGTCTAGGCCTTTTCCACGTGTCCCCAACCTTGCCCCTGTTTAACTTTCACGTATCCAATACAAAAAGTAAACCCCTATCCCTATTTTAACCAAAAAAACACAATAGGCCACGCCTTTTTAAAAAAAAAAAAACAGACCCCAAGACACTGTGAATTGAACCAACAGCTACACTTCTACCGTAGATAAGCAAAAGACACATGCAAAATTAATGTCTACTACTTCCACCTATACCTACCTACCACTCAAATCAAGTCAACTGCGTTTAGAAGACATGCCATATTAATTCAACTACACTCCTCACAGCTGCCGAACTGGCACTACACCACACAACCCTTACCTTTCCTCCCCCTTCACTCAATATTACTCTGCCAGCAAACAACCAGTGCAAAAACGGGATCACTTCCCACAGACCTTACACTACAAGTGCTAAACCCCATCAACAGCAATTACAAGCGTAAGTTCTCGGCTCTTCATCGACTTTTAGTGCTATAGTTCACATGAATCACAAAATGCTGCCCAAAAATGCTGACTTTGCTCATTATCGCTGCTTCGTATGCATGATCTTTCAGTTATCTTGTATAAAATCCTTCTGTTCTTTGTAGCCTCCCATATTCCATTTTATAGAACAAGCTCTATATTCCGTTTTATATCCTCTCAAATTGATCAAGTCTTCAATTCTTTCTTGCGTGTTGTTGCACTTCGGTCAAGGTTAGCTCTTGCTTTGTTTAGAGTCAATCTTATCACCGTTGGCCGCTGCGTCCTGTACAAAAGCGTAACTGTCAATGCTATCACCCTCACCAGACTGGTCGTTCTGTGCTGCTCTATGAATAGTTGCTTTACTATTTTCACATACAACAAAACAATGTCTGTAAATTGGAATCGGACTGCACCCATAGTGTTATTTGGTTGCCTCCATATGCAAGAGTATGGCGAGCTCCATCAGGTCATAAACTTTTCTAAACAAATAGAAGCCAAATGAATAAATACCATTAATAGCCTCAAATTAGCATCTCAACAAAGACAATGAGAAAAGGTCCGCACTTTTCTGATGCTGAATACTGCAGGGGCAAATGAATAAATACCAGTCATTCACCATGGTTTATTTTACACTACTCGACGATAGATTACTAGATATAATTAAATAGCGTCAATTAGCATCTGAACACAAACATTGGCACCACCTGCGTTCTATTCTAATGCTTAGTATTGCTGGGGTAGAGGATCACATATGCATCAAATCTACACAATACACATAGCAGAAGAATGGAAAGCGAGCATGACCTTGAAGGTTTTATATCTGAGTATGCATACCCTGCTCGGTGGATAGTAGATGATATGCCCTACCAAATACGCAACACCCGTTCGGCGGGCCACTGCCACACGGTTGTGAAGGACGCAATAAGAGACCTAGGATACCGAATTGTTAGCTTGGAACCAGTTACCAGGCAGCCAGGGTTCGCCTTCAAGAAAGCTATAGTGTTAGAGTTAGAAGAAGGCATGGACAACTACTGGCCTGCACTTAGGCTTGCGAGCCAAGCTGATAAAGCGGGTTTTGGAAAAGGCCGTATTGCCGAGTGCACTGACACATTTGAGGGCATTCGCTTTTGGGTTGCAACGCGTGAAGACAGCGCATATTTGCCACGAGATTCCCAATATCGCTTTATTCCGACTACGTTGAAGACAAATGCAGACGCAGAGGCAGCCACTAACTACGGCGAGGACTTTGACGCTGTAATGATTGAATTGTTGAACTTGTACCCTGAACTATTTATGTGGGACGCTCACGAATGACTTGTGTTCGTCGGCCTAGATACTTCATTTCCCTTTCAAGCTCTTTGATTCAGGCAACAGGCGCAGAAACAGAAGTGGTGGTGGTTTCATATACTAAGTAGCTTTAAAAATAACATTAGTAGTTAGATTTTGGCAATCGCCTGCCAACAGGCATAAGGGAAAAAGGTTTTCACTATGATTTGTCGTTAGATATGGCAGGTAGTTAGTGTATGTCGGTATGCTATGTTTTAAGAACTTTGTGATGAACTGACTATTCCAAACTGATTCTACTGGGACCTACGTCTGCCCGGTTACAGCCAACAACAGAAGCAGGTCCGACCCCAAAAAATAATGGATGCGCTCTTATCCTTGTACCCAGACGAGCCACTGCGCACCGCTGATGACCAAAACCCGCCTTTAAGAACCAACCCCAGCCTTTACAAAAAAAAACCCTATGTAAGGACGACGATAGTTCTGGTGGTCTAAATCGCATCAGAGATGCCCATAGGTCGCCCATAAGCAATACGTTGCTCAGAAAATGGCCAGGTGCACCCAACAAACTGGTTTCCTTCTCCGTAGGCAGCTACCACTGCCATCAGCGCTGCAGCAGAACAACCTGATGGTGGCATGCCCCTCATCATGGCAAATGCATAGTTGGTTGCCTCAACATATTTGAGGTCTACGGAACGCCACGTGTGCTTCACACTATATTGTGACAGCTCCGACTATATACTTCCGCACGGTACCTGAAGAGCACTCAAAAGCGTACTCAGCATTTCAAAATTACACACCGAAACAGTTGACGCAACATCAGCAAAGTACATGCTCCGCTTCACAGCAAACAAGTCTGGTGAAAAAAACTACACGTTCTAAAAAGCGCGAAAAAACAGAACACAAAGAAACACACAATAAAATGAGAATTACATCACTCTTAAAAGACCATAGTTAAATTTGGCAACTGCCTTGAGTTCCAATACAACACTTAGATACTGATATCACCCTAACAGAAATCCATAAGCCTAATACTTCCATTGCATAATCCAACATCGGAATAAAATACACACACATATTCATAGAATGAAAACACATAAGCAAACACACTTAGTCAGAACCGTCGCACTCATTCCATAACCACTCGTCAGAATCGTAATTAAGCCGATCTGGCGGTACCTCTTGATCACGTAGGTAGTCTAGCTCTTCTTCCATAGTTACTTCATTATATACATCATAATAATGAACAAAATCACATGCAATGAAGACTCGTCCCGCTCCGAATAGTAGATCAAGCAAACTTTGATAGTTGATAACACTGAACAAACGCCTGACCGTTTCTGTAACTTCAGAGCTTAATTTGCGCCGTTCTTCAGCTTTTGCACTCGCTGAATCTGAAATCACATAGACAAACAACTAAACAACACTTCCCATGTTCGACATATTACTATGCTCCCTAAAAGTATAACACATTTGAATACCAACAACGCATATTACCTGATGTCGCGTTAGTCAAAGTAGGTGGGCTCAACACAGCATCTGCATTCCCAGATATGATGGAGCTCAACATCGTCAACGGTGGTTCACAGTGTACCATATTCATGTACACGGCTTCAGGCATAACGATGTTCAAACGTTCAACAAAACGAGGAGCATGATCTCTTATCATGTCAATTTCCCACTGATACTCTCGAACTTGGTCATCCCATACTGTCATTTCCTCCAACTTTTTTTAAAGATGTAGTACAATTACCCAAAGAGAAAACAAACTAATTTCCCCGTTATTAGCAATAAACTATTAAAATAGGTGGGAAGATGCTACGTCTCATGTAAATGAACCCTTTTATATCCGATTGCGATAGTCTGGGAGGTAGGGCCAAATATTATTGTTTTTTCGAAATTCAAATCCCAACACTAAATTCAAATTCAATCACTCAGCATACAAAGCCACATATGCAAACAGTTCAGATAGTATAGTAAATCTATTACTCCCTCCGTCCCACAATGATTGACCCACTATTATTTAGATGCGGGAATTAAATTACTAAATGGATACATTATACTCCCACCAACCCACTCTAATTTACCCAATTATTATTTTAATCCCTCACATTTTAACAAGAATGGGTCAATCTTTGTGGAAAGAGTAATCTTTTTAATAGGCTAACAACATGTAGTATATTGTTATCGTTATTGTTTGAGGCAGACTTACTTCGCACATATAACTATCCATTTATATACGTCAAATAAATGATGTATCAACGGTGAGTGAATGTTTCCTCCAAACAAAGGTGTATTAGACGATTATTTATAGGTACCCCATATATCAGTCATTTGCCATTTTTTTTATCTTGATTCAGAGAAAAGAAAAAAAACCCATCTATGGCAGATCTACATATCGCAGGCCGTGAGCCTTCACCCACATGGCAGGTATACACTGTAATCCCCTAGAAATTCTAACGCAATACAGTGGCGGAAACACTGTAGAAGTGGGATTATAACACACTGTAGCTATGTCTTGATTAAATAAAAATGGTAAGTCAATACATAAGCCATAAAATAAAAATGGCTACAAAATAAATAAATAAATAAATAAATAAAATCCATAAAAAGGGTTTTAACAATCCATAATACAGTGATCTGATTAAAACAAGCAGGATCCATAACTGCTCGCTAGCCCACCCGAAGGAAAACACATATACCTGCCATGTTAAATACAATAACAGCCACAATCAGTTGGGAGCAACGTCAACGTTCTCCCAGCCGTATAACAGGATTTTAAAACTGTAATTACTATTATAGAAAAATAGTAAAAATGGAAAACAGTAAAACACATTATAATAAAAATAAACTTTCAGTGAAAAACTTCACGTATCAAAACAATATAATAAAAATTAGTTTTCCGAAGAAAACATAAAACATTTGCCAACCTGCAACCAAATTATATCGATAATAATAAAAATATTCAAAATGGCGTTATGAATAGGAGTAGTGTAGACGGCTAGACTTTCACTAGGAGAGTACTAAAAACTAGCTTCGAGAACTTAGTTCAAACAAATCAAACTTCGGTCTCTAACTAGGCTACTCAACCATAATAGAGCGGCAACTTATAAATGCGTGGCCCTAGTTTAAGATAATGCACATCCCTCCTGGGATTACCTGTCACTCAGTTCAACTTATGACGGCGACTTACTGCGAGGCCTAAGCTTAAGGTCAAAATGTACAAAACTCCCGGGATACCTGTCACCCGGTTCAACAACCAATGTACCGATTCCTGATACACTAGCCTTATAGTTGATGGCAGAACCGTAAACCGTAGAATATATTACTCTAACCTCACACTTGTCCTTATTCCATAACTCCAAAACAAAGCCATTATCGATATTCAAAAGATATAATCAATATAAATAATATGAGGATAAAAGAAGTAAACATTTATATTCTAAAAGAGGAAACTTTCTATTTTAGGAAACTTCTATTTTTAGAAACTTTACTAAAAATATCATTATATCAAAATAGTGAAAATATTAGTTCATACTACTACCACATTTTTAGTAAACGATATAGATTTATAAAACTAATACTTTCGGCCTTAACGATATTAATTATTAAAGTAAGAACATTTGAGTTTATGAAGTTATTGAAATATCGTACAAGTGTATAAAATGATTAAAAATGTCTTAAAATTTTTAATAATACTAATCTGGGTGTTTTCAAAATTTACAAAGCTAAAATTCCCTAATTATTATTAGTTACGACAATACAATTACAAATAGGATTTTACGGCAAATGTCAAATTAAATCTTTTAACGTCTTTTATTTAATTAAACCATTGAATATATTTAGAATATGTTAAGGGATGATTTAACTCTTAATGTTTCAGATTTAAATATTTTCAAAATAGCTGGAAAAATAAATCTTTCAGGTAAGACGAAGCAGTTTAACGATAAATCGTAATTTGTCCAAAAATCAATACTTATTAATTAAAGACTTTAATAAATAGTACAAAAATTACGTAAAATAGTTAAAATATATTTATGGACATTCTGTCCAGAAAAGAAAATTTTCCAGAATCCTAAAACGCGGTTTTTAAAGCGTTTTCTCGTTAATCGTCTAATCTCAACAATAATGATTAATAAAAATAGTAATTACAAAACGATTTAAGTATTAATATCCAAAAATTATCATTAACCTAAAAATCATGATTTTCCAGAATCTACCATTTTTCCAGATTTCCAAAAATTCCAGATTTAATAAATCCCGTCAAAACCGTCTTTAAAACCCGTTTTCACAATTAACGATTCCATTAATAAAACATATCGTCCCAAACATTTTATTAAAGCACTAAAAGTTATAAAATTACATTTTATTATGAAATCATCAGAATCATATTTTTTTCAGATTTAATCATAGGACCAAAAATCAAGAATTTAAACGACAAACACGGTTTTAACGATAAATGATCATTTAAAGTGATTAATTAATTCATCCACTTAACAATTCCGAAAAATTATGAAAAAATTCAGAAAATTCTATTTCATCAGAAACTTTCACCACGTCCAAATTCAGATTAAAATAAAATGTTTAGGTACTAGAACTAAAAATCGGCTTTTAATCATTTTTGTCCGATAACGGTAATAATTCAATAATCGATATCAAAAATATCAGAAAAATACTAAATTATTAAAAATCATCAAAAACAACATTTTTCCAGAATATAAACATATATTACATGTTTAGGCCGATCATTACGATTTTACAAATTAATATGACGATTTAATCGTTAATCTCGTAAAAGCGATAAAAATATCGAAACATGCAAATTTTCAACTTTTAAAAAAATTTCCAGATTATAAGACATACATATATTTTCAAAAAGAAAATATAAAAATATACATGCAATCACATAAATAAAATCATGCAATACCGAGTAACAACGACGTTACCTTCAATCCAAATCCGAGTCTACGATAAATTCGTCGGCTTCGGGGTCGACCAAGAATCCTAAATCACATGACATACATGGTACAAAAATACCATGAGAAAACTAAAAGAATCAAGGTAAATAACAATCGAAAATAACATCGATTATTACCTTAACGAAAGGGAAAGAAAGACGATAATTTAGAAGGCGAAAATAGGACGATCAAAGCTTGATTATGGACAAAAATGGCAGCTGAAAATGGATATGAACACCAGCCAAAAAGAGGGAGAAAGAAAAGGTTTTTGCTAAAAAAATGGAAGAATGAATAAAGAGGAATATGTGAAGAGATATGAAATGAATGGTGACTTAAAAGTTGATGAAAACTAGGTACATTCACCTCAAAAATTTTAGCCAAGAGTGAATGTGAGAGGAGTGTGAAGAGTTTGTATTAATCCACCAAAATAAATGAAGAAAGAAATAAATATCTAATGTTTAACATAATAAAATGAAGTGTATAAAAAAAATTAGTAGGAGTGAGCCAAGGGGGGTCACGGTCCAAAATGTGGGAAAATGTCCCAAAATAATTTATAAGTTGATAAAAAGAAATTCGTAAAATTGTTAAAGGTATTTCAAAGCAATTCGAGTAAACCTCGCGTTAGAAAATAATTATTTACGAAACTTCGTAATAAAATCATTAAAGGCTAAATTTTCGTAACTAAAAAAATATTCCTTAGTTGGAAATATTATATAAATGGGTTTAGACATTTTAGGAAAAGGAATAACTTAAATCCGAGCTTAAAAACGTCAATTCAAAGAGAAATAGAATTCCTCACGAAAAATTAATTAGTTTACGAAGAAAACCAAATAAATGGATTTAAGAGAGTTAAAATCTTTAACATTAAAAATAAATATCATTAAACTTAAAACTAAAAATAAAGCTTGGTAAAAAGATGAAATATGAGGCCTAAATGTGATAGAGTTATGACGATGTCATAACGGAAAGAATAAAAAGGCTAGAAAAATAGCGGGTGTTACATACATACTTAGTTTTCACGTGGCATGCGTTGTCACTTTCCCATCCATGACCGGTCAATGGCATGCCTGCACCCCCAACACTCTTTTTTGGTGTCTCATTCATCCCCTTAGACATCCCACACTCCCTCGTTTTGTGTTCGTCTTACCTAAGCAACAACGAACCCGTACTGGGTTACTAAAATGCAAACTTCGACGTAGCACACATTGCATGCTACCTACAAAAATGCTCACGTACACCAATACCAATGGATCGTGCAACTCAATAAAGAACCGGCCGCCTAAAAACTGGCATTGAAATACCTTGGGTCTATGGAATATTAATTGCGCCACCAACCAACTAATCCCCTAATTTAAACCATACCTGCCCACCAAACCCCACACCAAAGAATTGTCACAGTCACATGCGCACACTTCCACCATCTCTCCCTCACACAATCTACTTCGCAGCAGTTTTTTCGACCTCACGTGCAGCACGGTGCACCAGGCAGTGGTGCCGGAAATCAAGAACAGTGGTCCCAGAACTTTCTTCGCATCACATCCGGTATGTCTTCCCACTACCATCCATGCTTACCTTACATGAATAATAGTTTGGCTTAGTACCCGAACCGTAGACATTAAGCATTATTTCTAGACTCCTTTTTCACTGAACTGTGCTCACTCGTTTCTTGAGTACCCCGATTTTTCTCCAATGCTACGTTTCTTTGCAGGTTGTGTTGGAAGACTGTAGAACTTCTCAAGTTTTGTTACTTTTAGGTTGATGAAGCTTGTCATTTTAATCATCTGATTGTAGTACTTGGAGGAAATGTGGAATATTTGTTATGTATAGCTTGATGAAGATTATAGTTGTCGGCTTCTATCTGTGTCAACCGGTTAGGTTGGTGAAACACTGACTTTTAAGTTTAACATGTTCTGAAATGAGATTTTCTATTGCTTTTTTGAGTTGGAATTTTGGAGAGATTTGGGTTTCATATAGATTTTGTATTCCCTTCCTTCTTCTTATTTCAGTCTCCACCATCACCGTTCTTCCTTGTTCTGCAGTTTTCATACTTTGTCTTATGTTCGAACCATGCCGTTTGTTCCATTCCATTATTCCCACCGCAAATTCATTCATTCGTTGACCAGGGAGTAGTGGAAGGACTGCAACTGTAGTACAATATAACACCGCCACAAAACGCAGGTATGGAAGGCACAAATGACATTGAAGGTTTTGTATGTGAGTACGCATACCCTGCTCGTTGGATAGTTGAAGACTTGCCTTATCGCATACGGACCAGCCGGACAGCAGCACGGCGGCACACGGCTTTCAAGGACACGCTACGAGACTTGGGGTACCCAATTGCGCGCTTCGAACCAATAACCAGACAACCGGGCTTCGCTTTCACCAAAGCTATAGTGCTGAAGTTTGAGGAAGGTATGGACAAGTACTGGACTGCCATTAGGCTGTCACGTCTTTTCGAGAAAGCAGGTTGCGGAAAGGCACAAGTGGGCGACGATACAGCAGCGTTCAGGTACATACATCTATGGGCCGCAACCCGGGAAGACAGCGCATATTTACCAGAGAATGTGCAGTACTGATTCGTACCAGCTGCACTGAAGGCGAGCGCAGAAGCTTCAACACGTGACGCTGACATGATGGCCTTCGACGCTGGGCACACTGAACTTCTAAACTTATACCCAGAAACTATATTCCTGGGACGTTAGCGAAGCATAAGAACACCACCAGCAGCAACAGTGGGTATGCTGTTAACACAGTACAATTAGCTGTGGAGAAAAAAGACAACTACTAACTACTCTTCGCCTGATTCACTGAACTTTTTAAATTTAAGCTTACGTATGTAGTTCTATTTTAAGGATCTCTAGCATTTTGACTCACCTTGAGCCATCTATGTCAACTTTCTGAAAACTTTGCAGCACCTCGTATCTCTCCGTTTGGGTTATGTCAACCTCTTTAGAATTTTGGTCTCGACTTACACTTAATAAGAAAAGAGTCTACTCAATGACTGTTGTCTGGTTATCAGATAAGGTGGTTGCTCCTGCTTATCTGCTTCCCATGTACACCATGCTCTTGTTCCTGACAGTTATTCAATCACGTGCCTCGTGCCTGCCTACCAAACGAAAAACTTTCTTAATAGCGGTGCGTGTAGTATATATACTAACATTACACCATTAGCTTTATCGAACCAGTGGCATGAACAGCACTAACAAACAGACCCAACCCTTAAAGGACAACTAAAATCACCAAATTCATTAAAGATTGTGGTTACTATTAGTTCGGTTTGCCCAGGCAGCAGTTCTGCTGCAATATCTAATTGTTAGCGCTTCTTCTCTGAACACGTACACCAAATAACAGTACAATTTAAAAACTACAATTCCATTTGTCATGTTCAGTGACTCTTGAGAGTCTTAGAAATTGTGGTTCAACAATTTAATAAGGGTCTTGGGAAATTTTTCTTTTATTCAAGCGAGTGACCTTATAGATATCACCGCAACTAAACAGATACTACAAAACTAATATATTAACAAACGCATCTAGATTATCCGTTACTGCACACCAACCAAAACGGAAAAGTGATTGGACCAACAACCACCTGATCCCTCACCAAAAGCACACCTGATTGGACCAGACGCAAACACACAAGTTGCATAAGCACCATTGCTATGTTTTGTTACATGATTAATAATACACGGGCTTCACTGGGTCACTGTGCCACATTCACGAGATGGCTCCTTGGAACTCATGATAATGAAGTGTGGTCATTTTCCGGATAGTCCCTTCACCCTCATGGCAGGTCTGCATGCGTAATCTTTTCAGTGGCATGCATGCAAACACACAAGTTGCATAAGCACCATTGTTATGTTTCGTTACATGATTAATAATACACGGGCTTCACTGGGTCACTGTGCCACATTCACGAGATGGCTTCTTGGAACTCATGATAATGAAGTGTGGTAATTTTCCGGATAGTCCCTTCACCCTCATGGCAGGTCTGCATGCATAATCTTTTCAATGGCATGGATTGTCACTTTCCCATATGTTGACCATTCAATGGCACAAGTTGTGAACCACCACTATAAGTAGACTAAGAAGTACGTATCTGCAACTCCACAGGCATACAAAACCCAACCCATAGCATTAGCTTATCTAATACGAAGTACAAACTATCCCACTCACTGAGAAACATGAGCAGCACAAACACCAGAAACGCAGGCAAGAGGAAGGGCGTGATGTCTAGGAAGAAAGAGTTAGAGGGGGGGGGGGTCAGGGGATGGTCCAAACATACCCAAAATACCCAGGAATGTAGCTTGCAGCGACCCACTCACGGAATACCTCTATCCTGCCCAATGCATAATTGAAAACATGCCATACAACGTTGAAGAAAATATCGTGACAAGTAGGAGTCTTGCCTCACTAAGGAACAGCCTACTTCGCCTGGGATACCCAGTATCAAAGGTTGAGTCAGTGTGGAGGGGTCCCGTTTTTCAAAAAGCGGCCGTGGTGCGCTTTAACAGTGGGACTGCTAATTATGTGAGTGCCTTTAAGCTAGAATATGCCTTTCAGAAGAAGGGGAGAGGAAAGGACCAGTTTACGAGGCACTCCAACCCTACGGACGGGCCGTATCTATGGGTGGGTACGAGGGCCGACCAATATTATCTGCGGAAAGACCCTGACTACGACATGGTACCTATATCGCAAAAGGGTTTTGGTATTTCTGCCGCGTTTGCCCTAAACGAATGCCATTACGAGGAAATCATGGGATCATTAAGGCAGCTCTACCCATCTTTCTACTAGGTCGCCTCTGGTGCGATAGTGCCCGTATCTCAGAGTGTACCGATGGTTGACAATTAAGTTCAATAAGTCGCTTCCTACTGGTTGCCAATTTCTGTTATTTGTGGTTCTTACTTGTGTGTCGTTACATTGTCGTCACTGCTGTTGTGTTTCATTATCTGCATGCAATCATTTCCAAAAGTTTAGAATTTTTTGCTGTTGCGTCCCAATCTAACTACAGAACACAAACGTACAAAACCGGCGATCCATAAAGAAACACCAAACCTATGGCAAATACATTCTGTGCAGAATGTAGATAGCTGACTTAGACCGGGTTGAGGTATATGAAAGCGCTAAAATATTATTCACCATACATTCCTGCACACCACTCAGCAGCAGATTATTGGATATAATTAGCTAACGTGAATTACCATCTGAACACAAACATCGACACCACCTCCACCCTATTCTAATACTTACTGTTTCCGTGGTAGAGGTGCGCATCTGCGACATATCCGAACAGTGCACATAACAGGAACGAGAAGCAAGCATGACCTTGCAGGTTTTGTAGCTGAACACACATACCCTGCTTGGTAGATACTAGACAATGTGGCATGTGCAGGCCGCAGCAAGCACTCAACGGGACGCTGCCACAAGACAGGTACAATATTACAAATCCCGACACATACTCAGGTAATGTGATGTTGCTCTTCTATAAAAGTCAAGACCCTTTACCATTTCTAGAACTGCAGTTTCACGACATCTCAGACAATGGGCACAATTAAGCCAAACAAATCCGCAGACAAAAAAAAGAAACACAGTTTATTTAAGCTTATTTAACTTCCTTTTAAGCCTATTTAGCTTCCTTTTTTAGTTCATTTATGAGGTTCTGCAGCGTACCTCGTGTATCATGATCTCCATGCATTACTGGATGCATACCTAGCATGTTTGTAACATATAGATGATCAATACATCTGGGTATAAGGGTACCCATCATGTTATTAAGGGTACCCATTACCGTGCCTCGTGCCTCCCCACTACAGTGTTTTCTACGACATGGTTATATTACTGACAGGTGTACGTTAAGTTTCACCATAGTAATTAAGTCTCATAAGTAAAGTTAATAGTGAAGACCATGCGATTTTTTTTTATATCAAGTTAGCCGTTCCAAACAAATTACGAAGAGACAGACTACTCACCATTACACATGAATGCAACAAATACCCATGTACGAGTATATATTTATAAGATGTGTGCAATTCTAAAATGTTCACAAAACTCATCATAATGTTCTTTGAGGCAAGAGCATGAGAAAATATGCCATGCATCAACACCTCCCAGCTCATGTACAGTTACGTCACACATATACCTTTCCTGTTGACCTACAATTTATTTCGAGCTACATAAAGAAAAGATATAGCATAACCAGGAATTGCATTTGTTCGAATTGGATGATCAAGAATCCAGAAATTATTAGACACAATTTATCGGCCCGCTTTCCTTATTTGGGGCAAAAAAATTATGGCCGGAGCGAGTAGTAAGTATCCTAGCGTTACACCACCTTTATTGAAGCAGTAGCATGAACAGCTCAGAAAAACAGAGGCGACCCTCAAAGGACAGCTAAGTTCAACAATTTGACTAAACATTGTAGGTGGTCTTTCTCCAATTTGGACAGGCAACAGTTCTGCTACAATAAATTGAATTAGCTGCAGAGATTTGACAGTTCACAAAAAATTGCTTACAGGTTTTGGACTACACTTCGTAGCTCAGCCTTCATATCTAACATTTGGCAGCACCAGTTGCAGGTCACAAAACCTGCCAGTTATCTTTGAAAAAAAATGCAATTACTCCTGTGAGTGCGCCAGTTATCTCAATATAAATATGATCTAGCCTTTTCAGACCTAACGAGTATTTCTAACGTATTTAAAGATTCTCAAGAATGTGGTTACGTACGTGATTAGGGTAATGGAAAGCTGTTCGTTTGAGGCAATAAGTGAAATAAGCCGCAACTGCACTTCCCCTGAACAACCGACTAGAGACGACAAAAATGGTTACATTTTGTATCAAACCATATAGGTTGTAATTATTAATACAGAATCTGAAAGCCATCGACTTAGATACATCGACACCAATTAGTGCAAAAGTCATGAAGATTTTTTTTCTCAAGTATATTTCACAGCACTATTACCCAATATCACACAAGAATAACAATAAGAATAATAATCGTGACGTTACAAGAAGATTTATTACTACTAATAATAAAAGTGTAATGACATATCTACCTATTACCTTTAGTGTTTGTTATACACAAAACTCTGCCGTTCATGTGTAGTTACATCATACATGTACTGTACCCTTATTCAATACTACACTTCAAGTAACCTAACTAGATTTTATTTTACGATTCCATGACGGAATTGACAATTCAATTCTAAAAGTACAACCACGATCATATGTCATGACTAGGAAGTACATCTAATTGAATTAAATATTCAAAAACCTAAATATTACAAAGTATCTAACAAAAAATTTAATTACCAAAAAACGTATAGACTACTTTCGCATTTTGTTGCAAAAAAAGGCCGGACAAGGAAATTGATTAGTACTACTAACAATTTTATGACATATTTATATATTACTTTCAGCGCTTGCTATACACAAAACTTTGCAGTTCATGTACAGTTAGATTTCTCATGAACTATGCTATGGTTCAGTATTACACTTCACATAATATAACTACATCTTGTGTCATGATTCCATGATAAACTTGACAATTCATTTGTAAATGTACAACCATGTTCGTATGTGCTGATTAGGAATTGCCTCTAATTGAATTAAGTATTCAAATAGCTAAATTTTACGAAGCATCTAACAAGACATCTAATTACCGAAGAACGCCTCAACTAATTCCGTTGGTTGCCCGCATAACATTACAGATAACACACCCCAAATTGCACCACTTGACCAAAAATGAACAGATATCAGCCCACGACAAAACGGTGCCCAAATTGCATATGCCACTCTTTACCTAGACCCTACTAAGGCCCACATTTGTACAGTAAATAAAAATAGCTAATTAAACAAGACAAAGGCCAAAAAACACTTTCCCTTTCCTACACCCTCCATAGCAAGGGTTTCATCATCTTCAATTCCACCGTGGCTCTGTCGATCACTGGTAACGAAATTTGCAATTACTATTCCGGTCACAGTTCCACCGTATATCTGGTATATCTTTTGCAGCTGTTACTCTAAACTACATTTCCCCTGTTATCTATGCTCCCCGCTGTTTATTGTGGCCTGTCACATACTCACTCCCTCTGTATACTTTCCCATCCCGGTAGCTACTATTATGCCATAGAGTCTTCCTCCCGCTAATGTAACAACTTTATAGACTACTGTTCGGTTTCAAAGTAGAGTTTCCACATCCCGTACATGGAAATATTATTTCAGCCCGGCCTTCCAAACAAGCACGATGGCTTCAAATGCCTCGAGCTGTAGCTTTCCTAACTGGGACATGATACAAATAACCCATATAAATATTATTGTAAGGTTTACCTACAGCGCTAATTCCGCAACTAATCCAGAACGCTACAGTACGCAGCGTCCTTAGGCAAAAATCGATATACGGCTAGAAAACTCGTGCGTATAAACCGCCGATAGGTACCCCAAAAAAAAACCGAATAGTCATCACCTCTAACAACAGTACCCACCACAAGGCGCACACCATAAACTACCATCCACCATGACTACTGCTGGGTCTCATGGTCATTTACGCCCCTATCTTTAAGTTCAATTGTCACAGGTTTCTTTGACTGATGGAGCAGGAATTCTTTAGAATTGACCCTGACAGTTCCGAGAAACTAACGAGTTGCTTTCCACGTTTCTATGGCGCAGGCAACCAAATGGAAGATCTACATGATACTGAAGGTTTTGTTGCTGAGTATGTATATCCTGCAACATGTATTATCGATGACATGCCATACCAAATACACTCCACCAGTACAGCTACACAGTGCCACATGATTCTCAAAAACAAACTAAGGGGACTTGGATATCCAGTTGAACTTGTACGACCCGTGGAAAACTAGCAGCAAAACTTGTATCAAGAAGCTATAGTCCTGCAGTTTGAAGAAGGCGTGGACAAATTTTGGCATGCTTTCAAGCTTTCAAGCATGCTTAAAATACACGGGAGTGGCAAGGAAGACATCCCCGACCACACTGAATCCTTTGGTGGCATCCGACTGTGGACTGCAACACGAGAAGACACTGAATACCTGCGTGATGATGTGCAATATCACTTCATTCGAACGGACATTAAGACATATGCAGCCGCCGCAGCTTATAACGAGGAAGACAAAGACTTTGACAACATAATGGATGCAATACTAACCTTATACCCAGACGACCCACTGTACGATGCCGATGACTAAAGCACGATCTCAGGACCCCCCCCCCCGGCCAAAAAAAAAATCGCAAAGACAATAATAATGGCTTGCAAATCCACATTAGTACTGCGCCACAGTCAATAAGGCCCAGCGTTCCTGCTTAACACTAATACTCTTTAAATAATGTTGGTCAGACACATCCATGAATTAAATTGGGTTTTTTTCAATTAGTAATTGATTGTATTTGTTGCTTGATGATCGATTTTGCTGTTTCTTCGATTTGGAAATTTAATCAGTTAATCCCTTTTGATTTCTGGGTTGTGAATTGAATTAGGGGGTTTTTCGCCCGACATTGATTGCCACATATGCAAGAAATTCAAATAGTGGCATCCGTCTATTACTCGGCAGTACTTTTAATTAGATAACAACACGTCATTTGTTGTTATCGGTATTATTTAAGGCAGCCTTACTTCATCCATATGTCCACCCATTTATATTCGTAAGATAAAATATGCATCGATGGTACATAAATGTTTTCTTAGAATTACGATGTACCAACCAACTATATATATATACCCCACATAGCGTTCATTTTCCAAATTTGACACCCTATTTTGGAACAAAAAATTAACTAACAAATTGAACTCCTTTATTTGCAAATAAAATAATAGAGTGAGTATATATATACACACATAATATCGCCTCCTTACCTATTAAAAAAATAATTCTACCAAAAATTGGCTCCTTACACAATTCATACATAAAAAGGGAAAATGAAAACAAATTATACTTTAACCTCTAAAAAAACTATATATAGAAATAAGGAAAATAAGAAAAATTAAATTCATAGTTATTTCAAACATCATTTTTGTTAAACGAGCCGAGCTCTTAAAGTAATAATAATAATAATAGTAGTAGCAGCAGCAGCAAGACGGGTCGTGAACATAACCAATTCCAAGCACAAACTCTATCAATAAAATTTATAACCACACAAAAAACATGAAATTTTGTAATAATACCAGCAAGACGGGTCGTGAACATAAAAAATTCCAAGCTCAACTCGAATTCACAATCAGATGATCTAGAGGAGGCACGAGAACGGTTAGAGCTCGACTCAAACTCGAATTCACAGTCAAATGATCTAGAGGAGGTACGAGAATATCCTAAAGTTTATAGTATTAATTTAGCTATTAATATAAAAATCCTACAGTAATTAATATGCGTTTACACTTGTTTTCTGTATATTACAGATAAGTTGTAAAATTGGTCTTATGAACAGTTGCCATTCTTAGGAACAGTACACTGCTTATGAACAGTGCGCCCTTTTTTCCCCCTTTGCCTCCTCTTTCCCCTTCCTCAGTTTCCCTCCACACTTTCTTACCCCTCGGAAATTCCAGATCAAAAACAAAACTCTCGTATTCTCATATCTCCATCAATCCTCCATCTCCAGATCTCAGGTATCAATCTCATTCTCTAAACACCTCAATTAATCACTAATAATCTATGATTCTATACCTAATTCAGTGATTTGTAACTTACGTTCTTAGTTTTGAATCGATTTAATTGATTTTTGGTAGCAAATTGATTTGGGAATAGCCATTGGTGTATATGTTAGTCTCACTTCTCATCTAAAGAGGTACATGTAAAATTTAAATGTATAAGATTTCATATGCAACCCAATATTAGTCCCTCATTTTCTTCTACAGAAAACACTAAGAAGACTCCATTTCAGCTCCAATTTCGAGAACGCTAAGTTTAAACCCGATCGGTGAGGTACTTCAGCTATCATCTATGCTTTTTCAATAATTGTTCGGTCACTCGATTTTGTATTGCCTTAATTAGTTGATAAGAAATTTGGTGTTCTTCATTTTCTTAGGGTTGTCGGTGTGTGTTGTACCTTGTGTCCTCAATCTCACCCCTTTGTTGTCCTGAATCTATTTAGAACTGCTTACGGTTATTATAAACATCACCAATCTATTATAGTATTAGTGCTTCTCTGGCCCAGCCCAAATGCATAGGGAATAGATCGCACAGGTTTTCCTGTTTCGTTCGTACTCTTATTCAGTTCTTTGTCAGTTGGTAGTAGTGGCTGCTTCATCTGTAACTGTATTGGTTGACGAATGCTTGTCTAATTGGGAGGAATTTTAATTGATATGAATGTCTTCTTGAATGGGTGAGCCCTTGTGTACCGTATTCTTATTCAGTCCTAGGTGAATTCTTGCTCCTTCAAAGTATTCCTGGATTGCTTGACTGATATACGAGTCGGTACAAATAATCGACAGCAATTTCATATATGAACCCTACAGATTTCCCTAATGATTGGCGCAGGCAGGTTAACCTGCCCTAGAAATGGAACTGCCATTCTACTAATGTGCAAAGTTACAATTATTGTTATAGGCTTATGTACGTTTACTCTGGTCGTTGTCGACTCTTTTTTCAGGTAGCGTAGCATGGTTAAATACATATGCAGTGGCTGGGTGTTCAACAATGAAGCGGCCGACAGACGGGCAGCTAAATCAGAGTCAATAACACAAAAGAAACAAAAGCTAGCTTTTATCTACAATCACCTCCACGAAGTTAAGACATCCGCTACACAAATGGCAGCCACCGAGGAAGTACTGTGCAATGCGGACTTTATGGAGCAGCTCTTCAAAAAATTGCAGAATCACACCAACAAGGCTAATGTTGCCGTTGTTTGCAAAAGGTGGGCGCAGCTGTTTCTGATTTAGCCAAATGCGCCACGACTAGATGTAGACTACAATAGAAGCTTGTGGACGGAGAATCGTAATGGTGTAGCAACACTTTACAGAGGTACCATAGCAATTTCAAAACGGTGTCGATGCTGTGAGACAACCAACGTCTATGCTAGGACAGTACTACATGGTTTACAAGCAGTGTCACTGCACAGGCCACACCTGCAGGTTATTCAAACTAGGCGGAGAGAATGTGAGGAGCGCATCTTCCGTTGCCACCCGTACGATGATTTTGGCGGAGCGTATGTTATTGGATTAATGCTCCGTAGTCGAAGCGACGTGATTCATATTGACTAATAACTTCAACTCCGGACCAGAATGTATAGCATCATACGACAGTTAAGCCACTTTTGCAAACCGGAATGCCACAACTGCGAACTAATGTTAGGTCTCCGTATTCGCGCTCACCTGTGCTATGATTACCGGACAAAGGTATAATAACAACTCTATTACCTGCCTGTCTTGATAGTTTTTCAGAGACAATGCATTTTGCTGCTCTTAGGTACTTTTGGATGGCCAGCTATTCGCAGCCTCCTTCTTCCCATCATGCCTGGTCCGGCACAACATTTCTATGTTGCTACCCATACATTTCTATGTTGCTTTCCTTCTGCATTCGACCCTGCTGAGAAAATTGGACTCCCACCAATTCCCTTGCTAATTCCGGTCACTCCTACGCACCTTGTGGCTGAAAACAACCTTTAACAAAGCGCTCATACAACGGTATTACAATCCGTGAATCATATCTAACTTCCAAGATGTGCTGCTAATTACATGCAATACATATATCAAATTGTGGATCCGACTGCTCCCACAATATCTCAGGCAACGACCACACATTCGCCCAACAATTTTGCATACCCAAACCAAACAACAATCACCGTCAAATCGCAGAAATAGATCGTACCTAACCATACGCGCGCATCGCGCGCGGTCTTCAACTAGTATTAAAAAAACTACTTGTATTTTTAACTGATAAAATGTAGGGCATCAAAAATTATATATGCGCAGTATTCTGATCTTAACCCGACCAATGACATTTATTTGACCCGACACGTAATTTTCTCATCCCATATGACGTAACCGATTCAACTCATTTGACATGTATATTAAAAGTATGGAATAAATTTCTATTTATCATGTTACAATAATTTTTTTCTCCAATAATATATGTGATAGGTAGAATTGATAGAGATAATAAAGATTTTGGTTATTGTATGGATAAACATTTAACAATTGGACTTCTAATGAATTTGGACAAAAGCTTATTTGTCAAGCCCAATTTAGGTAATGAAGGAGTAGAATTTTACGGGAAAGTTGAAAAGACTATATTGCCCCTTGGTTTTTATTTTAATGAATAGGGGATATATAAGCAGTCCGTGACGTATCTTGGCATAAATACCACATTGCGCCTCAGATACTCATAATTCTACCCAAAAAAAAGATACTCATAATTCTTTTTAGTAATTTTCAAAAAATCGATCAATAATAAATCGTCTTATTTATGCGTAATGATAGGATATACAAAATATTTTCTTTATTAATGCATTGAAATGATTTACGTAATTGAAATTTGAGAAAGAAAAAAATCAACAAAAAAACTAAGATTTTAAAACTATGTTATTAATGGTAAGATATATGAAATATTTTCTTTAATTAATCAACTGATATGATATACGTATGTTAGTTATTTTTCTTAATTAATGAAGTATATTGTAATGAAATAGAGTACAAATCATTGCGCAACTATATTAGGGCATGTTTGGTAACTTGAATTTAGATTTGAAATTTTTTAAGCGTTTGGAAACCTTGAGATTTTGATTTGAAATTTGGACAAAATTCAACCTGGTTTAAATTTGACTCTCTCAAATTCTTAGTGTTCCGGTCACGGAAACAATTAACCCGACTTGGATTCGGGTTCACTGAACTTGACACTGCATTGATGGTGATTGTTTTGCTTCCCGAGTCTCTCCTTCCTCTTACTCCTTGATCGGACCTTCCCGGCGGAGATGGCCTGCTCCCTGCACAATGAACGCACAGGGCTTTGGAAGTGTCCGAGGGAACCCTCTCCGATGCCTAAGTTAGTCCATGAAATGCCTTGACGAACCTTACTCGTGAGGAGTAAGGTGGCGGTTTTAGAGTAAGATTCTAGTGAGAGAAAGTCCAACCTCTTTCTTATGGGAAATACCGAAGTATTTATAGGTTCCCCCAAGAGAGTGGAGAAGAGAGAGAAAGAGAGGAAGAATGAGAGGATGAGGAGGTGACACGTTGGCTCTCCTCGTCCACTCGCTCTTCCTTACCTTAGGCATGGATGGAGGGGCTTTCAGCGTCTGCCCCCTGCCCTTGCCAAGGGGAGGTCTCCCGGGGACTGGCAGGCAGAGGGGGCTCCTCCTGCTTAGTCACAGTAGGCGGCTCGACCCTGCCAGGCAGGGGAGAGGCCCGTCAGGAGCTTGGAGCGACTGAGTTTGTTTCTTGGAGGTTTCCTAGTAAGGTTCTGCTGGCTGGCTTGCCGAGCAGGCCTCTTTCTGCTTCCGGGTCGGACTTCCCCGGGGCCCGGATGACGAGCGACCCGTGGTAGGCTACCGACCCCCATCAATTAGCCCTCGTCAACTGAGGGGGAGCAGGGCTCTTTCTCAGTGGACAAATATTTGATTGGGACGGCGGGAGGTTGACTTCTTGAATCATATCCTGGCATTTAATGCAACGCATGTTCCCAAGGAGGAATGTCTTAAATGCCTTGAGTATGCAAAGATTTGGGATGTTTGCTTCTTTATGATTACTCTCCTCGTAGAACGATCCTTGAGCAGTGTGCCAGATTGACGATTGGTCCTTCCTCTTGTAGGGATTGTTGGGGCGCCATTAATGCCTTCATCTTGTGGGTATAAAACCCAACTTCACTTCATCATTTCTTTTTGCAAACTTCTCAATATTCTCTACTGTTTTTTTCTTCACAATGTCTTGGGTGAGGAATATAATCCTTCGACGTGAGGTTTATGTGAACGCCCTCCGCTATAGGGGGCGTAGGAGGCTAAGGTACTCCCGTCAAGCGTATTCAGCTATCCGCCATAGCAGGCGGACACATCCTCGTCCTTCGCACACTTCCAGGGCAAAACTTTCGTCCAGGGCTAGCAAACGGCCCAAAAAATCTTCATCTCCCGCAAAGTCTAAACCCCATTACTGTACTCAGGCAGAGGGTTGTTCTTTCAAAGGATGCTACAGGTGTTTCCCCTGACTGCCCTGACTCAGGCTCCTCCCCCGACTCGTGGCCTTATTCCCCTCTGATGAGGAGGTCAGAGGATTATGGTTCCCCTGAGGATACCAAAGTGGCCCTATATGGTAGGGACTGGGACATGAGTAGCCGCAACTCAGGAGATAGTGAAGGCCAGGGCCTCTCATCTGGCAGGGATGAAGGAGAGGGCCCTGATGATCCGTTCGAGGATTCCGGCAGCTGGGACTGGGGATCCGATGCTGACGGCCATGATTGCCCCGGGGAGTACTCTCCGGGTTTTGATGATGACTAAGCCTGCCCTGCGTTTGCGGGTAGATTGAGCCGGAATTATTAGGCTCTTTTTGTATTTTTCTTTTAACTCCACTTGTTTTGTAACCTTGGCCCTTTGGGCCTCTTAATTAATGAAAACTCAGATGGGCTTTTTTCAATGTGTTGTTGTTTGTTTTGTTTTTTTTAATGAATGACGTCATGCAATGATTTCTTTCTGCTCTTGTTGGTTTCTCGAGGTTTCTTGGAAAGTGGTGGGTGGTTGGATTCAAGAGGTATGACAAGTGGGGGTTTTGTTGGGGAAGCCTTCTGACTGGGTGGCTTTCCCTTTCCTATAAAAGGTGTCGTTGCCTCCCCCATACCCCCTTTTACACATTTTGAACTTCTATAAACCCACCTTCATACTCTCTTTCTTTCTGTCGAGTGCTTTAAGATTGAGGAGCTTTTTCTGGCATATCTACCCGACGGCTGTTAATTAGGTTAGAATCCTAATCCCTGCCTTCCTCGTCTTTCCATTATTCGCTCCTTTTCTTTTCCTACTTTCTTCGAACACCATGGTCCAACGTCGAGGTGCTCGCATTCTTTTTTTCAATGACCCCCTTAATGAAAGGTCAGAGAAGGGTGGGGATAGGGTTGATGCTGACCTCCCCTCCTCTTCCAGGAGACCGGGGGCCAGGGTGGCTGAGGAGGACAGTGGGGGTGGTAACTCCCCTGAACCTGCCCCCTTTGATGTTATTGATTCTGACGATGAAATTGATCCCTCCACCATTGCCGACCCTCTTATTCCCAGGGTGTCAGGGAGAACCTATTACCTAGACAAAAATAAGTATAGGATCCCCTTGAGGACTTACCCTGCCCCCAGGAATCGGGATCTGATATTGGAGAAGAACGTTGCTGGGGCCATTGCTAAATTTTACAATTTGGGGGGGGCTACACAATAATCGTCCCTGGTAAGAAAGACACAGTATGCAATCCCCCTGACGGCTGCATAGCCATGTACCATAAATGCTTAGAATTTGGCTTGCATTTTCCCCTACACTCTTTCTTGGAGGAGGTCTTCAGGCGCATAAATGTGGCCATTGCCCAGTTGACTGTCGTGGCCGTCAGGTCGCTGATAGCCTACACTTGGACCTGCCAGTTCCTGGGGGAGGGGCCCTCCATAGACGCCTTAAGATTTATGGTCGGCCTGCAGCTGGTGGCTTCCTCCGAGGGGGGCAACTCTCCAGAGTATTTCTCCCTCCTCAGGCACAAGAGCTGCTCCCTAGCCTGGCCAACCGTGAACAGTCTGAAGGACTGGAAAGATAACTTCTTATATGTACATAGTGATGAGGGGTAGAGGATTCCTAGGCACTTTAGGAACCATGTCCATACCCGGCTGGAAACTCGCCAGGAGTACCACCCTGGAGTTGGGGGGAGGGCTCTTGAAATCAAACTGACCAACGAAGAGCTGGACTTGGTCAAACGGTTCGCTTCCTCCAAAGACAAGAGAGGCGTATTTGGTCCTGACAATTGGCTCCCGCATGCGGAGCTAATATCAACTGACGACTACTTGACCCGAGTAGGGTTGAACCCGGCCTCGGAGCAGGTAGCCTGGGGATCCTGATAATAGTCGACTTTTCTAGCCTTGCTTTTTTTTAGTGCTTACTTGGTTAACTTTTGATTTTTGCAGACCTCGCCACTCATCTTTGGTCAAGAAGGGAACTGAGGACTCTTGGCCTGAACGAAATCTTACAATTTCTACCGGTCGTTCCCTCCCGCCTATTAATTTTATGAAGCAGACTCTGATGAAGTATGTAAAGAGTATCTCAGCCAGCAGGGCAAGGCTTCCTTCTCCTCCTCCCAGGCCAGCTACTACACGCCCTGTGACTCCTGCAACTGTTCCCAGGACGACAGAGGTGGAGGCTGCCTCGAAGGCTACTCCCTCCCCAGTTAGCAGGTGTGGGGGTTCTCCTTCTGGAACTCGTCCTCCTGTGGGAGCGAGGCCTTCTACGTCAGAGGAGACGGGGGAGAGCACTCCCCTAGTGGGCAGGAAAAGGAAGGACAGGGAGCCGATAAGTGCTGACCAGGTGGTGGACCTGGAAGCAAACACCAGCACTCCTCAGCCAAAGCGTTCTGCTGCCGGCCTTCCGGAGACCTTGTTCTCAGATGGAAATCCTGAGTTCAACTTTACTGCTGGGGAAAGCGTTGATGTCTCTGCCCTTTTTTCAGACTCTACTTCTACGTTGGCGGACCACCTTATCAAATCTCTGACTTACTCGAGCAATCAGGTGATCCAATTTGTCCAACGTTGCTCCAGGGTTTTTCAGGCTTCCGCTGAGCTGGCGGCGCTTAACCGACTGAGCAATGAAGAGCTAAGTGTTACCCCTGGGTTCCCTCTCCCTAAGCGTATAGCGGTGATTGAGAGGGATGTTTCTCTCATCACTGACTTGAGGTCTCAGCTGGCCAAGTGTGAGGGTGAGTTGGGAGAGGCCAGAGATCAGGCGGCTCACTGGAAGGATAAGGGCCAGAAGGCGGTGACCGAGGTGACAAAACTGGAGGATGAGCTTGGGCAGGCCAGGAAGGAGGCAGCTGAGCTAGAGAAGATCAAGAAAAGGGTTGTCGAACTGGAGGGTCGCCTATCCCAGGCTGACTCGGACCTTCAGAAGGCGCAAGCTGAGTTGAAAACTAAGGAGGAACAATGGCTCAAGGAGAAGAACGAGATTTTCCAGGAGGCCAACTCAGCGGTGGAGGAGAATTTTAATGCTGGGGCTTCTTCCTCCCTAAAGTTTGTCATGAAAGTCGTAAGGGAGATGCTTCCGGACTTTAATGAGGATGCTTTCCAGGCCCTTTATGCCACTAAGAATGAAACCAGGGCTGCCAAGTCACCTGAAGAGGCTTCTGGTCCTGATCAGGATGCCCCAGTTGCATAACGAGTAGTACCAATGACCTCAGCATGCCCTCCCTAAAGTTTGTCATGGAAGTCGTAAGGGAGATGCTTCCGGACTTTAATGAGGATGCTTTCCAGACCCTTTATGCCACTAAGAATGAAACCAGGGCTGCCAAGTCACCTGAGGAGGCTTCTGGTCCTGATCAGGATGCCCTCTGGGCTTTATGTTCCAATAACCTTCCTCCTATGTGATGACCGCAGATACCTGAGTGTATATCGTTTAGTACTTATGCGGCCTGCCCTGCCCCCAGGCACTTGAGCAAGGGAGATGAGAATGATTTACGATACAACTCTTCGCCAATTAGTATGAACCATGCAGCCCTGGCCGACATTTTTCTTCTCTGAATTGGATCTTATGGGAGGGTTTCATATTTCTTGTATTGGACGATTGGGGTCATCCAGCCATCAGATTCTTCTCCCTCAATGACACTGACCAGTTGGCAGGGTGTGGTAGATTTTTCCTGTATTACATCCACCCAAACTGATCTTCTTATATCCTGCAGGCTAGAGCTGGTCAGCTTAGATATGGCGTCCGCCCGATTGTTCTGTGACCTGGGAATTTGCTTGACTTCATAGGATTTTAACCCTGACAGCTCTTGCTTTACCCGTTCTAGGTACGATGCCATCGCCTGATCTCTAGCCTCATATTCACCATTGATTTGGTTGGCTATTAGCTGGGAGTCTGTTGCTAGGACGAGCCTTTCTGCTCCTGCGGCCTTAGCTAGATTGATACCTGGCCTGCCAATACGGCCTCGTTATTTGATGCAGGGAAGGTGAACCTGAGCGCATGCTCAAAGTCTATTCCCTCAGGGCTGGTCAGCACGATCCCTGCCCCCGCACCATAGACTGTAGAGGATCCGTCAGTGTATACTATCCATTCTCCTACGAGTGGATCGTCCTTCTCTGAATGAGAACATTCCGCCAAGAAATCTGCCAAGGCCTGCGCTTTGATGGCAGTCCTGGGCTGGTATGATATTCCTAACCCACTTAGCTCTTTGGCCCATTTCAGCAGTCTTCCAGACTTTTCGAATTTTTCTAGAAATTTTTCCAGGGGCTGGTCAGTCAGTACAACGACGGGATGGGCGTCGAAGTAAGACCTGGGCTTCCTGGCTGCGATGACGACTGCGTAAGCTGCTTTTTCAACAACTGGGTAATTCTTCTCGGCTGCTCTCAGGGCATGGCTTACAAAATAGATCGGCTGCTGGGAGCCTGCCTCCTCCCTTAAAATTACCGCGCTCACTGTTGAGTTTGTTACAGCAATGTAAAGGAAGAGCTTCTCCCCTGCCACCGGCCTTGCCAGGGTGGGCAGCTTCTTCAGGTGCTCTTTCAGTTGTTCGAAGGCCTCTTTTTGTTTAGTTTCCCATTTGAACATTTTGTTTCCTTTTAACACCTTAAAGAAAGGTGTTGACTTGTCGGCTGATCTGGCAATGAACCGTGCCAGGGCAGCCATTCTACCGGTTAGGCGTTGTATATCCCTAATTGTCTTTGGCTCTGGCAGGTCCAGGACAGCATGAACTTTTTCTGGGTTCACATCAATTCCCCTAGCGCTGACCAGGAAGCCTAGAAACTTTCCCGAGCGTACTCCCAAGGTACATTTTTTACGATTCAGCTTCATCCGGTAGGCGCGCAGGGAGGAAAAGGTCTCCTGCAGATCCTTTAGATGTTCCTCATTCCTTTTACTTTTCACAATAGCATCATCCACGTAAGCCTCGATGTTTCGACCTTTCTGGTTTTCAAATACCTTGTCGACCAGCCATTGGTAGGTGGCGCCTGCATTTTTGAGCCCAAATGGCATCATCTTATACATGAATGTACCAGAAATGGTGATGAACGTGCATTTTACCCTGTCAGGCTGCCAGAGGTACACTTGGTGATAGCCTGAAAAGGCGTTCAAGAAGCTTAACATGGAGTAACCACTGGTAGCGTCTACCAATTGATCTATTCTTGGCAGGGGGTAACAATCCTTGGGGCATGCCTTATTGAGACTGGTGAAGTCCACGCACATCCTCCAGGCACCCGTGGATTTTTTCACCATTACTACGTTGGCCAACCATTCTAGGTAGTCGCAACTTTCTATGAAATCAGCCTTCAGGAGCTTTTCGATTTCCTCCTTGATGGCCTGATCCTTTTCTGCAGACATATTTCTCTTCTTCTGCTTTATAGGGTGTGCCTCCGGATTTACGTTCAGCTTGTGAACAATGTGAGCCGGATCTACCCCCGGCATCTCGTCTGCCGAGTAGGCAAACACGTCTCTGTTGTCTCTTAAGACTTTAATCAATTCTTCACGGTAGGAACTCTTCAGGTCTGCCCCTATCGGGACCTGCCTCCCTGGTTCTAGTTCCACTAGCATACTCTCCCCCCAGGTTCGAGGTGGTCTGCCTTCTGCTAGTCGGCTGGAATCTCGCCTTCCCTGCTGGGGGAACTGTCTGCTTTCCGTTTACCTTTCCTTTCTGTTTCATGGGTGCGCAGGGCTATGGAGTAGCATTGCCTGGCCGACTCCTGGTCCCCATACACCTTCCCTTCCATTCCAAAATCAGTTACATAAGCTATAGTCAGTGCTCTGATGGATATAGCTGCCTCGATTTCGTCCAGGGTGGCTCTCTCTATCAAAGCATTATACGCAAATTTTGCATCAACAACGACGAATGATGCTCGGACATTTCTGGCTGAGGCGCCTTCTCCGAACGTCACCGGTAGTTCGATGATTCCCATGGGAAGGATCCCTGCCCCGCTGAACCCATACAACGATCCCGGGGCAGGCTTGAGGTGCCTCTTTTCCAAGTTCATTTTATCGAATGCTTCCTTATACAACAGATTGGTGTAGGCGCCGGTGTCCACCATGCACCTTCTCACAATATGATTATTGATGACAAGAGACAATACCAGAGGGTCGCTGTGGGGGTAGATTACCCGCCCTGCATCCTGGGGAGTGATGCTCAGGGTCAGGCCTGTTGGGCTTCCTGCCCTTTCAGCATAGCAGATTTGGTTTTTCAGCTCTCGGATTTGCCTTGTTTGGCCTCTTCTGCTTGTCTGACCCTCAGCGTCCCATGATATTGCATGGATTATCATGCGATTCTGTGTCGAATCCTCAGGCTTGTCCATCACCGTTTTCGGGCCCTTGTTCCTTGCAGCATAGCCATTTCTGATGAGCTTCTCAATCTCATCTTTTAGATGGCGGCACTCCTCCGTTGTATGCCCTACACAATCATGAAATGTGCAGAATTTTTGCGGATCACCCTTCGGGCTGCGTGGCTTGCTCGGGCGATTCCACTTGGCCGTTTCTTTTTCTAGTTCAAATATCTCAGCCCTGGATTTGTTGAGAGCTATGTAGCTATCAAATCTCGACTGGTATGTCGCACACTCCCTTCTCGGTGTGTCACCTCCCTCTGCTCTTTGCTTCCTTGGGGCATCACCTCTGCCGCGTCCACCCTGCGGTCCCCCTGTGGCCTAGAAGGTCCTGCGGGGGTATCCGGCAGGCTGTGGAACTCCTCCTGCAGCATGAATCCCTCAGCTATCTTTCGAGCCTTCGCCAGGGTTTCTGGCTGAGCTCTGATCATTTTCTTTTTCATTTCTCTAGGGAGCAAGGAACTGGTCAGAGCATACACTGCCGTCGGATCATCGATCTCCCTGACCTGCTGGAAGGCCAGATCAAACCTCTTCAGGTATTCTCGAATAGTTTCGCCCTTATTTTGTTTAAGGGTCATTAGGTCGAAACGGGTTAGCCTGCGCCTCTTGTTCCCTGCGTACTGGTCCAAGAAGGCTTCGGCCAGCTCTATGAAGTAGCTAATTGACCCTTGAGGCAGGTCTCTAAGCCATCCTTGAGCCAAACCCACGAGGGTGGTGGGGAAAATCTTGCACCAAACTGCATCATCGGCATCATACATCCCCATATGGCTCTCATAAGCCGCCAGATGGTCCTCTGGGTCAGTGGTTCCGTCAAACTTGACCGAAGGCATTTTAATTTTTGGGATGGGTTATCCCTGCACCTCAGGGTGGAGTGGAGTCTTGGTGGGCCAGCCCATCATTCTTGAGCGGCTCCCCGTAGTATGGTAACCGTAGTCATCCCGTTTGCCAGGGGTCGGTTTTCCAACACTGGGGGAGCGGTACCAGGGCGTCTGCCTACTCATGGCTTCATCCTCCCTTTCAGGGGAGCGGCGTCGGGGTCGTTTCCCATGGGGCGGCTCGAGGTTATCGCCCTGGCGGTGCCTTGGCTCCAGCGGCTGTCTATTGTTGAGCCTTGATTGCATGCTCTGAGACAAACCTGGGGCCTGCTGCGACTCAACAGGTGTTAACCTGGAAAAGACTCCACCCTTCTCCCCCAGGCGCCTCGAGGCGGGCTCCCTGGGTCTCATTCGCTCCCTGAGCTCCTGGGATAACCCTCTTTTTTCGGCGCCTGCCGTTGACTCGGTGGTATGTATAGAGAACGCCTGCTGCTGAGCGGGCGACGCCTGGTCGCCGGCTGTGATGCGTTTCTTAGCTTGCACATACCCTCGGGCAGTTTTCTGCGCTTTTCTCTGAACATTCCTGGCGGTGGTTCGCTTCGTGCCCCCAGCACCTTGCGCACTCTCGAGGTGCAGGTGTCTGGGGGTTGTAGCAATCCGGCCCACCAGATCCTCTGGTATAAACTCTTGATTTAACATGGCTGAGAAGAAGGCCGCAGTCTGCACAACCTAGACGGGGGTGAGGTTAAGGTTAGGCCTCTAATGGTCGGCTTGCCCAGTTGCGACTGCGGTCTTCTTGATTGGGCACCTCATGGAGGCTGACTCGCCCTACGTCTCGAAGCGTAGCGGCGGGTGTCACCTCCGGCAGAGGCATACCATACAGGGGGATCACCGGATGTCCCGTCGGATCCGCCCCAGAGTTGGCTTCAATTATCTCAGGCATTTTACTGCGGTTGATTTTTGTGGGAAATTTGTGAGCACAACCGTCTCTTCCCCACAGACGGCGCCAAATCGTTCCGGTCACGGAAACAATTAACCCGACTTGGATTCGGGTTCACTGAACTTGACACTGCTTTGATGGTGATTGTTTTGCTTCCCGAGTCTCTCCTTCCTCTTACTCCTTGATCGGACCTTCCCGGCGGAGATGACCTGCTCCCTGCACAATGAACGCACAGGGCCTCGGAGGTGTCCGAGGGAACCCTCTCCGATGCCTAAGTTAGTCCGTGAAATGCCGAGAGAGGAGAAGAGAGAGAAAGAGAGGAAGAATGAGAGGACGAGGAGGTGACACGTGGGCTCTCCTCGTCTACTCGCTCTTCCTTACCTTAGGCATGGATGGAGGGGCTTTCAGTGTCTGCCCCCTGCGCCTGCCAGGGGGAGGTCTCCCGGGGACTGGCAGGCAGGGGGCTCATCCTGCTTAGTCACAGCAGGCGGCTCGACCCGGGAGAGGCTCGTCAGGAGCTCAGAGCGATTGCGTTTGTTCCTTGGAGGTTTCCTAGTAAGGTTCTGCTGGCTGGCTTGCCGAGCAGGCCTCTTTCTGCTTCCGAGTTGGACTTCCCCTGGGCCCGGATGACGGGCGACCCGTGGCAGGCTACCGACCCCCATCACTTAGTATATGGGTAGTCATTTCAATTCCGTCACTTATCTTTTGTTTGTTTTTTCCGCTTAATCTTGTTAGAGTATATTTTTTATTTATTTTTTTTTCTCATATTTGAAAATTTACATTTTTCTAATGTTTTTTTTAAAAAAAAATTGGTGACCTTGACCCGACTCCACCCGCCCAAATTCCAACTCCAAATCTAAGGGTACCTAAACACAATTTTGGATTTGGATTTAAATTCTAAAAATTCAAATACAAGAATTGAATTCATGATATTCAAATCAATTCCGAGTTCCCAAAGGCAACCTTAATGAAATAGAATTAAACGTGATACTTCGTATTAAATTGCATACTGTAAAATATGACTACATATTGAGTGATTGACTGACTCGCTTCGATTTTAAATGATTGTCCCTTTGGAAAATATATATGAAGAGTATTATATTGAAAGAGGACACTCATTTAAAATATGAGAGAGTATAATTTATCTCCATAGTTAAAATTAATATACATATTTTTATTTTTAACTGATTGAGTAATCTTATACGAAGTATATACTACTAAAATTAACCCGATTATTATTCTGACCCAACCCATTTGACCGACTCAGGAATTGACCTACCCGACTTATTTTTCCGATTATTAATTTTTTTTAATGCTTAAAAATCAACACTTAGGGTAAGATGATCTCACGAGCGAAGTGAGACGATCTTACTTTGTAAAAAAACAATTTGTTTTATTGATAATTATTAAAACCTTTCGTACAAAAGATCATTTTACGACGTAAAATCGCCTCACGAAATGATGGAGTAAGTAATTTGCAATGAAAGCTTAGCTATGTTTCAAACGTATGAAAAATAAAATAATGGTAATTGTGGTTATACACTCATACAGAATATATTTTAAAGATTTGGATATAACCTAAATATTGATCTATATTAACTTGAATTATTCGGTGAAATGTAAGTGATTATATTTTTAGTGAAATAAGAATTGAAGATGTTATAAACATTAGTAGTATTGATTATTTATCATTTTCTAATTATGGTCATTTCTTTTGGAAATACACGTGTCACTTAACAAAGTTAATTATATACTAGTATAGACCTCGTGCAATGAACAGTATTTATAATATATTTATCTTATACTCATATAATATTTCATTTAAGATTTAAAATAAAAAATTTATTATTTTATCTTTACTATTTATCGACTGTGTACTTTAAAAATAGGAAAATATTTTTTAAATCGCAAAACAAATCAAAATATTTGAGTAATGTCTTGAAATGTACGGAGTATGAAATGACGTGTAATTAATGAAAATATTGTTTATATTTTTTACATACTCGGTTTATGTCATCTCACATTTCGAGATACCCACTTCTCTTTTTAACGTACCATAAAATACATAAATATTTATCAAAAATCGTATAATAATGAACTTTTTTTAATGGTTAGCACGCCGTGATACGTTCTTTTGTGTAAAAAAGCTATTCAATTTTTCATTAGAAAATTTTTAAAAATATTAAAAATGGATCGTCTCAGGTGTAAGACTTATATTATGTAATTTGTGAAACTTTTTTTATATGGATTTTAATAGTATATTCCGTATTTGGTACTCTTCCATACCAAAATAATCTTTCTATATGATAATTATAATCCTCACATTTGAATAAATGAGAAGATCTTAGTGGTATTGAGTGAGTATATACTCCTTCCGTCCCGATGAATTGTTTGCCTTTGCTTTTGACACAAAGGGAAAAGGGTTCAATGATGAAGTGACATGTGAAGCCAAATTCATGAGCAAGTCAAATTACATATATATAAAAAAAACATTAATAAAATAGAAAGGCAAAGAATTCACTGAGATGCCCCAATATGGAATAGACAAAGAATTCATTGGGACGAGGAGAGTATATCTTTGTAAAAGTTAAAGTAAATAACTCATTTCAAAAATAATTTTTTTAGATAACCGATTTTTTTCTCAAGGTTAATGACATCATATCTTAAAATTTATCTAATTATTTTCATAAGAAGAAGTTTTTTTTGTCAATTTCTTTAACATTAATGAAAATGAATAGTTTGCGAATTTATTAGTGAAATGTTCTTTTACTTCTTAATTTAAATTAGTGTATTTTTGAGGAAAATGTTAGTGACTGTTATTGTCTTAGAGTAGTATATAGAGAATTTTCGGTGAGTTTTCACTATGTATTAGGCTTTGTAAGAGCAATCGGAATACATATTCCATTTTTGTATAGTTACTAAATTATATGTCGATGTTAAGAATATGATTTTCGAATATGATCACAAAGATATACAATAATAATCATAACTATTTTATATTCTATGTAAAATATTGTACGGGATAGTGCAATCTCCTATTAACAAAAATAATGCAACTATTTGGTTAAAACGGAATACAATATGTTTATACTTTTTTAAAAAAATTGATCATACATTTCATATTAAATATTGTATGTGATATCTTCTATGTAAAACATGTGATTTTCGTAATCAATGTAATCAATCAAATTTCCTTAATTACATACTTTCTTTCGAATTAGATTTACGTGTGATGTAGTGATATCTTAATCAGTAAGATGTTAGAGTGTAGTTGGAGAGGAGAAGGGTGATATATATGAGGTCAAGGGTTTGATTTGCACATAGCTCATTTGATCTATTTTTTAATTTTTGTTGGTGGATAGCTTTAGGCGGGAAAATACATTAGTTGAGTTATTTGGTTAGTGGAAAGGGGATACTTGAATATAATACTCCATATATGAATATGGTGATATGATTGCACCTGGATTACAACTTGAATGTAGACATAATTACTCTTACGTCTCTACCTGACTAAGAATTCCGTTGTTTGACGCTTCATATCCTGCCTTAATGAAAATGTGAGGGGCAACGGCAATGGTGGATCATGAGAGGGATTGAGAGACAAATACAAACCGATAAATTAGGAAGGAGAATGTGTTTAACAGCTTCAGATTACGGACTAATAACACCGTAATTAATGGTGTAGAAATTCTCTTCATTTTTGTTTTAGAGCCATTCACTAGTTGCGGGACGCGCGCGATGCGCGCGGTTTCTGAGGCATTACCGCATTAGCGAAATCGCGAGATTGGAGTACTTTTTCCCCGCATGTGAAATGTTTAGGTGCATCGTGTTCGGCCGATTAGGTCTATGTTTCTTGACGTGTGTTTATATTGTAAGCGGGATGGGTCGGGTTATTTGGGGTTCGGTAATTTCCGAGTTTGTTGTTCTTAACAATTACAAATATCGACCCGTTTTGTACAATAATAGTCGGATCAGATTCGGGCTAGCCGATTCATTTCGAGTTACGGGTCGGGTTCGAATTACATTTGAAATTAGATCATCATATTATATACAAGTAATCAGGAATAATACGAGTAATCAGGAATAGTAAGGGAAAACGAAAAATAATTTGCTATTCCGTACTTCCGAATTTGATGTTCGTAGTTCTTTAATATTTGTACTGTATTGGAATATTCTTCTTTGTATTTTTTTATTTGCTAGAAGTGTGTGCGATTATTATTTTTTTATTTTGTTTTTTATCATTATTACATTCGTAGATGCACTAAAATGTAAATGAAGGTAAGTACTCCGTTCATATTAAAACGAAACCGTTGAGCTTGTTAATTGCTCCAATTCGGAATTTTGAAGAGAGGACAATAATGAATGTCGATTTAAGCACAGAAGAGCATAGCTTTCCCATTAGAGAAAAAGCCGTCCTTGGATACAGAAGAAAAGGATGAGAGGAAAGGCAAGTCATAAAATATGGTCATTAAAAAACTAAGCTACCATACAGGCATTCACGAAACATAAGTGTTATAATGATACTCGTATTAGAAAATATTACCCGCGTTTCGATTTCATCTCCGTCAAGCAACATTCTGGCTGTTATATATATACTGTTGACATTTCTTCATCTGAAACTTCGTCATCATTTTCTTTAGGAGTGCACTCAATAATGTCCAGGGTCGGGCTACTGGTTGACGCTAGCCTGAATCTATGTAGTAGTGTCCTAGCTTGCATGTTATCAGTCAGATAGCACCGACATCTACGCGGAACTTCTTTAGAGCCTCTACAAATGGATGTCGTTCCATTACGGTGCAGTGGTCACAGCCTATTATCGTAATCGGCATTCCACCGAGGCGCATCTGAACGCAACAAAAAAAATTGAGCCCACATCTTGCAAATTACTGACAAATTAGCCTTCCCAGTGTTAGAGGGGAGTTTGTCAAATATCTTTTCCATGCATCGCAAAAACATAGTAATGCATCAGAAAGCAAAAACATAAAACACGCTCTTTATAAAACAAACATTAATACAATAAATTGAGACAACAAACAAGGTAGGGACCTTCAAATGCTCTCAATTTTTGGGATGCATAATAACTTCCTAGTCCTTCGATAATTCCGGGTATAATTGCACCCAGTTCTTTGACAACGTTGTAGTGGCAGATCCACAAATGGTAGAAGAGCTTACTTTTTTTCTTTTGTTATCAAGGAGAGCGATACAATTCTCAATGCTAAATTTAAAATATAAAACGCTATGACTACTCCCCCATTAGTTTGAGCTATATTACCGGACTTTTGTGTCTTTTTCATTAGATCGCAGTCCACCAACCTTTTCTTTCCTCACCTCTCCCCCTCCTCATTATAAATTCATCTAGTCACAGAGCATCTTGCCCTTTTAACTCCTTTTACATCGCCTCCTCATTCACTTCCCTTTTCCTTTTTCCCCCTTAATGTCCATTATCTTCATGTCTCTCCTTCAACGTCTACTAAGATCAATTTTTCTCCTCCACTTTCTCTCATGCTTCTCCTCCCCCCTCCCATTTGTGTTCTTATTCTCCTCGTCATCATATAAAACTCATTCTTAAATATGATTTGTTATTGTCACCTAGTTCAGAATAAGCATCACTCTTCACCTTCTTCTACCCCTTCTCTCGCTCGCTCTTCAGATCCTGCTTGTCAAGCTACTAAGATTAGTCTTCCACATTCACATATAACTTGCTTTTGTTATTTAGTTTAACGAATGTGTTGTCCCTTTAGCTCATTCACCTCTCCTCTTCTTCTTTCCCTATCTCCCTCAATATTCCTCTTTATCCGTTCTTTGTCCCCTTCTTTCACCCGTTTCCGTCCTTAAATATGACTTACTTCAGATCATACCTGTCAATCTACTATGATTAGTATTCCATAATCACATGCTTCATATCAGTGTCATTTCCTTAACTCCTTTTACTCCTCCTATTTTGAATCCCCATCTTCTCCTTCTGACGTTCTTTCTTTTCATGTTTCTTTTTCCTCATCTACTAAAATCAGTTTTTTCCCTGCACCATCTCCACCACATTCCCTTCTCCTTCCTTTTTCTCCTACACTACCCCCACCACATTCCCTTCTCCTTCCCCTTTTTCTCATTCTCCTCTTCCTCGTTACTTAAGATCAATATTTAAATATAACTTCTTTGCATATAATTTAATGAGACTGTCTTCTCTCGTCTCCTTCTATCCCTACCATTTTCACCCTCTCCTCCGATCTCGCACTCTCCCCTTTCCTCTTCTCCTCTAACGTTGCTTTTATTCATGTTCTTACTTCTCTATTTACCTACTAAATCTATTTTAATCTTCCCCTCCTTCTCATTTTTTCCACACCTCTCCCCCTTCTCATCATAAATTCATCCATAAATACGACTTTCTTTTTATCGTCTAGTTCACAGAACGTTTTGTCCTTTTAACTCTTTTTACATTGCCTCCTCATTCACTTCCCTTTTCCTTCTTCCCCCTAATGTCCAGTCTCTTCATGCTTCTCCTTCCACATCTACTAAGATCAATGTTTATCCTCCACTTTCTCTCATGCTTCTCCTTTCCCCTCCCATTCGTCTTCTTCTCCTCGTCATCATATAAAATTCATTCTTAAATATGATTCGTTATTGTCCTCTACTTCATTATGACCGTCACTCTTCACCTCCTTCTACCCCTTCTCTCGCACTCCTCTTCCGTCCTCCACCCCCTCTACCTTAATGCTCTCTCTTCAGATCCTACTTGTCAAGCTACTAAGATCAGTCTTCCACATTCACATATAACTTGCTTTTGTTATTTAGTCTAGCGAATGTGTTGCCCTTTACGTCTACTTTATTTAGTTTAGCGAATGTATTCCCCCTTAATGGCCAAGATTCGATATTTTACGTCTATTTTATTCTCTTGATATGTTTTTATAGCTCATTTACCCTCTCCTCTTCTTTTTTCCCTATCTCCCTCTAATATTCCTCTTTATCGTTTTCTCTTCCCTTCATCTCCCACTTTTCGTCCTTAAAAATAACTTGCTTCTGTCATTTAGTTTAGTGAGGGTATCATCCTCCTCTACCTCCCCTCACATTTCGCAGTCTATCTTAACCACAATCTTCTCTCTGCGGTGCTCAAACCCCCACCCTCTCGATTCCTATTCATACCTACCCCCAAACTTCTACTACTGACGAGAAATCGACTAGATATTGAGCTATTGATCAGGGGAACTAAAAAAAAGTTCAAGTCCACGTATTAGTAAAGGTAAGAGGTCTAATTGTTCCAATAAATAGCTAAGGGGTTTGATTTTACAATTAAGCAAAGTAAAGAGGTTCAATCACTACTTGCTCGCTTAAATAATGATAAAACATTTATTATATTAGGACAGTAAAATGACATAGATCAGATGATTGAGAGAAGAAATAGTCTGCATTGCAAAATTTTTCTTCCACGATTTGTATGTTGGTTTTTCCTAAATTTTAGAAAATTTGATCAATGAACCTAATTATGTACGTCCTCCACTAAATCTAAATTATTCTCTATTCCCTATGTTATTATCATTATCATACTAATACTATACTTAACAGAGTAATTAACAATCAAACAAATCATTTTCATATTATTTACATAAGTAAATCTCGTCTCACATTAATTTAATTAAGATAACATATTCTTCTATTAAATTTATTTTTCTTAACTTAAGTTGGTAATTATCTCATTACATGAGACGTCTTTTATAAATGTTATCAGGAATTGTTTTTTTTTTTTTTTAACAATTTTCTGTGTTTTAAAATTGTTAACGTATCACAGTAGTAATGTACAGGATAAGAGAGATGGGATGGGAGAAGACAAAAAAAACGCATAAGTGCAAATGTTCAACGACCTCGTCACTTGACCTTTGAGAAATCATGCTTCTACTATTCCTACAACAGTCTAAAACATAGAATAGTAATGGAAAACGAACAATAATTTGCTACTCCGTATTTTCGAATTTGATGTTCGTAGTTCTTTAATGTTTGTACTATATTGGAACATTCCTCTTTTTATTTTTTGATTCACAAGAAGTGTGTGCAATTCTTGTTTTTTTATTTTGTTTTTTATCATTGTTACATTCGTAGATGCACTAAAATGTAAATTAAGGTAAGTACTCCGTTCGTATTAAATTCGTAGATGCAGCATTTTGAATCCCCTTCTTCTCCCTCTGACGTTCTTTCTTTTCATGTTTCTCTTTCCTTGTCTACTAAAATCAGTTTTTTCCCTGCACCATCTCCACCACATTCCCTTCCCATTCCTTTTTCTCCGACACTATCTCCACCACATTCCCTTCTCCTTCCCCTTTCTCTCATTCTCCTCTTCCTCGTTACTTAAGATCAATACTTAAATATGACTTCTTTGCATATAATTTAATGAGACTGTCCTATCTCGTCTCTCTCTATCCCTACCATTTTCACCCTCTCCTCCGATCTCGCACTCTCCCCTTTTCTCTCCTCCTCTAACGTTGCTTTTATTCATGTTCTTACTTCTCTATTTACCTACTAAATCTATTTTAATCCTCCCCTCCTTCCCCTCCTTCTCATTTTTTCCCCACCTCTCCCCCTTCTCATCATAAATTCATCCTTGAATAAGACTTTCTTTTTATCGTCTAGTTCACAGAACGTTTTGTCCTTTTAACTCCTTTTACATCGCCTCCTCATTCACTTCCCTTTTCCTTCTTCCCCCTAATGTCCAGTCTCTTCATGCTTCTCCTTCCACGTCTACTAAGATCAATTTTTCTCCTCCACTTTCTCTCATGCTTCTCCTTCCCCCTCCCATTTGTCTTCTTCTCCTCGTCATTATATAAAATTCATTCTTAAATATGATTCGTTATTGTCCTCTAGTTCAGTATGAGCGTCACTCTTCACCTTCTTCTACCCATTCTCTCGCACTCCTCTTCTGTCCTCCACCCTCTCTACCTTAATGCTCTCTCTTCAGATCTTACTTGTCAAGCTACTAAAATTATTCTTTCACATTCACATATAACTTACTTTTGTTATTTAGTCTAGCGAATGTGTGGCCCTTTACGTCTACTTTATTTAGTTTAGCGAATGTATTCCCCCTTAATGGCCAAGGTTCGATATATTACGTCTACTTTATTTTCTTATAGTAAATAATCACTTGTTTGATATGTATACATTAGTCTTACGTAAAATTAACTATATCAAATTCTCGATTAACTATGTTAATGATAGGTTGTGGTTGCTAGTTATATTATCCGGTTTAATACAAATTTAATATGAGTAACATTTACTCTTTGTAAATTACGTGTACGAGGATTGGCACAGAACTCATTACTTTGATTTAAATCTGCTTTAAAACATATTCGTTCTTCCATTTTTTTGGTGTAAAGAGAGTCATCATTAGACGATTTTGTTGCGAGAGGATTCAAACCCGAATTATGAATACCAATATACCATCTTTATGACTTTATTAACTATGTTAGTTAGCATCTACTCATTTGTTCTGTGGTAGTTGTGATGAGATAATTGACCGCTTAAGTGCAAGTAGAGGTTTAATTTCTAACTAGTGTAGATCCCGTGCGATTGCACGGTATTTGGTAGAGTTTGTATATATTAATAGGTTTTTCGTATAGTAGAACATTTGTGCGAAGAAGTTAATATTTTACAGCAATCGTAACACTTTGTTCGATTTATTTGTAGCTCGGAGTCTGTAGTATCAAATATGCTGGAGGCAGCAAAGCACAAACCAGAAATAACGAAGAGTCCATGTAATACTTGTCATTTAATTTGTCTAACTTTGTGAATTAATAAATGATACCATAAGCTAATGAGAAATATATGAAGACGATGTGTTCATTTGGATTATTCCAAGTCGGTACGGAATACATCCTAATGACTCTTACCCTGATTCTCCACGTCTCCTTGGTGTCATTAATGTCACCGACTATATTGAAACGTCGGGACTGAGAGGCAGCCATTTTTTGAGTATAGTGTAAATAAAATTAAAAGATTAGAAAATTAAAAGACTACGAAGTATTACGTATACTATAGAAGAGAAGCTAGAATGATGTTTGTATGTGAAATGTGTACGGGATTAAATACCCGACGAATGAGTTAGGTGAGTTTCAATTATATGGCATATAATCTAATCAATCAATTATATTTTGCACAATTAATCAATCAATTAATTAGTATGATATATAGAATAAAATATATCATACTGTTAAATATATATACCAATCAATTATATATGATAGTATAACAGTCAATTAATTAGTATTCTATATTCTATATGATATATAGAATACTAAGGTACGTGTTCTATATATTCTATATGATTATATATGATAGTATACAATTTAAAAAGTCTATCAAAATCAATCACACAAATAATGTCAGTTATACAAAATCAAAATATTGATCATCTTCTACAATTAAAAGATTGATTTTAAATCAAAAAAGATATACAATTGTATCGTATTGAACTAATCATAATAATATCTTCTAGTATAAACTCAATTAACCAAAATGTCATTTCTAGTATATTATTACTCTCAAAATATTATACTGTCAAAGATACACAGAAATACAATTATCGGTATGACATGAAACTTGATATGCGATGAAATATTATGTGATATACTCCCTCTGAGTTCTTATGATTGCCCCATTTACTTTTGGGGTGAAAAATAAGGAAAAAAAATGAGTGGTAATATAAGGCATATATATGGATTATATGGCATAATTATGGAGTGGAAAAAAATGAGTGGTAAAAAAATAAGTAATAATTATGGCATATATATGGATTATATGGCATAATATACGGAAAATAATATAGATGCATATTATAAGGAATGTATACATTCTATATGGAATTTAAGGCATAATAATTATATTATATACACGGTATATATTCTTATCGAATTGATTATTGCCATATATTTAGCGTATATTTTTAATGATGCACGGTATATATGATATTACGATGTTATATATTTAGCATATATTTAGCCTTAAGTATACTGTTAAATACGGAGTATGTGATAATATATATAAAATTAGATTGTACTTATATGATAATATATATAAAATTAGATTGTACTGTCAATTAATCACTCGATTAATTAGTATGATATATAGAAAAAGATTTATACTATTTTATGGTATAACAAAAATGAAGTTGATGAGGTGTCAACTTCTCATGAAGTTTTCTCCAAATTATTATCACTCAAATAAGGAAACAAATAAAAGATTTGAGGATATGACCATATTTATGTAAAATTACTACATTTAATGCAAAATTACTTTGTAGTAAATCAAAATGTACGACAAAGTCACTTACTAAAAGAATAACTATAAAATACTACCAACTACACGTGTATACTAAAATTCATAACAATCTTAGAATATCTATAATATAAATTTGCATATATACCGTGCATATGCACGGGGTCTATACTTAGTATAAGGAAACAAATAAAATTACTACATTTAATAAGAAAACAAATAAAATCACTCAAATAAGGAAACAATTACTACATTTAATCCAAATTCAAGTGAAAGTCAATATTTGTGTAAAATTAGAAGAAAAATTATTCAATAAATAAAATTATCATGCGCTCCGTATGTATTAGCTATATATATTAAAAATATATATTTCGTATATATTTATGACATAATTTACTTATTTTTGTGACAAAATATAAGTGTCTCATATTATTGAAGTCTACGTATTGTACACAAATATAAAATCTTGACGATGGAAAAAACTACGGAGTATATAAAATACTTTCACATTTTCATTTTAATATATAAATATTTGGAGTTATTTTTTTATCTAATAATATTTGGAGTATTATGTTATCTTATAATTTGTTAATTAAATTTATAAATGACCTCAATATATAAAAGAATGAATTTTGATTTGCGAATATTGGTTTTGTGAAGAAAAAAAAACTTTAATTAAATAATCAAGTAAAAATTACTATAAAATTTTGTTATTAGCTTTGTAAAAAAACATGTTCATTAAAATATTAAAATATGAATTGAATGAGATTACACGATTATATCCTGATTATCATTGAAATTTTAAATTATTATCTCGAATATAAAATATAAATATCAAAAATGTGAAAAACTAATAGGGTACCAACAGATATTTATAAAATTAGATTGTACTGTCAATTAATCAATCAATTAATTAGTATGATATATAGAAAAACATTTATATTATTTTATGGTATAACAAAAATGGTAGCATCTACTCTATTAATTATACTATTTTGTGGTAGTATCTTTTAAACCTATAGTTATTGATCGCAGTTAATATGCATGGGTAATTTAGATATAAACTCAACCAATATATATTAAATAATAAAAAGGAAGGCCCATATGTAGTTAGGCGGGAAAATTTGGAGATTTGTTATTTGGTTAGTGGAAAGGGGGAAGTATCTTTTAAACCTATAGTTATTGATCGCAGTTAATATGCATGGGTAATTTAGATATAAACCCAACAAATATATATTAAATAATAAAAAGGAAGGCCCATATGTAGTTAGGCGGGAAAATTTGGAGATTTGTTATTTGGTTAGTGGAAAGGGGGATGAGCTTGTTCGAAAAAGGAATTAAAGCGGAAATAGATAACTTTAGAAGGTACATCTCTGTCTCTTTCTTATCACGATTTCTATGGAGCAGATAATATTAACTCGATAAACCTCGATATAAAACATTAGGCATACAAATTCGAATTTTTTATTGTCATTTTTTTGTTTGTTTTTTTAGGTCAAGTTACGTACGCAAATGAAATGAAACTAAAATATGTCATTTTCATGGTTCAATATGTCAAATTGTACTATAAATTTTTGTGCCGTTCCATTTTATCTAAATTTATGTGTGTATGACAGTTAATTTTCAGTTTCTCAATCAACCTAATCCCCTCAAAATCTTAAAAATTTCAAATAATACTCTTATCACCTAAGCTATCATTGTCCAGATATGAAATCTCTGGAACATGAGTTATCGGCTTATCTTACATACGACAAATATTTGCTGTCAATCTGATCGTCAAGTGAATTTAAGAGTCTGATTTTAATAAGAAAATCAAATTCAAATTTTGTAAGTCTTGTGTTCCAACGACGAAATTCCCTTATTACTTATTTCGACAAAGTTTGAGCCTAAGATTTTGTGTTGCCCACAAGTCCTTTTGAACTTGCTAATCAACGTCTACCTCACAAATACAATTGTTTTTACGATAGATTTACACAATTTGGGCTCAGTTTGCTTAAATGATTAAGTCGGGTCATTTCATCTTACGGGTCAAACTTGAATATTCAGCTCGAATGTTGGGTCAAGTTCATGACGGTTAGTTTTGCCAGTATTTTATCTGTGCAGATGAAAAAATAGGAAACAAGGTTATCATTGCAGTGATCGTCTCCTAAGAGAACATAGTGTCATGCATACAAGACCTATCGAAATCTCATTTTATATTTCACTTTTAATCCTTAATTTCCTGTATAAGTGAAGAGAGAATGTGATTCTCTTCCAATCGCCTCTCCCCATGTTCTCTTACAAGGCATCGAGCTGATCATATCGATAGATGTGGACAATTCAGCTGAATGTAGAACATGTTGATACATTAGATGGTTACACAACGGAATCTAAAAATAAAAACACACATTTTAATTGTTTAGTTGTTTTCTAAGCAATTAGAATTCAGAACTACATAACCATCGCAGGGATCAACTTGCACTCCCAAGCAATTGTGTATTTTTCAGATGGACAATAATTTGAACTCTACTAAGATCAATTTTTCTCCTCCACTTTCTCTCATGCTTCTCCTCCCCCCTCCCATTTGTGTTCTTATTCTCCTCGTCATCGTATAAAATTCATTGTAAAATATGATTCGTTATTGTCACCTAGTTCAGTATAAGCGTCACTCGCTTTTGTTATTTAGTTTAGCGAATGTGTTGTCCCTTTAGCTCATTCACCGTCTCCTCTTCTTCTTTCCCTATCTCCCTCAATATTCCTCTTTATCCTTTCTTCGTCCCCTTCTTTCACCCGTTCCCGTCCTCAAGTGTGACTTACTTCAGATCATACTTATCAATCTACTATGATTAGTCTTCCATTATCACAGGCTTCATATCAGCGTCATTTCCTTAACTCCTTTTACTCCTCCTATTTTGAATCCGCTTCTCCTCCCTCTGACGTTCTTTCTTTTCATGTTTCTCTTTCCTCGTCTACTAAAATCAGTTTTTTCCCTGCACCATCTCCACCACATTCCCTTTCCCTTCCTTTTTCTTCTACACTACCTCCACCACATTCCCTTCTCCTTCCCCTTTCTCTCATTCTCCTCTTCCATGTTACTTAAGATCAATACTTAAATATAACATCTTTGCATATAATTTAATGAGACTGTCTTCTCTCGTCTCCTTCTATCCCTACCATTTTCACCCTCTCCGCCGATCTCGCACTCTCCCCTTTCCTCTTCTCCTCTAACGTTGCTTTTATTCATGTTCTTACTTCTCTATTTACCTACTAAATATATTTTAATCTTCCCCTCCTTCTCATTTTTTCCCCACTTTTCCCCCTTCTCATGATAAATTCATCCATAAATACGACTTTCTTTTTATCGTCAAGTTCACAGAACGTTTTGTCCTTTTAACTCTTTTTACATCGCCTCCTCATTCACTTCCCTTTTCCTTCTTCCCCCTAATGTCCAGTCTCCTCATGCTTCTGCTTCCACGTTTACTAAGATTAATTTTTACATTTAGTCCATTCCCTTCCCCTTCCTTTTTCTCCTACACTACCTCCACCACATTCCCTTCTCCTTTACCTTTCTCTTATTCTCCTCTTTCTGTTACTTAAGATCAATACTTAAATATAACTTCTTTGCATATAATTTAATGAGACTGTCCTATCTCGTCTCCTTCTATCCCTACCATTTTCACCCTCTCCTCCGATCTCGCACTCTCCCATTTCCTCTTCTCCTCTAACGTTGCTTTTATTCATGTTCTTACTTCTCTATTTACCTACTAAATTTATTTTAATCCTCCCCTCCTTCCTCTCCTTCTCATTTTTTCCCCACCTCTCCCCCTTCTCATCATAAATTCATCCTTGAATACGACTTTCTTTTTATCGTCTAGTTCACAGAACGTTTTGTCCTTTTAACTCCTTTTACATCGCCTCCTCATTCACTTCCCTTTTCCTTCTTCCACCTAATGTCCAATCTCTTCATGCTTCTCCTTCCACGTCTACTAAGATCAATTTTTCTCCTCCACTTACTCTCATGCTTCTCCTTCCCCCTCTCATTTGTCTTCTTCTCCTCGTCATCATATAAAATTCATTTTTAAATATGATTCGTTATTGTCCTCTAGTTCAGTATGAGCGTCACTCTTCACCTTCTTCTACCCCTTCTCTCGCACTGTTCTTCTGTTCTCCACCCCCTCTACCTTAATGCTCTCTCTTCAGATGCTACTTGTCAAGCTACTAAGATTAGTCTTCCACATTCACATATAACTTGCTTTTGTTATTTAGTCTAGCGAATGTGTTGCCCTTTACGTCTACTTTATTTATTTTCACCGAATGTATTCCCCCTTAATGGCCAAGGTTCGATATTTTATGTCTACTTTAATTTCTTGATATGTCTCTATAGCTCATTTACCCTCTCCTCTTCTTTTTTCCCTATCTCCCTCTGATATTCCTCTTTATCGTTTTCCCTTCCCTTCCCTTCATCTCTACTTTTGTCATCTCTTCACCCTTTCCTTCTTCTCCCCTTCTTCCCCCTAATCTTCTTCTCTTCGTATTCCTCTTATTCTCATCTACTTAGATAAGTTATGCTTCTCTACACCCACTTCTCCAGTTCTCCTTTTTTCATTCCTTCCCCTAATGTCTCCCTTCTCTTTTTACTTCTCTTTTTATTTCCTAAGGTCATTTTCCTTCTCTTCCTCCTCCCACACATGATCTTCTCCTGACCTCCTCATCATCAATGACAAGCTACATACTTTTCAAATTTAGCATACTTCCTCTACTTTAATCACCAAAAACACAATGACCTAAACAAGGTCCAATTATATCACGTAGTCCCCTTTATTCTTCCTCCCCCTCTCCCATATTGGTCATCCTCTTCGATATTCCTCCCTTTTATTCTAATCTACTAAGAACAATTCTCATGTTTCTCCACCTCCTCTATATCTCATTCTCATTTGCCTTCCCCTCACCATCCTTCCTTGTCATCTCTCATTATGACTCTCATTGGTTTGATCTATTTTACCGAACTTTAGTGTCGCTACTTCAATACACCTCACCTCCTCCACATTCCCTCCTCCTCATTTTTTTCTCCCTCTCGGCCTCCTCATCATAGATTTATCCTTAAATATGGCCTTCTTTTTCTCGTCTAGTTCACTGAGCGTGTTATCCCTTTATCTCTTTTTACTCGGCCTCCTCAAGCACTTCCCTTCCCCTTCCCCTCTATTGCTCATTCTTTTCATGTTTCTCCTTGATTCATAAATGTCAAAGACGATTATAGACAAAATCCTCTCCTTGTTGAGAGGTAGGACACCTAACCGGGTTAAAGTTAGGCTTGAGTTTGGGTGTTTTTTCTGTCTTCGGCTCTCCCCTTGACGTATATCGAAAGGTTTGCCCCTCCCCTTGCCCCTTCCCCACTTCCCGGACCCATATAATAAAAAAGTGACTGGCGGTTGTTAAAAAAAACTCAAGTTTCTACTATATATATATATCGAAGATTTCGTCCTAATCCGACATTACTCGAAAGATAGTTGAGTGTCTTTTAAACGTGTTTCCTTGAAATTGTAAGTATCTGCTGTTACATCGAGACATTTTTTTCAATGAATGATGTGAATATTGTGAGAATTTTAAGACATTTAATTTCGGAGCCAAATCGGTCTGTAAAACGTGGATAATAACCTTCTAATTTTAGAGACTAAAATCAAGAATAAATTGTATGCAAAAGTTCATCAGAATGTGTTCTATGAATGGAGTATAACGACTAATAATCATTGTGTTGAGGGTGGTCGGGTCTGGCTTTTATGGAAACATGAAAAAGTGAACCTGACGATCTTGGAGTATATCAATCAGAGTATCCATGTTATGGTGACTACAAGTTCGGGGAAGGAATACTTCCTTACCTTCGTTTATGCGTTTAATTCGACCTTGGGCCGTGTTGAACTTTGGCGTAAACTGGAATCCTTTGCTCATATGGGGCCGTGAATGATCTTGGGCGACTTCAATTGTGTCGTCGATGCTCGGGAACGACTTGGAGGTATTTCTTCGGATGAGGCCATGAGCCAATTTCGGGATTGTCTTGCAACTTGTGAAGTTAATGATTATAAGGCATGTGGATCTTGGTTCGCGTGGAATAACAAACATAAAGTAGCGGAAACAAGAGTGTTTAGTCGTATTGATCGGTGTTTGGCTAATGATGATATGACTACTCTTTACCCGAATGGTTTTGCTAATTTCTTGCCGAAGGGAACATTTGACCATTGTCTGTGCATAGTTCAATTGGGGAGCCCACCGGTAAGGAAGAATCGTTCTTTCAAATACATGAATATGTGGAGTAGGTCCCCGGATTTCTTGTCCTGCGTGGGATCGATGTGGGAAGATCCAGTCAAAGGAACGAAGATGTTTCAATTGGTCACGAAATTGAAAAATCTGAAAAGACCGTTGAAGCAGCTTAATACGACCTGTTTTGCAGACATTGAGAACCGTTGCTGTCACGCGGAAATCTGACTGGAAGAGCTCCAAATCAAGCTGCGAAATGACCCCAGTTCAGCGCTGATGCAGGAAGAATCGAGCCTGAATGAGGAGGTTCATAGATTACAGGTTGCTCGAGCGGATTTTTGGGCCCAAAAATCGAAACAAAAATGGGTAAAAGATGGCGATGTGAATTCTGCGTTTTTTCATGGTATAATGAGGGCGCGTCGAGCTCACAACGCGATCTCCAAAATTGTTGATGCGGAAGGCCAAGATTGTTCAAATAAGGTTGAGATTGAGGGAGCGTTTCTTCGGTATTATTTAGCTCTTTTGGGGGAGTCTCGTGATGTCAAGCCTATTAACATGTCCATTGTCCGAAAAGGAAAATTATGCACTGAGGAGCACAAACAATGGCTCATTGAGAGTGTGACGGAACAGGAGATCAAGAAGGCGATGCACGATATTCCGCGTGATAAAGCCCCGGGGCCGGATGGTTTCTCGAGCCAATTTTTTATTGACTCTTGGGATATTATTGGTGGTGGTGATGTTAGTGCTATTCAAGATTTCTTCATATCAGGTAAACTTCTTAAACAGCTGAACTGTGCTATTATTACCTTGATTCCTAAAGTGAGTCGACCTCAAACTGTGAAAGAATTTAGACCTATTGCATGTTGTAATGTCGTGTACAAATGTATTGCTAAAATCATTTGTTCGAGGCTGGCTAAGGTTTTGCCCCAGATAATTTCTCCAACCCAGGGTGGTTTTATTGAGGAACGAAGTATAGTTGAGAATATCCTCATTTGCCAAGACCTGGTTAAAATGTACGGGAGAAGGCGGGTGTCTCCGAGATGCCTATTCAAAGTAGACATTCATAAGGCCTACGATAGTGTGGAATGAAGTTTCGTTGATTAAATGTTGAAAGCTTTGGATTTTCCTGAGCATTTTCAATCCTTGATTATGGAGTGCGTCACTTCTGTTTCTTACTCTCTATGCGCTAATGGTGATACCTTTGGTTTCGTTCGTGGGAAAAGAGGTCTGAGGCAAGGTGACCCGATGTCTCCGCTGCTCTTTACGATTTGTATGGAGTATTTTTCTCGGATTCTTACTCATGCCGAGAAGGATAGGAATTTTAGATACCATCCTAAATATAGCCCTATGAAGCTCACACATTTATTGTTTGCTGACGATCTGCTTCTTTTCTGCAAAGGGGAGACGGATTCGATGGAATTCTTGTGGAAGGCTTTTGCTATGTTTAGTAGGGCCTCGGGGTTGGTTATAAGTGTGGGTAAATCTCATGCTTATTTTGCTGGGGTCGATGAGGATAGAAAAGCAGCTATACTGCAATTTTCAGGCTGTGTGAAAGGTACGTTGCCTTTTCGTTATCTTGGGTTACCGATTCAAAGTTCTCGATTACGTAAAAATGATTGTGAGAAATTGATTGCTAAATAATCTCCAGAGTTACTAGTATTGGGGCTCGCAAGCTCTCGTATGCGGGTAGATTAACCTTAGTCCAATCAGTGTTGTCTCAGCTGCATAACTATTGGGCTATGGTTTTTATTATTCCGAAGTATGTTATGGCCAGAATTATTTCCTTATGTCGAAGTTTCCTTTGGGATGACGGTGTGGAGGGAACTAATCGGGCTCTTATTAGCTGGGATAAAGTCAGCTGTCCGAAATTGGAAGGAGGTTTAGGTCTGAGGGATCTTTACGTCTGGAATCAGGCTGCTGTTGCAAAGTTAGCTTCTTGGGTGTTTGACCAACCCGATCGGCTTTGGGTCAGATGGGTGAACAGTATATACTTGAAGGGGCGCGATTGGTTTGACTATCAGGCTAATACCGATGTCACCTGGGCCTGGCGAAAGATTTGTCAGGCTAAGGAGAAAATTAAAAGTATGTATGTGAACGGACTTTGGCATGGATCGTGCCCTCACTACGCGATCTCGGCTGGGTACGAGGGCCTTCGGACTCCCAATCCAAGGGTTCCTTGGGCTCGGCTCGTGTGGAGTGGTTGGAGCTTCCCTAAACATAGCTTTATCTCTTGACTTGTGTTTAGGGGTGCTCTAAACACTAGGTCTAAGTTATGCGGGTTTGGTGTTGCTGAATCAGACCGTTGTTATTTTTGTGAGTCACATGAAGAGAACTTGGAAGATCTGTTTTTGGGTGTGGATGGAGCTCTCAGATTGTGGCTAGTTTGGGGGAATGGGTCAAGAAAAGAATTCCGACTACAAACGCGCTTATGTGGGCAAGCAAGATGAGGGGATCGAAATTGCAATGCAACATTATTCGTGCTATGTTCAATGCTATGGTCTACCATGTGTGGAGGCAAAGGAATCTATGCAGAATTGAGGGATCAGTACAACGTCCGCATAATATTGCTGATTTGATAAAAATGGATGTACGAAATAGAATTATGTGCAAGATTAAATACCCTTTAAGTGCTCAAGATGCTAGATGGCTACATAACTTGATGTAGCCTACACTTGTACATTGATTCATTATTTTTAATACATACTTACCATTTACCAAAAAAAAACCTTCTAATTTGACCATTTCAGATGAATTTTTGAAAAATGTGAAATATTTTACTTTTCATCTAAATAGGACCCGTGTAACATAAAATAACTAACTGTTGTTAAAAAAAATGTAAAAGGAGTTGTGTCTCGAGTATATATATCGAAGTTTTCGCGCTAATTCATCATCACTCGAAAGATTGTCGAATGTCTTTTAAATGTGTTTATTTGAAACCGTACATACCTTATGTTCAACCACGTCATTTCAACAATGAATGAAGTAGTTAGTGTGCGAACTTAGAAATATTTAATTTGGAGACCAATCAGCCCGAAAAACATGGATAATAAGCTTCAAATTCGACCATTTCAGATAATTTTTCAAAAAATGTGAGACATTTTGCTGCTCATCTAAATATGACAAGCATAACACATAATAACTGATATTTTTGTAAAAAAATTATAAAAGAAGTTGTTTTTCGAGTATATATATCGAAGACTTCGCTTTAATTCCACGTTACTCGAAAGATAGTCGAATGTATTTTAATTTTTTTTATTTGAAACCGTACATACCTTATGTTTAACCGCGTCATTTCAACAATTGATGAATTAGTTACTGTGCGAATTTGGAGTCATTTAATTTCAAGACAAACCGACCGAAAAACGTGGATAACAACCATAAAATTCGACCGTTTCAGAAGAGCTTTCGAAAAATGTGAGATATTTGCCGACCATCTAAATCTGACACGTATAACATAAAATAACTAACAGTTGTTTAAAAAACTATAAAAGGAGTTGTATTTCGAGTATATATATCGAAGATTTCACGCTAATTTGATGTATTATTCGAAAGATAGTCGAATGTCTTTTAGATATGTTTATTTGAAACCGTATATACCTTATGTTAAACCGCGCCATTGCTACAATGAATGGAGTGTGTAGTTACTATGCGAATTTGGGGACATTTAATTTCGAGACCAAATCGGTCCGAAAAACGTGGATAATAACTTTCAATTCGACCGTTTCAGATGAGTTTTCTAAAAATGTGAGATATTTTGCTGGTCATCTAAATACAACCCGTATAACATTAAATAACTAACGGTTGTTAAAAAAAATTATAAAAGAAGTTGTGTTTCAAGTAGATATTTTGTTGATCATCTAAATATGACCCATATAACATTAATAAATAACTAACAGTTGTTTAAAAATTATAAAAGGAGTTGTGGTTCGTGTATATAATCGAAGATTTCGCGCTAATTCGATGTGTTACTCGAAAGATAGTCGAATGTCTTTTAAATGTGTTTGTTTGAAACCGTACATACCTTATGTTAAACTACGTCATTTCTACAATGAATGGAGCAGTTATTGTGCGAATTTAGAGATATTTAATTTAATTTCGAGACCAAACCGACCCAAAAACGTGGATAATAGCCTCAAATTTGACTGTTTGAGATGATTTTTCGAAAATGTGAGATATTTTGATGGTCATCTAAATATGACCCGTAGAAAATAAATTAACTAACGGTTGTTAATAAAATTATAAAAGGACTAGTGTTTCGAGTATTGATAAGTGTGTTTTGTAGTGCCTATTTGTTGTGTTTGGTCCCGGTTTCTCTTCTGGAATCGCTCTTTGGAGCGGTTTCTTGGCTACTTACGCTTCTTCTAGTTCATTTTAGGTTCCTAAGACCATTCTTGGAGAGGTGGAACGATTCCGAGTCGTTTCCGACACATTTGGAGCCAACGAAGAGAAGCAACGATCACACAGTAGCTTAGACTCGATCCCGAGCCCTTGGGACCCATTCCCAAGCCCCCGAGACCCATTCCCGAGCACCAAGAATCGATGAGAAGCATATGAGAAGAAAGTAGGGATCCTTGAGAGCTTATTTGAGGTCTACAAGACTCATCCCGGTCGGGATGTGGACCATCACAACCGGGATGAAGAGTACAAGCAAGGCGAGCCACTGTTGGCCCATCCCGGCCGGGATGATGATCCTTCCCGGTCGGGACCACCCTTCCCGGTCGGGATCACCACCCTTCCCGGCCGGGAAGGCCCAGCTACAGCCCGTGTTTCTTCTTTTCAATTCTTTTGCTCGTGTACCCTTATAAATACACTCCCTTTATATTGTTTAAGCACCTTAGACTCCTCTACATTATTCTAAACCCTAATTAGACTCTCTTAATCCTTAGTTTGGTTTACATTAATCTTTTCATAATCCTTGTTAATTCTAGATTAATTTAGTTAGTTAATCTTGTATTAAGGATCTCTTGAAGAATTCATTCAATCTTGACAACATTGGGTGGAGGTTTTTGGGTGTTCTTATAATACAAGTTTTCATCTTTTCATGCTCTTATTAGTTGGTATAATCTTCTTACTCTCTTTACTCTTAATCCTTGTTTAGTTACTCAAGTTCTAGTCTTTACATATTGTTCATTGTTCTTGTTAGTTCATAATGAATGTTTGGATTATTATGTTGATTTCTCTTGCTAGTGTTAGTATTAGTTTGATAATGTGTGAGTAGACTTATTGTGGGGTTAGTAGGGGGATTAAGTGTTGATTATGGGTGATTAGGGTTTGATTGTGAGTAAAGGTGAACTCTTTGTTATTACTAGTCACATATTGAGCACATTATGTGTTTGTTGAATTGCTTGTTTGAGTAGTAGTGGCCATGCTCCTCATGCTTGTCTTTCTCTTCTCACTGTGTGATTGATTTGTGGTTGAATCCTTGTGTATTGGGTAACATCTCGCATGAGTATTCGGGTTTAGTCTTTGACACGAAAGTGCGGACTTTGGCTTTGACGCGAGAGCGCGGACTGACCTTAGTTCCTAGGTGACACCTACACCCTCAATCTCCCAATTATCCTACTACACTTATGAACCCAAACTAACCCTACTCCTTCCCATATTGAATTCTCCATCTTGTTAGCTTATATTCACCTAGTTAGTTGATTGTTTTAGCTTTAGTGTTCCATTTAGTCCTTGTTGCATCTAGTTCATTGTCAATCTAGTTTCTCCTCTTCCAATCATCTTAGTTAATCAATTCTTGTCATTTCTCCATCTCTTTGTGTTGTTTTGGTAATTTAGTCTTGTTAGTGAGTTGACCCTAGTCTAGACCCTTCTACCGTCCCCGTGGACTCGACCCGACTTACCCTAGCTACCCGTTAGGATTAGTTGGACTTTACTTGTTGGTGGGGACTCACGGCAAAACCCTACCATCAATTTGGCGTCGTTGTCGGGGAGAGTGCATGTTTAGACTTAGTTTGCTTATTAGCTTGACTTAGTTACCCCTCTTGTGTTCTTTTTATATCCCTTGTGCATATTTTGTAAGCTTTTTCTTAGTTTCTTTAGCTTTCTTCTCTCTTTGTCTTGGGTTGTGTTTGTTTATTGTCTTTGCCTAGTGCCCATGAAGCACTAGGTGTTCTCACGTTTGTTCCAAGTGTGTAGTGCATGCCTAGGAGGAAAGACGACTTCTTTCTCTTCAATACAGAGCCGGAGAGACTCTTTAGAGCCTTTCGCCAATGGACGATTGACCGGGTTAGAAATTCTCAATCGGGTACTAGCAATACCATTGAAGACAAGCCCAAGGATTCGACTTTAACGAACAACCTCAAGGCAATACCGAAGGGACCTTCATCAATCCCTTTGGTACTTCTTTTAACCACTCTTCTCAACCTAGTTCTCCATCAACATCTACATCAACACCATCTACACCATCATCTCCTGCGTATCCAACAATGCCTAAGTTCTATTCTCGTTCAACAACGCCGGAAATTTTGTGGCAAAAACGCAATTTATCCAATTGGTTGAAAGAAGTCAATTTAGACTTGAAAACCAACGGAAGATCCTCATCAACACATGGAAACCTTCTCGGGCTATTGTGATGTCATTTCTCAACCGGGAGTAACCCAAGACCAAATTCGATAGGTCCTCTTCCCTTTCTCTTTAATTGGTAAGGCCAAGCAATGGCTCAAAGGTCTTCACAAGACGGCTCTTGGTATAGACACATGGAAGAAGCTAGCTCTAGCATTCTACCAACAATTTTGTCCACCGGAGAAGACTAATCTATTGAGAGCTTCAATCACGGGGTTTCAACAACGTGACGAAGAAAGTCTTTACGAATCGTGGGAAAGGTTTAAGGCCTTGATCCGTTCTTGCCCCCATCATGGTTTATCACAATGGTTCCTTGTCCAACAATTTTGGAATGGGTTATATGAAGAGTCAAGGGCCATACTCAATATGGGGTCTAATGGAAGGTTTACCGAGGTCGATGACGATCAAACATGGGCAAGAATTGAAGAAATGGCGGTCCACAATTCCCAATATAGTAGGCCTAGAAAGGCGAATCGAGGGGGAAGGCACGAGATTGATGCCATCACACAACTTAGTGCCGATCTTGGAGCACAATTGAAGACCCATATGGATACCATTGATAAGAAGCTCCAAAGCCATTTTGATCAAAGTCAAAGCACAAGTTCTTCCCACCAACATTCAATTCATCAAGTTAATGCTATGGGAGTGGTTCCTCTTACTTCTTATTATGGGATATGTGAGATTTGCGGGATATTTGGACATGAACCTCAACATTGTTGAGGTAGTATTGAGCAAGTGAATGCTTTTCAAGCATACAAGCAAGGTGTTCCATATTTCCCCCACAAGGGATGTGCCAAATCAACATATGTTCCAAGCTTCCCAACAACAAGCCCAACAACAACACCGTCCATTCTACGTTCCTCCTCCCTTAAGGGACAACAACCAAGGCTACCAAGGTTATCAAGGGAATCAAAGGCCTTTCAACAACTTCCAACAAAATAACCAAGGTGCCTTCAACAACAATCAAGGGTTCCATCAAGGGAACTTCAATCATCAAGGTGGTTTCCAAGGAAACCAACACTCTCAAGGCCTAAATCAAGGAAATTCTCAAGGGTTCCAAGGGAACTTTCAACAACAACAACAAGGGTCCCAAAATACTCAACAAGAAAACAAGCAAAGAAGCCGGTCTCCAATTCATGATTATGGCATTCCCCTAGCCATTACCAATACCCCACACAATCAACAATCTCCACCTAGAGATCCGGAGATACAAAAGACAATATTGGAGATACAAAAAAGCCAATTAGAGATGCAAAAAGCTCAACAAGAATTCTTTACTCACCTTCAAATGGAAAACAAGGCAAGAGATATGCATGTAAAAATGCTTGAAACCCAACTAGTTCAAGTAGCTTCGGGTAGTTCTTCAAGACAAAAGGAGCAACTACCTCCTCAAGGTGTATCGACGAAGTTTGAACATGTGAATTCCATCACCTTGAGGAGCGGTGCATCCTATGTTTCTCCCTTATTTCCTAGTGAGCAACAAGCCATGAAAGAAGTTGTATCTCCATCTCAAGCAAATGAAGGTTGGGGAAATCTCATGGAGGAGCAAGTCTTGTGGGAGGTTGAAAAACCTATTGAAGACAAACTTCCCCCACCCCAAAAAGAAGACAAGGGAAAGAAGAAAATGCCAATTGAAAAGTTCAAACCTAATGAGCAAGACAAGATACATATCAAGTTGTCTTTCACAACAAGGCAAATGAAGACAAACGTGGATGTTCAATATGACAAGTTCCTTGATATTGTGAAGAAGTTGGATGTGAGCATCCCTTTCACCAAGTTAATTACCCAAGTCCCGGCCTATGGAAAGTTTATGAGAGAAATCTTGGCTAGGAAGAGATCCGTGGAAAAGGAAGAGACCATAGCATTCACAAGAGAGGTGAGCGAGATCATTCAAGACTCTACACTTCCTAAATTGAAGGATCCGGGTAGTTTCTCAATCCCGTGCACCATAGGGAACTTGAAGATTGATAGGGCATTATGTGATTTGGGGGCGAGTGTGAGCATTCTCTCTTATTCTATTTGTGAGCGACTTGGGATGAAAGAGCTCAAATGTACCTCGATCACACTCCAAATGGCCGATCGTACGCTAAATCGACCATTAGGAATGTTAGAGGATGTGCCATTAAGAATAGGGAAATTCTTCATCCCGGTTGACTTTCTCGTGCTTGATATGCCGGAGGATGATATCACTCCTATTATCCTAGGGCGCCCGTTTCTACATACCGCCGGTGCAGTGATCGATGTCAAGAAGGGTAGGATTACTTTTAAGCTAGGCGATGAGAAGCTCATGTTTGACCTCCAAGGCAACACCTCGCCTATATATGAAGAATCATGTAATATGATCCATACCTTTAATGACAAAGATCTAGGAAATGAGTCGAGTGAAAGCTTGAAAGATGACAACTTGTGGGGAATTGAAGATGATGATTCCGAGCTTGGGGCGGATGAATGCCCATGTGATGTGATTGAAGACAAGTTACTTGGAAAGAAGAAGGTTGAGCCTCCCTTGGGGCCACATGAAGATAGATGGACGTTTGGGTATATACCGAAGGATCGCAAGTACAAGTTCAAGCCGTTGAACTTAGTAGAACGGGATGCCCCGGGAACGTCAAGGCAAGGTTGCGAAGACCCTTGGAGTGGAGGTTGGTATTCCACAAGCTTGATCGAAGATTTCTCGAGAGCCTTCGATTTGTTACTTCGTGCCCTTGAAGGCGATGGAGTGATCTATGATGTTGTTGAAAATTGAATGAAAAAAACCCACCACCCTTGGTTTGACGGAATTCCAAAAGAACCGTCTTATTGTATATATCTCTTTCTTGTTCTTTTGTGTGTTTGTGGAATTCTTGTTATTTGGTTGTTTGATGAGCAATGTGAGGGAGGGATTTTGATGGATGTTTTGAGCTTATTTGTAGGTGTGAAGTGAAGATGAAGTGTAGAGAGGAGTGGTTGTTGATAGAGCTTGGTTCTTGAGCAAGGAAGTCGGGTTTTTGAGCTTTTGACAAGCTTTTGGGGACGGGATTCTAAATCCCCGTGTGTTAGTTGCCATTTGGGTGAAGCTTTCATGAGGAATGAAGATGTAGAAGAGTCATCCCGACCGGGAAAAGTTTCATCCCGGCCGGGATGAAGTGTGCATGGAGTCGATAGCTACTGTCCAGCCATCCCGCTCGAGATGGTCAAGCTTCCCGACCGGGAAAGCATGATCCCGACCGGGAAGAGTTGCTCCCGCCCGGGATCGGCGCCAGCAGCCCCATTTTGCCTCTTCTCCGTCATTTGAGCCCACCCAACCACTTTATACCCCCTCCCAACCTCCCTACCTACCCTTGCACCTATCATATGACCCCTACACTTCACATGTACACCTTTATCATCACTACACACCGAGTTTCACCTCGAATCCCACCTCATTTACACCAATGCAAGCCTAAAGCTTCTACCGCGATTACATTGAGCATGAAGAGGAGTATCGATGATGAAGACAAGCATTGTGCCGCTATTGATCATTGAGACGATGGAGTTAGTGAGTTGCTAACCGGTTGGTAGGCGACTTTCCTTCTTTTCCGTCTTTTATAGCTACTCTTTACTCGTTTGTTCCCCTTCCCCTTATCATATTTGTGTCATGGTGGCCCTCGAGGCCTTGGTAGTCTTTGCTCCCGACTCTCGATGACGTGACTACATCGAGAGTCATTTCAAAAATCCAAATTGGCATGTAATTTCACTTTCTCTTTATTTTATTTTCTTTTGGTAGGATTTAGTCGGATTTAGGCGGAATCCGGGCTAGGTGACTTGATTACACCTAGTCCTCCCCTCTCATTTCCTTTTATTTTCTTCTTTTTATTTCTTCCCCCATCCAAATCTTTTCTTGTCTCGGACCTTGGTGACTTGATTACACCCCGGCCGGACACATTCTACCCTTTCTTTACCTTCATTTTGTTTTTTCGTTTTATTTTCCCTTTTTCTTTTCTTTTTTTGTGTCTTCCACACACTACTGATCGAACATGAGGACATTGCTCGGTTTAAGTGTGGGGGAGCGATATCTTAGGCTAGTTTAGTTTTATTTTCGTAGTTTTTTCGAAAAAATTCTTAAAAAACCCTAGAAATTTAAAAACAAATTCATAAAAAAAACCCAAAAAGATTTTCCTTTGTGTCTTTTCCTTTTGTGTCGTTGTGTCGTATTTTTGTTGTATTGTGTGTTTTTCTTCCCCAATTCCTTGTAGGTTCCTTGATCGCCGTGAGTTTCGAAAGGCTCAAGACATCCGGTAATACTCCTTCAATTCTTTTCCCTTTTTCTCTTTTTTTTGTGGAGTTTGGAGAAGATTTGTGATGGTGTGCTCGGGTGGAGCTTTGTGGAGATTTGTGGTTGATTGGTTGCTTATTTGGATGTTTCGGGGTGATGTTTGTTTTGTTTGTGTGTTTGTTTTCTTTTCTCTTATTTTATTTGGTTTTGTTGTGTTTGTCTCTTTTTCTTTCGTTTTGTTGTGTCTTTGTGTTGTCTTGTGTAATTTGTGTCTAGTGTGTAAAAAGGTTTTCGAAAACCCGGTTTTGAGGCTAGTGCGCAAGTGTTTACTTTCCCTTTCTATTGATCGGAATCGAGTCTTGGACTTTAGTCTAGTAGAATGACTTTAAATCAATGATTTCGTTGGTTTCTTACCTTGAGTCCACCTAGTCTACTAGGGATTTACTGCGGGATTTGCATTTTGACCACTTTGACCACCCACGGAGTGAAAAGGCATTGGTTGCCGAGTCCCGTCCCTTAGGTGACCGTGTTCGAAATTTCTTTGATTAGTCCAAGTTTCCCCCTTTTTGTGGGTTTGAAGGGAAGGGCCCGTCCCGACTTACCCATTTCCCTACCTCTTACACATTTTCCACCAATAAGTTGCAATTTGTTGAATTCTCGTACTTGGTTGCAAGAAATGCTTACAAAATTTGGCCAAAAGGGCAAACCAAGAAAAAGAAAGAAAAAAGAAAGAAAGAAAAGAAAGAAGGACAAGAAAAGGCACAACAAAAGAAAAACAAAATACAAAAGAAGAAAAAGAAGTGGCATAGCAACTCAAAAGGCAAATGCAAAAGAAAAGAATGCCAAAGAAAATCATCTCACAAAAAGAACTCTCCCCTTCAAAAATAAGCCTTTTTCCGACTATTACCGTGAAGAGCCTACCAAAGGACCGAGTCCCTAGGAAGGATGATAGCGGTAAATAGTTGGTCTTCCCCACTTTGCAACCTTATCCACCTTTTTACTTGGACTAGTTGGGCAATTTTGGACATGGGACGACCCTCTTGGCTCATCGCTAAAGGGGGCGGGGCTTCACTTACCTACAGTGTCAACTAACTCCGTGGTTCATCCTTTTTCCATCCCGCCTATCGTCCCATGGTACGTTCTTAGAAGGTTAGGAGGAACCTAGGTAAGTTACCAACGTTTTTATTGCTTTGTTGTCATACTATTAGGGTTTTGTCCATTTCGATTTGTGTTATTAGTTTGGGAACATTGTCACTTGCCTTGAGTCCCTAACCGGTGTTTCTTTCACCGCTTTGTAGAGGGAAGCGGTATTTGTTTCTTCTTGGATGCAACAGTTTGGTGTTTGTTTGTTTGTTTGTTTGTTTGTTTGTTTGTTTGAGTGTTTGTGTGTTAATGTGTTTTCTTGTTCAGTTGTATCCACAGTTTTGTCGCAAGACCTCACTTGCCTTGCGGTGAGCACTTTTCCTCTAAGTGTTCTCGCGTGAGTTGAAAGGGCGTAGGGTGCGCTAATACCCGCTCGGTTAGTAGTCTAGTTTCTTTTAGTTTTTAGTTAGTAGGTGCTTACTCGAGGGCGAGTAAGGGTTAAGTGTGGGGGAGTTGATAAGTGTGTTTTGTAGTGTCTATTTGTTGTGTTTGGTCCCGGTTTCTATTGTGGAATCGCTCTTTGCAGCGGTTTCTTGGCTAATTACGCTTCTTCTAGTTCATTTTAGGTTCCTAAGACCATTCTTGGAGAGGTGGAACGATTCCGAGTCATTTCTGACACATTTGGAGCCAACAAAGAGAAGCAACGATCACCCGGTAGCTTAGACTCGATCCCGAGCCCTTGAGACCCATTCCTGAGCCCCCAGGACCCATTCCCGAGCACCGAGAATCAATGAGAAGCATATGGGAAGCAAGTAGGGACCCTTGAGAGCTTATTTGAGGCCTACAAGACTCATCCCGGTCGGGATGAGGACCATCACGACCGGGATGAAGAGTACAAGCAAGACGAGCCACTGTTGGCCCATCCCGGCCGGGATGATGATCCTTCCCGGTCGGGATCACCACCCTTCCCGGCCGGGAAGGCCCAGCTACAGCCCGTGTTTCTTCTTTTCAATTCTTTTGCTCGTGTACTCTTATAAATACCCTCCCTTTGTATTGTTTAAGCACCTTAGACTCCTCTACATTATTCTAAACCCTAATTAGACTCTCTTAATCCTTAGTTTGGTTTACATTAATCTTTTCATAATCCTTGTTAATTCTAGATTAATTTAGTTAGTTAATCTTGTATTAAGGATCTCTTGAAGAATTCATTCAATCTTGACAACATTGGGTGGAGGTTTTTGGGTGTTCTTATAATACAAGTTTTCATCTTTTCATGCTCTTATTAGTTGGTATAATCTTCTTACTCTCTTTACTCTTAATCCTTGTTTAGTTACTCAAGTTCTAGTCTTTACATATTGTTCATTGTTCTTGTTAGTTCATAATGAATGTTTGGATTATTATGTTGATTTCTCTTGCTAGTGTTAGTATTAGTTTGATAATGTGTGAGTAGATTTATTGTGGGGTTAGTAGGGGGATTAAGTGTTGATTATGGGTGATTAGGGTTTGATTGTGAGTAAAGGTGAACTCTTTGTTATTACTAGTCACATATTGAGCACACTATGTGTTTGTTGAATTGCTTGTTTGAGTAGTAGTGGCCATGCTCCTCATGCTTGTCTTTCTCTTCTCACTGTGTGATTGATTTGTGGTTGAATCCTTGTGTATTGGGTAACATCTCGCATGAGTATTCGGGTTTAGTCTTTGACACGAAAGTACGGACTTTGGCTTTGACGCGAGAGCGCGGACCGACCTTAGTAACTAGGTGACACCTACACCCTCGATCTCCCAATTATCCTACTACACTTATGAACCCAAACTAACCCTACTCCTTCCCATATTGAATTCTCCATCTTGTTAGCTTATATTCACCTAGTTAGTTGATTGTTTTAGCCTTAGTGTCCCATTTAGTTCTTCTTGCATCTAGTTCATTGTCAATCTAGTTTCTCCTCTTCCAATCATCTTAGTTAATCAATTCTTGTCATTTCTCCATCTCTTTGTGTTGTTTTGGTAATTTAGTCTTGTTTGTGAGCTGACCCTAGTCTAGACCCTTCTACCGTCCGCGTGGACTCGACCCGACTTACCCTAGCTACCCGTTAGGATTAGTTGGACTCTACTTGTTGGTGGGGACTCACGGCAAAACCCTACCATCAAGTATATATATATCGAAAATTTTGCGCTAATACGACGTGTTACTCGAAAGATAGTCGAATATCTTTTAAACAAGTTCATTTGAAATTGCACGTACCTTCTGTTACACCCGAAACATTTCTACAATGAATAAAGTAGTTACTATGCGAATTCGGAGACGTTTAATTTCGGGTCCGTATCGGTCTGAAAAACGTGGATAATAACCTCCAAATTCGATCGTTCCAAATGATTTTTAGAAAAATATGGTATATTTTGTTCGCCATTTAAATGACCAGTGGTTGTTAAAAAGAACTCAAAAAAGTGTGCAATTTCGAGTATATATCGATGATTTCGTGCTACTTTTACGTTACTTGAAAGGTAGTCGATTATTTTTAAAATGTGTTTATTTGAAAACGTGCGTACCTTTTGTTACACATAGACGTTTTTTTAAATGAATGAAGTTGTTGCTATGCATTTTGAAACATTTGATTTTGGGACCAAATCGCCCCAAAAACTTGGATAATATCCTTCAAATTCAACCATTTCATATGATTTTTCGAAAATATATGAGATACTTTGCTGGTCATCTACATAGGATCTGTGTAACATAAAATTACTTAGAGTTGTGTAAAAACCTCTAAAATTAGTGTAGTTTCTCATATATATCGAAGATTTCGCAATAATCGACGTTACTCAAAAGACCGTCGAGTAACTTTTAAACGTATTTATTTTAAACCGTATGTACATTCTGTTACACTGAGACATTTCTACAATGAACGGGGTACTTACTGTGCGAATTTGAAGACATTTTATTTCGAGACCAAATCGGCACCAAAAACGTGATCGTCTCTGATGATTTTTAGAAAAATGTGAGATATTTAGTTGACCATCTAAATAGAACCCGTGTAATATAAAATGAATGATGGTTGTCTAAAAAACTCAAAATAGTTCAGTTTCTACTATATATATCGAAGATTTCACTCTAATCCAACGATGGTCGAAATATAATCGAGTGTCTTTTAAACGTATTTATTTGAAATTGAACGTATCTTCTGTTACATTGAGACATTTCTATAATGAATGAATTAGTTACTGTGCGAATTCGGAAATTTAATTTCGGGATCAAATCGGTCCAAAAAACGTGGATAGTAACCTTCAAATTCGACTGTTTCTGATAATTTCCCAAAATATGTGTTATATTTTGATTGTCATTTAAATAGGACTCGTATAACATAAAATGACTAAGACTTGTTAAAAAATATCTAAAACGGATCCAGTTTCGAGTACATATATCAAATTTCGCGCTAATTCGATGTTTCACAAAAGATAGTCGGTAATCTTCACCACATAAAAGAAAAGTTGCCCACATCCTACAACAATCTTTACCATTTACTCTTTATGGATACCAGTGCACTATAAATTCGTTATCAACCACAATGTTATAAATGTACATGTAAATGTAGTTTAGACTATATAATCGGGGACTCGAATTTAGACGATAATGCTGCTATTGCTTCTAAGCTATAAGTAGGGAGTACGTCTTTTAGTAATTACGGACTGCATTCTCGATTAATATACCGGTACTTGTAACGTTTAGCCCAGAATAGATAGTTCACGAAGTTTAGCCCACTTAAGACACACATGACCCAGTAAGACCGATCCGACCTATAATGATTCAAGTTAGCACCAACGAGCCATGGAGTGTGTCCGGACAATCCAGTAATCTGATTCACAACAGAAACTAAAACCGAACTCATGTGGTACCCGACTGCCAATGAAGCCCACGAAAACGATGTAGCCAATGACCGCATACTTGCAAATGCTTCAGTAAAGAAAAAATTCAATAAACCCGCCAAGCTAAACAAATCAGCAGACCCGAGAAGCAAGTACTGGATTGCGATCCATAAGAAGGTTATCGGAAGTGGGTCAGTGGACTCTGAAAGCCCTTGATGTAAAGCAACTTGTTTCATTCTTCCATATATTTGACATACTAGCATAGAAATCAACCTTCCAAACTGTTAATGGTAATTGGAGACATGATATATAATAATTACACTTAGCATTATTATCCATCCAACAAAGGTGAGACAGAAATTCACGTTTATATTAAACAATTGACAGCAGCCGCATACCTATACTAAATAATTGACAGCAGCATACCTATATTTCAAAAAATAAAAAAGGGAAAAGTGATGGAAGAGGAAAGTGGACAGTGACAGATTGACGGCAGCCGCATACCTATCAAAGTGCAGCAGTGTGGAGTAGTCTACTCCTTCAGTACTATATTAAACAATGGAGAGTAGCTAAGCAAAGTACAAGAAAATACTAATATGAGGAAAACACTGATGTAAGGCTCCTTTTTTTTTCCTCCAATTTTACTCTTTCTTTTTTTTTTTTGGTGCAAATGTAAGTATATATATATATTCCAACATCCGAATTCATCAAATACAAGCACCAACCACCTATTCAATTAGTATATCAATAGAGCTGAGATATTTACACGGTAATATGTGTATTATATGTTTAATCCTTATGCAGACTTCCTTCTTAACAAGCTCCACTAATCTATTTGGATGATCTATCTTCTGGAGCAATCTCCCCTGATTCCTATTCCTCCATACTTGATACCAGACTGCAAGAATACCTGCCGCATAGATCTGTTTCAGTAACAGCTATTTGGTTCGAAGCCTTTTCCACCAGTTCGCTGTTTCTTGCAGTGGAATATCTTGTTGCATCCACAGGGAAAGACTCCTAAAACACCGCTGCACATACTCACATTGGGTAAATAGATGCTCATGTGTTTCAGTCGCTGCACCACAGATAACACAGTCTAAATCCTTCACAATGCTCATTTTTGCAAGCCGATCCTTAGTGAGTAACCTGTTATGACTAATTAACCAGGCTATAAAACTATGTCGAGGAAGGCTTATTCTATTCCAAACCATCTTATCCCAAGTAATTACTTGCCCATGAGTCCGCATCCAATCATACCCTTCATTCACCTCATAATTTCTATGTTGAGCTATTAGCAATGGAAACAGATTATTGGAAAAGAATTTATCCTTAACCCAGCAAATCTTTCTCCAAGACCAGCTGGAATTAAGAGGAGGTTGATATGTAGCCCAATCTTTGTCTTTTAAGTAAACTGAATGCACCCATTTTACCCACATGTGATCCGCTTTACTTGCCACCCACCAAGCATACTTACCTATGGAAGCTATATTCCATATATGCAAGTTCTTCAACCCCAATCCCCCTTCCCGTTTAGGGCAGCAAACATTTTCCCAAGCTATCAATGGTGGAGACTGATAATGTTCACTCCCCTTCCACAAATAGTTTCTGCAAATAGCATTGATTTTAGCTATAATTGAGGTTGGAATGATGAAAATACGAGCCCAGTAGCCATGTAGATTACTTAAAACAGCCTGAACCAAGACTAATCTCCCACTGTATGATAATTTCCTCGCCCCCAAACCCCTTATTCTGCTAACAATCCTTTCAGTTAATATATGACATTCAAGCACCGAAATCTTCTTTGAAGACACAGAAATCCCCAAATATTTGAAAGGAAGAGACCCCTTGGTTAATCCCGTAGCATCAACAATCTGCGCTTGATCAGCCAATTTAACTCCATTATAGTAAATACTAGATTTACTTTGATTCATGATAAGTCCAGAAGCAGCTGAAAAACAGCCAAAGGCCTTCATTAACCAATTAACCGAAGATGCATTTCCTTTGCAAAATAACATCAAATCATCTGCAAAACAAAGGTGACTAAGCTTAATTTGTTTGCACATTGGGTGGAATCTATACTCAGTTTTCTCCTGAACCACCATTATAATCCGACTTAAATACTCCATACATATCGTGAAGAGGAGGGGTGAAAGGGGATCACCCTGCCTCAATCCTCTTTTAGTTTTAAAGAATCCAAAATTTTCTCCGTTAAGCACCAAGGTGTAACTGGGAGAAGTGAGACACTCCATGATAACCTTAGTGAACCCCGAAGGAAATTCCAAAGCTTCAAGCATATCTTGGACAAAAGACCATTCAATAGTATCATAGGCTTTTTGCATATCTATTTTCATAATAACACGAGGGGAACACTGTTTCCTGTTGTATAATCGAACCAAATCATGACAGATGTGTATGTTCTCCACAATGTCTCTCCCCTTCACAAAGGCACTTTGACTAGAGGAAATGATCTCCGGTAAAATGCTGCTAAGTCGACTGCATATAACCTTGGAAAGACACTTGTAAATCGTGTTACAACAGGCAATGGGTCGGAACTGTCCCACATTATCTGGGTTGCTTACCTTGGGTATTAGTGTAAGCAAGGTATTACTAACTTGCTTCAGCAATTTCCCCTGAACAAAGGCATCCTGAATTGCTTCATACACACTTTGCCCTGTTATATTCCAAGTGTCCTTAAAAAACTGACTAGTAAACCCATCAGGACCTGGAGCTTTGTTGCCCTTAATGCTAAACATCGCTCTCTGAACCTCTGTCATAGAAACGGGCTGTATCAGGTGTTTCCTATGCTGATCAGTTAGTATGGCTCCTTTCCTTACAGTAGGTTGATGAACTTTAGTGACTATCTTTCTCTCCCCAAGAATATTTGTAAAATACCTAAGAAATGCATCCTGAATATCTGTAGGACTAGTGAGGCATTCCCCTTGTTGATTTTTAATTTGAATCACCTTATTCATAGCCCGTCGTTGCTTAATGGAAGCATGAAAATATGCGGTATTCATATCCCCCTCCTGCAACCCAGTAACCTTGGCTTTTTGCTGCAAAAACTTATATCTCGCTTTGTCTAGGATGTTGAATTGTTTAGATATTGCTCGTTCATAATGCATAAGCGTAGTATCCCTGGGCTGTACCACCAGTTGTTTCTGAATATTATGGAGAGCAGTCTCCATGATATTGGCCATATTTTCCACATCCTTGAATTGCGTTTTATTTAGATTCCACAAAACAGGTTTAAGTCCCTTCAATTTTGTAACCACCTGAAACATTGGACTCCCCTTAATTCTCATATTCCAAACCCCAGAAATTAGATCCCTAAAGTTTGTTGCAGAAGACCACATATTAAAATACTTGAATGAGTACTTCCTTTTCCACCCTAGATGATCAAGAGAAATAATACCCGGGCAATGATCAAACAATCCCTCAGGTAGGAAATTAACAAAAGAGTCAGGGTAGAGACTAATCCACTCACTGTTAACCAATACCCTATCCAGTCTACTATAAACCCTAGTCCCCGGCTCATGTTTGTTATTCCATGTGAAGTGAGCCCCAATTGTTTTCATCTCAGCAAGCTTGCAATCCTGTATACAATCAAAGAAAGGTTGAATCTCCGCCCTACTCACAGGGAGACCAATCTTCTCTTCTCTACTTAAGACATTATTGAAATCCCCACAAACTATCCAAGGCCCTTGAGTCATATGGGCATATTGCCTCAATTAATCCCATAAAGGAAACCGATCAGCTGGTTTATTATGACCATACACCATGGTACACCAAAAGAACTTATCAACACCTATTAAATGAACCTTCATATGAATGGATTGATCCTTCACATCCTCAATATTAACTTGATAGATCCTAGGATTCCACAAGCACCAAATTCGACCTCCTGTATGAGCCTTATTATTAGTAGTTATAGACCAGTTAGTGAAGACATTACTCACATTAGGCCAATTATTAGTATCAACTTTAGTTTCTAATAAGCCAAAAAGATGAACTCTATTATTATGCATAAACCATCTAATTTCTTCCTGCTTCTTGACTTTATTCATACCACGGATATTCCAAAATCCAATGTTATCCATGAATAACAGTGTTTGACTGCATTCCTCCCCCTTCATCCTCATACCTTACCTTATCATGGCCTCCACTTGTTGCTGTTAATATTTCCAAGAAGCTAAGTCCCTCAGTTGTGTATGAGATACCTTCATTACGATTGGGTTTAAGAGGCACTTTAGTGACTGGTAGCTGACTAGTAACAGGCACCTGAATTACAGTAGGAGTGGCTATTGGTTCCTTTTCTGATTCCTTTGCTGGATTGATTCTTCCAACAGGCTTCCAGACTTGCTTGGGTTTGATGGATTCAGCCTTAATGCGGCACTGTAACTCATTATGCCCCATCCCTTTACATCTGTGACAAGCAATGGGTAACCAATCATACTCCACCTTAACCTGCTGTTCCACCCCCTTTTCATCCAGAAATCGCAAAACAGAAGGGAATTCCTGCCCCACCTCAACCTCAATAAGGATCTTAGCATAACCTAAGAATTGTCGAAGCTCTGTGGTTGGAGCGCTGCGTACTACTTTCCCTATTATACCTCCAATTTTACGCAGACAATTAGCACCCCAGAACTTAATATCCAGGTTCATCAATTTCACCCAAATCGGTAGTCTCTTGACTTCATATTTCAGTAATTCAATAGATGCATTCCACTCATGAATTATCACAGGCTTATTGTCAAACATTAAATGCTCTGACAATAAAGCTTGTTGTTGAGACTCAGCATCTAAAAACCTGACCATGAATATGCCGTTTGGCAGAAAAGATACCTTATCGATCTTCAGATTCCTCCAAATTCTATGCAGAAAACCAGATAGAACACTCCAAGGAGGATTTGCTCCCACAACAAATCCATACACCGCTGTGCTCCAATATTGCAACTCCTCTTGGACATCCTCTGCTGTTAGCTGTAACAGAGTGGGACTTTCATTTACCATAGCATCACTCTCACTCGGCTCCTCAATGGTCTCCTCCTCCAATACATCCTCCAGGTTGACCTCAATCTCCTCGAAAATTGATTTATCTTGCTTCGAGCTTTGTCCTTTCTGCATTTTTTGTGTAATAGAAGAAGAATTAGTATTGTTGCTATTATTTTTGTGAGTATTAGATGATGAACTATTACTATTATTTGTGTGTTTTTGATTTGATCCGCGTCGAGTTGAAGCTGAGTTGTTCACCTTCCGGTATTTCGCCATTGCTGATCACGGAAAGCTTTCTCTCACTTCTTTATCTCTCTAAGCGGTTAACTCTCTCCTTACGATTTTACAAATTCTCTCCTTAATTTCTAAACTCCATCGCAATTAACAAAAGTCCCATTAGATTACAACATAATCAACCTAGGATTGATGAAACTCAAACTTAATTAACACAAATCTCATTAATCTCCAACCCAATCAACTCCAAAAAATCATGAAACTCCAACCTAGTCAACATAAATCCCATCAAATTTCAACCTAATCAATCCAGAAATCATCAACATCAAAACCCATGATTCGTAACTTAGATCATAGTACAACGAAGGGCAAAAATTCAAGAACAATTAAGTGCACAACAAGGGTTCGACGAAATGCCACACGGAAAAACAAAGGGCAAAACCGTAAAACACAGATATATACACAAAACCCATTACAGTAAACAACATCAACATCAGAACTCATGATTCGTAACACGGATCATAGTAAAACGAAAGGTAAAAATTCAAGAACAATGAAGTGCACAGCAAGTGTGCGACGAATTGCCACCACAGAAAAATAAAGGGTGAAACTATATATTCACAAAACCCATCGCAGTAAACATCATCAACATCAAAACCCACGATTCGTAATTCAGGTCATAGTACAAAGAAAGGTAAAAACAATATACAGATAATCTCAAAGTAATCGAAACCCTAATTAACTGAGAATTGTTGTGTATCACGAGCATCTCAAATTAATCGAAGCCCAAATCAAAATTGTTTTCAGCAATCAGATCAAGGAAAATAAGGTGTTCATCAAATCCTCAAGAAATCTCACAAAACTCCCACAAAATCAATCGAAGAAATAACAAATTACTCAAAATCAATGGATTCTTCTTCGTGCCGACTTCGATGGAGTACGCCGATGACGACAAATCGTGTGTGATGAAGGCGGATAGGATTAAACTTATCAAATCAAACGAAATCAAATGAAACAAGGTCAGATACAAAAAAAACTTACACCAAATCGATCTTGGAGAAACGAAACGAAGAACAGCAAGATCGGACAATGGCTCATCTCATCCTCAAATAATCACATCTGAGATTTCTTCACATGATTTCACAACAGGAACCTGCAAAATCGGAGCTCAAACTATAGATCGGCGAACAAACAACACGAATCACGAACCAAAACCACGAAATTCGTTAATCTGCACATGTAAACGGAAACGGAAGTGAAACTGAAAAAGTAGAAGGAGAAGAAGTGTACCAAGTGAATGAAAGCAAAGAAGGAAGAGGGAAAGTGAGCCGGTAGCTAAAGAAACAAACAAAAACCCATTAAAACCCAGTAATACTCATTAAAAAAAATTGTATGAATCAAAGGTTTATATCAAAAAGATTGAACCTTTCCAAAAACATGTATTAGCTAGCAATATTCAAATGATGAACAATTAGCTCAGAAACCGGAAATAAAAAAACAAAGTAAATAAATAACACAAATTCGAGAAATTACAGCGAAGAGTGGAACAATATCAGCAATATCAACTTTAATTAATCACCAATGAAACCACAGTTGATGACGAATATAGAGAAATTAAAGCGAGAACATCACGAAGCTAGCAATCATCGAACTAAACACAAACAAAAAGCATCAATATCAACTTCAAATCGAAATGAGCAACCAAAAACGATGAAAAATCAGCCAACAACAACAATAACATCAGAGAAACTACAGGGAGAACAATGAATTAGCTAGCAATCATCAAACGACTAACAATCAGCTCAGAAATCAGAAATCAACAACAAAATACGAATAAATAACACAAATAAGAGAAATTACAGCGAAGAGTGTATTTACCTCCAAATCTCATTGTTCCATTTTTTCTCAAAATCATGCATCTTACAAATTCCCCATATTTGAAACTTACTATCATAATTCATGTTCATAAACCCCAAAATAACTATTTAATTGATCATGACAATAACCTGATCATTTGTTGAACTGCAGAAAGCGTCAAACGGAGATTTCCAATGGCAAGCGCACCCTGCACAAATAAAATCAATAAAATCGAATCATCGTCATAATCAATACACAGATGAAAAGTAACACGCAGAAGAAATCATCGAACCATCGAATCAATGTCATCATCCAAAAAGCAACCTGAGACAAACAAAAAAAGTCAAACATGACCTGAAACGACCCGAGATAAGCATTGGCCTGCGAAGGTTATAGAAAGGCTGAAAATGAGCTAACTTTACCTTTTCCACAACGGAAATAGAGTCGGGATCATGGCAGGTTCCCCTAGTGAAGTTCCCACAGGCTCCTGAAGGGTCCCCAAAGCTGGGAAACTTGATAGAAGAAATCGCAGCGTTGCCAGTGCCAGGGCAACTTAGTTTTGCAGTTGCGCTAGTGCAAGATTCAACTGAGATCGAAGGATGATCCACGGACACAACAGTACAAATGCTGGAAACTTTCCTCTTAGAAAATCTAATCTGAGTTGGATCTCCGCCTCTTTTTTCAAAGATGACCAGCACGTTGCCTGATGGCTTGAACCGAGACCTCGGGATGTGATATCATCGCTGCATTCGCTCCCCACATCCTGTGCTACAGTTATTCTCTGAAAACACTCCCCGGTAATCACAATGATCGACATAGTTATCATACTTGGAACTATTGATAAGCCAGTAACGTCTGATATGCTCTCCGTTCAACCAAGCTGAGCCTTTCCACATATGGATCATGTCTAACCCAATGGGCTCATTGTCAGATGGTGCGTCCACCACAGTCTGCAGACGACAAGCGACCATCAGACGGTTAAAACTTAAAAGAAAGGCAAATTCGAAAATCAGAGGTTGCATTGCTCTACCTTGTACCATGTAAGTGGTTGCTGCTTAGGTGGTTCGCCCGTGATTGGTATCCAATTGGAGCTTTCCTTGTATAGATTTAAGTGCTCCCCTACCCTAAAAAAATCAAACTTTGATCAAACATAACCTACAACAACCAAAAAATCATGATAATTGATCAGCAACTCAGTCAATGTAATAGCGAAATTACCTGACAAGCGCATCCTGCACAATTAAAATCAATAAAACCGAATCATCGTCATAATCAATACACATATGAAAAGTAACACACAGAAGAAATCATCGAACCATCGAACCATTGTCATCATCCAAAAAACAACCTGAAACAAACAAAAAAAGTCATGAGTATTCATCAACAACTAAAAAAATCATCTAGATGTTCCCGAGAACCCTAAAAAAATCAAACTTTGATCAAACATAACCTAAAACAACCAAGAAATCATGATAATTGATCAGCATCTCCGTCAATGTAATAGCAAAATTACCTGATGAGCGGCGATGAAAAGTTCGACCAACAATGAAAACCCAAATGAGAAAACGAAAATGAACAGAAACCGAGAATCAGAGGCAAGATGAGAAATAAAATAGCAACCCAGATGCAACCAAACGAGAACCAGCAAACCACCTACAACAGAACCCAAATCAGAAACCGAAAACGAACAGAGAACGAGAATCAGAGGCAAGACGAGGAATTGAGAGAGAAATAGAGATGAGGGATAGGGAGTTTAAAAAGAAGTTTGAATTTACCCATATCCAAGATCTGAAACAGATTCAACAGCCTGAAAAAAACTAAATGAAATTTCTGTAAAGGCAACGAGACCCATATCGCTTCGAATAAGCAATGAAACCAATAAATTCCAATGCGAAAAAAAAATGAAGACAATCCTGATCAATAAATAAATCAATAAAGAACATCAGGTCAGCGAGTAATCAAAGGATGGAGGCGTCGTACCTCGATCGGATTGCGATGAAGCTCGAACACGATGATGATGATGACGATGGCGATCACTGGTGTGGGACCAAGTCGAAAATCTGCGATGAACTTCAACAACAAAATAAATCAGGTCGATTGATCTCTGATTACCTGTTCACCGACAGTCAGTAGGGTCCAGCAGAAGCTTCAACATTGATCGACGAACGCTCACCGTGAATCACTAACCAAGACAACGAAATTCGTCAATCTGCAAACGTAAATGGAAACGGAAATTAGACAGTAAATGGAAAAGAGAACGAAAAAGTATAGAGAGAAGTACCACAGTGAGATGAATGACAGCAAAAGACGGAAAGGAAAGTAGAGAGAAGGAGCGTGAGGGAGAAGCAGAGGAAAGCGTGAAGAAGAAGCTGTTGCCCCACTGTATACTCTGTTTTTTCTTTTTTGAACCACTGTTGCCCCACTGTTCTAGCTAAGAGCGATCAAATACAAGAAACCTCAGTTCTAGCTTCATCTTCCTCAAAAAATACAAAAACTCAAGAGATAAGGTGGATGTAGCAGTGACCGTCTCCTGAACCGACGCCCAAAATACAAAAACTCAAGAGAAAGAATGAATTAAAATGGCGGGAAATACCTCGACGATTATTAAAAATGGCGGTCCGACAATCAGAAACCCTACAAAAAGGGGAAAAAGCAATAATACCTAGATCATCCGAATCCCTTGAGAAAACTAAACCTTGTGATCGATCAGTCCACCCCAAAGAACTGAAATCAAGACGAGAACGAAGAAGACCCGCATCAGAAAAGTACATGAAATCATCAACAAAAGCAAAAAAGCAAAAAAAAAACCTAAAAATTCAAAGAGAATGTATCTAGATCTAGAAATACAGAGAGAAGGAGAGTAAAAAAGGAAGAAAAAATTGCAGAAGACACAAGCGAAAGAATGAACGAAAGTGGCGGAAAATACCTCGAGGAGCAAAAAAAATGGCGATCTGATAATCAGAAACCCTTAAAAAAGGGAAAAACAATAATAGTTGGATCATCGGAGTCCCTTGAGAAAGTGAAACCTAGATCTAGAAATATAGAGAGAAAGAAAGTAAAAAGGAAGCAAAATTGCAGAATAAACAAGAGAAATAATGAATGAAAGGGGCGGAAAATACCTCGAGCATCCAAAAAAAATGGCGGTCCGACAATCGGAAACCCAAAAAAAGGGAAAACTCAATAATACCTGGATCATCCGAATCCCTCTAGAAAACTAAACTTTGTGGTCGATCCGACCACCTGAGACGAAAGGGAAAGAAGCAATATCAGTACAAAAAAAATTATGAGGATTAGAGAGAGAAGCGAGGAAGGAGAGTAGAGAGAGAAGCAAGGAGGAAGAAATGGAAGGAGGCAGCTAGTGCTGTTCATAAATCGGTCTAGACCGACCAACCGGACCGAACCGGACCGGCCGGTCCAGACCGAACCGGGACCTGCCCATAACCGGTCCGGTCCCCGGTTTTGCTTCCACTGACGATCCGGTTTCCGGTCCGGTCCGGGCTAAAACCCGGAAAAAACCGGTCCAGACCGGAAGACTGGAGTTGAGTAATTACCGCCTATTGAACTACTTCTCCAGAGTTTGAAAATTCTCAATATTCTCAAATATTAACTTTGTAAATCGTAATATTCTTAAATCCTAACTTACCATAACTCAATCATCATAAATCCTAGTAATATGCAATTTCCTAAATAATTTCTATTTTCTAAATAATTCAAATTTCAAAACTATACTAATTACTAAGTTACTACTTACTAGTTAGTAGTTACTAATATACTTATATATAATATACTTATATACAATAACATGATAACATCCTCTTAATATACTTACTAGTTACTATAAGTAATACATAATACATATACGTTAAGTCGTTAACATCCTCTTAAATACCTAGTTCTTGAATCTTGAACCCACTTTGAGGGTAAACCGAGTTCTTAGTCTCGCACAGTCGCACTCTCGGTCTCTCGCTACTCGCTATCATCATTCATCAGTCATCAAACTCATCATCAATTCATCTGCATCACTGCATCAGTACTTCGAAAGTTCGAATTGTTCAAAACGGCAAAACAGGAACAGCCCGAAGAGGTATTTCGTGCTGAGTATACTTGTGTTCTGTATTTTGTTTGATAGGTTATTCGCAAAGTAAATCGTGATCATGAATCATGATTGTTGTATACTTGTATTTTGTTTGATGAGTTTTATGAATCGTGATCATTATGAGTTTTATTTCTTGTTTTCTTCCGACTTGTGTTGTACTGTTGTGTCAGTTGTGTGTTGTGACTCTTGTGAAGTTGTGAGTATTGTGAGTTCTGTGTAAGTAGTAAACAATTAAGTAGTAACTATTAAGTAGGGAGTGTAGGCCTGTAGGGTCTAGGGATATATAAGTATATGCTTAGGGAGTTAGGGATATATTCATATATATGAATATGCTTACACGACTACAAGACACGAGTACTGATGACAGTGATGAGTTACTACTTTATTGCCTATTTCACTATTTGCCTTCATAGACTTGTACTTATTAGTTTCTTATTTTAATTTGTAATTGCTTTAGTAGTTGCTTTTGTTTACTGAGTTACTGTTGTAAGTCTTGGATGTTTGACTGTCGTGAATTCGTGATGGTGTAGTGTTACAGTTTTATAGACTTGTAATTTGTAAAGTACTTTAATGATTATTTGTAAACTTTTTACTTTAAATCGTAGTATGAGTTTACTTTTTTAATAGTTTTAATTTGTAATTATTCGTTTGAATATTATTATTTTAGAATAATGAGGAGCTCGGTTTCGAAAAAAAGACGGCTTGAACCTGATTTGGATGAGGTCGTAACGCAAGAGCCGCTCACATCGGACTTTGACGTCGGTCTTGACGAGAATAGAAATGTTTCTCAGACAAAACCAGAAACAGCTTTATTGCCTGTCAGGCCTAAAGTCCGAGGACGCAAGTACGAATCATCTAAAACTAGGAGATCTGCTTATTGGGTGCATTTTCATTAGTACGACGACGAGGAAGGTAAGCGAAGAGCTGAATGTATCTATTGTGAAAATAAAATTTTTGCAGCTGATAGTAATATAAACGGTTCCAAAAATGTTAAAAATCATTGGCTTGCATGCCCCGCTAATCCTGATGCTCCTACAAACAAGTCTAAAGGGAAACAAACTCAGTTAATTTTTGATAGGAGTGAAAATGAAGGGGAAGGTCAATTGAAAGGGTGGGTTTTGAATCTCGAGGAGGTTAGAGATGCAGTTGTTTACATGATCATAGTGGACGAGTTACCATTTCGGTTTGTTGAGAAAACTGGTTTCAAACGTCTTATGCATGTGACTTGCCCTACATTTCATATCCCATCTCGTGTCACTATAACTCGCGATTGTTATCAACTCTTTTGTAATGAGAAAACTAAATTGATCGAGTGTCTTAGAGTTTCATGTCAAAAGGTATCTTTTACCACTTATACATGGACTAGCATTCAGAAAATCAACTATATGTGTGTAACTGCTCATTATATCGACAATGACTGGAAGTTGCATAAGAAGATCATTTGTTTTTGTCCTATCTATAGTCACAAGGGTAAGGATATAGCAAACCTTCTTGATGGTTGCTTCAAATCATGGAGTTTAGATGATAAAGTGTTTACTTTGACTGTTGATAATGCTAGTTCTAATGACACTGCTTGTTTGGAACTAAGAAAAATTCTTCAAAATAAGCCTAATACAGTTGGGAATGGGGATTATTTGCATATGAGGTGTGTTGCGCATATTATCAACCTTATTGTGTGGGATGGTTTGAAAAAGAACAAGGACTCAATCACACTACTACAAAATAAGCCTATTGCAACACTTTGAATGCAACACTTTGACAAAATGTTGCTATTTTAACACATAAAAATTGATAGGCTTATTCTTGACTGACCTAGGTAACTATCCTTTCAATTTTTCTGTTTCTCATTTTCTTGATATCATTAATTTGTAGAGTATATGAGTTTTCTATCTATATGAAACTGTTGGGGAATTGATGTCTGATTGTCAAGTGTTGCGAGATGCTGTGAAAGTGTTCGATGAAATGCCAACATGAACGTGTATCTTGAGATGCTATGATTTCTGATTCTTAAGTGATGGAGAGTTTGGTGTATGATTTTGATTGTTCAGGTGGATATGCCTCTATAGCCTTTCAACTTACATTATGATGGTTCTAACTGTACTCCTTACTTTTTCTTATATTACTTGTTCTTAAGTGATGGATAGAATGTGATTTTGTGCATGTTAGATTATAGTTTGGTAGCAGCTACAAAGATGGTCAGAAGATTTATGATATTCTCAAAGAGTTGACTGACATTGTTGTACTAATGCTAGGATTTTTCTATTTTCTTGATGTCGGGTAATAATATCAAATATAATTTTGGATTCACGAAGCACTAAGTTCTAAATTTCAGCTCTTTGTTCATCTACAGGAGGTTTAATCAAATAGAAGATCAATTACAAATTTTGTTGAAATGATTCATCAAGAACAGAAGCAGGAAACAGATGATGGAGAAGATCCCAAAACTGATCTGTTGTGAATACTCCCAGATTCAACAGGCTGCTGACAGTAAATATATAAGAGTCTGCAGTTTGAGATAAATATGCAGTGGTGATTGATGAATGCAAGTTGTTCTACTTTGATGGTCAATAAAGAGACTAATTCAGTACTCATTCTTTGGGCTTGCTGAGCAAGTATGTGGATGAAACCTTCTTCTATCCAATTTTATCTTGTTTCCCTCTTCCTAAGTTTTGTTTTGTAGGTTGTGTCTACAGGTGGCAGCATTTAGAACGAAGATACTCCACTCAGATATAAATATAGCGGAAGCATTTTCTTTGACACTTTAAAGAGCTGTGGAGTCTTGCTCCTATAATCTCTTTCTGAGGTTTGTTCATTTACTCAGATTGTCCTATAACGTCTTGTAGAAGTATACTTTATTCTATGATTTACAAAATACACACCGAGCAGGTACTGAGTTCACTCTTCTTGTTGTTGATGGATCCAAATCTCGATGTTCTTATTATTGGAAATAATAATCATAGTCAACAACTTCCTTCTACAGCACACAGCATATCTTCATCAAATAGTTAACTGTATCATATAAAATCAATATGTAGAATATTCCTCCTGTAATTATCCCATTGTTCCTACTACCTTAGTTAGATAGTTCTTACTACCTTAGTTAGATGATTCTCGAGCATGTATAAATGTAAGCACATTCAGTTAATGAAATATCAGTCAAGCTATTCTTTACATGGTATCAGAGCTTGAGATCCTCACCTAAACAAATCATCAATTCTCTTTCTTCGACCATCACGGCATGGCCGGATCATTCAATATTGTTCCAAATGATGTCGAACCATCAAAACCTTTCATCGTTCTTGACCTCTCACAGGTCATAGAACTCACACCCCTCACGTATCGCTCTTGGGCACGACAAACTCAAGACCTGATGCGTGGCTATGGATTACTCAAATTCCTGGATGGTTCACACATATGTCCATCCGCTACTATCCTCGCCGACTCGATTGCTGCCACTCAAGACAGTACGACAAAAGGCCCAACCAAAGTCGAAGTACCCAATCCAGCGTACGAGACTTGGGTCAGGCAGGATGCATTCATAAGTGGTGCACTCCGTGGAACTCTCTCCGACAATATTGCCTCCCTCTTCAGCACCATTACCACATCCTATGAGATTTGGACATCTCTCGCTAAGACCTATGCTAGTACTTCGCGTGGGCACATACTACAAGTCAAAGACCGATTTCACTCCATCTCCAAAGGAGACCAAACGATTACCGAATATATGCAAGCCTTAAAAGCCTGTGTCGATGATCTTGCTCACATGGGAAAACCCATGGACCATGAAGACTTTATAGCAAAAATCCTCAATGGCCTCAATGACTCCAAGTACAACCCGATTATTGATGCCGTTAAAGCAAGGGACACCCCGATAACCTTGGAAGCCCTCCATGAAAAATTAATCCAATTCGAGCTCACCCTCAAAAACAAACCCCTTCCCATCCCAAATCATCTCCCTGCCACTGCACACTATGCCAATCATCGCCAATCTCCGAATTCCTCAAACCGCCCTCGACAAAACTCTCAACCTGCCCTCCTCCCTACTCCAAACCTCACCCAATCGACCACCACCGAATCACCCCAATTCAAAGGGAAGTGTCAGTGGTGTCATACCACTGCTCATTTTCTCGAAAACTGCACCGTCTTCAAACGACTTTACCCCAATATTAAGGTCCCCTCCCGTCCCCCTCCACCTCGCCGTACCACACCCCGGGCTCACACTGCTACCGTGGGCCCCTCCTCCTCCAACACTACTTGGCTCATTGACAGTGGAGCGTCCCACCACATCACTCACGATCTGGCCAACCTTGCTATTCACGCTCCTTATGATGGCAATGATGACCTCATCATAGGAGATGGCTCCTCTCTCCCTATCCATAACATCGGTTCCTTCTCTATCACTACTTCCTCCTTTGTTTTTCAATTTACTAATGTTCTTCACGTACCTCACATCTCACGTAATATCTTGTCTGTCTCTCAATTTTGTCTTGACAATAACGCCCTAATCCTTTTCTTTTCTAATTCCTTTTGTTTTCAGGATCGGTCGACGGGCAAGACTCTACTTAAGGGCGATCTTAACCATGGGATTTATGAGTGGCAGTTCAAATCCCTCGGTTCCTTCCACCCCACCGCCAACCCTTCCACCACCGGTGATGCCTCGTCTATCCCATGGCATCACCGTCTCGGTCACCCCTCGTCTCATATATCAGCTAAAATAAATAATATTGCATCTTTAAATTTTTTAAGTTCAAGTACTGATTGTAATGCATGCGCAATAAATAAGAGTCACAAATTACCATTTCCCGGGTCTACTATCACCTCCTCCTCCCCCTTAGATATCATTTTCTCGGATGTTTGGACGTCACCAATTCACTCTTTAGACGGTTTCAAGTATTACATTATTTTTGTTGACCACTACACTAAGTATACATGGATTTACCCGATGAAACAAAAGTCCGACTCCGCACCCATATTTAATCGGTTTCGTGCTCTTGTGGAAAAAATTTTCGCCAAACCGATTATTCAACTATTCTCTGATAATGGAGGGGAATATACCAAATTAACACCAAATATCACCAACGATGGCATTGGTCACCTAACCTCCCCACCTCACACCCCGGAACATAATGGCTACTCTGAACGTAGGCATCGTCACATTGTAGAGACAGCTCTCTCTCTCCTTACTAATGCGTCCCTTCCCACTACTTATTGGTCTTACGCGGTCGTTACCGCCACCTACCTCATCAACCGAATGCCTACCCCAACTCTTCAATACTCATCTCCATTCCTTAAATTATTTGGGAAAATACCTAATTATACCAAGTTACGGAGTTTTGGATGCCTTTGTTACCCATGGCTCCGACCCTACACCCCTCATAAACTAGCCCCGAAATCCATACCATGTATATTCGTTGGATACTCATCTACTCAAAGTGCCTACTATTGTCTCGATCCTTGCACAAACCGCATTTATGTGTCCCGCCATGTAAAATTTGTTGAAAACAATTACCCAGGACCATCACTCTGTAATAAACTTAGTCCACCCTCAACATGGACCCCTGTTCATGAATCTCTTCCCTCCCCTGTTCCTCCTACTTCGTCCCCCTCTTTATTACAACAAATACCACCCGCCGTGCCTCCCTCCCCGAATCACTCCTCACCCGATGCCTCACCCGATGCCTCACCCGATGCCTCCCCACCACACACTCTGCGTTCCTCAAACACATCTAGCCCCACCTTCCCTGTCCACTCTCCACCCACCTCCACCACGGTTGACTCCCCAATACCCTCCGTCCCCGATACCGTGGCTCCCAGCCGACCTACAACCCGCTCAATGAACAATATCCGAGTCCCTAATCCAAAATATGCCAACCTTGCCACCTCCTCTATACCGCACCTTCCCCCTGCCTCCATCAAAATCGCCCTTGCTAACCCAAAATGGCATGCCGCTATGCAAGACGAGTATTCTGCCCTCATTTCCAACAAAACCTGGCGTCTCATTCCACCCTCTCCCGAACAAAATGTCATAGGATGTAAGTGGGTCTACCGAGTCAAATACAATCCTGACAATACAATAAACAAATATAAGGCTCGTCTTGTCGCAAAAGGTTTCCACCAACGACCCGGGGTTGATTACTCTGAAACTTTTAGTCCCGTGGTTAAGCCCGCTACTGTCCGTCTTATATTAACAATTGCTCTTGCCCGTCGCTGGTCTCTCCGACATCTGGATATAAATAACGCTTTCCTCCAAGGTACGCTCACTGATACTGTTTATATGACCCAACCTCCCGGATTCATAAATCCCAAATACCCTAACTATGTATGTCACTTGTCTAAGGCTATCTATGGCCTTAAACAAGCTCCACGAGCCTGGTACACCGAGCTCAAGAATTATCTTCTTACCTTCGGATTTTCTCAATCCCTTTCCGACCCATCCCTCTTTTATTACACTAAAAATGACCAAATTATATATCTTTTAGTCTACGTCGACGATATTATCGTTACAGGTACCCCCACCCCTATTCTTTCCTCGTTCTTTCATTCTTTCTCAACCCGATTTTCCCTCAAGGATCTCGGGTTTCCGTCCTACTTTCTTGGGGTAGAAGTAACTCCTAACAAAAATGGAATTCACCTTAGTCAATCCAAGTATATCACAGATATCCTCACAAAACACAATCTCACAGAGTGTAAACCCGTCACCTCTCCTATGTCCTCCTACCCCCCACTCTTGCCTTCCACTGGAGCCTCAATCCCTAATCCATCCGACTACCGAGCCATTGTAGGCTCCCTTCAATACCTCTCCCTCACCCGTCCCGACATTGCTTTCGGTGTTAATAAACTTGCTCAGTTTCTTCAAGATCCTCAAGAGGTCCATTGGATTGCGCTAAAACGGCTTCTACGGTACCTAAAAGGTTCTCTCCATCTGGGTATTCAATTATATCGACATAATACTTTCTCTTTGCACTCCTTTTGTGATGCAGATCATGCAGGTGACAAACAAGACTATATTTCTACATCTGGGTTCATAGTGTACCTCGGTAAGAACCCAATTTCTTGGTCCTCTCGCAAACAGCGTGTTGTCAGTAAATCTTCCACGGAAGCTGAATTTCGAGCTGTGGCAGATACCACATCAGAGTTGATGTGGCTTCGTGACTTGCTCTCCGAGCTTCGGGTCTCGGTTCTCGACACACCTGTAATCTACAGTGATAACTTAAGTGCAACGCACTACGCCGCTAAACCCGTATTTCATTCGCGAATGAAACACGTGGCTATCTCCTTCTATTTTGTCCGTCAACAAGTTGAACAAGGTCAAATACGAGTCACTCATATCCCTGGTGATGATCAACTAGCTGATGCTCTAACTAAAGCCTTACCCCGCCCTCGTCTCGACTTTCTTCTTCCCAAGATTGGACTCACCTCTAGTGCCTCCAATTTGCGGGAGCGTATTGGAAATAATAATCATAGTCAACAACTTCCTTCTACAGCACACAGCATATCTTCATCAAATAGTTAACTGTATCATATAAAATCAATATGTAGAATATTCCTCCTGTAATTATCCCATTGTTCCTACTACCTTAGTTAGATAGTTCTTACTACCTTAGTTAGATGATTCTCGAGCATGTATAAATGTAAGCACATTCAGTTAATGAAATATCAGTCAAGCTATTCTTTACACTTATTATGCCTGGGATGGCACACACGTACATGACTAATGAGAGCAAGTACGACTACATAATGTGTATTTCTTAATCATTTGTACTTCCAGCTAATGCATCTTTAATGCATATCTATTTTATCTCTTATTCATTCGAAATATTAATGTCATATTAATGTAATCATTTTGCTCTAATTGCTATTTTTGTGGGAACTTGTCGTCCATTCTCATTTGTGATCCCATTGATTGCAAAAACTTTTTTTTTTCACTGAGTTTTTGGGACTGCTAGTGATGATTTTTTTTACTAACTGGTGGTTAGATTCTACCTTAGTTCTTCCTCTTGGGCTAGAGGACATTTTATAAGATAACGAACAAGCAGAGGAAGATAGTAGCAGACAATAAGATGCTTGTCACGTGTTCAATGAACATATTCTTGCTCATGTTTTTCATGTGTCTATTTTTCTAAGTTTTTGTCAAAATGTGGGCTCTTAAATAGTTTTCATTGCTGCTTCACACAAGCCAAGTCTTGTACCGATCGTTAATGAAAGAGAAAGACTGCGCATCCAAGATATCGAAAGGTTGGTTATCATGTGCATTTGTGGTCTAGCTAGGAGATTAATTGAGATTTATGTCTTGGTACTTAACTATATGTCTAAACCAATAGACCCTTCCCCTATCACCTCCATGTCATCAAATTTTATTCCAAACGTTAACAACTTTATCTTTATATAACTCACATATTTGTTCGATTTACTCTCAGTAAATGTTTTCTATTCCGTGATGATTTACAAATGCCCTTATTTCTCTTATCACAGGCCGTCTCTTTGGTTACAAATGGATGCAACACTAGATGCAACTTTGGATTCACGGAAGACCTAACGTCCAAGATGTTTATTAGTTCATGTACCAAAATATTTTTTGAATTTTGTTACAAACAAATATAGGAGTATTATTTAGCTTTATTCATTATCACATTTTTGTTGATGTATTACGGAACAAGGATATTGATTTTGGGATATTGTAATGAACCTTGTGAGTTTTGTGGATCAAGTAATGATTATTTTTGGATCAATGATTAAACAGGGGTATAAAATTAAAAGAAATAACTTGGTTTGATGCAAAAAAGTTGCATTAGAGCTAGAAAAGTGCTACTTTTGATAAAAATGGAAATGTTGCATTAACACCAAATATTGTTGCATTGGTGTTTCATTTGCACAAAAATATGTTGCGTAACATTGAAATAAGTGTTGCAAAATTTTGGAGAGGACGAAAAAAAGTGTTGCATTTATGTATTTGAAGTGCTACAATAGCTTCTCAAGATATGTGTTACAAAAGAGATATCGTTGCAACATTTTTTGAAAATGTTGCATTTGAGTAGAAAATGTTGCAGGAAGTGTTACATTAGGCTATTGCAACGGAGCTTTAAGCAGCACACTTAAAAATGTTGCTTAAACTATAAAGCAACATTTTAGAGGCCATATGCAACATTTTCGATGCATTGCAATAGACCTTTATTGTAGTAGTGTCAGTAGGGTTAGGTATGCGGTTAAATTTGTTAAAAGTTCTTCTGCTAGAGGGAAATTCTTTAAGGATGTTGCAAAGAGGTATACACAATCTGAGAAGTCATTATCTCTTGACGTGCCTACTAGATGGAACTCTACATTTGATATGTTGGAAACCGCTTTGAAATTTAAGGATGTATTTGGTGATGTAAATGTTCCAGTTAACCCTTCAGGAAATGAACTTGGTCCAGGTTCAGATGATGTTGATGAGTTTGGGAATCCTATTGAGGTAGAACATTCTGGTGCTCCTAGTGATCATGATTGGGGTGTAGTTGAATCATTGATGAAATTTTTGAAGGAGTTTAAAGTTTTGACTGAAAAAGTTTCTGCTTCATTGTATGTGATTAGTGATTCTAGTTTCTTTTTCATTGCTCGTGCACTTCATCAGTTAAATAAATTTAGTGCTAGCGATGATGATGACTTTAAAGCTATGTCATGTGCTATGAAAAAGAAATTTGACAAGTATTGGGGAGATGTTGAGAAGATGAATGTCTTGGTTTATATGGGAGCTATTCTTGATCCGCATGTTAAGTTAGTAGGTTTGAAGTTTGCTTTCACTAGTGTTTATGATGCGCCTAAAGATGAAGAAATTAGCAAACTAGTGTATACTATAGCAATGGGGTTATTTGATGAGTATAGGAGATTATATGCTCCTTTGGCTCCTCAAAATGATGAGAGTACACATGTTGTGGGTAGTAGTGTTGGACACGATGATTCTTTAGATTTCAAAAAAGCTATTGAACGCCAAGTTCGGAGGACAAGGTCGAATAGTGGGTATTCAAAATCCGAGCTTGATAGATATTTGGAGGAAATACTTGGGGACCACGAACAAGATTATGATGTGTTGACATGGTGGAAACTGAACGCTCCTAGGTACCCTATTTTATCACGTTTAGCACGTGACATTTTAGCAGTGCCTATTTCTACTGTAGCTTCAGAGTCCTCTTTTAGTGTCGGTCGTCGACATCTATCACCATTTAGAAGCTCATTGACCCCAAAGGTAATATATATTTAGACATTTTAGTTCTTATTTATTTTTTCTACTCTCTTTTAATTTTCTTTGAATGTCTATTGAAGACTTTAACTACAAAAATTTATTATTTTATGTCATCTAAGATTGTTGAAGCACTCTTATGTGCACAAGATTGGATTCAGCCAAGAAATGATAAAGGGCTTAACATGGAAGAAAAGTTAGAAGAACTTGTTGAAAAAGGTATTTCCGAACTTATACACTTATTTAGTTATTTCCATTAAATTTATACATTATTATTCCTATTGCCGACTTACTTAATATTTTCCTAACATAAGTTGTCAATTTAATTTTATATAGATTTGACGAATACGACAATAGTCGATGAAGAAGATGTCGTTGTCCTACTTTGAAGATCGACGACCTCAAAGATTCGAAGATTTTATTAGTCTCGTCAATTCGTCATTATTAAATTTTAAGCATACATTATTAGTTTCGTACTTTATTTTTATCTTGAACTTTGCTATTTACTTCTCAATTTTGATTACGAATTCATGTGTAAACATTATACGTTGGCACGTTGCATCTTAACCAAATTCTTACAAGTTACAAACTTACAAGTTACAACCATTTACGCGCTAGTCGGGTCGACCGGTCCGGTCCGGGTTCAGACCGGTCTGACAGGTCCGGTCCCGGTCCGGTTTCCGATTCTAACGACGCCCTTCGGCCGGTCTTCGGTCCAACCGGGTCCAGTCCAGTTCCGGACCGGTGAACACCCCTAGAGGCAGCAGGGGGAGGGGGAGGAAGCAGGAAAGGCAAAGGAGAGCAACAAAACACTAAGCTACAGTAACAGGAATACTGTAGCTAAAGCACAGTAAACAGGTTTCTCTCTTTTTAAAGGGTATGGGATACGATCCGATGAAGCAACACCGTATCCCTAATTTTATTGTCCAATAATTGATCCACGAAACTTCGTTTGTAAAATCTGCGTATATAATTCTCTGCATTGCTTCAATTTCAAGTTTCTCAGCTTGACTTTTTGTTCAAAAATACAAGGGTAATAACCTCCTAGTTTCCTACCGTGATACGGAGTACAATCTTTTATTACGATCAATGTTAGACCTCTGCTTCTGCTGTAATAGTGAGTCTTATAGTTTTATTAAGCTTCTGTATATGTCTCTCGGTAACTTAATAGAGATAGTCTCTTACAAAATCGAGTATTTCCTCCTGTTTTCTTTTTATCTTCCCGTATTTCTCTTTGGTCTGTTTTTTTATCTTCCATTTGATTTATTTTCATTTTGGGTCATACTTTTTACCATATTATTCTTACTATTTACAACCTTTTCCAACTTTATTTTTTCTTATTACACTCATTTACCATTCTACACTCAATATTTTTTAAATTTATCATTTTATATTCATTACAAGAAATCTTGTGCCCAAAAGTAAACGGGAAGATAAATAAAACACGGAGAAAGTATTTCTATTATGCGGAGTATCTTCTTCCATTCTTGCAACATATAAACAAAAAAAGTACTCTGCAAAGTTCAATTCAGAACATGACTTAACTCCTAAGTAGAGGCGACAAATAATGATAAGAGCTCACGAATTTGATATGACACAAAATTAACAGGATTGGATTGAAGTTTGATGACACATTTATGTAAGTGGGTGAATACGAACCCAAAATGATATTCAATTAATCGGGTTTTGGTTAATATCCCAAAACATGAATTCGACAAGAACAACCTATTTATTACTCCGTAAATTATTTTAAACATAAATATGTTTATACGAGTAGTTTCTAAATATGGATACGACACGAAAACACTACAAAATTCAACACGATATTACCCATTAGGTCGACACATTTATATGCGAAACGAATACGAACCCGACAGGACTGTGTTAAAGTCTACCCCCACTCCAAGGAAGGGGCTCCAGAAATTTAAACCATAAGCGCAAGCCCTTCAGTATTCATTTGAAGACTGGTTAAGTGTCAGTGCGTCAGCAGGGAACACGTGTAGATTGTGGAGGAGAAGAATAACCGTCAAACAAACTAACACGACCGTCTCAACAGTCAACACCACACACTTTCTCTTTCTCCTCACCGTAGTTGCTCTCGGAGCTCGCAGGCGCACCTCAGTCATCGCAACTTACATTTTCTCTCACCTCGCGAAAATGTCGTCGTCATCCTCTCACGATCAAACTGATCTCCGTCGCACTCGAATTCTCGCCAGTAAACTCTACCTCGATGTTCCTCCAACTAAGGTTTTGCTTCTACTCAACTTTTCATTTTTCTCACGACTATTGATCAACGCGGAAGTTTGATGCCAGTTTTACTTTTACTGCTTGATTTTGTTCAAGTTTTGGTGTTTTATCCTTCTTTGATCATTGGTTTTATCATATACTCCTACTGATGAATGCGGAAGTTAATGTGAGTTTGTAGTGTTTGATTTTGATATTTTGTTGAAATTTTTGGTGTTTTGATCAAGGTTCCGGTGATTTATTCGTCTTCGTATGATATTTCCTTCCTCGGACTTGAGAAATTGTAAGTATATCATACTCTCTTTTAATCGTTCTAAAATTTGCGCTGATCGTCTTCTAGTTTCCGCTGCCTCTAACTCTGTTGATATATTCAGTGATGGAAATTGTTTGGTTGATTGTAAAATTTATGGCACACATTATCAAATACTCCATCACATTCCATAAAGTATAGGTCATTTTAGGATTCTGCACATGAAAATGCAAAGATCATTTAATACTAAGTCCGGAGTACATTATAAACGGTAAAATGACATATAAAATGAAAATTTCGATTTTCTAAAATGATGAATGGAGGGAGTAACACTCTTGTATGATGATTTTACACCTCATTTATATCTATCAATAAATGGGGGTGCAGAAAGTAGTGTAAAATTGTTGTCCAACCTACAATGTTGTAGAATCTCTGAATATATAGGTAATAGGTGGGTGTTAACGGTTATAGTGCTCGTTATTTAAGCTTAACTATCCTCACGATCTTTTCTATTGGACCTACTCGTGTGTGATTCTGTGGTGATTTTGATTTTTGAAAGTTTGGATTGGATTGAACTCGCTGAAAATGTTTTATGGAGAATTTCCACTTTTGTGCTCTACGGTCTTGGTCAATTGCAATTAGGTGTGGCTAATTCCATCAGAGGTGACCTTAGGTTTGGTTCATTTCCTGCTTTGGTGACCTCAGGTTTGTAATTTTTCTACTTTGATGACCCAAGGTATAGAAAATTCAAATTTTGTACTCGTTGAAACCCATATTTCCTCTGTCGTAGTAAACGTGATGGCGTATTTTAGTACAAGGTAAAAAATTGTCTCCCACAAAGGGAGTAAAGTTTTTTGAGATTTGGTTGGGGCGCATAATAGATTAGTCTTGGGTTCTTGTTTGCTGCTGGTTCTACTGTTATTCCTGCTAGAATGAAATATTTATTGGAGATGACTTAGACGATTTCGGATAATGATTTATGTTAGTCGATCCCACATCTTTTTTGGGACTAATGTTTTGGTGTTGTATTTACTCCTCTTTTTTTTTCTTTCACACATGCAAGTTAATGTATACTTTTGTTATATTTGTTCATTTAAATGCAAAACTACAGGCATCCATTTGATTCTTCTAAATGGGGACGCATTTGCGAATTCCTTGCCTCCGAGGGTGTTCTGGACAAAAAATGTATTGTTGATCCTCAAGAAGCTTCAGAGAAGGACCTCTTAGTGGTAAGCCAAAGCCTCTACACTTCACTTTGTATTTCTGTAGGCCAAATGATATCTCTCGTTTCATTCATAGTCAATAACTCAATACTCAATAGCTTGAACTGCTTCTATGTAATTGCTACCTGTTGCTTCACAGCCAGGAAGAGCTCTCTTGTGTAATCTTTGATTATGGAAACTTAGTATGCTCACGTTTACAGGTGCATCCGCAAAAGTATCTGGATAGTCTGAAAAGCAGCTCGACTGTAGCTTCCATCATAGAGGTATTATTTTAAATGTTCATTTATGAGTGCAAACCCACAATTTTACCTCTTATTCTGTTAGTGCATCAAGTATTGTTCGTTGTCATTTCTGTCTTCCTTCCTTAGCAGATCGACACCATAGAATGTCACACATGGAAGGTTGAAGGGTGTGTTGTTATGTTGGTTGTTGAGACCAATGCTACCTTTCCACATTTATTCCGTTGTTCCTCCTCTTCCTCCATTTAAGCTTCTTATTTCTTCCTAATATATTGCGATAAACTGAAGTCTTCTCTGCTACCATTGTGAACCAAATAAGTTGAGGAAAGAATTACTTTGACTAGGAGGCGTGAATTAAACTGTTTAAACAATCTTGGATGAGATCGGTTGTTCTTACTTCTTAGTTTTAAATTGATTTGAGATTTATTTACTCACAGGTTCCACCTGTCGCAATGTTGCCTAATTGCACTGTACAGAAAAAAGTTCTTCATCCTTTCAGAAAACAGGTACAGCATATAATTAACTTTCTGCTAGTTTACATTTTTTAGTTGTACAGAACATGGTTACCAGATCACAATGAATATTCTTCGTGAGTCGCGCTTATAGAATATGTGCTATACGTGTTTTTAGTAAGCGACGTGATAAAGTCCTTCTTAACAATTCATGATTCATAGAGTACTCGAGGGAATCCGGTAACCTTGTTTTCTGCTAGTTTACATTTTTGAGTTGTACGGAGTACATGCATACAAGCAACGTTTAGCTTATTTCATATTTTTTTATGAAGCCTCTTTTAATTGAATGACTTATATTCTGATGTAGGTGGGAGGATCTGTTTTGGCTGCAAAGCTTGCAAAAGAGAGAGGGTGGGCCATCAATGTCGGCGGAGGATTCCATCACTGTTCTGCTGATAAAGGAGGTGGCTTCTGTGTATATGCTGATATATCTTTGTGCATTCACTTTGCTTTCGAGCGATTAAATATCTCGAGGTACGGACAGCTAATCTGATACAAATTTTGCTGGATGAACTATGACCATGCTGCATGATTGTATGACTCTCTTGTTACGTATCTCATGTTTGAATTTGAAATTAACAGGGTTATGATAGTTGACCTTGATGCACATCAAGGAAATGGGCATGAGAGAGATTTTGCTGATGACAGTATGTTTTTTCAGTTCACATTTACTGTTAGGATGCTTATAAACAATGAACTAGTTCTCATACTTACCTTACTTGTAGGGAGAGTATACATTCTTGATATGTACAACTCTGAAGTATATCCACTTGTAAGTGACCATGCCTTGCAAATTTTGTTAATACAGTATTCTTGAATAATCTTGATATATTCTCATTTCTAATTCCTGTTGATTGATGTTATGAATTGAATGGCTGATAAAGTTTAAATATTTTTCATCCACTGATAAAATAAAATTATGATGCATCTTTCTTAGACAATTAGTTGCCCAAATAACCATGATTTGTTGAGATTAGGGCAGGTTGTTCACAGGAAACTATAGACCAAATTTCAAGGATGAACTCATGTATCACCAACGGTGAACCAGGCAATGTAAGTTGCTTGAATTAACCATGCATTGACAGTTTTGACACATCTAGTTGAGACACCTCATAGTAAGCTAAATAAAGTCCTGCTTTTTTCACTGTAGAGGGGCCGAGTGGCCTTTGTGTTGCCGTGCAATTATCGTTTCAAAGACAATCGATAATTATCTGAATTCGGAATGAACTTACATTGTGTCTAGTGTCTGACAGCAACGTATCGTTAGGAAATTCTCCGGCTCTAAAAGCTAGAAAAAGGAGAAAGAAAGTTGTTACAATTTAGGCTTGCTAATACGGACTTATGGGTCACAACTGCTGTTTTCTCCTTCACAGTGGCATGGAACCTGATTTATCATCAATTTATGTGATATTGTGTGTTCGTCAAAGTTACAAGCAATTGTTTGTATGTTAAAGTACACATCAGCTGCCCTTTGAAGATTTGACTACCCAGTTGGATTCGGTAATCATTTATAACCAATAGAAAAAACTGTGGATTTTTTTCTCAAAACCTTCAGCATCACCACATTATGCTAAAAGAGTGACCCGGTCTCTCAGCATCACTGACAGAACAGCTCCCTGTGGTCTTACAAGTTTGGCATGTGTCCTTTTCTCCTCTGTTGTGGGCTTGTGGCTGAGAAGAAATCTCAAGATCATTCTCGATAGCACATTATTTGATGCACTTCAGGATAATTGTAGTCATAGTTCAGTATGTTCAGCACTTTTGCATGTCTTTATGCATGATTGTATTGTTTGTGCTGGTGAGAATTGGTCATTAGTTGTTTGTACTTACCTGGTGGTGATAAGTTATCAATTTTAGCTGATCCTTACTTTGTGTTACATTAGTGCGAAAGTGATGCTCTGCCTGCTTATATCGTAAAGCTGTTTCAAACTTGCATAAAGAAATATCTTCACCATCTTTTTGCGGTGTGGTATTAATATTTTCTTTGACCAATATACTCCGCAACTGATTTGTAGTGATCAGAAAAACTACAAGAGATTTGTTGGGAAGTTTGTCATCTAGATGTATTGATTTTAAAAGTCATGGTTTATTAATCTGCATATCCTTTTTTTTCTGCTGAGTTGCTACTTTTTTTTTCAAGGATTTTACAGCTAGGGGATATATAGATCAGAAGGTTGAAGTCAAGGTACGACACCCATTGGGCACGGACATTTCATTGGCTTTTAGTTGCTTCTGCTTTAATATATTTATCACATCTTAATTTTTTTCTAGAGTGGGACCGCAACCGAAGAGTACTTGCAAAAATTGGATGATGCACTTGAGGTAAATGACATTGGTACAAGGTTTGCCACTATCTGCACCAACAGCTACCTATTCTTTGTTGATTTTTTCTAAGGACCACATGTCTTGTAGTTTTTTTTTTTTTTTTTTTTTTTTGGTGAAATGTAAGTGATTGCATTCAACAAAAAATTTACAAGGAGCACATATTCTGTACAACAAAGTATCAAAACCTAATCAAAAAAGATACATGAGCTGATGCAAATCAGTTCGCATATCCAATTTTATGAAGATAATTGTACTCCTCAGCAGAGATTTCATCTTCTTCATTTATCTTTATACGGCTCTTAATTTCTGATATGATTTGCTTCGCCACGATTTCTGGTCTTAATATCATCCCCTCCATTCTTGCTCTGTTGCGCTGCATCCAGATGCTATAGAAAGTAGCAGCTAGAATGCAAGCCGAAATCCTCCATTTGACAGTCCCATCTCCATTGCAAACAGTCTGGTTCGTGCACAGCTTCAAACCAGTGTCATGCTCAAGTTGTAACAGCAGTTTGGAGCTATAAACACAGTTAAAAAATAAATGCGAAATAGATTCGCATTCAGCATTGCAGAGGCAGCAGTGTTCGTCGTTGCTGCAGCCAAATTTCAGCAGTTTGTCTTTGAATGTCTTGTAGTTTATTCAATTGCACGAAACTGGTCTGCTATGTTTTACAAGCCCTTTCCTGGCAGATTTGGAGGGAAATTATATATATAAAAAAACCATACTACATTTCCCTCTTCGTCTCTTTCCTCCCTTTCCTTTCCCACTTATTTTGCTATCTAAACAAGCTCTAAGGGAAATCATGGTCAGGGACTAGGACACTAGGCTGATGAGTTTTTACATGGCTTCTCTCAAATTATCTGCAGTGACACAAACGTGATATCTCTTACATGAATGACAGGTTGCAGGACGTATGTTTGATCCTGAGTTGATAGTGTACAATGCTGGAACAGACATCCTAGAGGGAGACCCACTTGGCAGGCTGAGGGTAAGATTTTTTCTGTGTGCCTCACCTTGTGACGGTGCATGTCTACTGTTTGGATGGCTATATTGATTGTATATTATGGTAATTTTTTGTGCTGAATTTTTGGCTCTGACCTCCTGAGCAAAAATGGTTAGAGGATCATTCTGCAGGGTTCCTTAATTAGTAGTATGGCCGAGGAGAGAGCTGACCAGAACTAGAAGATGAAGTCTGAAAGAATGCAAATACGTAAATGAATACACAATATAAATCAGAGTATCCTATATTCCTATGCTTTAAGAATTTAACAATGCACATAGTACTTTAGTGTAATTCAGTTTTTCAAATACAAAATACTTTAAAACCAGATTAAATAATTGTACTGGATACATATATACATTGGTGACATACTGACATCCAACCATCTCTTCAAAGACTGTCCTTTCACTGCAAGATTTTGGTTTTGGTTGTGGGTCAGGCGATAGATCAGATCAGGACGTGCACATATTTTTGAGCTATATCACTGTGAAATGTCATCAGTTGCAGCTATATTTTTGAGCGGAATGTGTATGGACTACAAATTATTATCATTATTATTAATGGTACTTATTATTTGTTGCAGATCAGCCCTGATGGAATCGTCAAGAGAGATGAGAAAGTATTTGCGTTTGCCCGTCATAGGAACACTCCTCTACTTATGCTGACATCAGGTTCTGTTTCATTTCCTGTTCTCTTTTTGCACGGCAGTGAGCTGAAAAAATAGCACGGAATACTCTGCATAACAAACTTGAGGTCGAGGATGACTTAAAGTTTTAAACCAATACACCGTGACCAAGTAAAAAAAAACGGTTTAAATATTTATTCTTACTTTTCTCCTATCCCTGTGTCTTTTTCCCCCTCCCATTTTCTGTTACCATTCTGTTTTCTGAGTGCTAAGCTGTGGGGCTGAAACGGGTACACTTAACAAATTCTAGAGCGCATCTAGTAACTACTGCCTACAGAAATTAACAAAAAAGGGACTAATGAATACTAAAATACTTTTCCATGTTATTAGCCTGCCACAATCATCTACCATAACACAAAATCAATCTATCCATCCATTTGACCATTCTCATATGTTGTTGATCTGGATCAACTGCGGTTAACTACACAAATTTGGCAAAATAATCTTCATCTCGAGATGAGTAAGGCCTCTGAGCCACTTGCTCAGCACATTTTTGTGTGTTTGTGATGCAGAGCCCATACCAACCATATTGAGCTTGTAATTATTTTTGCTTCAGGTGGTTATATGAAGTCAAGTGCCAAAGTAATTGCGGATTCCATCACTAACCTCTCCAGGAAACAGTTGATAGATATGTCATGTACACAATGAACTGCTTGATGAAAACTACACCGAAAATATATGTAACCTTGTTTGTGTAAGAGCAGTACACTGAAATAGAACACGCTATATATGCAACCTTGCTTCTGAAATACACCACGCTATGCCTATATAGGTATAGGTGAAACTGCAGTGATGAGGAATGTAATCATGTACGGAGTACTATGTAAATATGATCAACAGCTACAAATAGTTAAGCTGTATGTATGGTGTTGGTGTGTATACGGATAAGATGGCAATTTACTTGTACTGATTAAACCAAAGGAGAGAACGCTATGGCTGAGCCATGCTCGTATTTGTGTCGAAAGAAAAAAGAAGGTAAGTTCTTTGTTTTATATTATCCACAAGTTTCTCTCTTTTCGACCTTTCTTTCTCACTGGTTAACACCACAAAATCACCCTCTTACATAAAAGCCATCGAAACTGCTTTTAATCAACGTCTTTGACATCTTCTTTATATAAAAGAAGACACCAAGCATGAGGTGTCTCAACCACAAAGCTCTATTTGGGAATAAGTCTATTTTTTAATAGCTTATAGAATTGAAATGAGGTTGTTTAAGGGAGAAGTAATCTTCACTTTCATTTAATGCTATATATTGAAAATAACAAATGCATTGGAGACTAAGGGGTCGTTTGGTTACTTATCCAATTATCGGGAAGTGCAAGTTCTCAGGAAGTGCATTTTCAGGGAGTTGTTTGGTTGCCCACTTCCTGGGAATTGTCACTTCCTCCACAATGGGGAAGTTACTCACCAAGCCCCCCTGGTGTGTAGAACTTCTCGCATGAAGTCATTTCCACATGGCAACCAAACAATATTTTTTAATTCCCATGAAATACAAATTCACGTGAATTTAAAGTTCCCGGTAACTTCATCTTCCCATGGTGAACCAAACGAGCTCTAACTAATGAAACCAAAAAACGAATAAGTATCAGTAGATTTGATTATCAATTTGCGTTTACAAAAATATGTCATCTTCAATGTACTAACACTCAATACTGTGTCGATTGTTACAGATATTTGTTGAATGCTACTGTATTTGTGAGAGGAAAGAAGTAAAAGGATTAGGGTTACTCATCTTATTTAGAAACCGCTTTTATCGTTTAAGAGTTGTTTTTTTAAAATAACACCTTTCTTATTATGTTTTAGTAAATCGTCTTAAAATATTACTCCGTATTATTTTTAAATCGTACTTAAGCACTCGATCAATTGTTACAACTTAACTACGAAAATGAAACTTTTTATCACGTTAAACGGTAAAATGACAGTACAATTTAAAAATTATAATGACCACGATCTATAAAATCTAAACATATTATAAATTTATGGAAAATACAAAAATACGGTTTTGATACAGATATCAATATGAAAAAATATCTTAGATTAGTTGCATTATCGACCGCGTGAGTCGTGTTCACATGCATTGAGTGCTTTGGATGATATGTCTAATTTTAAAATTTCAAGGGCAGTGAGTGCTTTGGATGAAGAACTCAAGAGCCGCTTTTGATGAAGAACTCAAAAGCACCTGATTTTCAAGTACGAGTATATTGAAAAATTAGTTTAGTGTGAGACAATCTATCATAAGACTTACTAGATTAAAGCCCGTGTGCTGCACGGGTTAGTTGGCTTAATTACGTTGATGATGTACATTCGTTAAATAACAAAGTTAATCAAACTATGTCATTACAATAAATAAGATGACCACATGATATATATTAGTAATCAAACTTAATTTCAATTGAATCTATAGTCTTAAGAGCTTATTTTAAAACTCAAAAGAACACATGATTGCTCTTATTTATAATATAAAATTTCGTCACCTTATTATAATTTTTTGATGTGGAAATAATTTTACGTTTGTAGTCTTATTAAGCGATGTTTTAAGACTCAAAAGTTTTTGATTGCTATCTAAGAACGAATGAATTTTTTAATTGATATCTAAGAATGAAAGATCAGTCTTATATTTATAATATAAGATTCTATCGCCTCATCATAATTTTTCGATGTAAAATAATTTACTCAAGTTTCATAGTCTTAAGATCTACTTTTAAGACCCTAAAAAAATGCACGATTACTCTTAGTTATAATATAGAATTATCGCCTTATTTTAATATTTTTGATGTGGGGTAATTTTAGGTTTGTAGTCTTTTTAAAAGCTTTTTAAGATTAAAAAGATTGTTGGTTGATATTTAAAACCAAAAAATGACTCATTTATGATATAGAATTTCATCACTTTATCATAATTTTTCAATGTGATATAATTTACTTAATTAAAGTTTATAGTTTTAAGAGCTATTTTTAAGACTTAAAAGATTTTTTTTTATATCTAAGTTAAAAGGAATTACTGTTATTTATATAATAAAAAAATCACCTTATTATAATTTTTCGATGTGAGATAATTTTTACTCAAATTTATTTAAGTTTAGATATAGTCTAATTAAGAACTTTTATTTATAGACGAATGATTACACTTATTTATAATATATAGAATTTCACCAACCCATCTTAATTTTTCGATGTGGGATAAATATACTTTAACTATATAGTCTTAGCCTTAGGAACTTCTTTTTAGTCTCAAAAGATTGTTGGTTAATATCTGAGAACGAAAGATTACATAGAATTCTATCACCTCAGTATATTTTTTCGATATGTGATAATCTAATTTAACTTTATTTGTAGTCTTATTAAAAAAAATTAAGACTAAAAAGTTTCCTTGTTGATATCTAAGGAAGAATGATTAGTCTTATTTATAATATAGATTTACATCACCTCATCATAATTTGGAGAAACGGTTACTTTTATTTATATAATAGAATTCCATCATATTATCATACTCTCTTTGGTCACTATTTTTTTCTCATTTCATTAAAATACCCCTCACAAATATTAAGGTGAGGGGTATTTTAATAGTGAACGAAGAGAATATGATAATACGATGGAATTCTATTATATAAATAAAAGTTTATAGTCTTAAGAGTGTTTTAAGACTCAAGAGTGTTTTTAAGACTCAAAACAGAAGGGGTATAATTTTTCGATGTGGGATAATTACTTAAGTTTATAGTCTTAAGAATTTTTTAAGACTCAAAAGATTTTGATTGATATCTAAGAACAAATAATTAGTCTTTATATAATATAGAATTTCATCGTCTTATTATAATTTGTCGATGTAGGATAATTTGACTAAAATTTGTAGACTTATTTATAATATAGAATCATCACCGTAACTTATTTTTATTGTTTTGATAAGGGATAATTTTAAGTTTGTAGTCTTATTAAGACCTTTTTTAAAATCAAAAGTTTTTTAAAAAGACTACAAATTCATGACCTCATCATAATTTAAAAAAATGATATAGAAATTCCATCATAGTTTTTTAAAAAAACAAAAGTTTTTTTGTTGGTTGATATTTAAAAACAATGATTACTTTTAGTTGATGTCTAAGGAATTTTTTTTATTAGTTTTATTTATAATATAGAATTCCATCATCTTATTATAATTTTTTCATTTAAGTGTATAGTCTTAACAACTTTTTTAAGACTCAAAAGATTTATATTTGATGAAACTTTATAATTTTTCGAATGTGGATAGTTTTACTTAAGTTTATATAGTCTTAATATATATTTTAAAACTAAAAAGATTTTTGGTTAATATCTAGGAGCACATGATTACTACGGCGTACTCCATTCTTTATAATATAGAAATCTAACGTCTTATTATAATTTGTCGATGTAGGATAATTTAACTAAAATGTGTATCCTTATTTATAATATAAAATCATCACCGTATCTTATTTTAATTGTTTCGATGTGAGATAATTTTAAGTTCATAGTCTTTTTATGACCTTTTCTGAAACTCAAAATACTGTTGGTTTTGTAAAAACTCAAAAGAGAGGGAGTATAATTTTTCGATGTAAGATAATTTACTTAAGTTAAAGAGTTTTTTAAGACTCAAAAGATTTTGATTGATATCTAAGAACAAATAATTAGCTTAGTCTTATTTATAATATAGAAATTCATCATTTTATTATAATTTGTCGATGTGTGATAATTTAACTAAAATTTGTTTTCTTATTTATAATATAGAATCATAACCGTACCTTATTTTAATTGTTTCGATGCGGGATAATTTTAAGTTTGTAGTCTTCTTAAGACCATTTTTAAACTCAAAATATTATTGGTTGATATTTAAAAACAATGATTGCTCTTATTTAGTAGAAATTCATAATCTCATCATAATTTTTCGATGTGAGCGAATTACTTAAGTTGGTTGATGTTTAAGGAATTATTATTATGTCTTATTTATAATATATAATTTCTTCTCCTTATTATAATTTTTTTACTTAAGTGTATAGTCTTAAGAACGTTTTTAAGACTTGAAAGATTTTTGTTTGATGAAACTTTATAATTTTTTGAATGTGGGATAGTTTTATAAGTTTATAGTCTTTATATATTTTTAAGACTCAAAAGATTTTTGGTTAATATGTAAGAGCACATAATTACTCTTATTTATAATATAAATTTTCATCACCTTATTATAATTTTTCGATGTAAGATTATTTTTACTTAAGTATGTAGTCTTATTAAAAGACTTTTAAAGACTTAAAAGTTTTTTTGATTGATATTTAAGAACGAATGTTTAGTTAGTCTTATTAATAATATAGAATTCATCAACTTATCATAATTTTTCGATGCGGGATAATTTATTTAAGTTTATAGTCTTCCATCACCTCATCATAATTTTTTGATGTGAGATAATTTACTTAAGATTATAGTCTTAAAAACTCTTTTCAAAACTAAAAAAAGTACGTCCTTACTTTTGATTATAATATAGAATTTCATCACTCCATCATAATTTTTCAATGTGAAATGATTTTAAGTTTGTAGTCTTATATATTAAAAGCTTTTTTAAGAGTTAAAAGTTTTTTTGTCGATATTTAAAATTGAATGATTATTATTATTTATAATATAGAATTACATCACCCCATCATAATTTTTCGATGTGGGATAATTTAAACGTTTTTCTTGGTCGATATTTATTTAAAATCGAATGACTACTCTAAATTTCATCACCTCATCATAATTTTTCGATATAGGATAATTACTTAAGGTTTATAGTCTTAGGAATTCTTTTGAGATTCAAAAGATAATTACTTAAGGTTTATAGTCTTAGAAAACTTTTTGAGATTCAAAAGACTTTTGGTAGATATCGAAGAACGAATTATTACTCTCTATTTATAATATAGAATTTCATCATATTATAATTTGTCGATGTGAGATAATTTTAAAACTGTTATATGTAATAAATTCATTACATAATGTGAAACAAATAATATGAAATTTATACTCTAATGAAAGCATTTTTTACCACGAATATAATTATTTTATTTTTATAATTTATTTTACGATAATGTTTTTAAAAAATGAACTCTAAAGGTTTTTAACTAAGAATGGTAAAACATCCCATTAATGATAAATTAAATATATATTATACTTTCCTAATTTGAGGTTTGATTGAACGGACCAATGAGATCGCTCGAAAAAAGCCTAATATATATATATATATATATATATATATATATATATATATATATATATATATATATATATATATATATATATATATATATATATATATATATATATATATATATATTGATTCGTCATGTAAATCACATTTCCAATCCAAATTATTAGTGATTCCTCCTTGGCAAACATAAAGAACTTATTGGAACAGAGCAAATACTCCGTATAAGATTGAGTTAAGTTGTTATCAGGTCACCTGATTATGTCACCAAGTATATCATCGAACATTTCAACAAATCTAAGCATTTGTAACGCGTTTGACAAAAGTTAATAAACCTTTAAAAAATGTCGGGCTTTGGATTAAAAACCGTTAAAAAAATGACAGGTTTCGGGTTAAAAACCGTTAAAAACTGACGGGCTTCGAGTTCAAAACCGTTAAAAATCGTTAATAGTGCGTTTGAAAATTGTTAATTGTCTTTACTTTTTTTAAATGTAAATAAATTTTCATTCTTAGTTTCAATTTTTTTTTTGAAATCCTTAGTTTCAATTCTTAATAATTTATTTTCCTTTATTTAATATTGCATTTATATTAGAATACTGATATATAGAATTTTTACACATAACAAACTTTGACTCGATTCATTGAATTTTTTATCATTATAATAATCATGTGATAAAAATATGATTTAAGAGGAGCTTCCAAGTGAGATACCACCCATGATAGACATTCAGCATGCCATAGACCTTATCCCTGGATCTAAATTGCCAATTCCAACGAGCCTTTCAAACTAGTACTTTTTGTAATCGACTCTATAGATTCTAGTCAGCAAGTAAGCTACCTTAAGAAGTAGGCTTAAGTACTCCAATTTTTGTTTATAATAAAATTAGGGTGTTTGTGGACATGACGTAGGTCCACCCCGACGCGGCCACGCGCGGGTTTGGGTAAGCGAATGAATCTCGTGGTGAGATTGTTCTCGGGTTCGAAATTTAAGTCAAAGTTGGAGTCGCCACCGAATTTATGGTAATTCGGAACCATTCGAGCCCACTCTATGTCGTCATGGGCTATACACAAAGTACGGCCCACTTCGATTTCAGAGTTTATGGGGCCCATCTCTTTGCATTGCGATACCGATACCATCTACACCGGTATCGTGTAAAGAATGACTTTCGTGCGCCAACGGTTTCGGGCATCCGGACACCGAGGTTCTGAGTAAGAGGTGAGGGTACGTGTTGGGAAGCCCACTAAGGACACCCAACCCCGCCCGCACAATGGCGGCCTCTACTAAGACATCGTTCGTGTTCGTGTACGCGCGCTAGTAAAACGACTAAATGATATGCAAACAGCGTTTTCGGCTAAGCATGCGAAATATTGGTTAACTACGTCATTTTAATGCATCTTGATTCACGTCAAAGTAATTTAGCATGTGATGTTCATTTAAGGCAATAAATGACAATCATCGAAAATAGAAAACTCGTAAATAAATTACAAATTACACGGGCGGAATACAACCCGGAATTCACAATACAATGAGCAATAAAATAGAATAATCGAATAGGAAACGGTAAACGTTAACTAGAAACGGACCCGTATATAATAAATATAAACTTGACCGTAAGTTGTGCAAACAGACGAACTTCGATTAAATACACATTATATTGTGTATTAAACGGAGGACGGAGATATGGAACCTAGACGTGGTGCTAGCCCGATCCCGAATCTCGATGCCTTGTCCCGACTTATCACATCGAGGAATAGAGTCTAAATTAATCATGTGTCGGATACGACTAAAGAGTCGTCGACACAAGATTAATAGTGCGAGACCGTCGATCAAAGTCGTTTTAAGTGATATGATATGCATGAGTTTTGAAAAATAGGATCACGTGATTGACTTTACACGTGTCGACTAAAAGTCATAAAAAAATGACGAGGCTCAAATGATGATCAAAGCGCTCGGTTTTCCAGGTTACAGGGTCCACTCAATCGAGTCATGGCACGGACTCGGTCGAGTGTGTCTTTAAGGTGGCTAATGCCCGGTTTTTGGGGTGCTGCTCGATCGAGTGGCCCATGACACTCGGTCGAGTGCCCCCTGTACGAGGCATGACTCGTTTCGTTTTATTTGTTCAAAGTCGATGGTTGGCCGAGTTAAATAGAAATATTGCATGATTTAAATTTAACTCAGTTTTCGGTGCTATAATCGTGTACTATTACAATTATAATACCGTCATCGGAATTTTATAGGAAAAGTTGTTATTGGATTGAAAAGATTTGATTAGTGACGAAATGGTGTCCCTCCGCGTCACAACATCGAAACTAATCCTAATGGATTATGTGATGTTGATATTCGCATCAACGGATTTCCCACTAATCTTAGAAATGGAGTCAAACGCGTTCAACTATGATCGACCACGATCACGTTATGCCCTTGAGTATGTTGGGGCGGCGCTCCTCGAAAGGGTGCCACCTCCGTCGTTGCTCGTAAAGGGATTAAACGGACTTTGGATGGTCGTCATAGTCAAACGTGTTAGGACCCGAATTCTAATATTATTATGTACATATACACATACACGGTATTAATTGTTAATGACAAAATGTAAATAAATAAATAAATAATGCTAGTGGTTAGAGTACATAAATAAAATGTTAGGTGTTAGAGTACATAAATAAAATGTTAGGTTGCGATAAATAAAATGTTAGTAGCAAAATTAAAATGTTAGTAACGAAATTAAAAATGTTAGTATTAGTAATAATAATAATAATAATAATAATAATAATAATAATAATAATATACATATATAATCGAAAAAGAGAAAGGAGAAAGGAGATGTCGGGATTTGAATTACACCCTCAACCTACATGCTTAAATGGCCTCGGAAACGAACTCGTAATAGCGACGGGAGCGCGGGAGTGTCGAGATATGTAAGTAGAGTTATGGTGTATGTGTCTTTGACGAGTTTTGATCTCGGGAATTTTAATGTATATATGTGTATGTAGATGGATGATTGAAAGGTGGTGAAGTTGTAGTGTAAAGTTGCAAAATTGGATGATTAGGGTTGAAGAAAACCTTGTGAAATGGCTTAGGGTGACGGGGTATTTATAGAACAAATACCCCGATCGAGTGGAGCGTGTGTACTCGATCGAGTGCCCGGTTCGAGTCCGGTTCGGCCGGTTCGTGGCCTTACTCGACCGAGTGGATGTGAACCACTCGACCGAGTAGGTCAAAATAGAGGGAGTATACTTAGGGAATGATTTGTTGACTTTTTTGAATGAGATTTGTTTATTGGACAAGCTTCTAGAAGCGAGCTTGGCTGTTTTTTGTGTCGGATTCGTCTTTGACCGGGTTTTGACCCGGTCGCCAAAAGACGGTTTTATTTCCGGTGTCGGTTTTGACCCAAATTAGTCTCATTTTATTGGAAACGATCCACTGGGCCTGGATTTGAGGTCGGTTTTGAGAGATTTGCACTCCGCTAAATGCCCACGTCGGATACATATTGATTCTGAGTCCGTATTCGAGCGTATTAAGTCACGTTAGCGTCCGATCATCATCGGGTGTTTTGTCGGGAACTGCTATAGACACTAGCAGGCAAAATGCGGGTGTCTACAGAGCCCCCACTCTGACTGAGGCTTGGACAAGGCGAAAGTCAGAGTAGCTACCAGGCCAATCGAGGATTACGACCTGGCAGCCTTCCGGTCGGGTCGTTTATAGTCCATTAGACTCGCGTGAAGGGCTCGCCAGCCATAAGTAGAGGGTCATACCTGTCCTGATGATGATAGCTCCGTGGGGAGTCGAACTTGCCTTTGAAGTCATAGGTGTACCCGTATACCGACACATCACATTTTGGATGTAGCATTCCAGGAGAAACACCGACTCATGCTGGGGAGTAAAGTAGCTGCGCAGGGACTTGCTTCTGAAGTCTTGGGTGTACCCGTACGCTGACACATGACAACATGCATGTAGCATTCCAGGAGAAACACCGCCTTTGATGTTCCGTTGGGAAGTACTAGCTGGTACCTGAAATGTTAGATACATAAGCAGAAATAGCAGGCATAGCAGATAACAAGATAGCATATAGGAAATGCAGTTAGCATCTATAGACTGGCTTGCGCTGGGGAGAATGATTTTTGAAATCGAAGTCTTGAAAGCAACTCACGTGCTAGGAGATAGGTTTTCAAAATTGAAAGAGGTAGAAAAGAAATTTGCAGTTTAAATAGACTGAAATTTGACCTTGTCGAAAAGGATTTTATCAAATGGCTAAGTTTTGCAAACTTTGAAGCGAAAATTTGAGGAGAGAGATACCGACAGACTCGACTCTGGATGCGACAAGACGAGCTGACAGACATGACTGGACTCTCGAGGGGTTGGACTGTGACTCGGTAGAGGGGTGGGCCACCTAAGATGACAAGACTCTTAAGCTGCGCTATTCCATTGCCTACGCGAGTGGCAACACGGTCGAACATACATCGAAATGGGAAGGATGTGTCATAGTCTGTAATGAGACTGCTTCTGCAGGACTCAGCAGTTGCAATGTTGTAGTCTAGTGTTCTTTGAATGTTTGGTTTTGGGGTACATTCCCAAAGTGGGTGTCGCTTCGAGTCCCTGACGGATTCTCGTCTTTGACTGAGCCGAGTACTAGGACACTCTATAGAAAGGAGGCTAGATTTTGAAAGTCTTTGGATTTTGTGAGTGGATGGAGATCTTCTGTCTAAGAGAAGCCTCCTAGACGACAAAGCTAACTGTTGAGAACATGACAGTGTCGTGACCGGAATGATGGTGCTTTTTGAACTTGTGTCAATGTGGGTGGTTGTGCCCTTGTTGAAAGGCTGCCTACGTATTCACGTGTAGTGAAATCAAACCAAGCCGTAGTTCAGTGGATTGGAAGATATATAATGGTGCCTAGTTTATTAGGACTTTGTGTGTAACTAGCCATAGCGATGGTGTAGGCTAGGTGCATTCCCAATGATGTCTTGATCAAAGGGCTAGAATGGTTTGGATGTTGATCCTGTGACTGTGAGCGTTCTCCGGGGTAGCCCCCAGAGGTGGTGTGAACTATTTGGGCATGTTCTATGCCGACCGCAGGTTGAGTTCCCGTATTTGGGGTTGGTAACTGGTTTGGATAATTTTGGAAATGTGGAGCTAGGTCGTAAATGGCTTTGATGATTCGAATCTGGAGCTCGCTTTTGTGGAGCTAAGGCTTCGAGGGTAGGGTATTGTAATGTGGTAGGAAAGGGGAAGTCGAGTAAAAATGACTCGGACTTTGATTGAGCTAGGTTTGATAATGCGGGATCTGGTTTCCATGTCTGGCCCTAATGGTTAGGGTGTATCCTATGGAGCTTGAATCCTCAAAATTCTGGGCTGTCTCTTAGCCTAGGTCTCGGGAAGGTCTTGAGGGTTGTAATGTGGGAAGGCTAGATGTGGTGTTAGCCGACAAGCTTAATTGTCTCTTCCCTATTCGATGGTATGGGTTTTGATGATTTTTGAATTGACCGTACCCCGGTCAAGGGACTTTCACTTGAGCTGACCGTTGACCACGATCATGAGTATTTGAATTTTTTGTGTATTTTGGGTTGACCTCTTAGCCCCGGTCGTGGGATTCTTCATTTGAGTTGATCGTGCCCCGGTCAAGGGATTGACCGTATCTGGTCGAGGGATGTTGATCATGGCCAACTCTTTTGTTTTGGCCTTTTGCTTTTTTTTTTCTTCTTTGGACTTCTGTTTTTTGTCCAGTTTTTTTTTCACGGCTATCCCTCCTTTTGATGTTGTGGGTGGATATGGGGGTGGGCCCATCGGTTGGATTTGGCTTGTGGAGCTAAACCTTCGTAAGGTGTAAGCCTAGTTAGTGTTTATGTGAGTGCAACTCGCGATGGAGTACTCTACGGTAAGCATGGTGATTTGGATCTCGGTATTGTCATCATAATTCCGAGCAGGCTTAGTGGGAGCATCGTCCTTAGTTGGGTATTTTTGGCATCAAGCCTATAGAGTCACGATGCTTTTTTTTTGCTTCTGGTCAGACTAACGCCTAAGGTAGGGATTGGTCGGTTTTATTGGAGGGGTGTTTATTGTGAGAAATGGGCTTGCCTCCCGTCTTGAACCCAAACTAGAAGACTACCTAGATTTATCATAGGATTCGATACCGCTCCTGCTAAGGGTAGTTATGTGGCTTTCTATACCAGACATTGAACAGGTAAAGGAAAACACGGGCCTTAGTTCCTGCAGTCATTATAGATGTGCCTATAATAGTCACGTGCATGTGCTCACAGTGTATGATGGTGTTCATCATGTTCTCGGAAACACATAAGGGAAGCTTATATGAGAAATTGAAAAGGTTGATTTCATTGGATTGAAAAAGAGGAGAGAATACAGTTGACTCTGACTCTGACTTTGAAATGAGGATGTAGAATATCCTAGACTCGGACTCAGACTTAGACTCGAATCGAATCCGGACTTCCGGATACTTGGTTGGTCGTTTCTTTTTGGTAAGGTCCTTGATTGGAGAAAACGACAGGTGCCACAACTCGCCTAAACTCGACTTTGCGCGAATGCAAGAGAGGGAGTCAAACTAGACATGGCCCAGGGTGACGGGTCGACAAAGACTCTTGGACCGGGACACTCGAACGTTGACCTAGACGAGGTAACAACCCTGGCTTGGACTCGATGATGAGACTCAAGCTGCACGAGGGTAAGTCCAAAAATGGGGCGACCGTGTTTGACCGCATCACGTGTTCGGACCAACCGTGGCAACCTAAACCTAGGTGACTCGAGTGTTCGTAGCATAGTTACGACTCGAAGAAACGCATCATAAGGACGCTGGTGTATGATGAACGTAAGGTACCCCTTAGGGTGACCGTGGTCGACTGCTCGGTTAGAGGATAGCCCCCGACTGAGACTAAAGACCCTGATTGGACTCAGATGGTATGGCATCTAAGTGGATCAAAAGCGGGTTACGTGAGACAACACGTGTAGGACCTGACCCTTAGAGCAACCGTGATTGATCGCTCTGCTAAAGGGTAGCCCCCGAGTGGAATCGAAGATTTTGCTAAGACTCGAGTGTCGGACGAGTGACCCTTAGGTGTAAGGATCACGAAACTTTAGCTACAGGGCTATGCCTTGTAAAAGGTTGATTCGGCCTCGAGGTAAGGCGGACGGGGTAAGGGAAGAAACTTGCGATGTAAGATCGGCATAGTTTCGACGCTAGAGACCCTTGACTTGACTCGAATAAGGGTGGCCCTGTGACTAGGGTAGACCCTTAAGTTAAAGGACTTGAATTGGGATGACTCGACTAACGGATTGAAAGACGGGCAAAATTCCCCTAGGAAAGGTCGTGGGGACCGTCCTGTCGAAGGGAAAGATCACGTGTGACTTTCTAGTTAGGACTCGAGTGTATGGACGAACCTTCCATTTACGAGTGTATGATTCGTGTTAGTCGGTTATGCCTTTAGGAAAAGGTGGACTAGGATGGGGAAGAAACCCGTGATGTAGGATCGACGGAGTTTCGACGCTATAGACCTTCGACAAATTACGAAAAGACCCGAAACACGCATTACGGTAGGTCCTATAATAAGGAAGGTTTTTGAAAAATGACTGAATTTTGAAAATTGAGAGGACGGTCCTGAAATTGGTAGTGGGCCAATAGGATCAGGCATTTTGAAATGTTAGAATGGTTGCGAGTAATTTCGCGTTTTGAAAATTGAGGAGGCGATCCCGTCTTTTGAAATTGGCAGCATGCCGACAGGGCTGGGTTTTTTTTGATAAGTTGAATATTTGGAATTTTGAAAATTTGAATATCGAAAATAAATTTCCGAAAATTTGAAAATTGAAAATAAGATCCCGAAGATTTGAAAATCGAAAACGGCATCTAGGAGATTTGAAAATCGAAAACGGCATCTAGGAGATTTGAAAATCGAGATGGAATCTCGAAGACTTGAAAATCGAGGTGGAATTTTGATGATTTGAAAATTGAAGTTGAATTTTGAAAATTCGAAAGTCGAAAGGGAATCAAAAATTTGAAATTTGAAATGGGAAGCATGCCGGCTAAAAATAGGCTATTTTGAGTCAAATCGTAAGTCTAAATTTCGGCAGCATTCCGAGTTTTTGAAATTGGATATTTTTGAAAGATGCATTTTTGAAATGACCATTTTTGAAAAAAATGACACGGAAACCAAGTAGCACGTAGTCAAACAAGTATTATAACGACGCTTATGTATGCATTACGCTAAGTCTCGGTCGGTCAACAATAGGGTCTATACCAACAACGATGGCTTTCTCATAAATCAGGACGGACTCCCTAAGCCGAGTTGGTCTTAGGACATGCCGCAAAACCCATACGAGTTCCACCATCGAAGTCTTTAGCGCACCCATGTAGGAATGCACCGCGGTATAGTGGGACGTCGGTCACAAGTAACCGGCCCGGGCAAAAATGGGTTATGCATGAATCATTAAACTAATGCGCGCACACTAATATATGAACGATTTCTCTTCGAGTCTCACCCTAGGAACCCCGATGACGTGTGGTACATCAGGTATCCCCAGCGGAGTCGCCAAATTGTGGACATGACGTAGATCCACCCCGACGCGGCCACGCGCGGGTTTGAGTAGGCGAATGAATCTCGTGGTGAGATTGTTCTCGGGTTCGAAATTTAAGTCAAAGTTGGAGTCGCCACCGAATTTATGGTAATTCGGAACCATTCGAGCCCACTCTATGTCGTCATGGGCTATACACAAAGTACGGCCCACTTCGATTTCAGAGTTTATGGGGGCCGTCTCTTTGCATTGCGATACCGATACCATCTACACCGGTATCGTGTAAAGAATGACTCTCGTGCGCCAACGGTTTCGGGCATCCGGAAACCGAGGTTCTGAGTAAGGGGTGAGGGTACGTGTTGGGAAGCTCACTAAGGACACCCAACCCCGCCCGCACAATGGCGGCCTCTACTAAGACATCGTTCGTGTTCGTGTACGCGCGCTAGTAAAACGACTAAATGATATGCAAACAGCGGCTAAGCATGCGAATTATTGGATAACTACGTCATTGTAATGCATCTTGATTCACGTCTAAGTGATTTAGCATGTGATGTTCATTTAAGGCAATAAATGGCAATCATCGAAAATAGAAAACTCGTAAATAAATTACAAATTACACGGGCGGAATACAACCCGGAATTCACAATACAAGGAGCAATAAAATAGAATAATCGAATAGGAAATGGTAAACGTTAACTAGAAACGGACCCGTATATAATAAATATAAACTAGACCGTAAGTTGTGCAAACGGACGAACTTCGATTAAATACACATTATATTGTGTATTAAACGGAGGACGGAGATATGGAACCTAGACGTGGTGCTAGCCCGATCCTGAATCTCAATGCCTTGTCCCGACTTATCACATCGAGGAATAGAGTCTAAATTAATCATGTGTCGGATACGACTAAAGAGTCGTCGACACAAGATTAATAGTGCGAGACCGTCGATCAAAGTCGTTTTAAGTGATATGATATGCATGAGTTTTGAAAAATAGGATCACGTGATTGACTTTACACGTGTCGACTAAAAGTCGTAAAAAAATGACGAGGCTCAAATGATGATCAAAGCGCTCGGTTTTCCAGGCTACAGGGTCCACTCGATCGAGTCATGGCACGGACTCGGTCGAGTGTGTCTTTAAGGTGGCTAATGCCCGGTTTTTGGGGTGCTACTCGATCGAGTGGCCCATGGCACTCGGTCAAGTGCCCCCTGTACGGGGCATGACTCGTTTCGTTTTATTTGTTCAAAGTCGATGGTTGGCCGAGTTAAATAGAAATATTGCATGATTTAAATTTAACTTAGTTTTCGGTGCTATAATCGTGTACTATTACGATTATAATACCGTCATCGGAATTTTATAGGAAAAGTTGTTATTGGATTGAAAAGATTTGATTAGTGACGAAATGGTGTCCTCCGCGTCACAACATCGAAACTAATCCTAACGGATTATGTGATGCTGATATTCACATCAACGGATTTCCCACTAATTTTAGAAATGGAGTCAAACGCGTTCAACTATGATTGACCACGATCACGTTATGCCCTTGAGTACGTTGGGGCGGCGCTCCTCAAAAGGGTGTCACCTCCGTCGTTGCTCGTAAAGGGATTAAACGGACTTTGGATGGTCGTCATAGTCAAATGTTTTAGGACCCGAATTTTAATATTATTATGTACATATACACATACACGGTATTAATTGTTAATGACAAAATGTAAATAAATAAATAAATAATGTTAGTGGTTAGAGTACATAAATAAAATGTTAGGTGTTAGAGTACATAAATAAAATGTTAGGTTGCGATAAATAAAATGTTAGTAGCAAAATTAAAATGTTAGTAACGAAATTAAAAATGTTAGTATTAGTAATAATAATAATAATAATAATAATAATAATAATAATAATAATAATAATAATAATATACATATATAATCGAAAAAGAGAAAGGAGAAAGGAGATGTCGGGATTTGAATTACACCCTCAACCTACATGCTTAAATGGCCTCGGAAACGAACTCGTAATAGCGACGGGAGCGCGGGAGTGTCGAGATATGTAAGTAAAGTTATGGTCTATGTGTCTTTGACGAGTTTTGATCTTGGGAATTTGAATGTATATATGTGTATGTAGATGGATGATTGAAAGGTGGTGAAGTTGTAGTGTAAAGTTGCAAAATGGGATGATTAGGGTTGAAGAAAACCTTGTGAAATGGCTTAGGGTGACGGGGTATTTATAGAACAAATACCCCGGTTTAGGGCCACTTGATCGAGTGGAGCGTGTGTACTCAATCGAGTGCCCGGTTCGAGTCCGGTTCGGCCGGTTCGTGGCCTTACTCGACCGAGTGGATGTGAACCACTCGACCGAGTGGGTCAAAATAGAGGGAGTATATTTAGGAAATGATTTGTTGACTTTTTTGAATGAGATTTGTTTGTTGGACAAGCTTCTAGAAGCGAACTTGGCTGTTTTTTGTGTCGGATTCGTCTTTGACCGGGTTTTGACCCGGTCGCCAAAAGACGGTTTTATTTCCGGTGTCGGTTTTGACACAAATTAGTCTCATTTTATTGGAAACGACCCACTGGGCGTGGATTTGAGGTCGGTTTTGAGAGATTTGCACTCCGCTAAATGCCCACGATGGATATTATTGATTCCGAGTCTGTATTCGAGCGTATTAAGTCACGTTAGCGTCCGATCATCATCGGGTGTTTTGTCGGGAACTGCTATAGACACTCGCAGGCAAAATGCGGGTGTCTACAGTGTTACTCTTCGCAGTACGCGTTTTACTCGACGCAGTATGACATTTCCAATTATACCCTCTCATTTCTCCTCCCCTCAAATTCATCTTTTCTTTTTTCCTCTCTTTCCCTCATTTCTTCTCTTCTTTCCTCCTAATTTATTTAACTCAATACAGTATCTTTTTTTACTTTTACGCAGTACATTTTATTTTACTTTCGTGCACTCCATGTTTTACATTTGCTTCCAACATTTTTTTAAACTTTGATTGAGTACATTTTGTTCGATTTGTAACATTCTTTTGTAAAAACAATTACGACCGTACTACGTAAGTAAAAAATAAGGTAGGACAAAAAAATTAAGAAAAAAAAACTAATTTCAATAATTATTTTATAATTGCTTTTTAATCTAACTCGTATCCATAATCTTATGAATTAATAAATTGAATGATTTGTATAATTAGAATTGGGGAAATCGACGATATTGGAAAATTGGACGATTTCTGTAACCCTAATTTTAATAATTAGGGATCTGAGATAATTGAAAAAATTGAACGATATTTGTAACCCTAATTTCAATAATTAGGGATAAATAACCATTCATACCTATTTTTTGATCAAACTTGTATCCATAATCTTACAAATTTGATAAATTGAATGAGCGGTATAGTTAGTATTGAAATGAATCGATGATAATTGAAAAAGTTGAATGATTTTTAGGTTACAGTATAAAGGTTATAGATTAAGAGCAATATTTTTTTTTTCTGGTGAAGGGCATATAATGGAAAAATAGGTACAAAAAGTACTGCGTCGAGTAAAATTGGTACTGCGAAGAGTAACTCTGTAAAATTATTATCAAAGAAATTTTGAAAATAAATAATAAATACTCCTTCCCCTTCTTTAATATGATCTACATGTTATGAAACATAATACGTGGATGTCCATTGGGCCTTATAGCCCACTATGATGTAACCTTAGATGTATCATGTACTATATATACCCCTTGATAAAATGAATAAACTACCTCTCTGATTTCTCTCATTCTCTTTATCTCTTTCTACTTTCTCTTCTTTCTTCCTTTCACAACACGTTATCAGCACCAGTCTCTAACTTTTATTTTATTTTCCCTATTTTAATTTTTTTTACCTTTATTTTATTTTTCCTATTTTAATTTTTTTTACTTTTACAAGTAAGGTATATAATTTATGCTTCAAACTGATAAGTTCAGATCTGATAAGTTCTTAGCCAATTGAGTATCTATTATTCAGATATAATAATATGGATATTAATATAAAATAGTATTTTATTTATCAAATAAGTCAGTTTCGTACTATTTGATTTTTGTTCCTTTGATCAAATGTAATATATATTTTTGATGAAAAGTTAATTTTTTTTTTTTCATGTACGGAGAGAGTATTAAGTCAGTCTGTTAGCATCTGTAGTCATAAGACTCGACTATTTCTTTATCTTTTATGCGATTATTGTTTACTCAATTTTTATTTTTTATTTCAATTACTCGTTATACTAATTATGTCAAACTTGAATTTATTGATTCAATACTTTCGTCAAGATTAATCAATATATATATGGCTTTTTTCGAGTGATCTCATTGGTCCGTTTCATCAAACCTCAAATTAGGAAAGTATCATAAATAAAAAAAATCAATTAGAGAATCTTTTAATTATTATAATATATATTTAATCTATTATATTAATGTGATATTTTACAATTCTGACCTGAAAACCTTAAGAGTTCATTTTTTTCAAAACATTATCGTAAAATAAATTATAAAAATGAAATAAATAGATTCGTGGTAAAAAATGCTTTCATTAGAGTATAAATTTCATATCATTTGTTTCACATTATGTGATGAATTTATAATATATATTAGTTTTAAAATTATCCCACATCGACAAATTATAATATGATGATGAAATTCTATATTATAAATAAAGAGTAATAATTCGTTCTTCGATATCTACCAAAAGTCTTTTGAATCTCAAAAAGAGTTTCTAAGACTATAAACTTAACTAATTATCTTACATCGAGATGATAAAATTTTATATTATAAATAAGAGTAATCATTCGGTTTTAAATATTGACAAAAAAAATGAGTCTCAAATTTTTTTTAATGTATAAGACTACAAATTTATTTTAATGCATAAGACTATAAATTTAAAATCATCTCACATTGGTGAGGTGATATTCTATATTATAAACAAGAGTAATGATGTATTTTTTTAGTCTTAAAAAGAGCTAATGGAAGACTACTTAAATAAATTATCCCATCTCGAAAAATTATGATAAGTTGATGAATTCTATATTATAAATAAGACTAATATTTCGTTCTTAAATATCAATCAAAAAAACTTTTAAATTTTAAAAAGTCTTTTAATAAGACTACAAATTTAAGTAAAAATAATCTCACACCGAAAATTTATAATAAGATGATGAAACGTTATATTATAAGTAATATTTTTTATTTAAGTGTATAGTCTTAACAACTATTTTAGGACTCAAAATATTTTTGTTTGATGAAACGTTATAATTTTTTGGATGTGGGATAGTTTTATTAAGTTTATAGTCTTAGTACGAAGTATATTTTAAGACTCAAAAGATTTTTGATTAATATCTAAGAGCACATGGTTACTATGAACGAATGCTTCTTACTCTAATAATAAGACTAATAATAATTCTTCCTTAGACATCAATCAACTTAAGTAATTCTCTCACATCGAAAAATTATGATGAGGTTATGAATTTCTACTAAATAAGAGTAATCATTGTTTTTAAATATCAACCAACAATATTTTGAGTTTCAAAAAGGCCTTAATAAGACTACAAAGTTAAAACTATCCCACATCGAAACAATTAAAATAAGGTACGGTGATGATTCTATATTATAAATAAGACTACAAATTTTAGTTAAATTATCCCACATCGACAAATTATAATAAGATGATGGATTTCTATATTATAAATAAGACTAATTATTATTTGTTCTTAGATATTATATCAATCAAAATCTTTTGAGTCTTAAGAAACTCTTAACACTATATACTTAAGAAAATTATCTCTTTTGAGTCTTAAAAACATAATAATCTTTTGAGTCTTAAGAAACTCTTAACACTATATACTTAAGAAAATTATCTCTTTTGAGTCTTAAAAACATAATAAGACGATGGAATTCGATTATAAATAAAAGTAACCATTTCTCCAAATTATGATGAGGTGATAAAATTCTATATTATAAATAAGACTAATCATTCATCCTTAGATGTCAACAAAAAACTTTTAGTCTTAAAAAAAGTTCTTAATAAGACTACAAAGTTAAATTAAAATTATCACATATCGAAAAATTATAATGAGGTGATAGAATTCCATATAATCTTTCGTTCTTAGATATTAACCAACAATCTTTTGAGACTTAAAAAAAAGTTTCTAAGACTAAGACTAAGACTTTATAGTTAAAGTATAATTATCCCGCATCGAAAAATTAAGATGGGGTGATGAAATTCTATATATTATAAATAAGAGTAATCTTAAGTAAAATTATCCCACATCAAAAAATTATAATAAGGTGAATTTTTTTTATTATATAAATGAGAGTAATCATTCATCAAAAATATATACTCCAATAAGAGGATCAAATTCGATTATATAAATAAAGAGTAATCGTCTACCCTTTAACTTCAAATATAAAAACAAACTTTTTTAATCTTAAAAATAGCTCTTAAAACTATAAACTTAATCAAGTTAAATTACCACATCGAAAAATTACGATGAGGTGATAGAATTTTATATCATAAATGAGTAATCTTTCGATTTTAAATATCAACCAACAATCTTTTGAGTCTTAAAAAACTTTCAAAAATACTACAAACCTAAAATTATCCCACATCGAAAATAAAATAAAATAAGGTGAGTAATAAATAAGAGTAATCAGGCATTTTTCTGGGTCTTAAAAGCGGATTTTAAAACTATAAACCTTGAGTAAATTATCCTATATCGAAAAATTAAGATGAGGCGATAGAATCTTATATTATAAATAAGATTATTCTTTCGCTCTTAGATATCAATCAAAAAATTCATTCGTTCTTAGATATCAATCAAAAAACTTTTGAGTCTTAAAAAATCTCTTAATAAGACGACAAACTTAAGGAAAAATAATCTCACAACGAAAAATTATAATAAGGTGATGAAATTTTATATTATAAATAAGAGCAATAATGTGTTCTTTTGAATTCTAAAATGAGTTCTTAAGACGTAGGTTGCACCAATACGGACACAGACACGTATCAGACACGTGACACGACATTTGAAATTTTGTAGGACACGTACACGACAGTAAAAAATATCAATATACATATTTAAACAAAAAAATTTGAAGATTTTTATACCTAAGATACACGTTTGGTTACTTACACTGTCACAAATAGCGTAAAATAATAAAACAAAAATTAAAGTCTTATAAATTTGATGTTAAAAATCAAATCTTAAAAAATTCAAATGATTGTACTACTAAAATACGGAGTATACAGTAATTATTAGTTAGTTATTTAAGTGTTTATAGTATCAAGTAGCCACCATAAACCTACAATATTATGATTTATTAAATCTGGAACTCAATAAACAACGTTATTAGGTATGTCCGACGAGTCTCTAAATATTACGAATCGACCGGCCGGACACGTCTCCAAATATGACAAACCATGTCCGATACGTGTCCAAATAAATTAAAAAAACCGGACACGATTTTACAGGTGTCCGACACGTATTGTCGTGTGTCCGACACGACACGTTAGTTTGGAGGAGTGTCTGTGCAACCTAGCTTAAGACTATAAATTCAGCTGAAATTAAGTTTGATTACTAATATCATGTGATCATCTTATTTATTTTAATGACATAGATTGATTAATTTTCTTATTTAACAAATGTACATCATCATTGTAATTAAGCCAACTAACCCGTGCAGCGCACGTGCTTTAATCTAGTTTATACTAATGATCTTCTTGATATTATCAAGAGAAAAGAAAGATATGGAAAGAGGTCAATTTAAGATTTTATTCTTTTAATAGAAGTATATAATAAATCGGTCTTATATACCGTGTATATGAATGTATCTATTTTGGAGGCTATAATCCAATATACGAGGAGTTCATATGAGGATACGATGTTTTCTACCCTTCAACCTTTTTAAAAGGTGTTTTATTTAATTCAGCCTCGTAGACTGTATATGGATCAATTTCAATGTTAATATCCATACGATGAATGCTCATATAATTTTGGACCTGAAGTTCCAAAACTATTTAATTTTTAATTATGAGCGGTGAAATAATGTTATCTGTATGGTGACAAACATTTTGGACAGAAGTTTCATAAAAGATTGTATACCTGAAGTATACACGATTATTTTGGACCATAAATCTGGTAATACAGCTGTCCCAGAAAATATTATATCGCGGAAATAAAGTAGTCTCAAAGGATACTCAATGTGAGTACGTACATGAAATTGTACCGAGATAATATCACTTTAAAGTTGAAGTTGATAAAATTTATACTCTGTGTGAGTAAAGTACATGAAATTGTACCATTTTCATATCTATTTCAAATTGAAATAAAAATTATGTGGGAGGAAAAGTACATGAAATTGTACTGTATTTAATATCATTTATTAATACCACTTATTATTGTCCTGAAGACAATATATCGTGAAGAGAGGTCATGAGAAATCCACTGAATTAATTTAATGTTCATTTGAAGTTGAACAGAATAATATAATATAATTAATATTGAAAGACGACGAATCTCTTTCAATTGGATGAGTCCATTCCCTGAAGCGAATGTGACATTCGATAAAGACTTTATCATAAGCAGAAGTCGAGAACATGACAGAAAAATAAGCCAAATATTGTGGCCTTATTGAGCCTAATGATAATGCGGTCTTAATTGAGCCTGATTCGGTCAATTAAATTACATAACTCATGAAAAATCATGTGACCCTCATATACGCGAAGTTCGATATGGGGAAGAAAAATTATATACGAGTTGGAATTTTGACACGCACACTATGAACTAAAATTCATAGTGCTTACATATACTGAACCTATGATGAGAAATCATAGTGTTGAATTGTTGACCAATATTGAAACAGTTACGTGAAATTCACGGTGTCTTACAAATTTTCGTTTTGCGTGTAGGAATATTATTTTAAGTATCAAAATTATGAATAAACTTGATGTTTATTCACAGATGTTTGCAAAGTATGAGATACTTTTAACAGTTGATATTCGTATCAAAATAATATAAATCATTTCCTGAAGCGAATGGTCTTATCATATTTTCATGATGTAATACTCGTATATTTTATTTTCATACAAATTATGTAGTCGTAAAGACACATTATTTTGAAAATAGCTTAAAGAAATCATGCGTGATATCTCGTATCCGCATGTCATGGTTGAGCAAATTAATTCGATATTAAAATCGTGAGTTTCGTATAGGTGATTAATAGTCATTTTTCCTAGTAATGGATATGACATGAACAAAATATTAGATTAACGACCATTATTTCGTGAAACCAATATGGCATCGAATAAACTATTGATTAAGTGATGAAAATTATGTCACCGACACTGAATAAGTGCAAGAAGGTGAATATTTTAATTATATGTTTATTTATAAACTCAAATATTTTTACCAGAAACGGTATTGTAAAGATCACAATATCTTGTGAAGACAATGTGATAATGCGACCATGTATTTATATGGTGAAATAAATGATCAGTTGATTAATGATCAATTTACCGTTATTATTATCACATGGAATTGAATTACTCTAAGAGTAATATATATATATATATATAGTCATATTCCGGAAAGAAATATTGACGGGTCTTGCCTATTGTATTAGACACCATTTGTGTCAGTCACTATCATTTGCTGTGGTCATATGACTAAATAAAATTAGTGTGCACATATGATTGAATGTAGCTAAACAGAAGTTTAGTAGGATGAGAATCAGTCAACTAGTAAAATTGACACGAAAATATTAAAAATGTGACAAATTGAGGCCATCCGGGTTCTTCTTACCCTCGTTTCGATAAACCCGACGTTTATCTTGAAAGAATTTAATGGCGTGCTGATCAAACTCTCTAGTGTATCATTAAAATTATATTTAAGGCAAGACAATACACTGAGATTGAGTATGTGAAATATTGGAGATCTATATACTACTCGTAGTTGGATAATGGAGATGAATGTTCATATCCGATTGACCTTTAAGGTTTTAATTATGTGACCTATAGTCACAGAGAATTTTACAAGTAGTTCATGTAATCAAAGTTTACAATGTAAATATCATGTAAACATGGTGATCTCCCAAATGGGCAATTTTAATTCAGCACGTGGAAAACCAACTGCGTTAAGTTGAGCTCCCAAATATATTATTCTGTTGAAGAGAATCATTTGATAAAGTCTATTAAATATTAGATAATTTTTAAGGTGGATATTGCCCTTTAAATCTATCAGGTAATGATAGTTTTTACCACCTTAGGGAGAGATTGATAAGGATAAGCTGGTAAAAACAAACAAGTAATGTTGATCCCAACTGAACCTGAAGTTCAGAGACTTGTTTTGATAAATATGAAATACATCAATTAGAGGTTCAGGAAATATGAATAATGATTTGATCATTGTGTTATGATGATGTATATGATGATATATCAGCTTGATTACTTATCTTATTAAATATGTTATACATTGAAATTTATGATTTCACTATAGACAGATTCACCCTTCTTGTGGTGTAGCGAGCTATAGATCAGTCATGGATAGTAGATGTAATGAACATTGTGATTCTTGCCAAATTTTCAATAATCACACATGATATAGTGTGAGGGTCATAATCGGTTCATTTGTTATAAGAAAATGGCAAGCATGTGCAGTTGGTACTCGTAAAGAGTAATGAAATTAAATGTTCCGAAGTGGCACTGATATCTGATGATAATAGATGGCCTATATGAAAAGATTGGTACCATATATATTCAGATTCGGATATCATTAAACAGTACTGACGATGAAATTATATCGATATATTAATTCGTAGAACCGAATATAGTTGCGCGCATTGGATTCTAACAGGGATCTTATATAAAAAAAATCCATTTTGATTGTTGACATACAATCTATGGTTAAGATTGAGCTCATGGACTTAAAGTCCACGTATTGACATAAAGTCAATCCAATTATGAATATTGGTGGATATACTGTACAGTTTGCATTTGAGTCTCATGTGCATGTAATATAGTTATTTTATCGTTGCATACTAGTTAAGATTACATCATAGCATTAGTTTAGAATATATACACCATAAGGCATTGTTCGTATTACATGTTGCACGAGATTATTATTGTTATATATTGCAGGATATATGTTTAAAAGGAGATCATACTCCTAGATTGATAAGTACTCCGGGAAGGAGCTTATATTATAAATTATCAGCACATGACAGTGGTTGATCAAATGAGTTCCTGAAGGACTCGTGATTACGTATATATGAACCTCTACATGTAAGTGTATCTATGAGCGCATTCAACATGCATGTGATATGGTGTGCATGCACGGTTTCATTGTCTCAGCTTGAAGTTTGAGCGTATGAGAAATCATACATGATTAAATTTCTTGTCCTGTGAAAATACTTTATGGTCCAGAAACGCCATAATAGTTGGAAAATCATGTAGTGAAATGCTACAATGAGTATGTCAATCAGTACAATGACAAGAAAGATCAATTATTATTTAAGATAAAATCGGATTGATTGATTCTCCTGAAGATAATCAGTTGAGAAATAATGTTAGCTACACTCTTTTTCCCTTCGACTAGGTTTTTGTCCCAATGAGTTTTTTCCTGGCAAGGTTTTTAACAAGGTAGCGCTATAGACGTGTTAATACGCTATAGTTATGATCATCATCATTTTAATGACGAGATACATATTTGGTTATACATCAAAGAATCATAAATGACTATGTCCTGATTGCAAGCTCCGAAGAAATACGATACTGAACTTATCAAAGATTCCTATTGATTGAAGATACCAAGTTTGTCAGTTACTACAATCCATTTCAACGTCGCCGTGAAGTTCCATGAAGACATGAATTATTTTCATTAAATATCAAGTTGTGTAATTATAGGGGGAGTAACCATGCGCTGTACTCTTTTTCCTAAGCCATGGTTTTGTCCCACTGGGTTTTCCATGGAAAGGTTTTAATGAGGCAGTCTGTCATGCGTGTATGAAGATTTATGTACTCTTTTTCCTTTACTAGTGTTTTTCCCACCGGGTTTTTCTAGTCGAGGTTTTAACGAGACATTTTCTTTAGTGATGTACATCCAAGGGGGAGTGTTATGAAACCTAATATGTGGATGTCCATCGGACCTTATAGCCCACTATGATGTAACCTTAGATGTACCATGTACTATATATACCCCTTGATGAAATGAATAAACTACCTCTCTGATTTCTCTCATTCTCTTTATCTCTTTCTACTTTCTTTTCTTTCTTCCTTTCGCAACACTACAATAGTTTTGGGAACAAAATTAATAAGGGTGGAGTGGAATGTGGATGAAAATGGAAGTGAAAAAAGAATGTGGGGTCACAAATAATAAGAACCGCAAAAGACGTAGTAAAAAGGAAAGTGAAAAAATAATAGAGATTACCAAAATAGAAAATGTGTAAGATTATAGAGAAGGGGATGAAGTATTTTTTATTTCGTACTATTTTGTGAAATTTTGTCTAAAATATTAATATTTTTTAATTACTAATTTCGGCTCGGGTGGATTCCGCTCCAAAATATTTGCGTTTTAAAGGTCATAACGTATATTATAGGCCTTCTTTTTTTGTTTGAATTGTGTCAAACACATGCTATACACGTACTCATTTCGACGTCATATGTCGTTATAATTAAGACATCTACATTTATCATACACTCTCCAAAATTGTTATTTACCTACATACTCGCGTGGATTCTTTGACTTCGATATTGAACACACTATAATAATCATATGCGTCAATATTCATTTCATTTACGTTATTTTAAGCCAATATTGTCTTTCCGTTCACCTCATATGGATTGTGATTTGACTTTTTGATGCAAAAAAACGTTTCAACACCGTGAATTTTCACGGGTATAACACTTTATTTTTAACTTTCTATTATTTTCAAAAAAAAAGTTCACAAACCCGTAACGTGTCACGGGTATTACACTAGTGAACTAATTATTTTAATGATTTATTCTTGGGTGGATTAATAGGTGATTGGATGGATTACTATTTGGTAAACAAATTGGTTGATAAGCAAATAGTATTTGGTTAAAAATACTCCTCACGTATAATGAAAAAATTGGGCGATCTTTTTGGAATAGAGAGAGAGAGAAAAAGTTAATACTCAGTAAGTGAACTCACAACTCAGCGACCAAGTTAATGAAGACTGTTGATAAGCTCGAGGATGAGCCGAAACATAAAGCTTAGGGCAATAGCAATGGTACTTAATAAGAAGTTTCATATGCTTTAAGAAATTCTTTATCCATTGTTTCACAAAATAAGGAGCTCCTTATATGGAGTTGGTTTCTAAAACAAAAAACCAACTCCATAAGTTAAAGGAGAGTGGTGATTGGATGAAATTATGATTAAAAAGCAATTGATCCACTAAAAAGATGTTATGGAACTTTTTTACCATTGTGGAGAAAATGATGAAGTTTCATAATTAACAATGTAAGTTGATGTGTCAGTAAAAAAGTTCACTATGAAACTTTAACGATTGCTATTACCCTTAGGAGCATCTAATAGTAACTTTTTTTTAAAAAAAAAAGCACAGAATAGAGTATCTCAATTAATAATAGGAAACCGGGATAAATAAATAGTCTTTAATCATTAAGGAACAGGTTCAGGAATTATCACAGACCAATATACAATGGAAGATGGGTTTTAAGAGTTGTCAAAGAATCAAACACTTTATTAATTGCTTTCTGTTATAAAACGAGAGAGAAAGGAAAAGTAGAGAGAAAATAGAGCGAGAAAATATGTGAGAGAGTTATCTTATTCATGTCATTGAGAGGGATATATATAGTACATCAGCAATGATAAGGAAGTTTACATATGGGTCAAAAGCCCAATGGACATTCACCTAATATGATTTCATAACACTCCCCCTTGAATGTACATTACGGAATAATATGTCTTATAAAAACCTCACTCGAAAAAAAACCCGTGGGAAAAAAAAACTAGTGTAAAATAGAGCACATTATTCCTCAAACACGCATATGATGCTGCCTCATCAAAACCTTTCCATGGAAAACCCAGTGGGACAAAACCATAGATAAGTAAAAAGAGTACAGCGCGTGCATACTCCCCCTGATAGTTACATCACTCGGAAAATAACAATATTATCCATGATGTGACGATGAATCTCGATCTTTGAAATAATAATCATCATACTTGATAAACTCCATAGATGTCTTCGATAATTAGAAATTTATCATTGATCTTCAAATAGTTATACGGATAATATGAAGATAGTCTTTGATTGTTGCGTCTTCATCCAAATATCACTTCAACATTTCAAAGTATAGTCAGATTATCAATAATTTGCACGAATATAATATGCGACTAAATTTACTATATGAAATGATGCAACGATGTGATAAGAAAACTAATATGAAATGATATAGTACTTAGTTTCTATATATCAGCATGATGACTCGATATGCAAACTGTATTGTATACTTTTCAATATCATCAATAAATTTGATGAATTTCAGGATTATGAGCTCATTGATACCAATAAATATGTCGACGGTCGTACGGATTTATAAAATCCTTATTCAATAGGCCACTTGATATTGCGCACAAATGTGTAGCCATTTCATATCGATGTAATTTCGTAGAATCGTCATTCTACTTATATATTACTGTACACGATAAATAACGCGTAATTTGATATGATAAAACTTCTTTCGTTTTACCAACTTGTCATTCACTTTCTCCCCCTAAGGTGGTAAAAAAAATCAAGATAGATTGCAATCATTTACTTAACCACCTTAGAATGCGTATATCATATGCAAATAAGATTTCATTGATGGGTATTTTTGCAAGATTATGATATATTTAGGGGAGTACGTGATTCATAAAATAATTGACTTTTAATGGCTGATTCTAAATGTCAAATTTAAGAGATCAATTTATTCACATGATAATGATCAAATTGTGAATTCTAATAACACAAATTACTCGTATTTGATATGTGGTCTCCAAGCCACTTAACACAATATCGATCAATTCGTAGAATTGAACTTAAAATATGTTTATTCAACCTCGAGTAATGTGCAATTGGATCTCTAAATATCATCATTCATAGTCAATTTTAATTCACAATTCTTAAACCCATACTTTTAAGCACTTGTTGATCACATATGCTTAATCAATTCATGTCAAATGTTGATATTTGTTCGCAATTAATTGCAATAATGCATATGCGAAGTTAGCTGATCTCAATATGTATAATTAGCAATTGCATGCCAAACTATTGAATGCTAAACTTACTCAATATGACACAAACTTTATATTCATCTCGCAAAATGGAACACTTCTAGTGTCTCATGTAAATTTGCAAGATCTGTCATATATTAACATTCTAAATTGCTAATAGTAAGTATATCATGTCATTACGTATTTGTAATACCCTAAGTCCCTAAGGATGATCATTTCTATTTCATACAATATAATACGGAGTATGAAGCAAAATAGAAAGATTGTTAACATAATTACAAAATATTACTACCATAACTACATTGCTATAACAAGTTAGAGAATATACTATTATAAAAATTAAATATTTATGATATCAAAATCTATGACGTTAGAAAATATGTATTTCAATAATCATCCAATTTACCATCTAAATCATATTGTTGAAATACTATAAAGTTGTCAAAGTTTCCGTTTAAAAATATATTGACAAAGAGATAAACAAAATATTAGTATCATAGGGACTTAACTATTATGCTTTAAGGTATATATCTCAATCGTTAAAACGACTACTTTAATATATATAATTCTTTGTCATAGAGATACAAATATGGAGATGCATTCAAAATACCCCATATATATACACTATGATCTCCTTATAGTCATAAGGTAATAATAGATCATATGTGTATCTTCAAAAGACATGAATTAACTTCTTAATATAGGAATGAGAAATAAAATACGACTTCTTTGCTATAAAGATGCAAGAATCAAGAAAAAAAACGAACTTCTTGCTTTGATAGATGCAAGGATTGAAAAAAATAACAAACTCCTTGCTTGAGAGATGCAAGGATTGAGAGAAAAATTAACGAATTCCTTGCTTAAGAGATGCAAAGATTGAAAAAGAAAATAATGAACTCCTTGTTTAAAAGATACAAGGATTGAGAAAAAAAATGAACTCCCCTCAATTGTTCTCTGCTCAGTAATTAGAGTCTCGTGCTGATAACGTGTTATAAAACGAGAGAGAAAGAAAAAGTAGAGATAAAATAGAGCGAGAAAATATGTGAGAGAGTTATCTTATTCATGTCATTGAGAGGGATATATATAGTACATCGGCAATGATAAGAGAGTTTACATATGGGTCAAAAGCCCAATGAACATTCACCTAATATGATTTCATAACACTTTCATCATCATATTGATTATTCCCAAAAAAAGTTACAGATCTCATCCGATGAAATGTGCGTCCACAAATTTAAAAAAAAAATAAAAAATACTCCAGCAGTCCAGCATCATGTCCAACTTTCCAGACTAAATATAAGAGTACATATCCTGCCTTGTAGTGTATATATTTTTCATCTATTCTTCCTTTTTGTATCTACAACACTCACTCACCCCCCTATACCTTCCTCCATTTCATTTCACGCCACCAAAAACGAACTGGGTTACGACACTTCTTGACGCTTCTGCCAAGATTATTATCCCTTATTATTATTATTACAACTCCAATGAGATGCGAGTCTTAATGGGTTTCAGCTTCAGACCCATGCTCTCAGGCGACAGCAGCTCGGGAGAGATGCAGTATGGGCTTCACGATGGACTTAACGGGCTTCTTGGGCTCACACTCATGTGTGATTGCCGGTACAACCCATAACCCATGAGAAAATACTCTAACGGGATCATCATCGCATTTGATTGCTCCTCCGTCACCAATGACCCATATCCCTGCACCTGCAAGCCTCAAAACGGAATTTCTTAATAACAATGCTATATGGGTAGGGGATTTAGCTGAATCGAGTTGATGTTACATTATAATTAAGGAGACCGTGCGCAAGTAGCCTAATTGTAAGCACTTATAGTAATTATGAGGGAAGTGAAATGAATAGGGTACCTCCACCAAAGCACTAAATCGCCTGTCTAGCTTTGTGGCCGTGTGTACCGCTTCTGAGTGGAAACACGAGTCCTCTCCAAAGAATACAAGTGAACGGCATCGCAGCTTCTTTAATCCTTCGGTTATGTCTTGCCGACTAAGGAAAAGGGTACACAGATAAAAGCTACTCATAAGCATAATAATAATACTCGCAACAATTATGAGGTGAGGTATTGACACATGGCTACAATCAATTGAAGATAAAGAATGAGAAACTAAGTGTACCTGTTCATTGCCTCCAGATATCGCATAACATTTGTACTTTCTCTGTCATCTAGCCACTACAAAACATTCCGAAATAAATAACAACCATTCCAAAACATTCAAGAGACAATAGAAATAGAAGATAATGTGGTCAAGAACTCTCACTTTCTTACACAACTGAACAATATCCGATTCTGATACAAGAGAGTTGCCCCTAGCTTGCTGCAATCATTTGAACGGGATAATAAACATCACAAATTCACAAGGAAATAATAGGCACACGGACACGGTCGACAAAAGTAGAATTTGTACCTTGCCAAAGTACCGCTTCACCAGCATCTCTTTTACTACAGAGCACATGCCGTAGAAATACAGTACCTTCGACATCACCTACAAGAAGGAGATTTTTGTAAGGTTAATATTCTTCCCTTGGAACTACCAGTAGAGGACTGGTTAAGAAAGAAAAAAGGGACCTTATTGTATAGCCATTCAGTCCAACTGGGTGTTCTGCATAGAGGAGAAACTAGAATCAAACCAAGAACACGCTGCGTATATTTCGTCTGCACATCAAGAGTCAAAGAACAAAAGAATGAATGAGCAGTTGAATATACACGTACATAAGAAGAGTAGATCATCTTTACTATTACTGCTCATCAAGAGTTGCAACTTACGGCAAATAAGGTTAGTATGTATGCACCAGCGGTAACACCCATACACATTACTTCCCCAAGTCTGCAACAAATGACAACCCGAAAAATAGATGCTGAGTCAGTATGAACACGATCCATGGAGAACAAAGCCGCAAGACAATTGAAACTGGCATATTACGAAATGCTTGAAATTTTAATAACAGAAACAGTGCCCAAAATAGTCGAGAATGTCAGCTATCTGGTCAGCTAAATCATCCACATTAGGCGAAGAGGCGTCACTACTCATAGCACCTGCTCCCCACTGAAATAACATTTGATAAGTTTATAGAATCGGATACAGTACAAACTAACAAAGATTCTTTCACAACATCCTAGAAAAGAAGCAACCACAAAATGGGGTACAAACAAATACTTTTAGTTTTTCTGCACCCAAAACAACTAATAACTGTTTTCATATGGAGTACTCCAGAACAGAAGCAATTGGATATCCGACTCGACCAAGGGAGATAAAATAAAAATTACTTTTTGTAATACAGGTGATATGTGAAAGGCAGTTTTACTGAAGTAGTATAATTGTAGAAGCACAAGCTAATTGACCCGAACCAAGTTTCCCTAATTCCCTATTAAAATGATTTAATACTCCGTAATTCCCAAAAGTATGGGAACATGTGCCTTTAATGGACGATTTTGTAATACTGCGTATTTAGTTTAAAACCATTTTGCAAGAGAATTTAGTGACATGATTATATCTGTACGAACCTCATGTCCAGGTGGGCTGATATGGTATATGTAGAAGTTGTGGAGAAGCAACGTCAACGCTTCCGGACACATAAATAATCCTTGAAAACAAGATGCATCTGCCAAGCCAAACATCGAAATGAATACAACAACAACAACAACAACGACAAAGTCTTAATCCTAAAATGATTTGAGCTCAAGCAACACGAATCATCCTCCAATGATCACTTAGATTAAAATGAATAATTTCATATATTAAAATGTATTGATAGACATCATCATTAGTTCATTACCACGTTGGCTGATAAATTCAAAGTCATTAAAAAAAAGCCCTGCCCAACAACTCCAGCCTTTTTCTAATAGTGAATTCTAAGTAAAATATTGAGAACGTTACATACAAGTTTTGATGACAACCACACATACACCAAAAAAGAGTACTCCATTAGAAAACAAATACAATACTCCTTAGTAGAAGGGTAACAACATGAAGCAAATAAGTGTACGGCGTATTAAATAAGATGATCGGACTCACAATTCAAAGCCAAATCTGGGTAGGTAACAAGAGCAGGCTTATCCTGATCACCATAAACGGCCACGGATACCGGACCACTCCCCGTTTTAACATAGAATTCCTGCACAACACTTCTCAAATTATACTTAATAACATGCATTTCCAGCTCTGTACCATCAAAATTGATCTGACAGTAGCCAGATCATTTTTGCTATGACAGACAAGAGTAAATAATAATCATAAATTCCACTCCCTCTCCACCTAATCCTTAAATTAAACAGAAAAATACCCTGTAAGCATGTAACAAGTTCATCATCATCTGAATCTGATTATAATTTTCTTTTGAAAACTGATTGATTTGTGCAATTAATTAATATAAGTATTTATTTATATAGGTGGCATAGTTGATTGAAAGAGCAAAGAATCCCCCGATAGTACGGTAACAAATCTGGGTTACCAAAATTAAACAAAACAAGTTGTTTTAGCGAATTCCATATCAATGAAAACAAACAATCTACAGTTTCCTTATTTACAACAAATATGAGTAATGTGTATTGTAACTAGAGCAAGTACAACACACACACACATACCACATATTTTGAAATAATAATAAATAGTAAAATTTCTGTAATTAAAGCAATTAATCAAAATCCCACATCAGAATCAATCCCAATTAAAAAGGGTACCAACCCAAATTTGAAGAATTATTCTTTTTTTTTTCTGGGTCGAACTAATAATGAAAGAAAGAAAGTTAAAACCCAAAATAACAGAAATCTGATATTTCAATAAAAACCCATATCCTATAATTCACCAACATTGTAACAAGAACACTTGCATTATTTTACCAATGCACCTAAAATATACTCCCTCCGTCTCTCGGTCGTTTGTGAGGAGTATTTTAATCAAAGGACCGAGACATAATATATGGAATAATAATAATAATTAAAGAGTGTAATTAAATGATTAGCAAGAAATCAGACCTTGCAATCAATGGAGATCGACCCAATATCAAGAGAAATCGAATCAGTAGAATCCTGTTGCGGGGTTCCTCCGCCTCGCTAATCCCACTAAACACCAGCTATGGAGCCGAGCTCGACCTAGCTTTAATGGTGGATATGGAGTATAGGCGAGAGAGACAAAACAGAGAGATAGGAAGAGGAATATTGTATTGATTATGTAAATTAATGAATATTCAATGTGATGATTAAGTATTTATAGCATTCAACCTCTTGTTAGGTTGTTACAAGTTTGTTATAGGTTTGTTACATGATGTAACAACCTGCCACGTAGCTAGCTATTCAACCGACTATATCATTCGTTCCCCCTTGTAAAAGACTTGTCCACAAGTCAGCTGGTTTACTGATCAATGATGAAATCAGGATAAGTGTCCTCAAATTCTTCTACAAACTCCCATGTAGCTTCATGATCTTCACATCCTTCCCATTGAACTAGGTATTGAATACGCGCACTGTTCTGATGTTTGACAGTCCTGCGATTCAATATAGTTGCAGGTCTCATCTCCACCTCAGTATTACGGCCTTGCAACCAACTGGGTATATGTACTGCTATAGGAAGTGTCCCAACGAACTTCTTCAACTGAGAGACATGGAAGACGTTATGTATTTGAGCTGTAGTAGGTAACTTAAGTCGATAAGCAACTGGTCCAATTTTTGTTTCCACCTGAAATGGCCCATAATACTTTCTAGCCAACTTTTGATTTGATCTCTGCTGCACTGATATCTGCCTATAGGCCTGCAATTTGAGCCATACCCAGTCATTCATTTTAAACTTTCTTTCTAACCTGTGACGATCTGCTAATTGCTTCATCCTGTTTTGTGCTTTGATCAACTGTTGCTTCAGCCTTGCTATCATCCCTTCCCTCTTCAGTAAAGATCTGTCCACAGCATCAACCTTGGACTCGCCAGCAAGATATGGAAGATGCAAGGGAGGTGACTGATTATACACCACTTCATACGGAGTCAGCCCTGTAGCGGTATGATAATGTGTATTGAACCACCATTCTGCAAGTGGAAGCCACTGACTCCATTCCTTGGGATGATCCCCACACATACACCTCAGATAAGACTCCACGCACCTGTTGACGACTTCAGTGAGACCGTCAGTTTGAGGATGATATGCAGAAGACATCTTAAACTCGGTGCCTTGAATAGAGAAAAGGTTCTGCCAGAATTGACTTAGGAAGACCGAATCCCTATCACTCACTATGCTGCGAGGCCACCCATGCAGTTTAAACACATTGTCTAAGTATGCTTGCGCCAACTGAACTGCAGTGTAAGGGTGAGACAATGCTACAAAATGGGCGCTCTTACTTAGCCTGTCTACTACCAGCAAAATCACTTCTTTACCATTGGATTTGGGAAGGCCTCCAATGAAATCCATTGATATGTCGACCCATACTTCTTCAGGAATTGGGAGCGGTTGTAACAGCCCGAGATAGGCAGCAGAGTCGTATTTAGAAGCTTGATATATGATACAAGCCCTAACAAAACGTGCCACATCCGTAGTGAGGCCCTTCCAGTAAAATAAAGTCTTGATTCGTTTTAGTGTAATATCACGCCCCGAATGACCCCCTTCACCTGATGAATGTTGCCACTCAAGGATTTGATTTCTTAAGTGCAGGTCATGCCCCACTACTAACTTTCCTTTCCTCCTTAAAAACCCATCTTGCCAAGTATAATGTGAAACAGGCTGATGTTGCTGTAATGATTGAATTTTTTGAGCGAGTTATGGATCATTATTACAACTAGCTTGAATCCTTTGCGACAGATCAGACGAACCTACTGAGATAGCAGCATACAAGATTTCAGCCCCTTGGAGTCTTGATAAAGCATCAGCAGCCCAATTTTCTTTTCCACTACGATATTGAATCTCATAATCGTATCCCATTAATTTGGATAACCAAAATTGTTGAAAAGGAGTAGAGACCTTCTGCTCAAGCAAACATTTCAAACTTTTTTGGTCAGTCTTAATGATGAAATGTTGGCCAGCCAAATACTGCTCCCACTTTTGAACCGCAAACACAATTGCCAAGAGCTCTTTCTCATAAATTGATAGCTTTTGCCATTTGGGGCCCAAACCCCTGCTGATATAAGCTAGTGGACGGCCCTCCTGCATCAAAACAGCCCCAATACCATCCATAGATGCGTCAGTCTCCACAATAAATGGCTTAGAAAAATCAGGAACAACAAGTACTGGAGCAGAACATAAGCTAGCTTTGAGAGTATTGAAGGCTATGCTTGCTTCCTTACACCACACAAAGGCTCCCTTTTTCAACAAATTGGTCAAGGGCCCTGTAATTATAGCATAAAGACGGATAAATTTTCTGTAGTAGCCTGTTAATCCCAAGAAACTTCTGAGTTCTTTGACATTCGAAGGCGTAGGCCAATCCTTTACAACCTGGATTTTTCTGGGATCAGTTTCGACTCCTTTGTCTGAGATATAATGACCCAAATACTCCACCTTTTGCATAGCAAAATTACACTTTGATGCTTTAGCATACATCGTGTTATCCTTCATTAATTGAAAGACCAGTGTAAGATGGCGCCAATGATCAACCAACGTTTTGCTGTAGACCAGAATGTCATCAAAAAATACCAAAACACATTTTCTGAGAAGAGGTTTGAAAACAGAATTCATCCAATATTGAAAGGAAGCTGGAGCATTAGTGAGCCCAAAGGGCATCACAAGGAATTCGTAGTGTCCCTCATGGGTTTTGAAAGCAGTTTTAAAAACATCATCACGATGCATCCTCAGTTGATGATAACCAGCCCTCAAATCAAGCTTACTAAACACAGTAGCCCCTGCCAATTCATCTATTAACTCATCAATTACATGTATTGGGAACTTATCCTTCACGGTTTTAGAATTTAGGGATCTATAATCCACACACAACCTCCACGTGCCATCTTTTTTGCCAACAAGTACCACGGGGGATGCAAATGGGCTGCAACTGTTTCTAACTATGCCGTTTTTCACCATATCCTGAACAAGTTGTTCAATAACATCTCTTTGTTTAATGGGATATCTGTAGGGTCGAATATTAACAGGAGTAGACCCTGGGGTTAATGGAATGCGATGGTCAAACACCCCTCTAGCAGGGGGAAGAGTCATGGGCTCCTGAAACACAGACGCATACTGCTGTAAAATCTGTGTTAATTCATTAGGTTCCTTGGAAACGACCTGATTCTCCGTCTGGTTCACAGATATATGGTTTTCGGGTTGTACCCATTGCAGAACACAAAGTTGAGAAGCATTCTCAATCGCCCTCCCGGTTGCCTCTTGTGTCAGGTGTTGAAGTGGTTTAGGAGCCACATCTTTCAGCCTTAGTTTGCCCCCTGCACTCTCAAACTCCATCACTAAATGTTTAAAGTCCCACTGTACTGGCCCTAGCGTACTCAACCACTGGATCCCAAGCACCATATCACAATTTCCTAGGGGAATTAGCATTACATCAGTGGTAAATCTCTGGCGTTGCAACGACCACGAGAATGCCTTACTGACATATTGACAGACTAAATGATTGCCATCAGCAACTGTAATGGATTGAGCTGGAATCTTCTCCAACCTACAGCCCAAACTCTTGGCCAAGTTTATGTCCACAAAATTGTGGGTGCTCCCTGAATCTATGAGTAGGTGGATTGGTTTCTTCCCGACCATACCTACCACCCGCATGGTTTCAAAACCGGTGATTCCAGAAATAGCATGTACAGAAATAAAGGGTTCCTTATCATCAATAAGAGTCTGTATCTCATCTTCTTCCAAATTTTCCCCCAAATCTCCTTCACATCCTAAGACTTCAACTGTAAACAATTGAGTTTTCTTAAATTGACACCGATGATTCCTATCGTAGGGCTTATTACAGTAGTAACACTCCCCCTTTGCCTGCTTTTCCACCCTTACTGCAGCAGGAATGTAGGTGCGAGAAACAGGTGGTCTAGGACTCTCCAAATTGTCAGTGGGTTTAGACAATTGGTTACCCTCGATGGTAGAGTTAGATGCTGGTCTATTGAAGCCATAAGATGGCCTGACACTTAAGGTATCTTCTTGAAGACGCACATATTCAATAGCTTGGGCAATGTTTTGGGGTTTAAATGCTTTTACAAAGGATTTCAGATTAGGTTTCAAACCTCCAACAAAACAATCCAAGAAATAATCTGACGGTAGCCCTGGAACTTTCTGAATCAAAATACTCCTTAAATTCTCAAAATCATCCACATACCTATTTATGGATGTAACCTGTTGTAGCCTATTAAATTTTTCCACAATGTTTAATGACGATTCATCCCTGAACCGCGCCATTAAATCCACCACAAATTCATCCCAAGTTACGTTTTTGTTTACAGACAAGTAACTAATAACCCATGTTTCTGCTTTGTCAAACATGTTCAAAGAAGCAATGTCGACACGTTGTTCTACAGGAATTCGACATAACGAGAAATAACAAGAACATTTTTTGACCCACATTGATGCATTTGAACCATCAAATTTAGGAAATTCGAGTTTAAGAACATACCCCATTGTTCTAGGAGGAACAATGTCAGAATTTGGTGAAATTACTTCTGATGTTTTAAGTGAATCTTGAATGCCTTGCATCGTAACCATCATTTGACCAAATTGCTGCTCTAACTTTTGCGTTTGAGAAGATTGCTCTGCCAATTGCGATTGCAATCCCTTGATTTGGGCGTCCATGTTCGTTTTCTTAGTTCTGGTGTGAGGCGCCAGGACGTTGCTCTGATACCAATGTTGCGGGGTTCCTCCGCCTCGCTAATCCCATTAAACACCAGCTATGGAGCCGAGCTCGACCTAGCTTTAATGGTGGATATGGAGTATAGGCGAGAGAGACAAAACAGAGAGATAGGAAGAGGAATATTGTATTGATTATGTAAATGAATGAATATTCAATGTGATGATTACAGTATTTATAGCATTCAACCTCTTGTTAGGTTGTTACAAGTTTGTTATAGGTTTGTTACATGATGTAACAACCTGCCACGTAGCTAGCTATTCAACCGACTATATCAAATCCCCCATTCAATTCTCTCTCACTCACTCCCTCCCTCCCTCTCTAAAATTTCTGGGTTTTAAGGGGGAATGGAATTCTTGAGTGAATTGGAATTATATATCTGTTTAAATATATTGGCAATATTATTATAAAGAATATTATAATTAATAAAATATTTAATACAGTATGTGTGTGTGTATATATATATATATATATATATATGAGAGAGAGAGAAGGGTAATGTAATTTAACAGTGACAGTGAGTCACCGACGCATGAATGAAGGAAGGGGATGAGATCACCATGGAATGTTTAACCATGGTTATATATGGTGTGTTAACTATGGTTAAATGGACCGACAGTCATGAGAAAAGACTAAAATGACCCTTGAATTCAAGTAGGGTGGTGGGGGGGTTTGTCGTTTCCCACTTTGATGTTGATGTGATGTCACTTTGATGTTGGATTTGTAGGGGTCATTTCGGGAAATTTGATTAATGAAATTGAAGGGAGATCGAATGGTGATGGAAAGTTCTTTTTGTTACAAGTAAGTGCTCATCTAAATTAATTATGATTTGGTCAAATACTCATGTGGATCTTGAGTTTATATCCTTGCTAAATTGCTACTAATACACCGTATTTCTATCAGTTTAGTGGTTAATGTTTTGGTTATTGGACTGAAATTGAACGAGAGGGAGGGAGAGGAGAAGAGGTAACCGAGACAGCTAATTTGCAGCGACGAGGTAAGGAGGCATCTGCCTTGAAAACTATTTCCGGTTCGACCGAGGTGGCGATCAGCAAGCACCGGTAGTTCCCCAAGGTTTGACACTGCAGCACCGAGACTCACCCACTTGAGGCTCGGAGCTATGGAACGACAGAAAAACAGTACCCAGAAACCATTATCGTGAGAAGACAGAAGGATGAAGAAGAAGGAATTGTGTTGATGTGTTATGATGTTGTGCTGCGTAGCTGCTGCTATTTAAAGGCAGCAATCGAACAGTTGGAGAACCGTCTCCTTATTAGCAACAGCAGGCTACGAATGTGGAGAGAATAACTCTCCACAAACAGTCACATTTGACCGAGCACAACAGACACACACGATCCACACAAAACCCTAAGCCAAACCAAGTCAGGCCCAAAAAGAAAGGCATAGCCCGCCGCAGGCGATTTGCCAAATCCTGATTCCCGAATCTCGAATCCGGGCCGGGTTCGGGCACGCGCGTGTGCGAGCTGAATTAAGCACCTCGCAGGTCCATATAAAATGACCTCCTTTCACCACTAGTGATACCCATAGTTAGAGTAGTGTTTATAAACATCACAAGACACTACTATTCTTCCTATGTGGGACAATTAGAGATAAAGACTTAGCCCCTATTTTCCAAAAATCCCCCACTAGGGGCTATAGAAACAAAGAGAGAGATTTCTGGGTAAAGGAAGGGTGGATACTTAGGTATCAATATTTTCAATTTGAATTGACACTTTAGTGTTGTAAGGAAACAACTTACTTTCAGTGAGTGAATATCTTTCGATTTGAATTCCTAACTGAGCTTCGGTTGATACCCCCCACAACACATATCATACCTTCGAAATTAAGGTCGTTCCGCGATATCAATGTGTAACGCGCTCTTAAAAGCCGTGCGTTTACCTTGGTACTAATAAGTGTAATCATAGGACTTCTCATAGTCTTACGATTGTTACACCTATGCAGGTGGCTCAAGTGCTTCTCAATAGCACTTCTCACGTGAGCCATTAAGGACATAAGTCTAACCTAATGTATGGTTCATCAAGTGCGTCTCAAAAGCACCACCATTAAGGCTATGAACCCATACAATGCCATAGAAATGGAGACTTTGGACCTAGTCAAGTATCACTCTTTAACTTGATTTAAGGACCTAAGCCCTATTCCCCTTGACAAGTCAACAACTTGTCTCCTAGGCAACCCCTTAGTGAGGGGATCAGCAAGATCGCATTCGGACTTCACATAGTCCACAGCTATTACTCCATTTTCAAGGAGTTGTCTTACTGCGGCGTGTCTAATTCACATATGCCTCTTTTTCGCATTATAGACACTATTTTTAGCAACTCCAATGGCTGCTTGGCAGTCACAGTGTAGGGAGATCGGTGTCTGCCGACTTCCCCACATAGGCACATCGGCTAATAGGTTTCTCAACCAATCAGCCTCCTGTCCTGCTAACTCAAGAGCTATGAACTCAGACTCCATGGTAGAGCGTGCCATACAAGTCTGTTTAGAGGACTTCCACGATACAACACCTCCACCTATGGTAAAAACATAACCACTAGTAGAACTAATCTGATCGTTTCCTGTAACCCAATTCGCATCACTAAATCCTTCCAATACAGCTGGAAATCTATTGTAATGCAGACACAAATCAGCTGTTTCTTTTAGGTATCTTAGTAAACGATGAAGTGCAGTCCAATGTTCAGAACTAGGGTTATGAGTGTAACGACTCAGTCTACTAACGGCATAACCAATGTCTGGTCGTGTACAGTTCATAAGGAACATCACACTACCTAAAATTTTAGCATACTCTTCTTGGGAAACACTCTTACCCAAGTTTTTACACAAAGATATGCTAGCATCATAGGGTGTTCTAGCAGGCTCGACATCAAAATAGTCAAATTTTTTCAACACTTTTTCAACATAATGAGATTGACTCAAAGAGATTCCTTTAGAGTTTCGGGTAACCTTAACTCCTAGGATTACATCAGCTTCTCCTAGGTCCTTCATCTCAAATTGTGATGACAAAAAATCTTTGGTTTTAATTACTACATCCACATTATTACCAAAAATTAACATATCATCAACATACAGGCATATGATCACATAGTCAGATTCAAACATCTTCGAATACACACATGAATCAGAATTGTTAACATATATCCATTTGATATCAAAGTGCTGTTAAATTTCTCATACCACTGTTTTGGTGCTTGTTTTAGACCATATAGTGATTTGTTCAGTTTACACACTTTATTCTCTTGACCTTTGACCACAAATCCTTCAGGTTGCGTCATATAGATTTCTTCTCTTAAATCACCATTCAAAAAGGCAGTTTTGACATCCATCTGATGTATAACTAGGTTATGAATAGCAGCTAACGCAATCAGAATTCTTATAGTCAAGATTTTGGTCACAGGTGAATAAGTATCGAAATAATCAATATCTTTCTTTTGTGTAAAGCCTCTAATCACAAGTCTAGCTTTGAACCTTTCTATTGAACCGTCAGGTCTCATTTTCTTTCTAAACACCCATTTACTGCTATTGGGTTTGCTACCTTTGGGTAAATCAGTTAACTCCCAAGTCTGATTATAAGCAATAGAATCAAGTTCATTTTTAATAGCATCTTTCCAAAAATTAGCATCAATGGATTTCATCGCTTCATCATACGTTTTTGGATCCTCTTTCTATTAAAAAAGCAAACACAAACTCTTCACTAGCACAGATAGAGTAACCATGTTCTGATAGGAATGTTGAAACAAAATCATCACCAAAGTTCTTTGTACATCTAGTTCTTTTACTCCTTCTAGGTTCAATATTATGATCAGTAGAAGTGCTAGCATGTGAAGACATATCAACAGATGTAACAGGTAAAACAGAAGGTGATTCAACATTCTTCTTTAATGGAAAAACATGTTCAAAAAATTCAGCATCTCTAGCTTCAGATATAGAACGATCATTTAAGGACATGAATCTATAAGCAGAGATATTTTGTGCATAACCGATAAACACACAATCGTAGGTTTTTGGTCCAACTGTGGGTCTCCTAAACTCAGGTAAACTCACCTTAGCTAAACAACCCCATACCCTAAGGAAGCTCAGGTTAGGAGGGTAGCCCTTCCAAATCTCGTAGGGGGTCTTATCTATTTTCTTATGAGGAACACGGTTAAGAATATGACAAGCCGATAAAATCGCTTCCCCCAACATATCGTCAGAAAGGCCAGAACTTAAGAGCATATCATTCATCATTTCTTTTAAAATTCTGTTTTTACGTTCAGCTACACCATTAGACTGAGGTAAGTAAGGTGGACTATACTCATGAATTAATCCGTTTTTCTCATAGAAATCAACTAAGTAATCGGACCTATACTCGCCCCCTCTGTCAGACCTTATGTAACACCCCGTTATTTTCCGAGTCAATTATAAAGGTTGACTTTTCTATTTTATTTAAATCGGGTTTTAAGTTGGAAAAATATTTTCAATGTCGTTATAAAATATTAAAGTATTTTGGACCGCCTCATAATAAAGTGGTTTTGATTTTCTTAAAGTAGAACGTTAATTTCAAATCGACTTATTTTTGAATTGGACTTCGTCTCAAACACAAAAAGGAAAAAAAATACCTAAATTATATCTAAACCCCTACGTATACCCCCACCCCATCATTCACTCACCCTTTTCTTTCTTTTTCTTACTTCTGCGGCTCTCAACTTCTTCTCCTTCCTCTGATTTCTGTTCGATCCATCATTCGGAATTGTAAACCAATTTTGATCCTTATCTGCAGCAACTCATTATACATCTTTCTCATCTAAATTGTAAGTTCCCACCTCAATTTTAGTCTTGTCCGATATTTAGTTTTGGTTCAATTTCAATTTCTTTTGTTCAAGTTTAGAACCAGATTTAAAATTATATTATGAGGATTATTAAATAAGGTTGTAATTTTCATGAGTAAGTATAATTAAGGTTGGGTTCCGTGATTCGGTGTTTAAGGGCAGATTTTTAGGTTGTCATGTTTGGAGAGGGACAATTAAATTGTGGAATATTGTAAGTATTGGAGGATTGACAGATTGTGGAATATTGTAAGTATTGGAGGATTGACAGGCTGTATTTTAATATTTGAATGTTAAGGTGTTCGTGAGTTAGTTATTTAGTGGTGAGTGAGTCGATATAATGAGTTAATAACTTAATATCGTCTTGATATTAATTAGTGGGAAGGTTGAGTTATTGAACCATTTATATTATTTGTAGCTTGTTGGTTCGAGGAGAAAGAATTCTTGGAATAATATTAGCTGAGTTGTGACCGTCTTGAGAGGTAAGGACATTTTGACCTTTTCACCTTTAAGTAAAGAGCATGTTCAGTTTAAATTATATTTTTGAAACGGTTTTATAATTATTTTGTCAACGATGAATATTTATGATACTCTTGTAATATTTTGGATATTGGAACTTTGTGACAAGTCATATATTGGAATTATTTTGGTACAATTTTGGTGGTTATAACAGACTCTGGGAGCTCTGTTGGTCTATGAGGTTAAGGTGCGTCTGAGACGTCCCTGGGATTTCGTCCCGAAACTGAACTCCTGGCCGAGTTGTGTTAGGTGGGGTTTTCCGGCCCCCACTTGCTAGGTATAGTTAGACTTCCTCCTTTGGCAGCCTCATCCTACTGACTGCCCAAATGTGAATAGTGCGCACTATAGTAAGTCTAGCTAAGCATAGGTGGTACCTCTAGATCGTGCAAAAGGGTAGGACCTTGGCACACAGGTGGAAATAATATATTTTGGTTGGTTTTGGTTTTGACGACCGTTTTACAGTACTTTTGGTTTGGTATTGAGACAATAATATTTAACTCTGATTTCAGTTTACTACAAATTATAATTATTAGTTTACGTTTTCAATATAATATATTTTACTCAGCTTTGCTGACGTCCTTTTGTTTTGGGTCGTTCCCCCGCTGGAACCTGTAACTATTTGTGTTTTGGGTACAGTTGATAGGTACAATTAATATGCTGCATGGGTGCATTTGGTTCGGGATGCTGAGCGAGGAAGGATTTTATTATTTAACGTTTACCTCCAAACTATTTATATATATGTTGAATTTTGGGTTGAAGTTGTTTTAAACCGTTTTGAATTTTGTGGGACTTAAGTCTTACGCTGCAACGTTTTCATTTAATTATTTATCGGATTTACATTTCTTTTTAACTCATATACTATTCTTTTGCCTTGCATTTGGCCTTGTGAGCTAAATGCGGAGTAACGGCTTTAAATTTTCCTATTTTATTCTTCTATTTTGGTCGCGAAAATTTAGGGTTGTTACACCTTACCCTTTTTATTTTCCTGTCGAGCTGATTTTCGACTTTGGTTTTAAAGTTTATAAACGATTGTTCTGCTTCGTCTTTAGTCCTAAGCAGATATACTCTAGTGTATCTCGAACAGTCGTCTATAAAGGTGACATAATAATGCTTACCGCCTCTACTTGCAGTATTCTTGAAATCAGCTAGGTCGGTGTGAATTAATTCAAGAAGACTCGTACTCCTAGCAGAAACTGGTTTACTAGTTTTTTTAGTGAATTTAGCCTCAGCACAGCTAGCAGACTTCGAGAATTCTTTATTAGTTAAGCTTGGAATTAGACTCATCTTTCTAAGCTTTTTAATATAATCTACATTCACATGACCCAATCTACCATGCCTGAATCAAGAGATTCAACAATATAAGCAGAAGTGGAAGCAATATTATTAAAATCAAAATCAGTGTTCAAAATAAATAAACCCCCAGACAAATATCCCTTCCCGACAAAGTCCCCATTACGCGACATTACTACCTTGTCAGCTTCAAAAACAAGCTTCAACCCAACTTTGTTAAGTAAAGCACCCGACACAAGGTTTTGACGTAAAGAAGGAACATACAACACATTTGTCAGGGCAAGAGTTTTTCCTGAGGAGAGTTTGAGAAAGATCTTGTCTTTTCCGGAGATCACTGCAGATGAAGAGTTACCCATGTAAACACATTCTCCGTTGGCCACTTCCTCGAACTCGGCGAACATCCCCTTTTCAGCACAGAGGTGTCTTGAAGCGCCAGTATCCAGCACCCATTCAGCAGCATTTCCCACCAAATTAGCCTCAACAACCACAGCAGCAATGACTTCATCATCAGTAACAGCAACGTTTGCTTCCGCAGTTTTCTTGTGAGTACACTGGTAAGCCTTGTGACCGCTCTTCCTACACACGAAGCAGACAAGAGTACCCTGAGGTTTTTGGATCTTGGGAACGGGTTTGGTGTGTTTTCCTGGACCATTTTTCTGACCCTGACCCTGACCATTCTTATTTTTCCCCTTATTCTTTCCCTTGGACTTGTCAGCATTAGACGGACCACCAGACTCAACTACAACCATATTAAATTTAGCAGCATTAACAGGTAGAGCAACTGGTTTGTCTTTAAGACGATTAGCCTCTTCGGTCCTCATATGACCTACAAGGTCTTGGAGGGACAAGTCTTTTTTCTTATATTTAAGGTGATTTCTATAGTCAGACCAGGAGGAAGGAAATTTTTCGAGTAGTACATTAGCAAGAAAAACATCACACAATTTCATCCCTTCATTTATGACATCAGCACACAAATTTTCATAAATATGCACTTGCTCCATAATTGGTTTACCATCCTCCATAACGAATTCTAGCCATTTTCCGACAACATATTTCTTTTTCCCAGCATCATCAGACCCATATTTTGACTCTAACGACTCCCAAATAAATTTAGCCGACTTATTAGGAGCAAATAAATCAAACAGGGTGTTAGTCATGTTGTTCAGAATATGACAACGAGCCGTCTTATTATCTTTTTCATACTTTTTGATAGTATCAGCATTAGATTTGATAACAGACGCGACAGGAGGAGTAGCCTCGACAGTAGTGGACGCAGCAACAGGGACGGGACAATCCTCAGACAACACATAATCAATTTCGAGTTGTTCAAATAACATCAGTAGTTTCTGAGACCATCGTTGTTACCATCCAATTGTTCAATTTTAGACAAATCAGGAACCAACTTAGACACAACTGACATTGTTACAGCAACAAAAAATAGTTTTCAAATTGTTGTGTTTATTCGACTGAAACTGAACGAGAGGGAGGGAGAGGAGAAGAGGTCACCGAGACAGCTAATTTGCAGCGAGGAGGTAAGGAGGCCTCTGCCTTGAAAACAATTTTCGGTTCGACCGAGGTGGCGATCAGCAAGCACCGGTAGTTCCCCAAGGTTTGACACTGCAGCACCGAGACTCACCCACTTGAGGCTCGGAGCTATGGAACGATAGAAAAACAGTACCCAGAAACCATTATTGTGAGAAGACAGAAGGATGAAGAAGAAGGAATTGTGTTGATGTGTTATGATGTTGTGCTGCGTAGCTGCTGCTATTTAAAGGCAGCAATCGTACAGTTGGAGAACCGTCTCCTTATTAGCAGGAGCAGGTTACGAATGTGGAGAGAATAACTCTCCACAAACAGTCACATTTGACCGAGCACAACAAACACACACGATCCACACAAAACCCTAAGCCAAACCGAGTCAGGCCCAAAAAGAAAGGCATAGCCCGCCACAGGAGATTTGCCAAATCCCGAATCTGGATCCGGGCCGGGCTCGGGCACGGGCACGCGCGCGCGTGTGCGAGCTGAATTAAGCACCTCGCAGGTCCATATAAAATGACCCCCTTTCACCACTAGTGATACCCATAGTTAGAGTAGTGTTTATAAACATCACAAGACACTACTATTCTTCCTACTAGTATTAATCCCCGTGAAAAATCACGGGGTTGTATTAAATATTACTTTGTACTACGTACTTCGTTAAATGGAAAAAAAGTTTATGGAATTAGAATAAATAAATAATTAGTTTTGATTCATAACTCAATTCGTATAGTACATAAATTAGATTGACGTAAAATGTTAATCGAACAAATACATTAAAATACTTTTTTTATCGATATTTTCATTTCTATAGCAAATTAAAGGTTGTATTTAATCGTGTAACATCTCAAAAAAAATTCTTAAATTTAACAAAAAGGGTAAAATATATAATTAATTTTCGTGAATATTGTTAACGTTTTCTATTTTCAATTTATATTTTCTTACTTCAAATCTTCATGCGACATCACTTTATTATAAAATTTTAAAAATGTTAACCTGTGCGAAAATCGTATGAATTGCATTTAAATTACGGAGTATTTATTATTATAACGAACAAATTGTAAAATGTCGATGGTAATCTTACGAAATTTGAAGGAATTTCTTTTATTATATCAATTGATTTCCTAGTTTTTTTGTTTTGTATTCATGATAAATGGTGTAGTTATGGATGCTAAGTGTCATTTGAATTTAATAAGCGATTATTGTATTATTGTTGTACATTAGGCAACTTCTCCCCAAATTAATATTTTAATCCATAAAATATTGTGGGGATGACGCATCATTGTTTTTCGATGAGGATGAATATGAATGCTTTATTTGACATTACTTTTACTAAAATAGGAAAGGATAAAAACCTTTTTATCCACTATCAGTAGCTCAAGAGATATGCAATCTTCTTTTCGATCGTTGTTGAAGTTTTTCTTTTTTCATTTTCACACAATTCTTCCTCTTAAATAGGCACCAAATACTTCTTTGTTTAACTTACTGAAATTTCCTTGCTTCTGATTGCATTTACGTATTTTCAATTTTTTTTTTTGTAATTTAGTATACATGACTCCTAGCAGTGGTATTTAAACTATTTATCTTTGTTTGTGTAACCATGTTCTAGGCGGTTATGAGTAGTTGTTAAAGTGGGTGGTTAAGCTTAGTGGGGAGTTATATAAGCTTAATGGGGAGTTAAGGATAGTGATTGAGGAAATTGTAATTTTTTTAGACACATTTTATTTGGTTAAATAAGATTGATTGAGTTAATTTATATCTTTCTTTTTAACCATAGTTAATGTTTTCCTCTAATATGTAATATAAAATTATCCAAATATTTGTGAAGCCGCCACGTCAGCTTTAAAATGTGAGATTAATATGGTGCATTTAAAAGACATTACTTTATTAAAGTAGGGAGGTTATCATAATTGGTTAGATTTAACTATAGTTGATTTATTGATTTAACTATAGTTGATTGAAGTTAATGTTTGTATCTAATACCTCTAATACAATTAATATAATATTCCCCAAATATTTGTGGTGTTGACACATCAGCTTTAAAATGTGAGATTGATTGTGGAGCCTTCAAAAGGCATTACTTTATTAAAATAGGGATGTGGGACAATTAGAGATAAGGACTTAGCCCCTATTTTCCAACAGTTAAGATTATACCTGACAAAACTAATTCGATTCCAATAAATCAACGAAAATCTAAACTTGACTCGACACCAGAATTAAAGATCTGAGTTTGACACGTAACCCGATTGCACCCGGCCTGATCCAAAACTGACCCGAATGTTATAGGAGGAAACGAGTTGATATCCTTAAAAAGTTGAAAATAACAAACCCGAAAATGACCTGAACCCGAAACGATCCAGCCTGACACGAGGTCAACCTGAATTTCAGAACCCGAAAGTGGCTCGACCCGAATCCATCCCGATTGTCAGCTCTAGTTAAGACTAGACATCGTAGACAATATGAGTTTGAATCTTTCCTTCCTTCCGTATGTTACAATGCACGATTGAGTGTGCGCTATGTTAGATCTTTTGTTTTTACTGCTTTCTCCGATTTTCTTTTATCTTCTCGTATTCCTTTTTGGTCCGTTTTTTTATCTTTCCATTTGGTTTTTTTTTCGTTTTGGGTGAATACTCTTTCCCGTCGGTCCGTCGGTGCTTTACTTCTTACCGCCGACGTTAATTATGTAAAATGACGACTTTGCCCTTCATTAGATTTTACTCCGTATTTTTTATTTTTTGTTTGTAATATTTTCGATTCACGAAGTCGGTAATATATACGATTTCTAATTTTGAAACAGACTCCACCAAATCGACTTTTTTAGAAACCGTGTTTTAATTGACACTTATTACGTCGTTTTTTTTCCGCTTCATATTTTAAAAAACATGTTTAGTATTTTATTTTGAAACTCGACTCAAATGAAGCGTTTTTTAAAAAATCGTTTAAAAAACTTGACATAAATCCACACAATCGTCCTCATTAAAAGCCCACAACTTATTATAAAAACTTCAAAAACATTTCATTATTCATTTCCGTTTCATCTCTCTAGAAAATCAAAATTACAAATCGAGTATATATTACGAATCGGTTTTCTAAAATATCGGGTTTCTTATTTCACGAACCTTGAGGAACGGGTTTTACATTTCCACAAGCGCTGTTAATCGATCGATCGTGCTACAATTGGACATATTCTTCTATTTTTTTCGCAATTTTTACTTATTCACACAATTAAATCGATTCATATTGTAGATCGGGATAGATTTATCGGTTTAGGTCGACTTATGAATCTCTGTTTCGCTGTGTATGCCCACTGGCGGACCTAGGATTTTTCACCTAGGGGGCACAAAAAAAATTCCGACATTTTTTAAGTTCATAAATTAAGCCACAGAGGAAAAAAAAGGTCAAAGAACTTTTTCGACTTGTCGATCGGTCTGTCGAAGAACTTTTTCGACTGGCCGATCGGTCAGTCGAAAAAGTTCTTCGAGCTTTTTTTTTTAAAAAATTTTTGCACCATTTTGTATAATAAAACTTGAATGTCGACTTGTCGTAGATTAATTAGGATTTAATTTGCGTATTACTTGTATTTGTTAATTACGTTTATTAAATTGTATTAAGTCGTTAATTAATAATCTAATTAACTGTTTAAACCCGGAAGCGTAACGATAATCGAAAAAAATGGTTTTATTATCGAGTTCTAATAAACCGATACTCTATAAAATGCAAATGTGATAATATTTCAAGAATTAATTGCAAGGGAGAACTCGTCATTTTACGTAATTTCATATACTAACTATATAGCTAGTCGGTTTTGGTTTATTACGATAATAAAAAAATGGTTTTATTATCTAGTTTTAATAAACCGATAATTTATAAAATGTAAAAATAATATTATTTCGAAAATAAATAGCAGGGGCAAAGTCGTCATTTTACGTAATTAACGCCAACGGTAAAAAGTAGTTCCGATGGGTCATACTTTTTACCATACTAGTCTTACTATTTACGACACGTTACACTTTTATTATTTCTTATTACACTCACTTACCATTTGACCCTCAATATTTATTAAACACAAATTCTTGGAAGAGACGGTCTCTCAATAACTTATTGAGAGACCACTCTATGTCATATTCGTATCCTTAAATGACAACTTTGTTTTGTACCTGTTTTTATAACGAGCGTACCCTCTTTATATTTGTATACTCTTTTATGTCAATCATATCTACTTCTATTAGGTTTGGTATCACTGTTATTTTCATTTGTACTTAATGTCTCAGTAAAGCTAATGAGAGACCGTCTCTCATGAGACCTACTCATTATTAAATTTATCATTTTATATTTATTACAAAAAAATTGTGCCAAAAACAAATGGAAAGATAAATAAAATTTGGAAGAAGTTTTATTTATTTATTTATTTAAATAAATTAGAAAAAAGTGTAAAAAAGTGCTAAACCTATCATTGTTGTGTGGTGAGCTGGTGACTTGGGCCCTGTTCTCCTGGACTTGTATTCAAACAGTTTCACTTCAGTTCAGACACTTTCAGTTTAGTTCAGACACACTCACTTCAGTTCAGACACATTCAGTTCAGTTCAGTTCATTTCAGACACATTCAGTTCAGTTCAGTTCAGACTCATTCAGTTCAGTTCAGACACATTAATAATAATAATATTATTATTACTACTACTAAGTATAATAATAGTAATATTATTATTATTATTATTATTATTATTAATACTTACTCCGTAATATAATAATATTAATATTATAATTAATAATTAATAATAATAATAATAATATTAGTATTATTATTATTAATACTTACTCCGTCATATTTATAATAATATTAATAATATTAATATTAATTATTATTATTATTATTATTATTAATTATTATTAACTAATTATTTAATTAATTTTATTATTATTCTTGTTATTATAATTAATGATAATAATAATAATAGTAATACTTCACATTTATAATAATATTAATATTATTAAATAATAATAGTAATAAAAAAAAATATTATTAATTATTATTAATAATTAATCATTATTATAATTAATTGTTATTATAATTAATTATTTGTATTAGTATTATTATTAATAATTAATAATTAATATATTAATATCATTTATTTATTTAATTATTATTATTATTATTATTATTATTATTATTGCTATTATTCGTCATTAATAATAATATTTAGTATTATAATAATAATAATAATAATAACTATTATTGTTAATTATTATTATTACTTCCTCCATTTTTTTTATATCTTCCCAATTTCCTTTTTGGTCCACTTTTTTTTATCTTCCCTTTTCATTTCTTTCCATTTTGGTCCATAATTTTTACCATACTACCCTTACTATTTACAACACTTTATACCTTTATTCTTTCCTATTTACACACATTTTACCCTTCTACTCTCAATATTTCTTAAATTTATCATTTTATATTCATTACAAAAAAAATTGTGCCAAAAGTGAATGAGAAGATAAAATAAAAATGGAGGAAGTATTATTATTATTATTATTATTATTATTATTATTATTATTATTATTATTATTATTATTTATTCATTTTAGTTAAGTTAAGTTAAGTTAAGTTTAGTTCAGTTAAGACTCATTCAGTTCAGACCCATTCAGTTCAGTTCAGACCCATTCAATTCAGTTCAGTTCAGACTCATTCAGTTCAGTTCAGACACATTCAGTTCAATTAAGTTATGTTCAGTCATTTTAAATCCAGAAGAACAGGGCCTTGGTGTGTGAATTTTGTTTTTTCCCACTCATGTCTTTTGCCTTTTTTATTTTCTTTTCTTTATTCAAAAGGGAAAGGAAACCAATACGTAGAGCAACTAAATAAGTGAATCAGGCCATACTCATTAATACGAGTTTGACATTACAAAACAATACAAGGAGTATATTTATTGGAGTTTTGGGTTATTTTTTCTATTTTAACTTATTGATATGATTAGTTATAACTTATAAAGATCACAATCTAAGATTTCTATCCACTCAAAATAAACTTTGTACCGTGTGTTTTTTATTTCAAGTTTTCTAACATGTGATCACTTAAACACATATGATATCTTAATCTTCTTTCTATAAAAGAAGACACCACACACAAATAGGTGGCACAATGTAGGAGCTCCATTTCAAAATTAGTCCTTATTTTTTATGTTTTGAAATAGTTATGTATATTAGGGAGATGAAATTGAAATGAGATTGTTTAGGGGAGAAGTAATCTCAAACCCATTAATGCTTCCTGTATCGTGATTTGCAATGCCTCATAGGTTTGAATACCATCATTAACTCATCTCCACCATCATTTACTCCTATATCTCGAAAATACCATGTTCATTTTGTAACGCATTTGACAAAAGTTAATAAATCGATAAAAAATGTCGGGCTTCAGGTTAAAAATCGTAAAAAAAATGATGGATTTCGGGTTAAAAACCGTTAAAAAATGTCAAGCTTTGGGTTAAAATCCGTTAAAAATCGTTAATAACACGTTTGAAAAATGTTAGTTGTCTTTATTTTATTTTTAAAATGTAAATACATTTTCATTCTTAGTTTCAATTCTTAATCATTTATTTCCCTTTTATTTAATATTGCATTTATATTAGAATACCTATATATATTGAATTTTTGTCACATAACAAACTCGATTCACTGAATTTCATTATAATAATCATGTGATAAAAAATATGGTTTAAAACATAATACTCCGTATTTTTTTTATAATAATATTATTACCACACAAATTTTGAAAATAAATAATAAATATTTCATCACCTTCTTTTATATGATGTACATTAGTTTTGGAGAGAAAATTAATAAGGATGGACTAGAATGTGGATGAAAATGAAAATGGAAGAAGAAAGTGGGATCACAAATAATAGGAACCACAAAAGACGTAATAAAAAGAAAAGTGAAAAAATAATAGAGAATTATCAAAATAGGAAATGTGTAAGATTATAGAGAATGAGATGGAGTATTTTTATTCTGTACTATTTTGTGAATTCTTAGTCTACAACATTACTATTTTTTAATTACTAATTTCGATTCGGGTAGGTTGCGTCCCAAAAATATTTGCGTTTTAGAGGTCATAACAAATATTATAGGCCTTATTTTTTTGTATGAATTTTGTCAAAATCTATCGAACGGGTCGGGCGGTCGACTTTCGGGTTTGGTCATTTACGTTATTTTAAGCCAATTTCGTCCTTCCATTCACCCTCATATGGATTGTGATTTGTCTTTTTGATGCAAAAAAACCGTTTCAGGCCCGTGAACACGGGTATTACACTTTATTTCTAACTTTTTATTATTTTCAAAAAATATTCACAAACCCGTGACGTATCACGGGTATTACACTAGTAGATCAATTAAAGAAGAGTTCTCAACCATATTTTCATAAGAAATTGAAATATTAACTTATACGTACGGTAGTATTTACTCCATCCATTCAAATCCACTTGTCTCATTTTCTTTTGGCACATTTGCCGAGACGCGTTTTACACTAGCGATATCTTTCATTTTACCTTAGCAAAAATTATAAAAAATTGATATTCTTGATGTGCTCATAAAGACAAATCAAACAAAATCCCACATGACTATATTCTCACTTATAGATTGTCGAGAATATCGAAGATTTTCCTCAAGTGTGAATAGTGTCAAAAAAGGAAATGAGACAAGTGGATTTGAATGGAGGGAGTATCATATTGCTTGAAAATCTTTTTTAATTAACCTACTAACGTGTGTTGTGCTAGCAAACACTAAACACTTATTAGAAAAATTACCGTCAGTGACTACTAAAAAAGTTTTTATTAATACAATTTCTTAAAGAAAAATACGAAGTAGTTATATATTTTGCGTTGTATTAAAAAAAGTGAGTATCTCAAAATGTAAGATGCATATTCGAGAGTATTATTGTTATATTACTCCGTATTATTATTTTTGTTATTAATATTTTTGTTATTTTTTAAGGAAAATTTTATTGATGAATCAAAACACAGTTTACAAAAAATTAGTAGGCTGCTATATGGGCCTCCATCCCCTTAACTATAGTAAAGCTAAGTCGAGTAAAAGGAATTTACTATATGGGCCCCCACCCCCTTAGCTATTTGTGCTCCGACATTTTGCGCTATCGAAATTTTTTGAATCCTTTTGAGCAAGATAATAGCACCCGCTTCCAATGCCCCCAGTGAAGAAAAGGAAAAAGTCAAGAAACCATATCCAAGTCCCGCGCACATGCCCCAGTACTTAGCACACTTGCGCCGAGCAGCGTCGCCCACCACACGACCTGGAATGAATTCGGAGAGCCCAGAGTGAGTCTAAGGTGAAGACCCAGTAAGATCCACACATACGTCACACCCCTTATTCCACGAATAAAGCAGCAAATATGCGGGACGCTAAGATCTATCATGATCGTTGATCAGGCCAACATCGACCTCCTTACCCGTCTAGACCCCAGAACGAAAAAAATATCCAAAAGAGTGTCGTGGACGAGGTTATGCCGATGTTTTATACCGACAACCCCCACACATGACACAACATGGTCCCCATAGATATCATTATTGCCAAAAACCCGAGAGCAAGCAGGACACAACACAGGCAAGGAAAACAAGGGAACGCCCAACCGATAGCTAAGCACACATACATCGGTACGTCCGACCGTTCATAATCTGACCTTCCCCTGCAATAGAGACAACACATAGCTAATCAGAAGCATGAATACCTTGCTGAGACTTCCACAATGCAACCTGATGGGGGTTTAAAGAAAAATCTGATTCTGCAGTAACAATAACCCTCGTGAAATATATATCTGCCAATGACATAAGTTTGGAGGCAACGATCTCACTAGGATTACACACAATAGGACCCAAAATCTTCTTAAGCGGGCACATACCTCTTCCTTAGCTTCCTTTTTAACGTATCCCAAGAAGCGATCTTTGCCTTTCCGACCCTTGTCCTTTCCACCTTTAAATTTTCATACCATAACGAAGCACTCCGAGAAAGTTTAAGGATTGCATACTTACAACTCTTTTCGTCGAATAGGTCCTTTAACTCGAACATACGTTCAATTTTTCTTTCCCAATCCAAATAATCTTCCGGGTCGGTACTTCCCGTGAACTCTGGAAGCTCATTGATTTTAAACTTGTCAACGGGTTTTTGTCGTAGTCCGGTTCGAATCCCCGTTGGTCTAGTGCGTAGGTAATCTCGGACGTGAGCGAGGACATTATCATCATCAAATTCATCCATTGAGTTAGCTGTGATATCACTAATGATACGAAAATTATGAACTTTCGTATATGCGGAAGCAACAATTTATTTAACGAACGGAATTACTAGGATAATGAGCTTGATGAGTGTGAATGACAATAGAAGTAATATTCACCAACTAATAAACCAACATAGCACCTTAACAATATTAATCCAACGTAGTACTTTAATAATCAAAGAACACCCACAATATGTGACCCAACGTGAATAAAGACGGATATTTGTTCAAGTTAGACCTATAACTCGAACAATGGGTTATTGGTATTCAAAACCTATTGAACAACAATCGAAATTAGAGTCTGATTGCGTCAAACACTAACCTGAGTTTGGAACGAGGCACGTCGATCCGATGCTTAATTACGACAATTGTAAACAAGGAAGGTTAAACTTTTATAAATATTCGATTCGATACTGATAACAATGACATCGACCCCCATTTATAGTATCGGCTTCATGCCTTACTTCACACGAAATAAACTATGGCATACTTGCCTTATTTCTAAATAATCAAAATTAGGAAATACTCTACTTACGAAATAAGAAAATACTTAGGAAACATGTTAATGTTCCTAATATTAATATCGCGAGTTTTTAGGAAAATAGTAATATCATAATAATTAATAATAGTTAACTAACTCCGAGCTTGATATTTCGGATCATAATCATCCTTCAAAAGTTGACTTGAGCAGAAGACTAGTAGACAAGTAGTTTGAAAATGGAGGAGGCCATGATCAACCTATTACTCTGTACAAATATAAACCCATCCTCAAAATACAAGAAGAGATGATTTCTCAATATATTTCTGTAACTGATTGAGAGTAACTTATTGAGAGATTACTTTTCAGTATCATTTTATGTTTTATTCGTATCAATTTTATTATTAGATGTATTTTTTAATGATAATTTTGTTTTGTACTGACCTGTTTTTATAATAAGCGTAGTCTTTTATGTTTGTATACTATTTTATATTAAACGTACCTTATTTTTATAAGGTTTGATACAACTTTTATCTTCAACTATAATTAGTCCACTACTACAATTCTAGCCTTTAATGACGCTTATAAGATGACGGTTACACACGGAACCATGCTCTAGGTGTTTGGCGCCATTATAAAATATCAATTAGGACGGTTTTGTGAGAAAAGTGAGATCTTATTTTTAACAAAGAGGTCGTTTGGTCAAATTAACCGTACTCTTTTATGAAAGAAAACGGTTTGAAATCATAAACGTCCTCTATGATAAGACAAAGATGACGCTTTATATCCTAAACCGACATAAAAATTAATAATATTTTATTTACCCGAAAATTTCCAAGCACGCCTTTTCCTCTTCTCATTATCATCTTCCTGTTCCTATTACTCCGTATCACCTTATTCTAACAAAACCTAATAAACCGACTTCTTTCCTTCATACTCCATCACCATCCACGCACGCACCACCCTCCATCCACGTCGCGCCTTCAGTAGCACCACGCAGGCCGTCGTCAGTTCACCGTCGCTCGCTTTCCATCGTCTTCAGGTAGGTCTTACTTGAAAATTGATTAAGCTGTGTGATTAAAATAGAGGCTGAAGTTATAAAACAAGTATGAAGTGCCATAAAACAAGTATAAAACCATATTTTGGTTAGGCATATCTGCAGTTCATAATTTCGCTCGCCCATCTGATTAAATAATTCATCACTTTAAATTAGCTCGTTCGAACGAAATAGCAACATCAGGTATGAATTTATTGTGTAAATTGATAGATTAGGGTTTTTCTTCTGTAGATTGATCGATTGAGTTTAATTAGTGATGAATTTATGCTGTAAATTGATTGATTAGGGTTTTTCTTTAGTAGATTGAATGATTGATTGAGTTTGCTTAATTATGAATTAGCTGCTATGGATTCTAAGATTGAGCCATGATTTAGGGTTTTTCCTGTAATGATTCAGGTTTGTTAGTTTCAGTTTAAACAACTCCAATACATTTTTACCCACATCCGGCTGCTGGCTCATGCTATGGTCGTTTGTTTATGCATAATACCTGATGTAATAAAGGTTGTGTTTCGGATAGTGCAATCAGGATCTGCGATTGATGAGGCTGCCGGTTCCTCGATTTCATTTGAAAATAGAAGCTCATTTCTTCTTTTGAGCTGATGGGTTATTATTCATTCGATGAAAAATTCGTTAGTCATGAATAACGTTTATACACAACCTTAATGCCCGAAACAGGTTGCGGGTTTTGGAGTTCGATTTACTACGTTGTTTGATTTTTGTTGAACAGATTGTGACTTGGCGGAGTCGAGGATGCTTACATGTTGCGATTGAAGTGACGACTTCGTTCGTCGAAAATCAACAGAGAGATCATCACTTTAGGTGATCACTCTGTGTTTATCGATTATTTATGTACGAATACTAATTTCAAGGTAGCTTGTTAATTTTGATATTGTTAGCGTTTGTTGTTTGATGGTGTTATATAGGTGTATTGTCTTCAGTTCAATTTTTTCAAGGTTTTTTAGGTTGTCTCTCTATTGACTTTTCTAGTAATGTTTTGTTTCATTTCATTTCGTTTGCACCTATGCTTCTTGTCTGGGATGATTATTTAACAGTTTTTCTTACTGCATCTTCTTTAATGCAGCTACAATGAGTGTTTTTCAGCTGGATTATACTTGTTCATGAGAATACTGTATTGGAAACTCGTCGACTGATTGAATCTCGCAATTCATAGCATTTGCTCCTGAAATGATTGTTTCAAGTATTGGATACTCTATTGTTCGTTTTAGGTATATTCGGATGTTGTTTTGAGTCTGTGAAGGTCCAACTTTTATTCAAATTGAATTGTAAATTACTAAAAAAAGCGAATTAGAGAGGAGAGGCGTTGGGTGGGATGAATCGGTAAATCAGAAGAGCCGCAACAAAAAAGTGGAAGTGACAACAATGGTGTTTCAATTGATATTCGATGGTGCGGCCCTGAAATTGGAGCTCGACGCCGCCGGTATCCCCCCCCCACCCCCCCCCCCACACACACACTTGCCGCCGGTATCCCCCCCCCCCCCCCCCACACACACACTTCATCCCTTGTTTCTGGAAGTACTTTCTCTTTCTCCCCCTCCCTCTCTATGAATATATATTTTGCAGGCAAGTTCTACTGTTGACAATAGTAGTAATACATGCAAGCTGTGAAGAACCCAGAAGTGAAGTGGAATGAGATACCATCTTTACTCTCCTCTGCCTACTCTCTTCTTAATTCCAAGTTCCTGCCTTTGTCTTCTTCCCTTCATTCCGTCTCCCATTCTACTGATGCTGTCACCTATAAGCTTCTCATCAAGCTTCAGGTTTTTACTTTTTCCATATTGCTATTGCTATTATTCTCAGTATGTATCTCATGAGTTATGAATGGATGATGAAATTAGGCTTCTGACATGGCATGTGAGTTTGTTGTATGGACTTGTCTCGTTACTGTCATATATGAGTTTTTGTTGTTTCCCATAGGCGAATTTTTGGGGAAAACCGCCTTGCTCTTAAGATCTTGCGAGAGAGTTTGTAATGCCGCAGTTATTTTGTATCTCAGGTGTTCTTGAGTGTGGCAGAATCTTTATTTTTAGGTTTAGCTGATCAATTTATTAAATTGCTTGTTTATTCCGTTTATAAGTGATCAGTGGTCTGCTACTCTGCCCTCCTTGATAGCTGATTTTCCTTTTTTTTGTAGTAGTGATTCTACGAGTAATTCATTTGGATGAGCCGCTCAATAGATGTTGCATTACTGTTTCATACATTATAATGGGTTGGTGATCATTACGTCCTACACAAGATACATAAATGTAGTACAGTTAACCAATATATTTGATTTGTTTGGGGCTGAGGTTGAAAAATAAGCATGATTCTCTCACGGCTGAGTAATCCAAGTGCGGAATGATCACATAATTCAATTAAATGGTGAACTTTGTGAATGATGCATATTTCAATCAACATGATTGTTGTAATATTGCTTCATTTTCTTATGAATTTGTAGTTGTGCTATAATGGTGGGTTAACTCATCAATTGTGGAGATCTTTGCTGCTTATGGTGTACTGCGTAATCTTTTTCCATATTTTAGTAAAAAAATCAGTTGTACTTGAATGAATTATCGTAAACATATTGTTATTCCTCTTTCAATGAGTTACTATCCTACTAGAATGAATACCTTCATCAATTTGCTATTAATTTAGTATTTCATTGAAAATGACAAGGTCACTAAATAGTACTCCCTCCGCTTCTCTATGATGTTCCACATTTGATTGTGGGAAGAAATTAAGAAAATGAATATATGTGGAGGAAAATGAAGATAGAGAAAAGGAAGTGGGGTCACAAGCAATAAGAACCACAAAATATTTACTAAAAAGAAAAGTGTAACATCTTAGTGAAGTTTCCTAAAAAAGAAATGTGGAAGATCTTAGTGAAGGGGAGGGAGTATTAACTTAAATTACTAGTTTGATTTGATTTTTTTGTTACATCTATTTGCTGAACATGAGAAAGTGACTAAATATATATGATTAATTATTTTTCAAAATAAGAGTAACATGCAGATATAATTGACACACATAGTAACTTAACTTACTCATTTACTAGGTAGAATTGATAAAATAATGTTGTATAGGTAGCCCCTTTGGTTTGATAAACATAAATGTCTTTTTTTTTGTTTCAGTGTCATCAACCATTATCTTCATTACGTAATCTCTCCTTCACAACTAATAAACATATATAGCTATAATTGGCACACCAATTCTATCCATAGTTCATGTTTTAGTGATTAAATTTGTCTTATGGTGGATTAATGTTGTGTGTTTAAATCTGTTACTTGTAGTTTAGTGATGTTTATTTAGCACTTCCAAGTGGAACTTATAAAAACCATATGGGTAGTTCATTCTTGGTTTTACGTCATTCTCCAGCGTATCCGCAATGTACACACAAAGTCATCAGGCACTTGGAGTAGTGGATTGACTTGGCTAGCATTCACTGATTTGCAAATATTATGCAATTACTTGTTGCTATTATGATGTATTTTGGTTTGTCTCTACAAGAATATGTATTTTATTTGTAAATATTGATGTTCTTGCAATCTTCATGCGTGTGAAGTTTCTTTTGTCGAATTCCTACTCTTTGTAATATATTGAAGTTCATGGAATCGTTCCTACTGTTTGTAATATATTGAAGTTCATGGAATTGGTGTTCCTTTAGTAGCTTTATTTGTCGGAATGCAATGTTGGGTTCTATTCGATTGTAGGATGTATTGAAAACAAAATATGTAACAAAGTTGCGGTAGAGTTCTTTTTTTATATTGACCAACCGCGATTTTTGTTACATATTTTTTTTTACAAAGATGACGGTTTTAACAAGACAGCATGCTTCTTTAGAAGTGTAACAAAGATCACGGTTTTATCAAGAAAATGTGCTCTTCCAGAGGAATAATCGTGCAATAACAACAATGATGGTCCTATAGCTCGACCGTGCTCTACAAAAGAGTAACAACAATGACGGTCCTTTACCCAACCGTGCTCCGCAAAAATAACAACAATGACGGTCGTGTAGCTAAACCGTCCTCTGAAAATTTAACAACTATGACGGTTCTGTTGCTCAACCGTCCTTTGCAGAATAACAACAATGACAATTTGACTTTCTTTGAACCGTGATTGATTATCAACGATCACGGTGACCTATATGACGGTTATTATCTTATTTTAGGACGGTTTTCAACCGTAATGTTTTGTATGTTTTGTAGTAGTGGTCTCTCAATAACTTTAATAAGATACCATCTCTTAGTAAACCTATCCAAACCTATTTATGAGTAACGAGCGAATTCTTGTTTGTATGGTATTTTCATCTTAAACTTTACGAGGGGTTAAATGTCAATTTAAGTTGTCTATAAAACGTTAAATATTTTGTCATCAATAACACGTATCCCACTGCATATATATGTGTTACGATCGTCCGTCTTAAGCAAGAGTTGTAACACCCCCGATTTTATAAATTATATTAAATTAGAATTATGTTCGTATTTTTATTTTTACGAATAAACTCGTAATTCTTAAAATTATTATAAAATGAATTTATTGTTTAATTGTTTCAAACTCCGAAAATTCTGTTTGACTCGAAAACTCTTCTTATATTTAAAACATATTTTTATTTATGTTTCGATTTATTTTATACATTTAATTCAATTTTTATCGAAAGTCTATTTCGACGATTTAAATCCTAATTTCTTTCTATTTATTTAAATTTAAGCTCGAATTTCTATTTTCGGCTCGAATCTCATTTATTTAAGTTTCCTTAAAATATTTATTACCTTTCCTCGAGAAATCAATTTTATTTTATCGATAATTTATTATTTATTGGGAAATGCTATTTTACCGTCTAATTATTTATTTCACTAAGCTTCGTATTCGTCTTGAATACTTTATTTACTCATTTTATCTGACGACCCGATTATTTATTAATTTTATTAACTCGATTCGTGGGCCAGTCAACTTATCGTTACGGAATTCGTATCATACCCGATTCATTTAATTATTCCGTTTTCTTATCATTTTTTTTGTTTGGTGGACACCACCAAATTATTTTGACTTTCCCTCTTCATTACACACTCCTCCCTTTTCCTTTTTATTTACCCACCGCATCATTTCATCCCATCAGTTTCCCTTGATGCTTCCCCTCTTGCTCGTCCTTTCTTCTTCACCTGCCTTCTTCGTCAAGCATTCATCGTTTTTATCCCTCCTCATCGTTCGTATCCTCACCGGTTTCGACCCTCTGTTTTTCTTCTGCTGCTACTCGTCACGCTGCTGTCTTTTATACGCCCGATTGGTAGGTATTCCTTCTTCGCCCTCCGTCTTCTTCTTCTTGTTTTCTTCCTTCTCGCTGTGTGGTCCTTGTTGCGTGCTGCTGTTGCTTCTATCGTTGGTCACTGGTGCTGGTTTGTGTCTCCTCTTTTCTTCTTCTTGTGCTTCTTCCACTTCAGATCGTTTTATCGTTTTTTGGTTTTCGTTCGTTGTCCTTTTCATCTCATTTTACTGCTGGTGTCTCCGTCTATCTGTTGCTGTTGCGTTTGTGCCGCTGTCGTTTTTACTTGTCTGTCCTCTTCTCCATTTTCTTCTTCTCCTTCGTTCTTTTCCCATTCTTCTTTCTTTTCGCTGCTGCAGTTTCCTGTTGTCGATTGCTATCGTTGTTTTGTTTTATTTACAGTTGCTTCCTTCGTCCTTGTCTTCTGCTCTGCTTCGTTCTTCTTCTTCTTTTTTTCGTCTTCTGTTTCCTGATGCAGGTTGTCTATCCTATTGCTGCTGTTGTGGTGCTTCTACTTGTCTGGTTTTCCTCTTTCTTCTCCTTTTTGTTTTCTTCATCTCAGTCCTAGTTGCAGTTGCTTTTAATTCTGTCAATTATTGTCTTTGTGTCCGATGTGACCAATGTTCGTACATCATCCTTGTGCTATTGTTTCATTTTGCCTGCGGGCTGCTCCGTACATCGCTGAAATGCTTTTGGGTTGCTGTTGTTTGTCGTTGCTGTTACATTTGTCCGTATCACCTGTTGTGCTGCCTCTAGTTCCGCCTTTATCGAGCCCTTGTTCCTCTTTATTCATCCAACCTTCTTCTCCGTCTCGTTTCGTAGTCCTTCTTAGCTCCTCCCAATTTTCCCTCGTCACGTTCCGTGTCATCTCTAGTCATTTCCGACCTTCTTTAATTCTGATTCCTTTGTTTCTGCGTGTCTCGGATTCTGTTGGAGCCTCGAAGTGGTTTGAAGACGAATATTAGCAGGATCGAAGCTTGGAGAAATAGATGGAACGACGAGTGCATTGACGATTTTTGCGCCAAAGGTAACTTTAGGACGTTACTCGATTTTATATCGTATGTTTGAGTAGTAGTTTGTAGTAAATATTTTACCTCCGATTTTCTAATTTTAGCTATTTATTATTTGCTAAAAATATTATTTTAAATTGTGCCTTATAAATATTTTGCAAGTTTTCGATATCGTTTTATAAATCGTTTGTAATTTTATTATTTACGATCGTTATAATATTTAGTTGGTTATCGTGACACTAGTAACTAAATAATATCGATTTCATATTTTTGTCATATTTTGTTAATTTCTAATTTTAACTATAAATCGTATTTTTATATTATATAATCGAGATTTATAAACTTATTTAATAAATTAATTTCATTTTTCGATTTATATTAATAAATGAGAAGATAGTCGAATTTGTTTTAAATACATTTTTAGACAAGACTATTTTCCCAAATAATTTCTCATTTATCTACGATTGATTATTTTTAGTAAAATCAGTATTATTTATTGATAAAATCTATTTGCTAAAAACAATTTGAAAGCTTTATAAAATCTCGTTTAATTTATAAAGTTCGTCGACTCAATTAATTTTGATATCATTTTCTTAAAACATCTCCTTTCTAAAATTTATAGTTTTAACTTGATTTCCTAATTATTTACAAAATACTATATATTGACTTATTATATTTTATTTATATTTGAGTAACAAATTGAGACGTATAATAAAGTTACGATAACGACGATAATACTAAAATGCTAATTTCGTTAGAATTGCTATTTTTATACATATCACTTATTTTAATAACTTACGTATTTTCTATAAGATTTTCTATTTTAAGTAAGTTTCTAAAATGAGCAAGTTTCTATTTATAGAAAGTTTCCCTTTTTATATAAATGTTTATTCCTTTCATCTCCATATTATTTATAATGATTATATCTCTTGAATATCGATAATGACTGTTTTGGAGTTATGGAATAAAGTCCAGTGTGGGGTTAGAGTAATATAATCTGGGGTTTACGGTTTTGCCATCAACTATAAGGCTAGTGTATCAGGAATCGGTACATTAGTTGTTGAACCGGGTGACAGGTATCCCGGGAGTTGTGTACATTTTGACCTTAAGCTTATGCCTCGCAGTAAGTCGCCGTCATAAGTTGAACTGGGTGACATGTAATCCCAGGAGGGGTGTGCATTGTCTTAAACTAGGGCCACGCATTTATAAGTCGCCATCCTATTATGGTTGAGTAGCCTAGTTAGAGACCGAAGTTTAATTTGTTTGAACTAGGTTCTAGAAGCTAGTTTTTAGTATTCTTCCGGTGAAAGTCTGACCTTCTACACTGAATATATCTATAACGCCAATTTGAATATTTTTATTATTATCGATACATTTGGTTTGCAGGTTGGCAAATATTTGAAGTTTTCCTCTGAAAACTTTTTTGATTTTTTTGTTCCAATATTTTAAGTTTTCTCTGAAAGCTTATTTTTATTATATCTTTCAATTTTTTTCATTTTAACTACTTTGATATAATAATTCTATTTATTTTTCCATATGATATAATATGGCTGGGAGAACGTTCGAGTTACTCCCCACTGACGTGGCTGTTATGTTTATAACATGTCAGGTATTTGCTGCTGGGTTTTGGGTGTGAGCTAGCGAGTAGCGTGGATCCTACTCTTTCTTCATTCATGTTTATTTATGGATTTGTATAACCCTGTTTGGAGAACTTCCTTTTAGCCCTTTTGTAAAAAGAGGCCTTTGTATTGACTTACCATTTCTTTTAATAAGATGTAGTGTTTGTCAGTGTGTTTTAATCCCGACTCTACAGTGTTTCCGCCACTGTATCGCGTTAGATTTTCTGGGGGATTACATGAGTAGCTAGGGATTTGTGATTTGTGAATAGGATGAAGTAAAATTAAGGTTGTTTGTGAGGATGTAGTTTAGAAAGCAAACATTGGCGGGACGCATTTGATCCAACATTAATGACAAACACATGCGCCTAAGATTGTTAGATCTTTCCATCATGTCTCTCTGTCTCAACTCTCAATTAGTTTCTATTTACATCTTTCTTTGTCATTTTCTATACCTCATTTTACCTCATTTCCACTATTTATAGCTCATCTCTAAATCGGGTGCCCTGCTTACGTACACTATGTAGTAGAGGTGATCATGGGCCGGGCCAATGCGGGCTTGGGCCGGGCCTAAGCAATAAAAATGGTCCACGTAATCGGGTTGGGCCGGGCCGGGCCAAATGAGTGGGCCTATTTTTTAAGCCCAAACCCGGCCCTAGCGGGCTAGAACGGGCTTTTCGGGCCAAAATGAACTTTTTGGGCCCTTGTGGACACCCACATTTTGACCGCCAGGTGTCTATAGTAGTTCCCGCCAAACACCCAATGATGATCGGACGCAAGCATGCTTTAATGGACTCGAATATGGGCTTGAAATCATGGACATTTGGTTTAGGCTTATTACGGAGTTACAAATCTTACAAAACCAACCTCAAATCCAGCCCCAGTGGGTCGTTTCGAGTCAAATAAAACTAATTTGGGTCGAATCCGGCACCGGGAGTAAAACCGTCTTTTAGCGACCGGGTCAAACCCTGTCAAAGATATTTTTTTCCGAGGTACGCGGACCAGCCGTGACACCTCATCAGTTCAGTTAGGCTCAGATACTACAAAATATCAGCCTCGAAAATATTAAACAAATCCATTCAAGGATAGAATTCGATCTCAAGTAGGAATTCTATCCGAAAACCAAATCAATTTACCGACTGAGTGTCAAACACTCGGCCAAAACAGCTCCATTTCAGCCGAGGTACATTGCTTCCTCACCAAGAAACGGAATTCTCGTGCCTCTCGACTTCTTACGTTTCCTATCCAAACCGGTATTTCTTGTTGTCCAAGCAAGAGTACCTCTTCTAGTATCAATCGAGGACTTCACTTATAAATAGGACCCTCCGGTCATCTATCAAGGACACACATCTACAATCCATAATCATAACACCTCCGTTACACAACTAATCCCATAACATCCATACATCATCGACATCTAGCAAAATAGCATCGAAATACCGATAAAACAACCCGACGAGACTGACCCCAAAACCGGCCAAAATTCGTCACCTCACACGACCAAACCGACACCCTAACTCACCCACATCGTCTCAAAGCTCCCGTGCCTAAGCCACTTTCCGACGAGCTCTTTTCCGAGAAAACAAAGCATGTAGGTTGAGGGTGTAAAATCAAACCCGATTCTTTCTCTTTCTCTTCCTTTTTCACGTTTTTTTCGTTTTTGCGTCGTTGTGTCGGTCCGTTTCTTTTTAATATCGGTCGTCATCGCATCTTTTTTATTTTCTAATATCGATACTATAAAAACTATTTTCATATATAAACGTTCTTAAAATACGATATCGATTCTCTAATCGAATATCGTATCTAACAAGAACTAAATTAAATCTCGTTGATGCTAAAAAAATCGTTACATCTTTTTTATATACGACGATTTTAACGCGGAGAGAATTAATTTTTTTTTCTTCTTTTCGTCCAATTTCTTTTCTTTTTCAAAACAATTTTCAAAACACTTTTTTCACTTTTTCTAAAATCATTCTAACTATTTGATATCGATTTCATAATCGAATATCGAATACGACGAATATCAAAAATATAAATCGAGTATAAATTAATCCATATTTGTACGCGATTTATAAAAATTGACGATTTTCGAAATTAAAAAAAACGGGACTGACTCCCGCGCGAGTCGTGCGCCTCCCAGGCGACTCGCGCGAAAGCCTGGAAGGCCGAGCCTTTTTTTCTCCGTTTTCTCGTTTTTTTTATTCTTTTCGCTTCTTACATAAAACAGCGACTTTCGCGACATATTTACATATTTCGATAAATATTTTTTTCGACTTCGGTCAACACGTGTTAATCCATCACGTGTCATAAATATTTTTCTAAAATCATGCATATCATCGTATTTACGTCTTTATTCGATTTATTCAACCGTTACTAACTTGTTTTCTTGTGTTTGTAGCAATTTATCTTTTTCTTTTGTTTTATTAGACTAAAACGAATTTCACATGCTAAAATAACTTTGATGTTATTAGTTTAAGATGCATTAAACGGCCTAGCAACCCATTTATTTTTCTTCTCTCACATGCTTAGGGAAAATAATGTTTGCATATCATTCCACCATCGAACTAACACGTGTACACCAAAAGCGAACGATATCTTAGTAAAGGCCGCTAAGTGCGGACGGGGTTGGGTGTTCTCAGTGAACTTCCCAACACGTACCCTCACCCCTTACTCAGAACCATGGTTTCCGGATGTCCGAATCCATTGGCAACGAGAGTCATTCAATAGACGATATCCGATTATGTCGGTATCGGTATCGTAATGCAAAGGGACGAACCCAATAAACTCTGTCATAGGAAATGGGCCGTATTTTGTACACGGCCCACTACGACATAGAGTGGGTTCGAACGGGCCCAAACTCCCACAAAGTTCGTGGCGACTCCTACTTCGATTTAAATTTCAATTTGACTATCTCATATGGAGATTCATTCGCCTCCCCAAACCCGCGCGTGGCCGCGTCGGGGTGGACCTATGTCATGTCCACAATTTGGCGACTCCGCTGGGGATCAACTGATGAGTCACTTACCATCGGCATCCTCAGGGTGAGACTCGAAAAGAAATCGTTCGATTAGTAATGTACACGTTTTAGTTCAATGGTTCATGCATAACCCAAATTTTTCCCGGGCCGGTTACTTGTGACCGACGTCCCACTTTACCACGGTGCATTCCTAAATGGGTGCACTAAAGACTTCGATGGCGGAACTCGCATGGGTTTTACGGCAGGTTCTAAGACCAACTCAGCTTAGGAAGACCATCCTGATTTGCGAGAAAGTTATCGTCGTTGGTATAGACCATATTTCGACCGACCGAGACTTAGATTAAGAGCATACATGTTGTCATTATACTGTTTCCATGACTACGTGCTACTTGATTTACTTGCCTTCTTTTTCAAAAACCGCTATTTCAAAAGCTTGCATCTTTTCAAACCTATCCATTTTTCAAAGCCCGGAAAGCTACCGAATTTAGAACTTATGATTGACTCAAAATAGCCTATTTTTAGCCGGTATGCTTCCCAAACCGTTTCAAAAATCCGAAATCTCGGCCCGGTAACGTTTTTTTCCATCCTATCCGACTTTGTTCGGTTTTCAAATCCAAATTCCCTTTTCAAAACTTTCTTCTTCTTAGGACTTCCCGTATTTAGCAGTGTCGGGTCTTGTCATAAGTCGTTAGAGTCTATAGCGTCGAAACTCCGTCGAAACTCCGTCACGAGTTTCTTCCCCATCCCAGTCCGCCTTATTTGTCAAGGCACGGCCCACCTGCGTAGGACGAACTCTTACAAAGGGAAGCCCGTTTAAACATTCAAGTCCAAAGTCTAGGGAATTCTCACGTGGACCTTCCTTCGAACGGGACTAGGCCCACTTTGCCAAATCCTAAGTGTTCCGGTATTGGAATCAATTAACCCGATTCGGAATTCGGGTTCGTACTGTTCGATGTTGCTTTGAATTAACAATCGGTCAGTCCTGCCAACCTCTCCTTCCTCCTACTTCACTGGTCGGACCTTCCCGGCGGAATGGGATGGCTCCCTGCACACAGAACGCACAGGGCCTCGGAGGTTGTCCGAGGAAACTCTCTCCGATGCCTAAGTCAGTCCGTGAATGCCTTGAAGAACCTAGCTCGTGAGGAACTAGGTGGCGTTTTTTAGAGTAAGAGTTCTAGAGAGAGAAAATCCAACCCCCCTCTTGTGGGAAATGGAGGAGTATTTATACCTTCCCACAAGAGAGTGAAGTAGAGGGAGGATGGGTGGATGAGGAGGTGACAAGTGGCTTCACCTCATCCACCCATTCTCCTTTACCTTAGGCAAAATGACGACGAGGTCCCTTGGCGGTCCCTGCCCTGCCTGTGGAGAATGGCCAGAAGACAGGAAGGTAGGGGTTATGCGAAGACTGGGTTTGGCAGACCGCCCCTCCTTGTCGGGCAGACGGTCATCTGAAGTTCCCCGTGGGTTCTCTTTTTAGTGACTTTACTCTGATTGTCTGCCAAGTCGGTTCCCGGGCTCCTTGGGTAGAGTCTCCTGGGGGCCTGCTTAGCAGGCGGTCCGGAGCAGGCTGCCGACCCTCATCAATTGGCCCTCGCAAGCTGGGAGGGAGCAAGGCTTCCTTCCGGCTGGCGACTTTTCCTTAGATGGAGGGAGGTTGACTTATTTTCGGCTTCACTACTGCATTTAATGTGTTTGTACTTTCCCGAGGAAAGAAGTGTTAATTGTGTCAGGTATGCAAAGAGTTGAGAGGTCTTTTGCAATGATTACCCTTCATGCTTGGTGGATTTTCGGGCAATGTGAGGACTTCGCGATTGGTGGCATTCCCTGCCAGGATGGTTGGGATGCCATTTATTAATGCTTCATTTCCTTTGTATAAATTCCAGCTCCCCTCGCCATTTTATTATTTCATCCTCAATTCTTCCACTTTTCTTTGTTGAATCATGGTTTGGATCAAGAAATCTATTACTCGCCATGGAGTTCGCATTGTTACCTTTCTTTTTAAGGGATTTTGGAGACTAAGGTATACTCGGGCGGCTTTCCGGGCCCTTCGCCGTAGCCGTCGTCCACGGCCACATCCCCGTCGGAGCGTTCAGAAGGCTACTATTAGGGCGGGCAAGCGCCCTAGAAGATCCTTGCCTCCTGCTGCTTCCAGGTTCAAGCGCTGCCTTCAAGGAGGAGGGTGTTTTGATTGGGGTTGCCATGAGTGTTTCCCATGGTTGCACCCTGAACAGTTCGACCCCGACTGTTCCGACACAGACTCTTCCCTGGGGTCAGGCCCTTCCTCTCCAGTGAAAAAAACGGGCTGCGACACTTGTGATGACTCCCAGACAGTTCCCTATGGCAGGGACTGGGACGTCAGCAGCCGGGACTCTGAAGACAGTGAGGGTCTGGGCTGTTCGAGTGACAGAGACGAGGATGGACTCCCTGACGATCCCTTCAAGGATTCCTTAGACTGGGATTGGGGATCGGACTTTGGAGGCCAAGGCAGCCCTGGGGACTATTCTCCAGACTTAGGTGATGACTAGGCCTGCTTGCAGGGTGCAGGCGTATCGAGCCGGAAATCCAGGCTCCTTTTGTATTTTCTTTCTTTGCCAGGCATGATATGTAACTTGTCCTTTTTCCATCAAAGTTAATGAAAAATCCGGGCGACTTTGTTATTTGCTTTTTTTTTTGAATGCGGGGATGACGTTGCTAGCTGACTGTCCCTCTGACACTTTTGCTTTTTCGAGGCTCTTCTTGGGAAGGGGTAAGCGGCTCATGTTCAAAGTGTGACACGTGGGGTAGATTGTTGGGGACGTTTTGTCAGAGAGGCGGCCTTTTTGGCTTCCTGGGCTTTATATAAGCCCTTCCCCTCCTCCATTTCTTTCTTTTACACTTTTCAAAATTCGTAGTCCCTCTCATACTTCCAAACCGTCTTTGTTGCTGAGAACTTCGTGAGATCAAGGAGTGCCTACTATCACATTTTCCGGCGACGACCAACGTTCTAGGTTAGAATCTCTCTTTGAATCTTCGCCTTTTTTCCCTTTCATCGATACTTTTTCTTCATAAACCGGTATGTCTCGAGTTCGCGCTTTCTCTTTTGGTTCATTGCCTGAGAGGACTGAGGGTGGAGACGGGGGTAGACGTGATCTAGCCTCCTCTTCTGGGGTTGGGCCCAGGGAGGAGGCTCGCCTTGACAGGGGGGAAGGTGCTGAATCCCCCGAACCCGCTCCCTTCGACGTTGTTGATTATGACAACGAGGCACTGGAGGTGGACCCCTCCAGGATTGCCGGCCCCCTCATTCGCAGGGAGAGAGGGAAAACTTATTATTTGGATAAGAAAAAATACTTGATTCCCTTAAAAACCTACCTCGAAGCCAAGAATAGGGACTTGATTTTAGAAAGCAATGCTGCCGGGGAAATTAAGAAGTCCTATAATTTTGGGGAGGGGTATACAGTCATAGTCCCAGGGGAAAAGGACACAGTATGCTGCCCCCCTGAAGGTTGTGTGGCTGTTTACCACAAAAGCTTGGAATTCGGCCTGCGATTCCCTCTTCACCCCTTCCTGGAGGAGACCTTCAGGAGGATGAATGTGGCTATAGCCCAACTGACTGCCACAGCCATTAGGTCCCTGATAGCCTATACCTGAACCTGTCTTTTTCACGGTGAGGGGCCCTATATTGACGCCCTTCGTTTTATGGTTGGGCTACAAATGGTGTCTTCGTCAGGGGGAGACGGTTCCCCTGGGTACTGGTCCCTCCAGAGACAGAAGAAATATGATCTAGTCAGGCCGGCTTTAAGCAGCCTGAAAGACTGGAAGAATAATTTCTTGTATGTACATAGCGCTTCCGGGAGGCGGATTCCTAGGCATTTTAGGAATCATGTTCATACCCACATGGAAACTCGCGAAGAGTATCATCCAGGCGTCGGGGGGAAGGCCCTGGAGGTAAAGCTGAGTGCGAAAGAAGAGATATTATTCAAGAAGTTTGAGATTGTTGCGGATAAGTCTGGTGTTTTTGGCCCTGCTTTCTGGCTCCCCCACGCGGAGCTCATAGCCACAGACGAATACTTGCTCCCATTGGGCCTGATCCCTAGCCTTGAAGGTAGTTCTAGGGGGCTTTTGCTGGCGCAATTTTTCTGAGACTTTTCATTTCTTCGCTTTTTAGCTGACTGCCCTTCTTTTTCTGCAGATTCCGCTTCTCGTCGTTGGACAAGGAAGCAGGTTAAGAGGTTAGGTTTGAATGAGGAGTTTGTCATCGTTTCGAAGCGTCCTTCCCTCCCTTCAAATTTCAAGAAAGGGGAGAAAAGTTTAATGAGGCTTGTCAAGGATCTTGCTGCTGGCCGGAGGCTGCCTCTTCCCCCACGTCTGCCGTCGGCAAAGCCGACGACTCCTTCCCCCAGCATCCAGGATGGGGAGGCTGAAGTTACCTTAGGGGCCACTCCTTCCCCTGGATGTAGGCAAGGTGACTCTCCAGCCGGGACTCGTGTTCCCCAGGGATCGCGTCCCGTGAACTCTGAGGGGACTGGGGAGAGCGTCCCCCTGGAGCTGAGGAGGAAAAGGGATAGGGAGCCCTCAGGGACTACTCCTGTGGTGGACTTGGAGGCTGACGCTAGTACTCCTGAGGCAAAACGTCCTGCTCGTGATATTCCGAGCGCCTTTTTTCAGGAGGAGAATACGGAGTTTCACTATACTGCTGGCGACAGTGTAGACGTGTCGGGCCTGCTCTCTGATTCTGGCGCTGTTCTGGCCGACCGTCTTACCAAGTCGGTAACTTCGACTTCTCATCAAGTGATTCAGTATATCCAGCGTACCTCCAAGGTGTTGCTGGCATCTGCTGAGCTGGCGGCTCTTACCAGCTTGAGCGACGAAGAGCTGACTGTCACGCCCGGGGCTCCCTCTCCTGATCGTCTGGCTATGGTGGAAAGGGACATAACTCTGATAAATAATCTGAAAGATAAGCTGGCGAAGCAAGAGGGCGAGCTGGAGGAGGCGAAGAGTCAGGCAGGCCAGTGGAAGGTTCAAGGAGAGAGAGCTGTGAGGGAAGCAGCCAAGTTTGAAGCTGAGCTGAAGGAGAGTCGCTTGGCGAAGGAGCAGGCTACCGTTTTTCTGGCTGAGATGGAGCATCTAAAAAGGAAGGCAGCTGATTTGGAGGAACGTCTGTCCAAAGATGACTCAACTTTTGAGCAGGCCAAGAGTGAGTGGAAGAAAGAAAAGGATGCCCTTGTGGAGGTGACCGAGGCTGCGGTGGATGCAAGCTTTGTGAGTGGGGCCAACTCTTCCCTGGAGCTGGTGATGGAGGTGATTGGGGAGATGTTCCCTGTGTTTGACGAAGAGGCCTTCCGAAGTCTCTACTCTGCTAAAAACGAGGCTCGGGCGGCCAAACCCCCTGAGGCGGCTACCGGTCCAAGCCAGGATGCTCCATAATGTTTATCCTTTCTTGAAATAGCCCTATTCTCTGCGCTGAGCCTTGCTATGGCCAGTTGTTTGTAATATTTAGTTTTTCGGATCTTTGCCTTTGTCACTTTGTAAAACCTTTTTACTCTTCATGGGTTTGTTATGGAATGCTTTTTCTGGTCTGCTTTTTTCTTTCTTTCTTAAGGTATGGCCTGATCCAAGGTTGGGGGGATTGCCTCCAATCCTTGTTAGCTGTGCGTACCCTGGCCTGTCCCTGGCCTCTGCTCGGAGTCCAGGGGGCCTGCCCCTTGCCTGCCCAGAGGTGGGCAGGGAGGACTCGCGTTTTTTATACAAGGTTTGGGGAATTGCCCCCAGCTCTTGTTAGCTGTGCGTAGCCTGGCCTATCCTTGGCCTCTGCTTGGAGTCCAGGGGGCCTGCCCCCTGCCTGCCCAGAGGTAGGCAGGGAGGGCTTTTGCGTTTTTTATACAAGGTTGGGGGAGTTGCCCTCAGTCCTTGTTAGCTGTGCGTAGCCTGGCTTGTCCCTGGCCTCTGCTTGGAGTCCAGGGGGCCTGCCCCCTGCCTGTCCAGAGGTAGGCAGGGGGGCTTTTGCGTTTTTTATACAAGGTTGGGGGAATTGCTCCCAGTCCTTGTTAGCTGTGCGTAGCCTGGCCTGTCCCTGGCCTCTGCTTGGAGTCCAGGGGGCCTGCCCCCTGCCTGCCCAGAGGTAGGCAGGGAGGGCTTTTGCGTTTTTTATACAAGGTTGGGGGAATTGCCCCCAGTCCTTGTTAGCTGTGCGTAGCCTGCACCCTTCCTGCCCAGAGGTATGTAGTGGTTTTAAAAATTTTGTTGGGGGGTCCATTTTCCTCGGTTCTGGCAACAAGGGGGCCTCCCCCTATTGCTCCCTGCTCGTTTGTGTGTGAGAGTGCAAGCTTAAACAGACAACGAGTATGAATTCTTGAGTATTATATATAAAAACTTTGTTAAAACATAAGAGTGGTCGGAGCCGTCGACATTCCATTCTGATCGTTCTCCGCCAGTACTTTTTCTTAGAGACGAGATTTTCCTAAGACTTGGTTAAACATAGTATCTTTTCAGGGTGTCGGCGTTCCAATGTGCGCTCAGCTCTTGGCCTGCTGGGTTGACGATTTTGTATGTGCCTGTTCCCAAAATATGGGTCACCTGGTACGGGCCTTCCCAGTTGGCACTTAGTTTGCCATGCTCCCTAGATTTTCCTACAGCCTGTGTCTTCCTTAGTACTAGGTCGCCTATCTGGAACCTTCTCTCATGTACCCTTTTGTTGTATGCCTTTCTCATCCTTTGTTGATAGGCGGCTATGTTGATGCTGGCCTCCTCCCTGACCTCATGGACCAGGTCTAGGGCCTCGGCCATTGCTGCATCGTTGTCAGCTTTGTTGTACTGCTGAGACCGTAGGGTAGGAATTCGCACTTCGATGGGTAGTAAAGCTTATGTTCCATACACCAGGCCAAATGGCATCTGACCTGTTGATTCTTTTCTGGTGGTCCTTATTGACCAGAGTATACTTGGTAGCTCGTCTTCCCATCTTCCTTTGAGATCATCCACCATCTTTTTGAGCCCATTTAGGATTTGTTTGTTAGCGGCCTCGGCCTGCTCATTGGTCTGCGGGTGGCAGACGGCAGAATAGGCGACGATTATTCCATGCCCTTCCAGCCAGGCTCTTAGGGGGTCATTATCAAACTGCCTCCCATGATCAAACACTAACATTTTTGGTAGGCCGAATCTGGTTATGATGTTTCTCCAGATGACCTTCCTGACTGCCGGCTCGGTGATGTTTGGGACTGCCTCGGCTTCAACCCATTTTGTGAAGTAGTCAATCCCCACGATCAGAAACTTTCGTCCCCCTGTGGCTGTAGCAAAGGGACCCAGTATGTCCATCCCCCATTGAGCGAAAGGAATGGGAGATAAAATTGGCCTGAGTTCTTGGGCTGGGGCATGAATTGATGGAGCGAAGAGTTGGCATTTTCTGCATTTCCGAGTTAGGCTCCTTGCATCTGCTAACATGGTTGGCCAATAGTAGCCTGCCCTTAGAGCTTTGTGGGCCAACAATCTTCCTCCAATGTGGTGCCCGCAGATCCCTAAGTGGATGTCATCCAAAACTTCAGCGGCCTGCTCTGCCCCCAGGCATCTGAGCAGAGGGAAGGTGAAGGATTTCTTGTATAGCTCTTCATCAATTATTACGAACCATGCTGCTTTGGTCTGTATTTTCCTTTTCTGCACTGGATCAGACGGTAGGATGCCATATTTTTTGAATTGAGTGAGGGGGGCCATCCAGTTCTTCTGTTCCTCTTCGACGATGTTGACTGTCTGACAGGCAGTAGTGGATTTCTCATGCACAACATCAACCCAGATTGACCTCCCTATGTCTCGTAGGCTGGAGCTGGCCAGCTTTGACAGGGCGTCGGCCCGATTATTTTGTGATCGGGGTATTTGCCTGATTTCATAGGATTTTAGGCTTGATATTCCCTGCTTCACCTTTTCTAGGTAGGTGGCCATGGCCTGATCCCTAGCCTCATATTCCCCGTTGATTTGATTGGCAATGAGCTGGGAGTCAGTTGCTAGTATAATCCGCTCTGCACCTGCAGCCTTAGCTAGATTTATTCCCGCAAGTACGGCCTCATATTCTGCCTCGTTGTTTGATGCAAGGAAGGTGAATCTGAGCGCATGCTCAAAGTCCACTTCTTTAGGGCTGGTCAGCACGACACCTGCCCCTGCACCATTGGCCGTTGAGGACCCGTCACTGTATACTACCCATTCTTCGGTGAGAGGTTCCTCTTCCCCTTAATGAGAACATTCAGCCAGGAAGTCCGCCAGGGCCTGTGCCTTGATGGCTGTCTTGGGTTTGTATGATATCCCCAGTCCGCTTAACTCAATTGCCCATTTTAGCAGCCTTCCTGATTTTTCAAATTTTTCCAATATCTTCTCTAGTGGCTGGTCGGTGAGGACCACAACAGGGTGTGCGTCGAAGTAGGGCCTGAGTTTTATGGCTGCTATGACGACTGCATAGGCGGCTTTTTCTATCATAGGATAGTTTCTTTCAGCTGCCCCCAGGGCGTGACTTACAAAGTAGATGGGCTGCTGTGAGCCTGCTTCTTCTTTCAGGATGACTGCACTCACCGTTGAGTTGGTGACAGCAATGTATAGGTATAGTTTTTCTCCGGCCACTGGTCTCGCCAAGGTAGGGAGCTTTTTCAGATGCTCTTTCAATTGTTCGAAGGCTTTCTTTTGCTCATCCTCCCATTTGAATTGCTTGTTGCCTTTCAACACTTTGAAGAAAGGGGTCGACTTGTCTGCTGATCTGGCGATAAAGCGAGCCAGGGCAGCCATCCTGCCTGTGAGCCGTTGAATGTCCCTTATGGTCTTAGGCTCCGGGAGGTCTAGGACCGCCTGAATCTTTTCGGGATTGGCGTCTATCCCCCTGGAGCTGACTAAGAATCCTAAGAATTTGCCAGATCGGACTCCGAACGTGCACTTTTTTGGATTCAACTTCATTTTGTACGATCGCAGGGAGGAGAATGTTTCCTGCAGATCCGCCAGGTGCTCCCTGTCCCCCTTGCTTTTGACAATTGCATCATCGACATAGGCTTCCAAGTTTCTCCCTTTTTGATTTTCAAAGACCTTGTCCACCAATCGCTGATAGGTGGCGCCTGCATTCTTCAGTCCAAATGGCATCATTTTATACATGTATGTTCCATGGCTGGTTATGAAGGCGCACCTCACCCTGTCAGGCTGCCAGAGGTACACTTGATGGTACCCTGAGAATGCATCCAAAAAACTTAACGTGGTATATCCACTAGTGGCATCCACCAGTTGGTCTATCCTGGGCAGGGGGTAGCAGTCCTTTGGGCAGGCTTTGTTAAGATTTGTGAAGTCTACGCACATTCTCCATGCGCCCGATGACTTCTTCACCATCACAACGTTTGCCAACCATTCAGGGTAATCACAGACTTCAATGAAATCTGCTTTCAAGAGTTTTTCTATCTCCTCCTTTATCGCCGCGTCTTTTTCTACGGACATATTTCTTTTCTTCTGCTTTACAGGGCGAGCCTCCGGGTTAACGTTCAGCTTGTGAACAATAAAGGCCGGGTCGACCCCTGGCATCTCATCTGCAGAGTAAGCAAATACGTCCCTGTTTTCTCTCAAGACTGCAATTAAATCCTTCTGGTAGGACTCCTCCAGGTCGGCCCCTATGAGGACCTGCCTCTCTGGTTCTAAGTCCACCAGCATGCTTTCCCCTTCAGACTCTAAGTGGGCTGCTCTTTGCTGAGCAGTCGGGATTTCACCCTCCCTGGTGGGGGAACCTTCGGCTTTTCGTTTTCCTTTTCTTTCTGTTTCATGGGCTTGCAGGGCCGCGGAATAACAGTGTCTGGCCGACTCTTGATCCCCGTGGACCTTCCCTTCCATGCCAAAGTCTGTCACATAGGCTATGGTGAGGGCCCTGATTGATATAGCGGCTTCGATTTTGTCTAGGGTGGCCCGGCCTATCAGAGCGTTGTATGCAGACTTTGCATCCACCACAACAAACGACGCCCTGACATTCCTGGCAGAGGCCCCCTCCCCGAATGTTACCGGTAAGTCGATAAGCCCCATGGGAAGTACACCTGCCCCACTGAACCCATACAAGGATCCAGGGGCTGGCTTCAGATGTCTTTTCTCTAAGTTCATTCTTTCAAAGGCGTCCTTGTACAAGAGGTTTGTGTAGGCGCCAGTGTCCACCATGCATCTCTTGACAATGTGATTGCTAATCTCAAGAGTTAAGACCAAAGGGTCGCTGTGCGGGTATATGACTCTCCCTGCGTCCTCAGGGGTGATGCTCAGGGTCGTGCCCTTTGGGCTTCCTGCCCTCTCGGCGTATCAAACCTGGTTTCGCAATTCGCGGATCTGCTTTTTCTGGCTTCGTCTGCTTGTTCGTCCTTCTGCATCCCCTGACACTACATGAATTACCACGCGATTTTGGGCTGAACCCTCGGGTTTGTCTGTCGCCTTCTTTTGGGGTTTGTTCCTTGCTGCATAGTTACTCAGCCAACCGTTTCTTATGAGTTTTTCTATCTCGTCTTTTAAGTGTCGGCATTCTTCAGTGGTGTGGCCTATGCAATCGTGGAACGTGCAAAATTTCTTAGGATCCCCCTTTGGGCTGCGCGGCTTATTCGGGCGATTCCATTTTGCTGTTTCCTTCTCCAGCTCGAAGATTTTTGCCCTCGGCCTTTTGAGGGCCGTGTAGCTGTCAAACCTCGGCTGGTAATTTGTGCGTTCTTTCTTGGGGGTATCCCCCTCCTCTTTCTGTTTGCCTGGCTCGTTTCTGCCACGTCCACCCTGCAGTCCCCCGTGCGGCCTTGCTTGGCCTGCAGGGGTGTCCCGCAGGCTGTGAAACTCTTCCTGCAGAATGAACCCTTCAGCAATTTTTCTGGCTTTTGCCAGGGTTTCAGGCTGGGCCCTGATCATCTGGTTCTTCATCTCCCCTGGGAGCAGGGAGATTGTCAGGGCGTAGGCAGCAGTTGAATCATCAATCTCCCTGACTTGTTGGTAGGACAAGTCGAATCTCTTTAGGTACTCCCTGACGCTCTCGCCCTTGTTCTGCTTTAGGGTCATAAGGTCAAAACGAATGAGTCGTCTCCTCTTGTTCCCTGCATACTGTTCAAGGAATGCATCGGCTAACTCTATAAAGAAACTGATTGACCCCTGGCGAAGGTCCCTGAACCATCCCTGGGCAAGCCCTACAAGGGTGGTTGGGTAGATTTTGCACCAGATCGCATCATCCACATCATACATGCCCATGTGACTTTCAAATGCCGCCAGATGGTCCTCGGGATCTGCAGTGCCGTCAAACTTGACTGTGGGCATTTTAATATTTGGGATGGGGTACTCCTGTACGTCAGGATGGAGAGGGGTCTTCGTGGGCCTGCCCACCATCCGTGACCTGCTTTCCCCAGACTGATTACCGTGAACATCCCATTGTCTAGGGGTCGGTTTCCTCGTACTGGGGGAGCGGTGCTTCGGTGGTTGTCTGCTGGTCGCTTCGTCCTCTGTGTCAAGAGAGGGTTGCTTGGACCGCTTTCTCCGGGATTAACCAAGGTTGTCATCCTGGTGATACCTTGACTCGAGCGGCTGCCCCCGGTTAAGCCTAGACTGCATGCTTTGGGACAGCCCTGGAGCCGGTTGTCCTTTTGCTGCCGGTGTTAACCTGGAAAAGACTCCGTCCTGCTTTTCTCCCAGGCGTCTAGACGCAGGCTCCCTGTGCTTCATTCGATCCTGTAGTCCCTGAGACAAACCTCTCTTCTCCCGGGACGTGGACTCCGTAGTGTGTATAGAGAATGCCTGTTGTTGAGCAGGCGGTTCCTGGCTGCCTGCTGTGATACGCCTCTGCGCCTGTGCGTACACTTGAGCTGTTCTCCTTGCCTTCCTCTGGGCGTTTCTGGCGGCGGTTCGCTTTGTACCTCCAGCCCCCTCTCTGCTTGCTGAGCTGGGCTGTCTGGGGGTCGTTGCAACCCTGCCTACCAGGTCTTCAAGAGTGAACTCTTGGTTAAGCATTGCGGAGAAGAAGGCAGCTGTCTGTACCATCTGAGCTGGGGTTAGGTTCAGGGTGTGCCCTGGATGTGCCCCCTGCCCTGGTGCTACAGCTGTATTTGGCATGCCCAGGAGACTGGTTCCCCCTACCCTGAGGATCGTCGCGGTAGGAACCCTCTCTGGCTGAGGCATGCCGTATAGGGGGGTCACCGGTGGGACCGTCGGACCTATCCCTACACTAGTGTCGACGATCTCAGGCATGATTACTTTGATTGGTTAGTTTTTGTAATTGGGAATGGTTTATTTTTGTGTGTAATTCGTGGATACAACCAGATCTTCCCCACAGACGGCGCCAAATTGTTCCGATATTGGAATCAATTAACCCGATTCGGAATTCGGGTTCCTACTGTTCGATGTTGCTTTGAATTAACATTCGGTCAGTCCTGCCAACCTCTCCTTCCTCCTACTCCACTGGTCGGACCTTCCCGGCGGAATGGGCTGGACGCACAGGGCCTCGGAGGTTGTCCGAGAAAACCCTCTCCGATGCCTAAGTCAGTCCGTGAATGCCTTGAAAAACCTAGCTCGTGAGGAACTAGGTGGCGTTTTTTAGAGTAAGAGTTCTAGAGAGAGAAAATCCAACCCCTCTTGTGGGAAATGGAGGAGTATTTATACCTTCCCACAAGAGAGGGAAGTAGAGGGAAGATGGGTGGATGAGGAGGTGACAAGTGGCTTCACCTCATCCACCCATTCTCCTTTACCTTAGACGAAATGACGAGGGGGTCCCTTGGCGGTCCCTGCCCTGCCTGTGGAGAATGGCCAGAAGACAGGCAGGTAGGGGTTATGCGAAGACTGGGTTTGGCAGACCGCCCCTCCCTGTCGGGCAGGCGGTCATCTGAAGTTCCCCGTGGGTTCTCTTTTTGACTTTGCTCTGATTGTCTGCCAAGTCGGTTCCCGGGCTCCTTGGGTAGAGTCTCCTGGGGGCCTGCTTAGCAGGCGGTCCGGAGCAGGCTGCCGACCCTCATCACTAAGGAAGGCCCACCATCTATCTAGAAGTCGATTTTCGGTCTTTTTTCTCGTCTAGTCTTTTCCTTGCTCGGGATGTACTCTTTGATTCTAAGATCTGGGTCAGTTACTGATTACGCGGTGCCCTTACAGACAGGCCACCCCACACCCGAGCCATGACGAAAGAAGCCATTGAGGAGTTGACAGCTTCGTTGGCCCAGATCCAAACTCAATTGAGACAAATAAGGGAGGACCAGATTGCCATCGTCAGTCGGGTAAGTGCCGTGGAACAAGGAACCCCCAATGCTTCGATCGAGGATGACAGACCTTTGGCAACACTAGCCGGCGCAGTCCAAAAGCTGCAAGAACAGGTCCACTCGACCACCAGGAACACCATCCTCACGGAAAATGCCCGTTCCTATTCGCCCCTGACCGATGAACTGCCCGCTAACCTCAACTTAACGGGCTTACCAATGTTTGACGGGACTGAAGACCCGGTACTCCATATCCGGGCCTTCAAGGATTTTACGGCTATTAAGGGGGTCAAATCGACCATGTTCAAGCACCTTTTTGCCTCCTCTCTAGAGAAGCACCCGAAAGCCTGGTACTACAGGCATGACCCCAAGAAATACAAAACCTGGGACGATGTCGCAATGGAATTCGCGCGAAACTACGCGGATAATGCTGAGATCCAGACCACTATGCGCACCCTGAAAATAATGGCCCAGGAACCTAAGGAAGGATTCACGAAATACCTTCAACGCTGGAGAGCTGAAAGCGTCAAACTGGTCGATAAGCCCAGTGAAAAAATGCTGGTTGAAGCCTTCGTCAAGAACCTCCTTCCCGCTTACCGGATCCATCTCCGGTACGCCTTCATACCTAGTTTCGCGGTCCTGACTGAGATGGGGACGAGAATCGAAAATGATCTAAGGTTGGAAAGCCTCACTAAGGCCTCCGCCAAGGGATACAATGGGGCCAGCTCATTGACAAGCAAGCCCACATCTACTACTGCCACTCGTAGCATTTTTGACGAGGTAAACTTACTTGATACCCCGTCCAAGAAGAATACCACACCCCGGGTATTCACCGACATAGGCACCACCTATGCAAATGCCCTGCAGAGGCTATCATCAAAAGGCCTGATCACCCCGTTAGGCCCAACACCTGAACTCCCGGTCGATCATCGCTCCAAGGCCTACGACATCCAGGCCTATTGTCAGTACCATCGTGGCAAGGGACACGATACCGAAAAATGCTGGAAGCTAAAACACCTTATCCAGGATCTCATCGAAAGTGGGAAGATCCCTTTACCTGGAGGCAAGCCCAGCAACAAGGATAACCCGTTGGCCACTCACGCCATCTTCTCCGGGGAGGTCATGGACTGTTCACATCTCATTTCCTCGTTTATCCCACAAATAAACGGGATCTGGTGCGACGACGAAGACGACGTCTATCTCACCAAGGGGGAAGTTGTCCCCATCACGCCCTAGGAGATCCAGAAGGTTAAGTCCAAGGCCTTAGCCAATAGTCAAGCCCTCATCATCGCCGAGCCACCTAGAGTGGAGGTCGCCCCGGAAGAGCCAACTGCTGAAAAGGCTCTTGTAAAGCAGTTGAGCTGGACTCGAGTTGACCTCTCTATATGGCAACTCCTAGTTAGCTCACAAGAACATCGAGAGGCACTCACTAAGGCCCTTGATCAAGTCAAAATCGACTCCATGGCTACTCCAGCTGAAATGGTGGCCACGGTTCTGCCCCATCTAAAAGGGAAAGCTAAGAAAGAAGGCCCACTTACTACCTTCTCCAATGCTGATCAACCACCATTTGGGCCTACCCACAACATGGCCATCTATATCACGGTGATCTGCCGTGGAAAGTACCTGCCCATGACCCTAATCAACGACGGGTCCGCAGTCAACGTCCTCCCCTTGAGGACCGCCAAAGCCCTCGGCATCACCGAGGCCGACTACATTCCCACAGCTCAAACCATTCAGGCTTTCGACGGAAGTCCAAAGTCAGTAGCCGGGGCCGTAAAACTTACTATCATAACAGGCCCGATAGAAAAGGAGTTGGAATTTCAAGTGATCGACGTGACTTCTTCCTTTAACCTTCTTTTAGGAAGACCCTGGATCCACGCAACTAGGGCGGTATCCTCCACCTTACATCGAAAAATCAAGCTGCCTCTAGGCGATAACGTCATCACTTTAGAAGCCACGCCTATGACCGTGGCTAACTGCAACACCTCAGGCCGCACCGATCTCTGGGGGTTCGACTTCATAGGGGCAATCGAGGAAGAGTACCTTTTCCGACCCTACTTCACGGTTAGCATTGACCGGATGCTGCAGAATCTGGGCTTTCTACCGGGGGCTACATCAAGGCCCAATCTTCCCGCAGGAAAGATTATTCAAGTCCTAGACAATGAAAGATCTCAAGTTGGGCTAGGATACACTCTAACCCCAGAAAATGTGGGCCAAACAAGGACTAACACTGTCACTTTTGTTACTCCAGTATTTGGGCCAGTCCAAACGGACCTATACCGGCCCAGCACCACGCGCCCTGGGGCCCACTTGGCCCAGGATTGCAACTACATACCAGATGACATCTTCGCTCTTATCCAGTCCGAAGATGCTAAGAATGCTGAGCCCACACTAGGGCTGCTTTTTGGAGAAGAACTCACGGCCCCAGCACCGAAGGAAGAGCTGGTCAGTCTCATTCTCCGCAGCCGCACCTTTGATCCATCTAAGATGATCTCGGATGTCGGATCCGGGACAAGAAATAGAGCCTGGAGGAAGACTGTCAAATGGACTGACAGTCAAGGAACGACTTACAAGCTGATCACAGGGGAAGGAGAAATGCCAGAATCTGAGTCTGAGTCCGAGTCGGAGTCCGAGTCAGAGTCTAAGATTGAGTCTAGTGAGTCCGGTGCTAGGGTCAGTCTTGTAACTCCCCCCCTCTTTTTAGCCACTCCTAGTGCCTCGGGGTCTGTCCCGGGCACCCTACCTATCCCGCCACTGACTGGCGATCAGATGGCGGCTCTTTTCGAGCTATTTTCTTAATTTATGAGCAATAATAACAACCGTTCTGCTTAATTTCAAAAATATTATGTGCAATGACATTGAGAAACCCGACGAACAGGTATCCTTGCCTCCACATCTGATCGAGCAGCTAGAACAAAGGGAATCCCGCAATCCGGTAATCGAAGAAACCGAATCCATCAACGTGGGAACAACCTTAGAGCCTCAGATGCTTAAGATAGGGATATCTTTAGATCCCGAGGAGAAACAACAATTCATAAATATCGTTCAAGAATTCAAAGACGTCTTCGCATGGTCCTAGAAGGACATGCCGGGGATTGATCGCGAAATAGCCGAGCACCATATACCGATCAAGGAAGGGTTCAAGCCGGTTAAACAAAAACTCCGACGCATGAGGCCTGAATGGTCCCTCAAGGTCAAGGAGGAAGTCGACAAACAATTCAAGGCTGGATTCATACGAGTCTCCGAGTATCCAGATTGGGTTGCAAATATCGTGTCGGTCCCTAAAAAAGACAGTAAGGTGCGTGTCTGTGTAGACTTTCGGGATCTCAACAAGGCAAGCCCGAAGGACGATTTCCCGTTACCACACATCGATATACTGGTGGATAACACAGCTGATCATGCCCTTCTATCATTTATGGACGGGTATGCTGGGTATAACCAGATAAAAATGGCAGAAGAAGATATGGATAAGACCACCTTCATTACACCTTGGGGTACTTATTGCAATACTGTTATGCCATTTGGTCTCGTCAATGCTGGGGCCACTTATCAACGGACCGCCACAACTTTATTACATGACATGATGCATAAAGAAGTGGAAGTTTACGTGGACGACATGATTGTCAAATCTAAAGACAGGGATGGTCACATCACCGCCCTGAGGAAATTCTTCACCCGATTACGCAAATACAACATGAGGTTAAACCCTCAGAAATGCAGTTCCGGGGCAATATCTGGCAAATTACTGGGTCATATCGTTAGCCAACGCGGTATCGAAGTCGATCCAGCCAAAATTAAGGTCATCACCGAGATGCAACCCCCTAAAACCGAAAAGGAGATAAGAGGGTTTCTCGGAAAGGTCCAATACATTAGCAGGTTCATTTCAAAGCTAACCATGGTGTGTGAACCGATCTTCAAGAAACTGAAAATAGAGGAACGGGTACTATGGGACGACAAGTGTCAAGCAACCTTTGATAGAATCAAAGAGATTTTGTCTTCACCGCCAGTCCTGATGCCACCTCAGCATGGTTTGCCTTTGTCGCTATACCTAACAACAACAGAGACAGCCATGGGGGCTATGCTAGCTCAAACGATCAACTCCGAAGAACGGGCTATATACTACATCAGCAAGAAATTTTTAGAGTACGAGTGTACATACACCATGCTCGAAAATACGTGCCTAGCTTTGGTCTGGGCCACCAAGAAGCTCCGACATTACATGCTTAGTCACGAGGTACAAGTACTATCCAGAATGGATCCGATCAAGTACCTTTTCGAAAAGCCCATTCTCAACGGCAAGATATCGAGATGGACCCTAATGTTGGCAGAGTTCGATCTAAAGTTCGTACCATTGAAAGCCATCAAAGGATGAATAGTAGCCGAATTTCTTGCTGACAGTCCCATAACCGAAGAAGGACACACCGACACTTGGTCCTTCCCAGATGAAGACATTTTCCATACCGACGCCGAAACATGGGACTTATACTTTGACGGGGCATCCAATTTCCGAGGATTTGGAGTCGGGACTCTCCTAATCTCGCCAAGAGGGGAACATACTCCCGTGTCCATCAAATTAGACATTGACGTCACTAATAATGCCGCCGAGTATGAAGCATGTATCCACAGGCTACAAGCCGCCGACGACTTAGGGGTCACAAACCTCCGAGTACACGGTGATTCATCTCTGGTCATTAATCAAGCACTCCAAAAATGGAAGACTCAAATTGCTAATCTCGTGGCCTACCAGGCACGAGTAAGGAATCTCGAGAAACAGTTCCAGAAGGTAGAATATATATACCTACCTCGGGAAGAGAATCAGTTCGCAGATGCACTTTCAAAACTGGCATCTTTATTAAATATTCCCGATCATGTGACCAGTATGCCAATCTGTGTTGAAAGACGATCTGAGCCGGCATACATCCACGACATCGAAGATATCGAGATACCCGATCCCGAGCCATGGTATCAAGCTGTGTTGACGTACCTAACAACCGGAGAATATCCACCCAGAGCCGACAACCGAGCCAGAAAGGCCTTGCGAAGACTGGCAACCCAGTTCATCCGCACCGACGATGGACAACTTTACAAAAAGACGGCACAGGGGGCTCTCCTTCGATGTGTCGATAAAGCCAACGCTGAAAAAGTTATGGCTGAACTACATGATGGCGAATGTGGCCCACACATGAACGCCCAGATGTTAGCCCGGAAAATCATGAGGCTTGGATATTACTGGAACAGGATGGAGACCGATTGCCAGTTATACGTCAAACATTGCCATAACTGTCAAATCTTTGCTAATATACAGCATATGCCGCCATCCTTGTTGTATACCATGACGTCACCCTAGCCATTCTCAACATGGGGAATCGATATAATCGGAAAGATAAACCCCTCGGGAACCGGAGGACACTGCTTCACTTTGGTAGCAATCGACTATTTCACTAAATGGGTCAAAGCTGAGTCTTATCGCATTCTCAACGCCAAGCATGTCGCTGAATTCATCCAAAGTAAGATAATATGCCGGTATGGGATCCCTCATGAATTCATCAGTGATCTCGGGACCCATTTTCAACCCGAAACAGCAGCCTTGCTAACTAAATACAAAATTCAAAGGCATACGTCTTCACCCTACCGACCCCAAACCAATGGAGCGGTAGAAGCGGCTAATAAAACAATTGTCACCATACTCAAAAAGATGGCTGATAATTACCGGGATTGGCCCGATAAAATACCATTCGCACTTTGGGGATATCGGACCTCAATTTGTACTGCGACCGGAGCAACACCATATTACCTTACATACGGGATGGAAGCGGTCCAACCTGTTGAGTTAGAGGTACCTTCACTTAAAATCCTACTCGAAAGTCAAGTACCTGAAGCTGATTGGGTTCGAGCACGATATGACTCGCTCGTCCTTTTAGACGAACGACGATCTCGTGCCCTCAATAATATACAAATTTATCAGAAGAGGATCCAACGGGCTTTCAACAAGAGGGTAAGGCCCAGAAACATCAAAGAAGGAGATTTGGTTCTCAAGTCGGTTCGAGCTTTATTACCAGTAGACCCAAGAGGAAAGTTCAAACCTAATTGGACCGGGCCATATCTGGTGAAAAAGATTCTATCAGGTGGAGCAGTGATGCTAACAGATCTGGACGGGAATGAATTTGTCAACCCAACTAACCTGGACCAGCTGAAGCGTTACTACCCCTAAACCCATCTCTCTCAATGTCATTCGCAAAAGTTTATTAAAAACATCTTTTTCAACATAAACTTTTAAAGACAAGTCAAAAGCTAGAATTATTTATTCTACTGTTACAAGCATCTTGAACCAATAGTCTTGATGTATGTCGAAATTGCAAATTAAGTCTGAACTACGTTTGGTTTGATTCCGCTAATTGTGGATACGTAGGCAGCCCCTCAAAAGGGCACAACCACCGCAATCGAAAAAACAGGAACGATTTTTAATAAACTTCTTTATTTATTTCAAAAAAAAATCCAATAAATTCGGAAAATTACAAAAAATTCCAAAAAAAAGCACATAATAAATAATACTAATGCTTAAATAATAAAAACTAAGGCATTTTTCCCTTTCCTTTGTCCTTAGCTTCCTTTTCCGTCCACCGACGTCGACGTGGAGGTGAACGCTCCCGAATAACCAAGGGAACCTCCTTGACCCGGGCACGTTTCTTCAAACTCGATTCCCCGGTCACCTCAGTCGGTCCTAGGCGGGCCCTCACCCTCTCGGGTAACCGGTCACGCGGACCTAGTCTATCTCGGACCGCTAGTTTCGGCCCGAGCCTCCTCTCCAAGTCACTAGCACCGGTCTCATTAGCTCGAGTTTTAGTTTTTGACTTAGAACCCGACTCCAGCTGGGCGAGGGTAGTTGGAATTTCCTCTTTATCAAAGAACCACCTATTGTCCTTTACTGATTCTCGACGGGCCAACTCAAAAGCCTCGTCAGTCTTCAAAGTTTTACGAGTCTCCTTGGATTCTTCAGAAGTCCATTTTCGGTATGATTCGGAAACCCAAGCGGTCTGACAAGGGCGAGGTATAGTCCATACGACACGGGTAAACCAGCGTTGTAGCCACGTGTCACACATAGCGTCCGTCAATTGGAGCGAAACGCTAATGACTGCTTCAGTCTCAGGGATCTGCTGAAACGAACCGAACTGCCTCAAAATACGATCCGGGTAGATATGGACGGTCCAATCCAAAGACAAGATCACCAGATAACGGGCTTTGTCCCTCTTAGCTAATCCCGTCAGTTTTGAGAGGAACCACCAGATGACATTCCATCTAATCAAAGGCCCGCCATGGAATTTTAGCTCTTCATCCTAATAGTTCCGATTTATGTGATGACTCGGGCTTATTCGTCGGGACCGTGAGCCAATCTGACAGCTGTGATATCTGGATATGTTCACCGGGGGCTCTATGATTGACAGGCGGTCGGATAACCAGATCTGCAAAAAAAATTCAAAAAATCAAAAAAATCAAAAAGTTCGAATTTTTTGGAAATTTCAAAAAAAAAAAAATCGGGAAAAGTTCAAAAAATTTTGGAAAAAAATTTTCAAAAAAAAAAGAAGGAAAAAGAAATTCAAAATTCGAGAAAATTCGGAAAAATTTCGAAAAAATCAAAAAAATCGGAAAAATCAAAAAAAAAATCGAAAATCTGGAAAATTTCGGAAGAAAGAGAAAAAAATGGTTAGATACCTGCAAAAGGCGAATACTTCCCGTCAATTGTCGATCCGGGTAAAGTCTTCTAGCATCAAGGCCCATAATAATCTCCCCGGTTATCAGCCAAGCCGGGCTGTGACCTGTCTCCATCTGGTCAACTATGCTAATCAGCCTGATTTTGCCTAAACACGAGTCAGCATCTATCCGACCTTCAAAGGCATATCGATGCAGCATACAAAAGGTGAAAGCCCTACCCCTATGGGTAGAAGTAATTCTTGCGCCAATTGGATTCATGAATTTGTCAGCTAGGTCAAATAGGGAAACCGAATCTCCCTTTACCATACGGGCCGTCTCAGCATGCGACAAGCCTAGAAAATCCCTTAATCTCCTCCTTGGGTCAGGATAAAATGGGGGAATGGCAGGACGAGCATTAGGGCACCAACCGCCTATAACTGCAATTTCTTCGGGAAGGAGACATATTTCTCCTCGAGGAAATGCGAAAACATGGTGGGTAGTATCCCAAAAGGATAAGCAAGCATCGAGAAAGTGCGAATCTACCCTAAGTCGCTGAAGTGGGAATAAAGCAACGATTCCCATTTGAGTTAGTTGAACTTTATCTTCGTCTCGAAAGTCTTGAGCCCATGCCTGAAGCATCGCGGTCAGATGTTCAATATCCATTGCAAGAATAGTTTTTTTGTCTTAAGAGTCTGAAGGATTTTAAGATAGAAGAAAAATATTTGGGTTGGAATATGAAAAATAAAGAACAAGAACCCTCTATTTATAATAGAGAAAATCTCTTTCCTAGTCACCACCGGAATAGGAATTTTTATCATACTCCCTACTTCATCTAGGCATACAGGCCTAACCAGAAGATTTCAGGAATCCGTGTCAGAATCTGATCAGGAATCAAGTCATCCCAAGCATCCTTATTTCCAAAAATTTTCAAAAAAATTTCGTCAGCATTTTCTTTCCAAAAATCAATCAAAAATCATTTCTTCCCCAGCGTGAGTCGGTGTTTCGCCTAGATATTGCATGCATATTATTATGTACCAACAGACAGGTACACCCAAGACTCCCGAAGAAATCTCAAAAATTCCCCAGTGGAGAAACTCAAGCGACTTCTTTCGGGATGTATCTGTAAAAAGATACACCCATAGCTTCCAAGGCAAGCTCCCGCGTAATTCCAAGACGGGATGTATCTTTAAACAGATACACCCATAGCTTCCAAGGCAAGCTCCCGCGTAATTCCAAGATGGGATGTGTCTGTAAACAGACACACCCATAGCTTCCAAGGCAGGCTCCCGCGCAACTCCAAGATGGGATGTGTCAGTAAACAGACACACCCAAGACTTTTCAGGCAAAGTCCCCGCGACATTATTAGCATCTATCCAGGTATGATTTCTGTCTTATGGCTGGCGAGCCCTTCACGCAGGTCTAATGGACTATAAACGACCCGATCGGAAGTCTGCCAGGTTTTAATCCTTGATTAACCTGGTAGCTACTCTGACTTTTGCCTTGTCCAAGCCTCAGTCAGAGTGGGGGCTCTGATAGACACCCACATTTTGACCGCCAGGTGTCTATAGTTGTTCCCGCCAAACAGCCGATGATGATCGGACGCAAGCATGCTTTAATGGACTCGGATATGGGCTCGAAATCATGGACATTTGGTTTAGGCTTATTACGGAGTACAAATCTTACAAAACCAACCTCAAATCCAGCCCCAGTGGATCGTTTCCAGTCAAATAAAACTAATTTGGGTCGAATCCGGCACCAGGGGAAAACCGTCTTTTAGCGATCGGGTCAAACCCGGTCAAAGATATTTTTTTCCGAGGTACGCGGACCAGCCGTGACACCTCATCATTTCAGTTAGGCTCAGATACTACAAAATATCAGCCTCGAAAATATTAAACAAATCCATTCAAGGATAGAATTCGATCTCAAGTAGGAATTCTATCCGAAAACCTAATCAATTTACCGATCGAGTGTCGAACACTCGGCCAAAACAGCTCCATTTCAGCCGAGGTACATTGCTTCCTCACCAAGAAACGAAGTTCTCGTGCCTCTCGACTTCTTACGTTTCCTATCCAAACCGGTATTTCTTGTTGTCCAAGCAAGAGTACCTCTTCTAGTATCAATCGAGGACTTCACCTATAAATAGGACACTCCGGTCATCTATCAAGGACACACATCTACAATCCATAATCATAACACCTCCGTTACACAACTAATACCATAACATCCATACATCATCGACATCTAGCAAAATAGCATCGAAATACCGATAAAACAACCCGACGAGACCGACCCCAAAACCGGCCAAAATTCGTCACCTCACACGACCAAACCGACACCCTAACTCACCCACATCGTCTCAAAGCTCCCGTGCCTAAGTCACTTTTCGACGAGCTCTTTTCCGAGAAAACAAAGCATGTAGGTTGAGGGTGTAAAATCAAACCTGATTCTTTCTCTTTCTCTTCCTTTTTCACGTTTTTTTCGTTTTTGCGTCGTTGTGTCGGTCCGTTTCTTTTTAATATCGGTCGTCGTCGCATCTTTTTTATTTCTAATATCGATACTATAAAAACTATTTTCATATATAAACGTTCTTAAAATACAATATCGATTCTCTAATCGAATATCGTATCTAACAAGAACTAAATTAAATCTCGTTGATGCTAAAAAAATCGTTACATCTTTTTTATATACGACGATTTTAACGCGGAGAAAATTAACTTTTTTTTCTTCTTTTCGTCCAATTTCTTTTCTTTTTCAAAACACTTTTTTCACTTTTTCTAAAATCATTCTAACTATTTGATATCGATTTCATAATCGAATATCGAATACGACGAATATCGAAAATATAAATCGAGTATAAATTAATCCATATTTGTACGCGATTTATAAAAATTGACGATTTTCGAAAATAAAAAAACGGGACAGACTCCCGCGCGAGTCGCGCGTCTCTCAGGCGACTCGCGCGAGAGCCTGGAAGGCCGAGCCTTTTTTTCTCCATTTTCTCGTTTTTTTGTTCTTTTCGCTTCTTACATAAAACAGCGACTTTCGCGACATATTTACATATTTCGATGAATATTTTTTTCAACTTCGGTCAACACGTGTTAATCCATCACGTGTCATAAACCTTTTTCTAAAATCATGCATATCATTGTATTTACATCTTTATTCGATTTATTCAACCGTTACTAACTTGTTTTCTCGTGTTTGTAGCAATTTATCTTTTTCTTTTGTTTTATTAGACTAAAACGAATTTCACATGCTAAAATAACTTTGACGTTATTAGTTTCAGATGCATTAAACGGCCTAGCAACCCATTTATTTTTCTTCTCTCACATGCTTAAGGAAAAAAATGTTTGCATATCATTCCACCATCGAACTAACACGTGTACACCAAAAGCGAACGATATCTTAGTAAAGGCCGCTAAGTGCGGGCGGGGTTGGGTGTTCTCAGTGAACTTCCCAACACGTACCCTCACCCCTTACTCAGAACCATGGTTTCCGGATGTCCGAATCCATTGGCAACGAGAGTCATTCAATACACGATATCCGATCATGTCGGTATCGGTATCGTAATGCAAAGGGACGAACCCAATAAACTCTGACATCAGAAATGGGCCGTATTTTGTACACGACCCACTACGACATAGAGTGGGTTCGAACGGGCCCGAACTCCCACAAAGTTCGGTTGCGACTCCTACTTCGATTTAAATTTCAATTTGACCATCTCATATGAAGATTCATTCGCCTCCCCAAACCCGCGGGTGGCCGCGTCGGGGTGGACCTATGTCATGTCCACAGCTCTATAATTTAATGCTCTCGTATGAAATAAATATCTTAATATCGTCGTTTAATAATTTAAACTTATGTGTTTTGTTTATAAATTTATAATTTCTTTAAAAATTAATGATAAACAACAATATCGACAAACATATATATCACTTTAAATATTATATACTCCGTAATGAATAACGTAAAATATTTAAAATATTTAACAAAATATACATGGATATAATATATACTCGTATTGTGTATTACTTTGAGTAATTACGATCATATTACGGAGATATTAATCATAAATTACGTATGATTATATAGGAATTTCTAAAGAGAGTTATAATCTTATAACTAAGTTTAAAAAGTAGTAATAAAAATTATCTATTTTTATTAAGTATGGGCCGGGCCGGGCAAAAATTTGGGCCAAATTTGTGGCCCAAACCCGACCGAAAAGCACTTCGGGCTTTTTAGGGCCGGCCCATGGGATTTTTTGGACCATAATATAAGGCCCAAGCCCTTCAAAAAAGCGGGTCGGACCGGGCCGAACTTATGGGCTTGGGCCATTTGATCACCTCTACTATGTAGTATTCATTCCACCTGCACTTCAACCTTAAAATTACTTATATATCCATCCATTGTTGATTGTTGATTGTTTATGATACTAGTATATGTATATTATCCTTTTTGGGTTTATAAAGATACTCTTCTATCTTTAAACTACCCTAACATTCCTAGCTCTTAAACCACTGGCGACCTTAACCTCCTCCATTGAGAACCACTGGCCCCTATATCTTGGTCGTACTACCTCAAGCATATATATGCAAGTATGGATCCGATAAACCTCCCCTTAACCCAACATTATTATGCTACCTAGCCACGACTACACTACATTGTCACCATATGTACCATTCTCCTGATCGTTCATGTCCATGTGTGATGTACACGGTCGATTTACAGTCTACCCTAACCTTAAATTGGTTAAGTTAAACTTAACGTTTGGCCTAAATTTTTTGGTAGCAAAATAATATTAGTAAAAAAATAAGATTATAAATATTGATCAACAACGCACACTACAACAAACTTGTGCTGATGCAATCAGTGTCACTTGCACTAGGTGACTCTGTAGCACGTTTTTTGTATGAAGTGAGAACTTTGTTTAGTGGAATTCCTGTTATGTACTCACTACAGGAATTTTAGCTAATCTGTGAGAATGTCCATAAGGCAACATCTCCACATCTTTTCACCAGTTTATTTCTAGTGTAACAAATTGTTAGTTTCTAAGGCCTTTTTTAACCGATTTCTTTTGCATATTTTGTAGTAGTGCGTACGTAAATAATCATATTCATAATCTTAAAAGAGAAATTAAAGTAGCTGGTCAATTAGAGCACCTTATGTATGTTGATCTTGTTTCCCGTCAAAAACCACGATCTTTGATAAATCGGCGAAAACATAGGAGGAAAATGTGAACAAACCAATTAGCCTTCAAAATACAAAATCGAGCACCATAAATATTTGACAAAAAAGTAGTCTAAATTAACACCAAAATTTAACGAAAAACAAATTGAATTACAATTGGACAAAATACAAATTGAACGACATACCTAAGAGGAAATTGAATTACAATTGAACAAAAAATAGAACAGTGAATTACGATTCAAAACAGCAATATAGACAATACCTAAGAGGAAATTGAACGAAATTCACATATAGGCTGGATTGGACGAAATTGAATTACGATTGAGCAAAAAAAATCTCAAATAACACAAATTAAACGACATACCTAATAGGAAAGGAGAAAATTTTTATCAACAAAACAGTGAATTACGATTCAAAACAGTAATAATCCGCAATACCTAAGACGAAATTGAACGAAATACGCATATAGGCTGGGTTGGACGAAATTGAATTACGATTGAACCAAAAAATAAACAGTGAATTACGATACAAGAATAATCCGCAATACCTAAGACGAAATTGAACGAAATACACACATATGTTGGATTGGACGAAAATGAATTACGATTGAACAAAAAATGAACACTGAATTACGATACAGCAATAATCCGCAATACCTAAGACGAAATTGAATAAAATACACAAATATGATGGATTGGACAAAAATGAATTATATGATTGAACAAAAAAAGAGTAGTGAATTAGGATACAGCTATAATCAGCAAGACCTAAGACAAAATCGAACGGAATACACAAATATGCTGGATTGGACGAAAATGAATTGTGATTGAACGAAAAAAGAACAGTGAATTACGATACAGCAATAATCCGCAATACCTAAGACGAAATCGAACGAAATACAAACATATGCTGGATTGGACGAAATTCAATTATGATTCAAAACAGCAATAAACTGCAATACCTGATACGAAATTGAACAAAATACGCATATAGGTTGGATTGGACGAATAGACAATCCAGCACTAGTTCGCAATTGTTTGTTGAAATATGTTTACTGCGTCCTGAGGTTGAATTTCGTCCTGAGGTTGATTAAAACATATGAATTTCGTCCTGAGGTTGAACAAAATACAAACAAAAATCTCAAATAACACAAATTGACCGACATACCTAAGAGGAAACAACGACATATTCAACGAAATTGAACGACATAGAACGAAATTGAACAACATACCTAAGAACAGTGAATTACGATTCAAATCAGCACTAATCCCACAAGTGAATTACGATTTGAAACGACGGATGAAACCTAATTGCTTGGCAGATATTAATCTGAACTTGGAATATAGAAGAGGAAATGAGATTAATTTAAGGTTGAATTATTAGTGGAATTGAGATGAATTCAGTCAATAGATAATTTAGGAGTTGAATAAGAGAATTGGAAGAGGAGATTTGAATTACTCCATGGATACTGGTTGGATGAAGAGTATACAGTAGTAAACCTGGGTATTAGTAATTTCTTTCAAAAAAGGGGGGAAGTATAGGGTCACACGCGCACGGGATATACAATAATGAGAGAGCGGTAAACTGATGTATCAATATTTTCATTTAGGCGCCTAAATTGAAGGGAGCATTTAGGTAATTATTTTTTTCCATTGGATAAATTTTGTTAGTGTATAATAATAATTAAATTAAATTATAATTAATTGTAATATTATATTTTGATGAATCTTGACATATAAAGGTGTCTAAAGTGGATATGAGGTATAAAAGAGGGTGGACGCTTCTAAAAGCGTCAATAATGAAGTGTCAAAAAAGTAAGGGATTTGTTGTAGTGGCAAGATATAGTTTTAAATTAAACCGATTTTTTTTTATCATGGTGTATATATATAACAATATCGTATTTTCTTAAAGATGTTTTAGTCCAGTGTCTAAAAATTAGACATGAGAAACTGAATGAATCTTGTGAGAGTTGTATTCGTGTCAAATGTAAACAGTTTATGAACCCTTGAACCCAAACTCGTCCAATTAAATATACCTCTTCCTTTGACTAATAAGGTGTCGTATATGTGTCGACGACACTTACTCACTTAAATGAGTTATTAAGTATTAGACGACCGAACTATCAACTCATCTAAACGGGTCATTAAACTTCAACCCAAACCTGTAAATCTTGGGTCGAATTTGCCAACTCTATATAAAATCGAAGGATTATATATTGAGGTTAACTGACATGTTTGTTACGTTTACTTATATCTATCTCTCTACTCTCCCTAAGATAGATCTGGCAATCAAGTTGTATGCTTGATTAGTCGTTTTGCCACTTGTTTCAATCGTTCAATCAGATTTGGCAACTGTTAGACAAACAAAAAAAATACGGAGCAATATTGTTGATGAAAATAAACAAACTAAGAAAACTGACTTGTATAATAAAATACTCCGAGTATAAACTAACAAAATTCATTAGTAAATAGAGTTAGCATCAAAATTAGGAATAATGTAATAAAATGTGACGTATGAAATGAGACCGTCTCATACAAGAATCATGGACATAGACTTATAGAGTAAGAGTGGAAGACTGGGTGTTTAGTACCTATGGCTTTGATGAATTGTCCCTGTATTATTCCACTATACATGATGCATTTCATCATTCTTAATCAATAATAATCATTTCATTCTATCTTAATCCACAAATCCTATTTTAGTTTTGAACTTATTATCTACCGCATTAATTAATTAGGTTAGACTTGCCTTTACTTAGTACAGTAGTTAATAGGAGTATCAGTTAGGTGAGTTTATTTCAGAAAGTTAAGCTCTGACCTTACATAAATTATAGTATAACCGTTGTCTGATAGGGTATAAGTAAAAATTACTCGTAATTATTTATAGTACAATGTGATCACTTTTAAATTAGATAGTGACCATTTAAATTAAATGATACTCACTTTTTAATAGTACTAAAAAATAATCTCTATTTACCTAAATGATCGTATATCCTTCTGTTACACAATACGGTACAATGTTCATAGTAACTTCATACACACAAATTAAGGCAGTGGCCAGTGGGGGGCCTTATGACTTATGAGTTATGAGTCGTGGGGGTGGCAATTGGCATTGCATAATAAATACGAGCAAGAAAGATGGTGTCGATGTGAATGAAATAAAAAGCGGCCCATGTCCACCAAATTCTAACTCCACTATTTGGACAGGTTCACAATTGTCGACACTTGTGAATTTCACATTTACACTATCTATACAATCTAAGCCCTAAATAAACCTGAGATTTTCTGGAGGGAGTATTCCAGGCAAACGAATGTGAGAAACAACTTTACTCAACTTTCAAGGCAAATGAATATGAAAACGGGTTTGGCGGGCCGAGTTTACAAGTCGAGTCAAGTTTTGTCAAATCTAATTATAACGTTACTTCCTCCTTATGTACAATTGTACAAGAGCTTAATGTACTATAAAAATGTGAGATAGTTTAAATTAAGATTAGACACAAAATTATATTCAAATAAAAAGATAATCCGTATTATATACGGAGTAATTAATACTCGTAGTTAATTATACTCCATATCGAATAACTAATAGGTTAAAATTAGAGTTGTAGCAGAATATAAACATAAGAATAGATTGGATGGAACTGGCTTTTAGACTAAAACTTTGTTGTAGCTTCTTTCCAACAAAACAGACACAAGTGTATATGCTTTAGCATGTGTAACGACAATTTTTTTATCGCAGCTAACTGAAATACAAAATAAGGAAACAAATAAATTTTATTAATAATTATCGATAGTACGTATACAATCTCTAATATATCCGTTGATTCTAATGCACCATAAGGACACATGTACGCGATAGGGGGACGTGCGTAGCCGACTTGCACTGCTCCACGCGCGGTGTTGCTTGATGTTCTTGGGAAGGTCGCCGGGACTTGAATCTCTCTTGAATGTTTGAATTTGACTTGGGTCTTCTGAGCAAGCAGCATGATTTATCGTGCTTGATTTGATGGAGAGACTTGTAGCAACCTGTGTCTTGTTGTCTCTTAATCCTTTGCTTCAGAAATTTTTCAACCCTCTCAAATGAATGAAGGGGTTCTATTTAAAGAGTTTTTTGTTCTCCTTGTGAACTTTGCAGTCACAGACCCATTTATGGGCTCATTAGTGATATTAGCCCAATTTGTCTTTTTTTCAGGTTTAACGATCCAAGTAAACCAATTTATAATCCGGATCGATCCGTATTTCATTTATTCGGGGCAAAATAATTAAATTTATATATATACACACATAAAAAAGAAGAAATAATGTTGGATGAAAGAGGGAGTGAGGGAGTTGGAGAGAGAGTGACGTGAGGGGGTGGAATGATGGAGTGTCAGTCTGACACCCTGACTTGTGTGTGTATATATATATATATTTAGATCTGGTAGGAACGATCACTCAGTGAGAACGGTGAGAACACATTATAACCCTCAGATTAAATAACTCCTAAAAGATACACCATTGTATTTATATTAAATCAATGCTCAATATTAAATTGAAACCCTTATAGATATCAATCTTTCTCCCTCTCTTATTAATTCGCACTCACGACCATTAAAAGAATGCACATGCATCTCCGACACAAACCATTGTCGTCGTCGGCCGATACATTCATCGGCAAAATCATGCATAAATAATTGATTTACCTAGGTGCACAACAGTACCCAAATACATTTAAATATTTATTGAGACATATTGTTATAAGTACTCCATACATCAAATAATTGAATTACATGAGAGCATTTACTAAAGAGAATGATAAGAGTAAGATCGTACATGTCGTTATAGTTCTTCGTAGATAGGGTATAGCTAGGACTAATGGTTAGGTCGTACACTTATTTTAATTGAGTTGGTGATGATGATTTTGATTTGATGATACTTTTGATTTAATGATGATAACGAGATATGTGAAGGAGTAAGGATGTGATGGTATAAATTGTAAATGAGTTGGTTTTAACTTTTAATGTGTATCCAATGAGTTTTGATAATCTTGTTAATTATTGTCTGGTGGATTATGTTTTGCTGTATATATATCCGGAAAACTATTATCGTGTGTATCTAATCGGTTATGTTGTGTATCTAGTGGCTTATATTGTGTACTCGACAGGTTATCTTGTGTATCCAGTGAGTTATGTCGTGTGTCCGACGAACTATCTTCTGCATCTAGTGGGCTATGTTGTGTATCTAGTGTGTATGTTGTGTATCTGATGGGGTATCTCGTGTATCTAGTACTCCCTAAGTTATATATTTTTTTGCCAGCGATAAAAACTAGAATTTAACAATTGTTTCGTGCGTTGATGGCAAGTCCATGAGCACATTTATTAAGAGTTCTAGGAATGTATTGTAAAGAAAGACAGTGAAAATGTAGAGAGAAAGTTAGGAAATCCTGAATAAGACCCCGGAGATCATTGATATGCTGATTCTGAGCAGTTATAGCTTCAATGAAGCTGAGGCAGTCAGTACATATTATGATGTGAAGGTAGCCACAATCAAGAGCCCAGAGGCAGGCTTGAAGTAGTCCATAAGCTTCAGCAACGTGCGGTGTGTGGGCTAGGAAGGTACGAGCATCAGTAGCAATTGGTGCTCCACTCTGCAAGATATTTATCCGTAGTCTGTCATCTTTATCCGTAGTCTGCAGATATTTAATCCAATTGATAATCCAGTCTGAGAGCGGTATGCCCGAGTCCATATTACTTCTAATACCGAGAGGACCACCCAGCCAAATTCTTGAGGAAAAGGAGCAGTCCCGGAGGAGGTGCCTATCAGTCTCAATTTCTTCTTTGTCGGCATTCCTGCAGAAGATACAGTAAGGGTCAATATTAATATTTCTTTTGCGAAAGGAGGCTCCAATGGGCAAGCATCTATTAAGAATTTTCCATAAGAAGATAGTCCATAATAGTCGTCGGCAGAAAGGAGTTATGGTGGATTCTTTTGATACGGCATAGCTAATACTAGCCTTGTATTGACTGAAGGCAACTATGTAGCCGGATTTGACAGTGTACTGTCCATCAGCAGTCGGAAGCAAGTAAGGCTTATCATCACCCACAAAATGAGGTAAATGAATAGATGCAATTTCTTTAGCCCAAAATGGCGAGAAGAACAGTTAGAGAATGTTAACATTCCAGCGTCCATTTAAATCTGTTAGATCGTGGATGTTTGTGGGCATCGAATCATTATTCATAGCATCGATTCCTGTCTTTAGAACAGGGATAGAACCATTCACCCAGCGGTGATTCCAAATACTTAAAGAAGAGGATTTTCCAATACTCCAGGCAAGCTGTTGCTGAATCAGTTTTATACCCCAGAGGATACCCCTCCATCCCCAGGAACAGCCGTTGAAATTTTGATTGATACAGCTGTCGATAGTCGTAATAGAGCATTTGTATTTGTCAGTGAGAGTTCTACTGAGGAGAGAGTCTGTATTGGTTAAAACTTTCCAGGCAGCCTTAGCGAGGAGTGCTTGATTGAAGCATGAGATATTCCGTATTCCAATACCACCATCACATTTAGGTAAACTGAGGAAGTCGATACTCCCCCAGTGAATAGTCTTACTCCCTTTGTTCCCAGCCCACCAAAAATGTGCCAGAATAGAATTAATTCTTCTGGCCACACTTATCGGAATACGAAAAACTGATAGAAAGTAAATGAATTGTGAGGACAGAACAGAGGAAATAAGCACCAAACGACCAACAGGCGAGAGGATAGTACCGTTCCAAGTCGAGATTTTCTGTTTTACCCGATTGACTGGATCATTGTAGAAGGACCTTTTATTATTCTCAATGAGAAGTGGAATACCAAGATAATTCCCCATATAGTTATTTTTGCGTATGCGAAGTGCAGAGAGACTATTGATGATGTACGCCATTATAGTGGAGGGGCCAAAATGAATGGCTGATTTATCGAAATTTATTCTTTGTTCCGAGACCTGGTGTTGTGTGCTAAATTTAGACCATTTTTCCTCCCATTTAGACCCGTTTTTTCCTCGTTTTGTGAGATTAGAGTGCGATTATCGCCTTATTTTGAGTATTTCTCGCATTAGCGTCTCTCTTGTGCATTTTATGTGTTTTTGGTAGTTTTTCTATCTATTTTGATAGGTTTTGGCACCAAAAGCATGATCGAGCTTTCACGAGCACAAGATAGGGGAATGCCGTCCGAAAAGCAGGGCACACAACTTAAAGTTCAAAGCCATCCAATCATACGACGAAGAATGAGACAAGAAAAGAGGCCAGAAAAATGACCGGGTGAAATTTCTCCCGATGAAACACCACCGGGCGAAGTTTCGCCCAATGGTAAATTTGCCTCCCCGAAGATTTTCCGAGTTCTTCTCCACCAGGCGAAATGACCGGGCAAAATTTCGCCCTTCGGGTGAAATTTTGCCCGACGGTGAAAGGGTCCAAAAATGCCAAACTGAAAAAATTCCACCAGGTGAAACCACCGGGTGAAATTTCACCCGGCGGTATTAGTCCGTCTACGATAGGGGCGAAGTTCCTCCTCATGAAGATTAAAAAGTGATTGTCTCACTAATGGAGCAAAAAGTGGATTTGGGCTTTAAGTTAAGAGATCCATTAAGGCTTTACTATATATATGTATATCATAGTTAGTTGCACATTATGTTTTCAATTACATTAAGCCTCCATTAGTTCCATTCTCTCACTACTTACCCCTTCATTAGTAGATCATTCTAGCAGTATTCCTAGTCATTCTCTACAATTATAGTAGTTTACGTAGTAATTTAGTAATAGATCTTCATAGTTTTCTTCATCAACTCTCTAGATTTATATTCAAGCTTTGTAGATGTCAAGTTTTTATTGAAGATTTGTGAAGATTATTAAGGGATTAGTGACAAATCCTCTATTCTCTTCATCAAAGATTCATCCTTTATTTATGCAATTTTCTTTTTTATTGTAGATCTTCATAGTTGGTATATTTCTCTTCCACTCTCTAATCTCTAGTTTAGATTTAATTATTGTTCTTTCAATATTGTTCATTTAATTGTTCTTTCATTATTGTCTTGTTTAGATCATCTTTATTTATGTTGTTTTAGATCATTTCATGTTTATTGTGTTGATTGCATTTTTATTAATTGTTTGTTGTTAATTTCTCTAGATCCAATTTATGTTGTTCTAGATTATTTCCTAGTTTATTTTTGTTGATTGCAATTTCTTTCATAGTTTTGTGGTTAATTTGGTAGATCGTAATTTCTTTATCGTTTTGTTATTATTTTCCCTAGATTTAGTTATTATGCATGTTGTAGCTAGTTATTTTCTCCTTTGTTAATGTTTTGTTGTTTTCCATTATGAGTAGTGAGTAGATTTCTTGTTGGGGGTTAAGGGATGAGGATCTTGGATTATTTGAATTGAGGGATGTTGGTGAGTTGCTTGCTTGTTGGTTTATCTTGTTTAGGGTTTTTGTGTCATTGTTGTTTTAGTCCGGCCAACTAGACCGACCTTGACTTATTTCTATCAATATGGGGAAACTCGGGGTAGAAATTATCTTAATTTGAGACTTACCCTTCTTCGCCGCGAAAGCGGGTTTTTAGGTGGGTTGGGTGAAGAAACCGAAAGGTGGCATTCTCCCTTTATCAATGTTGTAACCAACCCGATTCCGATTTTCTTAGACCCCAATTTCCGAATCCTGACTTCTCCCTAACACTTTTTCCTAATTTGTTCCTCTCTAGTCATTTCTATTGTTATTTCTCTTGTCATTTAATTTCCGTCTTTTACCGCATTTCTAGCATAGACTCGACCTCTAGAACCCTCACTAGATCCCAAACACGTTGCTTTTAACTCGATTCCGTTCCGTTCCCTGTGAACCGACCTCGACTTACCACGAATACTCTAGTAGCTTTTGTGTTTTGCGAGTCTATAAATATCGTTTGACCCCCTAGCCATCGTTAACGACCGATCCTAAATAGGGGCGCGTCAAAATGGCGCCGTTGCCGAGGAACGACGAGTAATTGTGTTTTTAGTTATTGTGTTTGGTTATTTGTTTTAATTTAGCTTATTTCTCCCTTTTCCCTAGTACCATTATGTGCTAGAAGTTTTACCGTTTAATTGAGTTTATGCCCAGGAATACATCATCGCCCTTGTGGTTCGATCTAGAGTCGAAAAGGACATTTAGAGCTTTGCGTTTTTGGGGTAATAACTCTACCACTATTATTTCACATCCTTCATTATCACCTCCTAACCTTAATCCCATTCTACCACTTACATCACATACACCCTCTACACCTTCTACATCATCCACTTCACAAAATTCACCACCAACCCCACCATCATAAAAAACACCACCACCAAATCAAAGTCCATCCCCTCCAAATTATCCAAATCCAAATCTATCACCACCACCAATCCAACCAATGACGACCTTAGCCTCCCATTCCCAACTTACACACGAAGAAACACCTTCACCAGTCGATTTTTGGGAGATACCCGAGAATTATGAATTGAAAGCTTCTTTGACAAATGCGGTTCAACAAGATACCTTTCATGGTTTTTCCCAAGAAGATGCCCAAGAGCACATCGCTTCATTTAAAGAAAAATTAGTAGGGGCCCATCTCAATGGGTTAACTTCATGTCAATTGCTCCGATTATTATTCCCAAAGACCTTGAGAGATGGAGCTCGTAGATGGCTTAAAGGCCATCCCGCTAATACATTCACATAATGGGCTCAATTATCTAATGCCTTCTCTTCCCTTACCGATGAGGCATCTAATCTCGCTAATACATTCACATAATGGGCTCAATTATCTAATACAAACATTCAAGCAAGATGAATTTGAAAGCCTAAGTGAGGCTTGAGAAAGATTTAGAGATTTGTTCCGCAAGTGCCCTCACCATGGAATACCCGATTGGCTAACAACCCAAACGTTTTACAACACCCTTTCATTAAGAACCAAGGAAAATCTCAATTCGGCCACCGGAGGAGACTTCTCTTCCCTTACCGATGAGGCATCTAAGAATCTTATTGAGAAGATGACAAGGAGTGATTCTAGAATGGGTCAATCGAGGGATTCTAGAAAGAAAGTCGAAGTGAATTCATCCAAGAGTTCTAATGACTTGAAACTTCAAGCACAAGTCGAAGAATTAACAAAGAGAATGGATTCCATGAGTTCTAAGCCTACTCCTAGAGGTATATACCAAATTCAAGGGAGCGTTCCAACAAGGCAACCATCACCTCCTAAACGAATAACATGGGAAGTTCATTGTGATCATTGTGGCAATTATGACCACGACTCTAACTCTTGCATTCCTAATGAAGAAACCTATTTTGAAGAGCCAAATGAAGTCCAAGCTATACAAGTGTATGGGCAAAGACCTCAATTTGATCTCTTTTCCAATACTTACAATGTCGGCACAAGGTTTCATCCAAATTTTTCCTATGGAAACCAAAATGTTCAAAATCCAATACCACGTGCCCAAGGGAGTCAACCGAGGCCATTTAACCAAAGTCAACAAAGGCTCTTTAATCAAGGTCCTCCAAAGATGCCCCCATATTTGCCTCCTCATCAAAGGAGCAACTTCAATCAACAAGGTAGCAACTTCCATGTTCCTAACATTTACAACAATTACCATAATCCACATGGTAGCAATTTCAATTGTGGATACAATCAAGGGTTCCAAGGCAATTTTCAAGGAAATCAAGGTTGCAATCAACAACCATTTAATCAACCCTCTCAATCTTATGGCCAATCAAGCAATTTTCAATTTGGTCAAGGAGGAGTTCCATAGGATAATATTAGTGACTTGCAAAGAGTCGTTGGGCAACTATGGAGTGAGCATCAAGATACCAAAGCAAGGCTAAAGGTTTGGGAATCACAAGAAACAACAAAAGCCTTAGCCGCCCCAATTCATCCACCCCATGGTTTGCCCGGGCAACCCCAAAACCCAAGAGACCCTCCACACTAAGCAAATGCCGTCATTTTGAGAGGTGGCAAAGAACTTGAGGACCCGTACAAGAATTTGAACTTGAACACCAAAAGCACCACATCCAATGTCAATAAATCAAGTGCACCACAAGCAACATCGCCCACTTCCCCCAAACAAAACCGGGGAATACAAGCGGAGTTTGATATTCTCCAAATTGCGGAGATTGAGCAAAGAGAACTTAAAAGAAAGAAGAAAGAGCAAATAGAAGCGGAAGAAGCAAAAAGGAAAGAGACGGAACGATTAGCCGAAGAAGAAGAAGAGTCCAATGTTCCACTGTCTCCCGCCTTTGTCCCACCATTGCCTTTTCCCGAACGAGCTAAGCCACATAAAGAGAATGCCCAATTTAGCCGTTTCATGGATATGTTGAAGAAAGTGGAGGTAGCTTTACCCTTCACCGAGATAATTTCTCAAATGCCTCTTTATTCTAAGTTTTTGAAAGAAGTCTTGTCTAAAAAGAGAACAATTGAGGATAAAGAATGTGTCTCTCTCACGGCACAATGTAATGCCATTCTCATGAATCTAATGCCAAAGAAACTAGAGGATCCCAGTAGCTTTTCCATCCCTTGTCGGGTTGGAAATGTTGTTGTTAATCAAGCTTTGTGTGACCTAGGCGCTAGTGTTAGTTTGTTACCCTATTCAATTGCTAAGAGACTTAGTGTGGGGGAGATGAGACCCACTAGTTTGTCAATTCAACGTGTGGATAGATCCGTCAAGTACCCACTTGGGATACTTGAGGATGTACCGTACAAGTTGGTAAGTTTTTCATCCCCTCCGACTTTGTTGTCATGGATATGCCCTAAAACACTATTACTCCCATTATTCTAGGTCGATCTTTTATGGCTACCGGTGGTACTATAGTTGATGTAAAGAATGGAAAATTGTCTTTTAACATAGGGAACGAGTCGGTAGAGTTTTCCTTTTCTTAAGCTCTTAAACGACCAATGATTGAACAAACATATTCCATTGAAGTTATTGACAGTTTGGTTGAGTATAGCTTGATAGATGATGAAAAAGAAGAGGAACTACTTGATTCCCCACCTCTTGAAGATGAATGCTTATATGAAGAAAATGTAGAACCACTACCGGTGGGTAAGAGTATGGTATCTTCCCCTCCTAATCTTGAACTTAAAACACTCCCCTCTTCCCTCAAATATGCTTTTCTTGAAGGAACTAATTGTCCCGTTATCGTCAATGCCACACTTGATGGACCTCAATTGGAAAAACTTTTGATTGTTTTGAGAAAACACAAAAAGGCCATTGGGTATAGCATTGCCGACCTCCAAGGCATAAGCCCAAATGTTTGTATGTATAGGATCATCGTTGATGATGACCACCGCCCTTCGGTTGAGGGTCAACGTAGGTTGAACCCCGCTATGAAAGAGGTTGTCATGAAGGAAGTCCTCAAATTGTATGAGGCAAACATCATATACCCTATAACCGAAAGCAAATGGGTTAGCCCCGTACAAGTTGTGCCGAAAAAAGGAGGAATGACGGTTGTGAAAGGAAAAAAGGGAGAGTTGATTTCTACTAGGACTATTACAGGTTGGCGAATGTGTATAGATTTTTGAAAATTAAAGACGGCCACCATCAAAGACCATTTCCCCCTTCCCTTCATTGATCAAATGCTTGAACGATTAATGCATCATTCTTATTTTTGTTTCCTCGATGGTCATTCGAGATTTCTTCAAATTCTTATTCACCCCGATGACCAAGAGAAGACCACTTTCACATGTCCATCTGGCACCTATACGTATCGAAGGATGCCATTTGGATTGTGTAATGCGCCGAGAACATTTCAAAGATGTATGATGACTATTTTCTCCGATTTTATTGAAAAATCTATGGAAGTTTTTATGGATGAATTTAGCGTCCATGGTACATCTTTTGATTCTTGTCTTGAAAATCTTGATCAAGTACGTATTAGCTCGATGTGAAGAGTATGGACTTGTTTTAAATTGGGAGAAGTGTCATTTTATGGTTGAACAAGGTGTTGTCTTAAGTCATATTGTTTCTAATAGAGGAGTTGAAGTCGATAAGGCTAAAGTCTCCGTGATTGAGAACTTGCCACCTCCAATTCAACTAATGTCAAAGGGGTGAGGAGTTTTAGGTCACGCCGGTTTTTATAGACGATTTATTAAAGACTTTTCTAAGATTGTCAGGCCTTTAACTTCTTTGCTTATGAAAGATGCACCTTTTATTTTTGATGACTCGTGTCTTGAGGCCTTTTGTAGGATAAAGACCGCTCTCACCACCGCTCCAATTATCAAAGCACCCGATTGGAATCTTCCATTTGAGATCACGTGCGATGCCTCCGATTTTGCCGTTGGTGCCGTTTTAGGTCAACGGATCAACAAGAAGTTACGTGATTTATTATGCAAGCAAGACCTTAGATGAAGCCCAATCGAGGTATACCACAACCAAAAAATAGATGCTTGCCGTTGTCTATGACATGGAAAAATTTCGAACATATGTTACCGGTTTCAAAGTCATCATTCATACCGATCATGCGGCCATTAGATATATTATGTCCAAAAAGGAGACGAAGTCCCGACTTTTTTGGTGGGTTCTTCTTTTACAAGAATTTGACATCGAGATTAAAGACAAAGCCAGATCGGAGAACTTGGTAGCAGATCACCTTAGTAGACTAACGGTTAATAAAGGAAGCAATGAAGATGATGGTATACCCATCAATGAAGCTATGAGAGATGAGGGCTTGATGGCCGTTGAAACTATTACACCTTGGTATGCCGATATCGTCAATTTCCTAGTGTCTCATTTTATTCCGGACGATTATTCCAAGTAAGAGATAAAGAAACTACGTTATGAAGCCCGACGCTATTATTGGGATGAGCCCTATTTGTTCCGTCGTTGTATGGATGGATCTATCGACCATGTGTGACGGCCGACGAAGGATATGATATTGTGAAGCATGTTCACTCGACACCTTATGGTGGACACTTGGCCAACCAAAAGACAATTTCCAAGGTTCTCGAAAGCGGGTTTTGGTGGCCTTCCATGTTCAAGGATATAAGAGCTTTTATTCTCACATGCGATGCTTGCCAAAGAATTGGCAACATAACAAGAAGAAATGAGATGCCCCTTCAACCTATCTTGGAAATTGAATTGTTTGATGTTTGGGGCATTGATTTCTTGGGTCCGTTCACATCCACTTATGGCAACAAATACATCCTAGTCACGGTTGATTATGTTTCAAAGTGGATCGAGGCCGTAGCTTCTCCTACCAATGACTCCAAGGTTGTAATCAAGCTTTTCAAGAATGTCATTTTCCCAAGATTCGGTATGCCTAGAGCCATAATTAGCGATGGAGGCTCTCATTTTAGGAAAGATACCTTTGAACACCTTCTTAGGAAATATGGTATCACTCATAAGATGTCCCTAGCCTACCACCCTCAATCAAATGGGCAAGCCGAGATCTCCAACCGTCAAATCAAAGGAATTTTGGAAAAAGTTGTAAATACACACCGAAAGGATTGGTCATTGAAATTAAATGACGCCCTTTGGGCATTGAGAACGGCTTACAAAGCGCCAATTGGAACCACTCCTTATCGTCTTGTGTATGGTAAAGCATGTCATATATCGGTGGAATTAGAACACAAAGCCAAATGAGCTATCAAAGAGCTAAACTTTGATGAGAATGTTGTTGGAAATAATCGCCTTCTCCAACTACAAGAATTGGAAGAACTAAGACTCGAGGCCTACGAAAATTCGAAGATTTAGAAGGTGCAAACACGCAAATGGCCTAATTCTCGAATACTTCGTAAGGACTTCTCCGTTGGTGATACGGTATTACTTTTCAACTCTCGTTTTAAGCTTTTCCCCGGTAAGTTGAAATCAAAATGGTTGGGTCCATTCGAAGTGACCAAGATGCAACCATATGGATCAATAGAGATATCAAGCCCGAAAACCGGAAAGTTTATGGTCAATGGGCAACGTTTGAAGATTTATCATCCCGGTCACGTTCGTGAGACCTTTGTTACCGTGAAACTTGGTGAGCTCCCATTGGGGAGTGCTGTTTAACCCCTCTCAAATTGACGTAGGTTTGGTGGTATCCTCAACAACCACCTTGTATATATGTATCATATTCTTTGAGTTTGTTAGTTTTGTTATTTGTGAAGAATGGATGAACTTGGATTTCGCCATGGAGCATTTATTTGGATGAAGATCAAGTTTTTGGAGAAGTTATGGAGCCTAAATTGAAGACCACAAGCATGTTTGTGGGAGAAATTGATTATGTAATGTAAGATGTGCCGATAATTGAATCTCTAGGTGATTATCGAAGAGCCATGAAATGGCAAGGCGGAAAAACGAAGCAAACAAGACCGCCGGGTGAATCTTCGCCCGGTGAGACTATTGACCGGGCGAAATTTCGCCCTACAAAAAATTGCCAAAATTGCCAAGATTGACGGACATATCGTCGGGCGAACTTTCGCCCGATGAGATTTTCACCGGGTGAAATTTCACCCGGTGGAAAAAGTGGGCAGAAATGATTTTCACAACGAAAATCCGTTGGGTGAAATTTCACCCGATGATGCTTGACAGGGTAAAACTTCACCTTACGACAAGGCCAGATCACCTCTATCCAGTTCACTCACTACAAAATCAATTCCCTCCTTCACAAATACCCCACATAACTTTCCCTCCAAAACATTTACACCAAATTTTTACCAATCTACTTTAAAACTTTTATTTCCCTCCTTAACTACCTTCATTTATATCACCTTTTACCTCACTCTTCATTCTACCTTTTCACTCCTCATAAAATCATCAAACCACCACCTTCCATACCACATTTAAACCTCCATTCATAATTCCATTATACCTTAGGGGATTATTTTTGAGTTCTTGAAGAGGTGACATAAAGTTTTCGGGATTATTCTTGCAAGGATATTATTATGGAGACAAGAGCAAGGCGAGCCGCTCGAAAGCAAGGTATGGCTTCGACTTCTAAATGTTCTACATCTCATAAGTCTTCTAAGCCTAAATATTTACCTTGTCCTAATACCCCTTTAGCTCGAACCTAATACCACTTTAGCTCGAACCTCCTTTGAAAAGACCTTTCGGAGTACTAGGTGGCCTTGTCCCTTCACAATGGAAAATTTAGGAATAGTTGACGATATTAAAGAGTTATCGTCAAGGACCGGAACTAGCGGACTCCTTAGCCTCGCGGCTTCTACATACAAAGACCTTACTTGTGAGTTCCTAGGAACTTTTACCCTTGACAATCCGACCACACCAAGAGCGATTAAATTTAGACTATTCGGTAAACCTCATTGTTTGACTATTTCCGAGTTTGGCTTAGCTTTAGGCTTACCCTCATCGGGTACCGGACTTAGTGAACCCCAAGATTTACTAGCTTGTGTGTCCAGAAGAGATCTTTGGAAGCGCATATCACGCTGTCAAAGGAGTTACGAGCCTAAATCATCTTTTACCTCTGAAATCCGTAACCCCGCAATTCGTTATTTCTCCGAGATGCTCTCCCACTGCTTGTTACCCTCGACCGATAATATTCTTAATCTTGATATGTGTGTCTTGCAATTAATTTGTGACTCTTTGCTCGGTAACCCTAACCCTTTAGACCTACCACTTGTCGGCGTTACACTTTCACCGTATCGTTATCGCCCAACGCCCCTTTGTAGATTGTGGAGGTCTTGTGACTATAATTGCGACCACCTTGGGTTATGCGACCAACCACCTTATCCCACTAGACAATTCTTATTGGCTTGACGAGGCCTATTTTCCGACTTGGATCTTTCATGTAACCGATCAACGCCTCATCCATATTAGCCACGGAAGAGCTTTAATCGTTTCAAACACACACCGTACCACTATCTTTATTCGACACAATTGGGACCTACCTTTGGAACCCGGTGTTGTGTGCCAAATTTTGACCGTTTTTCCTCACATTTAGACCTGTTTTTCCTCCGTTTTGCGAGATTAGAGTGCGATTATCGTCGTGTTTTGAGTAATTCTCGCATTAGGGTCCCTCTTTTGCATTTTACGTGTTTTTGGTAGTTTTTTGTCTATTTTGATAAGATTTTCGACCAAAAGCGTATCTGAGCTTCTACGAGCATGAGAGAGAGGAAAACCGTCCGAAGAGCAAAGCACAGAACTAAAAATTCAAGTAATCCAATCGATCGACAAGGAAAGAGACCTGAGATGACCGGGTGAAATTTCGCCCACCGGGTGAAATTTCGCCCAGCGACATTTTCCACCCCGAAGATTTTCGTGGACATTCACCACCGGGCGAAACGACCGGGCGAAATTTCGCCCGATGGAGAAAAATGTCACAAATCGCGAAATGAGAAGAAAATCTCACCGGGTGAAATTTCACCCGGTGGTGTCAGCTCGTTAACCGCAAGGTGAAGTTTTGCCCCATGAAGACGCAAAGGGTGAAGGTCTAGCTTAAAGAAGAGGAATTGGATTATGGGCTTAAGATTGTGTGACCCATTAAGAACAACTATATATTCTAAACCTAGGGTTTCATTTTAAAGTGTGCCTTAATTGTGCCTCCTTAGGTTAGAGTAGTGTAAGAGATCTCCATAGTAGTAGTAGTAGTAGTTGTAGTAAGCTTCCTTAGTAAATATCTCAAAAACTTAGTAAATTTTATTAGTATTAGATTAATTCTACTCTATAGTTTGTAATCAAGTTTCCATCTTTAGTTGAAGACTTGGATTTTTATTGAAGATTCAAGGGTTTTGCAAGGGTTTGGTGACAAGACCTTTGTATTATTTCTTGAAGCTTCATATTTATGTAAATCTTCATCTTCTCCTTTTGAGTTTTCTTCCATTGTTGGTAGTTTCTTTCCTCTCCCTTTCTCTATTAGTTAGTTTTGCTTTTAGTTTCTTGTTAATCCATTGTTTGTCTTGTCATTCTTTATGTTAGTGTAGTTTTCCATTGTTTGTTTGTTTATATCTCTCCTTAGTTTGTTTCTCCATAGTTTGTGTGTTTGTTTATTTTCCTCCTTAGTGTTGTTTTGTTAGTGTAGTTTTCTTTATTGTGTTATATTAATTATTTCTTCTCTAGTTCAAGCATGTTTAGATTTTCTCCTAGTCCCCTTAGTGTTAGTTTTATTATGGGTAGTGAGTAGATTTTAGTTAGGGGGCTAGGGGAGGAGGAATTCTAGGAAAAAGGTTTTATCTTGTGAGATTATTGCATTTGAGGGTGATATTGTCTTGATGGGATTGTTGTGTTTTGATTGACTTAGCTTGATCACCTAGGTTGACTTGACTCACTCGGACCAATATGAGGAAACTCGGGGTTTGGGTAATTCCGTCTAGAGACTTTGGTTTATTCGTCGCGAAAGCGGGTTTAAACTTGGTTGGTAGGGAAACCGAAAGGTGACACCTCCCTTATACACCTTGTGATAATTCTTGCGATGTTATACTTTCATCTTGATTTCCGACTCCCCGACTCTCCCTAACGCCTTTCCCATTATTGTTTCTAGCTTTAGTTGTGTAGCTCGCTAGCATTAGTTCAATTCCTCTTGTCCCAAAACCCCCATCTCAATCCCAATCGCAACTAAACCTTAGACTTGACCAATATCGCTTAACCGCCTCCTTGTGGTTCGACCTCGACTTGCCGCTACTACATAGTAGTAAGTTGGGACTAAAAATATTGTTTGCATGCGTGTCAGCGACAGCGCGCATCAAAATGGCGTCGTTGCCGGGGACGCGGCGATTAGTTAATTGATTAAGTCTTTGTTTTATTGTTTTTGGATAATTGTTTTTCTTTCCTCCTACCCTAGTGCCATTAGGTGCTAGGAGGCTCATTGTTTGTTGAGTTTTGGTAGGTATACTTTTGATTTAGGTTACTTGATCCCTATTCGGAGATCAAGTCGCTCGGAAATATTGTGGACCGAAGCAACAACTTAATAGTGTGATATTCCACCAATTTCTTCATCCCTCAACACCCCATCTTTGAACAACATCCAAGGTGCAATCCCCTAAAAAATCTAACGCGATACAGTGGCGGAAACACTGTAGAGTCGGGATTAAAACACACTGTAACTATGTCTTAGTAAAAATTAAAATGGTAAAGTCAAACAATAGGCCTTAAATAAAATGGCCAAAATTTAAAACAATCCACAAAAGGGATTTGAACAATCCATAGGACATAATTATAAAAATAAATAAGCAGGATCCACACTGCTCGCTAGCCCAGACCCGGAACACGTATACCTGCCATGTTAAAACATAACAGCCACAATCAGTGAGGAGCAACGCCAACGTTCTCTCAGCCGTATAACAGAATTTTAAAACAGTAATTACTAATATAGGAAAATAGTAAAGATGGAAAACAGTAAAACATTATAATGAAAATAAGTTTTCAGTGAAAAACTTCACGTATCGAAACATTATAACAAAATGAGTTTTCTGGAGAAAACATAAAACACTTGTCAACCTGCAAATCAAAATTATATCGATAATAATAAAAATCTTCAAAATGGCGTTATGGATAGGATTGATGTAGAATCTAGACTTTCACTAGAACAATACTAAACTAGCTTCGAGAACTTAGTCAAAACAAATCAGACTTCGGTCTCTAACTAGGCAACTCAACTATAACAGGACTGCGTGCAACGAGGTCCTGGCTTAAGTAATGTACACCCCTCCTGGACACCAACCGTAATCCAGTTCAACCCGACGGCGACTTACACGATGCGATATCTAAGTTTAAGGTCAAAATATACACACTCCTGAACACAAACCATGCTCAGTTCAACGACCAATGTGTCTCAACATAGACACACCAGCTTTATATTGATGGCAAAACGTACATCCCAGACTATATTACTCTAAACCCACACTTTTCCTTATTCCATAACTCCAAAACAATCCATTATCGATATGTAAAAGATGTATTCAATATAAACAATGGGAGAACAAAAGAAAAATGAATCACTTTCCAAAAGAGGAAACTTTCTATTTTAGGAAACTTCTATTTTTAGAAACTTTACCAAAAATAGCATCATATCAAAATAGCGAAAATATTAGTTTATACTAACATCACATTTTTAGTAAACGATATAGATTTATAAAACTAATACTTTCGGCCTTAACGATATTAATTACCAAAGTGAACATTTAATTTTATGAAATTATTAAAATATCGTATAAGCGTTATAAAATGATTAAAAATGTCTTAAACATTTTAATATTACTAATTAGGGTGTTTTCAAAAGTTATAAAGCTAAAATTCCCTAATTATTATTAGTTTCGACAATAAAATTATAAATAGGATTTTACGGCAAACATCAAATTAAATATTTGAACGTCTTTATTTAATTAAACCAACAAACATATTTAGAGTATGTTAAGGGATGAGTTAACTCTTTAAAGTTTCAGATTTAAATACTTTCAAAATTGCTGGAAAAATAATTCTTTTAGGTAAGACGAAGCATTTTAACGATAAATCATAATTTGTCCGAAAATCAATACTTATTAATTAAAGACTTTAATAAATAGTACAAAAATTACGTAAAATAGTTAAAATATATTTATGGACATTCTGTCCAGAAAAGAAAATTTTCCAGAATTCTAAAACTCGGTTTTTAAAGCGTTTTCTCGTTAATCGTCCAATCTCGACAATAACGATTAATAAAAATAGTAATTACAAAATGATTTAAGTATTAATGTCTAAAAATTATTATTAAACCTAAAAATCATGATTTTCCAGAATCTACCATTTTTCCAGATTTCCAAAAATTCCAGATTTAATAAATCCCATCAAAACCGTCTTTAAAACTCGTTTTCACAATTAACGATTCTACTAATAAAACTTATCGTTTCGAACATTTATAAAGGCACTAAAAATCATAAAATTACATTTTAATATGAAATCATCAGAATCAAAAATTTTTCCAGATTTAAACCAAAGACCAGAAATCGAGAATTTAAACGACAAACACGGTTTTAACGATAAATGATGCTTTAAAGTGATTAATTAATTCATCCACTTAACAATTTCGAAAATTTATGAAAAATTTCAGAAAGTTCTATTTCACCAGAAAGTTCCACCACGTCAAAAATCAGATTAAAATAAAATGTTTAGATACTAGAACTATCGGCTTTTAATCGTTTTTGTCCGTAAACGGTAATAATTCGATAATCGATAACAAAAATATCAGAAAAATACCAAATTATTAAAAATCATCAAAATCATCATTTTTACAGAATATTACATATATTACATGTTTAGGCCGAATATTACGATTTTACAAATTAATATGACGATTTAATCGTTAATCTCGTAAAAGCGATAAAAATACCGAAACATACAAATTTTTAACTTTTAAAAATGTTCCAGATTTCATGACATACATATATTGCCAAAATAAAACATAAAAATATAAACATGCAAATACTCAATTAAAATCATGAAATACCGAGTAACATCGACGTTACCTTAGTCCAAATCCGAATCAATAATATATTCGTCGGCCTCGGGATCGACCACAAATCCTACAATATATAAAAATCATGGCGGAAAAATACCATGAGAAAACTAATAAAAACAAGGTAAATAATGATCGAAAACAACATTGATTATTACCTTAACGAAGGGATCGGAAAGAGGATAATTTAGAAGGCGAAAATAGGACGATCAAAGCTTGATTATGGACGAAAATGGCTGCCGAAAATGAGCAGGAACACCAGCCAAAAAGAGGGAGAAAGAAAAGGTTTTTGCTAAAATAAAATGGAAGAATGAATAAAGAGGAAAATGTGAAGAGATATGGAATGAATGGTGGCTTAAAAGTTGATGAAAACTAGGTACATTCACCTCAAAAATTTCAGCCAAGAGTGAATGTGAGAGGAGTGTGAAGAGTTTGTATTAATCCACCAAAATGAATGAAGAAATAAATAAATATCTAATGTTTAACATAATAAAATGAAGTGTATAAAAAAATGTAGTAGGGGTGAGCCAAGGGGGGTCACGGTCCAAAATGTGGGAAAATGTCCCAAAATAATTTGTAAGTTGATAAAAAGAAAATCGTAAAATTGTTAAAGGTATTTCAAAGCAATTCGAGTAAACTTCGCGTTGGAAAATAATTATTTACGAAACTTCGTAACAAAATAATTAAAGGCTAAATTTTTGTAAATAAAAATATTTCTTAGTCTAAAATATTATATAAATGTATTTAAACATTTTTAGGAAAAGGAATAACTTAAATCCGAGCTTAAAAACGTTAATTTGTAACACCCGCTATTTTTCCTAAGCATTTTTATTCTTTCCGTTAAGACTCCGTCTTAACTCTGTCACTTTTCGGCCTCATATTTCATCATTTTACTAAGCTCTATTTTAATTTTTGAGTTTAATAATTTTTATTTTTAATTTCAAAGATTTAAATCCTTTTAAATCCATTTATGTGGTTTCTTCATAAACTAATTAATCTTTCCGCAAGGAATTCTATTTCTCTTCGAATTGACATTTTTAAGCTTGGATTTAAGTTATTCCTTTTCCTAAAAATGTTTGAATACGTTTCTATAATATTTTCAACTAGTAAATATTTTTATTTACAAGAAAAAAATTAGTTGTTAATGATTTTTATTACGAAGCTTCGCGAATAATTATTTTCTTACGCGAGGTTTACTCGAATTACTTTGAAATGCCTTTAACTATTTTACGATTATACTTTTTATCAACTTATAAACTATTTGAGACCATTTACTCACATTTTGGACCAACTAAGCTCTTGGTCACAAGTTTTATTACGTTTTATTTAAACGTTTCATTTTATCACGTTAAAACGTGAACATAAGATAAATTATTTTCATTCATTGTAGCATTAGTATCAAGACTTTTCATACTCCTACATCAACTCTTTTGGCCGGCCAATTCATGTGGATGTCACATAGTTTTCATCAACCATTTAATCCCATTTATATATTTGAAAACCATCCATTTTCCATACTACACCTTATTCATTCTTGTCATAAAAAAATATATACTCAACCTTCCTCCATCTCATTTGGCCGTGTACTACTCCTCCCTCTTAGGCACATTTTTGCTCCATTTTGAGTCCCAATCGCATCATTTTTATCGTCATAATAATCCTCTTTCCGTTCTCTTCGTTAAGGTATTAATCGACGTCATTTTCGATCAATTTTTACCTTGATTTTTATTAGTTTTCTCATGGTATTTTTCTGCCATGAATTCCGTGTTTGGTAGGATTTTTGGATGATCCCGAAGCCGACGAATATATTATCGACTCAGACTTGGAGTAGAGGTAACGTCGTTGTTACTCGGTAATTCAAGATTTTAATTGAGTATTTGCATGTATATACTTTTATATTTTATTTTGGCAATATATGTATGTCACGGATTCTGGAAAAAAATTTAAAGTTGAAAATTTGCATATTTCGATATTTTTATCGCTTTTACGAGATTAACGATTAAATTGTTATATTAATTTTTAAAATCGTAATAATCGGCCTAAACATGTAATATATGTTTATATTCTGGAAAAATGTTTTTTTGGATGATTGTTAATAATTTAGTATTTTTCTGATATTTTTGATATCGATTATTGAATTATTACCGTTTTCGGACAAAAACGATTAAAAACCGATTTTTAGTTCTAGTACTTAAACATTTTATTTTAATCTGATTTTTGACGTGGTGAAACTGAAATAGAATTTTCTGAATTTTTTTCATAATTTTTCGGAATTGTTAAGTGGATGAAATAATTAATCACTTTAAATCATCGTTTATCGTTAAAACCGTGTTTGTTGTTTAAATTCTCGATTTCTGGTCTTTGGTTTAAATCTGGAAAAAAATTATGATTCTGATGATTTCATATTAAAATGTAATTTTATGATTTTTAGTGCCTTAATAAAATGTTAGGAATGATAAGTTTTATTAATGGAATCGTTAATTGCGAAAACGGGTTTTAAAGACGGTTTTGACGGGATTTATTAAATCTGGAATTTTTGGAAATCTGGAAAAATGGTAGATTCTGGAAAATCATGATTTTTAGGTTTAATAATAATTTTTGGATATTAATACTTAAATCGTTTTGTAATTACTATTTTTATTAATCGTTGTTGTCGAGATTGGACGATTAACGAGAAAACGCTTTAAAAACCGAGTTTTTAGAATTCTGGAAATTTTCTTTTCTGGACAGAATGTCCATAAATATAATTTAACTATTTTACGTAATTTTTGTACTATTTATTATAGTCTTTAATTAATAAATATTGATTTTCGGACAAATTGTGATTAATCGTTAAAATGCTTCGTCTTACCTAAAAGAATTATTTTTCCAGCAATTTTGAAAGTATTTAAATCTGAAACTTTAAGATTTAAATCATCTCTTATCATACTCTAAATGTATTTGTTGGTTTAATTAAATAAAGACGTTCAAATATTTAATTTGATGTTTGCCGTAAAATCCTATTTATAATTTTATTGTCGAAACTAATAATAATTAGGGAATTTTAGCTTTATAACTTTTGAAAACACCCTAATTAGTAATATTAAAATGTTTAAGATGTTTCTAATCATTTTATAACACTTATACGATATTTTAATAATTTCATAAAATCAAATGTTCTTACTTTAATAATTAATATCGTTAAGGCCGAAAGTATTAGTTTTATAAATCTATATTGTCTACTAAAATGTGGTATTAGTATGAACTAATATTTTCACTATTTTGATATAATGCTATTTTTAGTAAAGTTTCTAAAAATAGAAGTTTCCTAAAATAGAAAGTTTCCTCTTTTAGAATGTAAATGTTTACTTCTTTTATCCTCTTATAATTTATAATGATTATATCTTTTGAGTATCGATAATGGCTTTGTTTTGGAGTTATGGAATAAGGACATGTGTGAGGTTAGAGTAATATATTCTGTGGTTTACGTTTTTGCCATCAACTATAAGGCTGGTGTGTCTTTATGGGGCACACTGGTTGTTGAACCGAGCATATATGGTGCTCGGGAGTGTGTGAACATTTTGACCTTAAACTCGTGCCTCGCACTGTAAGACGCCGTCGTGTTGAACTGAGTATTTATGGTGCTCGGGAGGGGTGTACATATCATCTTAAACTAGGGCCACGCATTTATAAGTCGCCGTCCTATTATGGTTGAGTAGCCTAGTTAGAGACCGAAGTTTGATTTGTTTGAACTAAGTTCTCGAAGCTAGTTTTTAGTATTCTCTTAGTGAAAGTCTAGTCTTCATCACTAATCCTATCCATAACGCCATTTTTGATTATTTTATTTGTTATCGATATAAATTGGTTTGCAGGTTGGCAAATATTTTTATGTTTCTTCGGAAACCCTTTTGATTAATTTGTTTTACGCTAAATCTTATTTTAATATGTTGTTTTACTGTTTTCCATTTTTACTATTTTTCCTATATTAGTAATTACTGTTTTAAAATCCTGTTATACGGCTGGGAGAACGTTGACGTTGCTCCCCACTGATTGTGGCTGTTATGTTTTAACATGGCAGGTATACGTGTTTATTTTCCGGTGGGTGTGGGCTAACGAGCAGTCTTGGATCCTGCTTGATCTTTTTAATAATCATGTCTTAAGGATTGTTTAACCTCTTTATGGATTGTTTTAAATTTTAGCCATTTTTATGTATGGCGCATGTTTGACTTTACCAATTTAATTTATTAAGACATAGTTCTGTGTGTTTTAATCCCGACTCTACAGTGTTTCCGCCACTGTATCGCGCTAGAATTTTTAGGGGATTACATAATTCGTAGAGAAATAGAATTCCTCGCGGAAAATAAATAGTTTACGAGGAAAATCAAATAAATGGATTTAAAAGAATTAAAAATCTTTAACATTAAAAATAAATATCATTAAACTCAAAACTAAAATTAAAGCTTGGTAAAATGATGAAATATGAGGCCGAAATGTGATAGAGTTATGACGATGTCATAACGGAAAGAATAAAAAAGCTAGAAAAATAGCGGGTATTACAATCCTCCCCACTAAAAGAAAGTTTCGTCCTCGAAACTAAGAATAAGAAGAAAGAAGTCAAGATTACCCCACTTGAAAAGTTGAGGATAAAAAAAAAATTCGCATAAGAATTTTGCCTTAAAAGAAAAATTTTACAACTCTCAAAGTGATACGAAATCGAATGCAAATATTTATTTCGAAAGGAATTTGGGCTAAGCTACCCGGAGTTTAAAATCTTTTAATTAGTGAAATTGTAAAGTAAAGTTATTTGATAAAACAATGACGTCAAATAACATTTGTAAACAAACTCGAAGGAAATAGGATAACCAAAGTATTTTCAAAAGGAAAGTAAAATATTTTGATTAAGAAATTCGATAATATTCCTTTTCTGATGAAACAAAATTTAGTTATGAGAAATCAAAAGTAGTCAGTAAAAATCGAACCAGTCGTCAAAAATTTTCAATAACAGATTCAAAAGTCCATCAACAATAAAACAGAAACTAATTTCAAAAAGTTAAAATTTCGGAAAGGTTATCAGAGTAATTGTGAAAGTTTTCAAAAATGTTATCAAATTTGAACATACAAAATAATTTCGACAATGTTAAAACGTTTTATGTCATAATCATATAGAAATTGAATATTTTGGAAATATGAAAGTCTTCATAAAAGTCCGATTGCTTGAAAATAAAAAAAATGAAATAATTTCAAAATAATTTAAAATAAATTATTTAGGCATTTTGAGACAGATCTAGATATAATTATCAACCAAAGATAAAACAAAAGTGAAGTATCAAGTTCTTAAATTATAATTCAAAAAGGTTAAGTTTCACGATATCGGAAATGTTGAAGTTAGTCAAACTTTTTACAAAACGGCAACTTCACAATTAGAAATTATAAGTCAAAAATGTTAGAATTTTACGATAATCCATTTTTTTTAAACAAGTCAAACTTTTTATAACACAAGTCCGGGGAAAATAATAAATGGATAAATAGAGTCAAAGTCAACGACAAATCGAAACAAAAGTTTTCAAACCCGATAAAGAAGTCAAAAGGGATTGGCTGAAGAAGAAGAAGCGGGATTCAAGAGAAGCTAAGGGAGGACGAATTTGAGAGTCAAATAGAACTCTCAAGGATTGAAGAATTAAATTAACCATCTCGAGATTCCCGGTACGACTCCCACAACCCGGGTCCCTAATTTCCATCAAATAACGTTAAGTCCAATATTAGGCACTAGGTGGTACTACTTGGTCACTATCTCCAAAAATGTCTTACGTGACTATCCAATCGTTCAAGCGACACGATACTAATCCACAAATGCTTTAGAATCAAATCCACAATTAAGATTCCAACGGTTAACAAAACATACCCAAACCCTTGATCGATAAGGCTCCAATTTCAAAACTCGTAAGGTTTGAACTCGAGGTATGCTCCAAATTTCTCGAGTAAGGAACATTAAACAAGGTCCACCAATATAACAATGCTTGGGCACAGAATCCTCAAAATGATTACCAACATGTTTATAATGGCACAAGTAAAGAAGTTGGGGAAAGTATAACAAATCCTCAAATACGCTCAAACCTATAGGTAATGGCGCAAACACTAACATCTTCAAACACGTCATTCAACTAAGGTTTCTGAGAATTCCATCAAATTTCATATCGTAACAGCGAAACCACTAAAATATTTATTAAATCAACGAAGCCACAATCTCGTTGGTCTAAGGTTATAACAGTCCCAAAGATGATCCGTATTATAATATTCCTCAAAACAGCACAATAAAACCAAACTGTGATTGTGCAAGATAGTTCTCTTCTCTAGGGACAACAACAATTTATCCCAAGTTAGATCACTCAACCCCAAAGTTCATAGGTCACAACCTTAAACGACGATCAACGATCTAATCCTTAAGAAATACGGGTAATCTATGTCAACCAAAATTTCTAATGACATTAATGAAAACCTTCAATGGTACCACAACACTCAGTCTAACACCTTAAACAATACTCTATGATCCCAAATATTCGCGATGCATCTATTAAATAAGAATTAGGTAAAGAATCCAAAGTAATATTATCAGTTACCCTTAGTTTGGTTCTAGGTTAGGTACTAGGTATCCATCAAATATGACATACTCTCTTACTACTCCCAAATATATCCAACTCTAAGTACCCAAAATAATCAAGGTAACCTATAACCCAAGGTACAGTACCTAAAGTATCGTCCTAATTCCATCAAGCAACATTTTGCTATTCAAATTAATCCTCAAGAATTTCTTACTTGCTTAGAAAGTAGGACAGACTCAAAATCCTCAAACCAGGTAACAAGGGTCTAGTAAACCTCAAACATCTATAACACGGGTTCACTAAGACAGAATCCGGTCTAACCAAAGAATCTCAAGAAAAAGATGGTAGAATCGAAGAATAGAACAAGGATTCACCAAGAGAATGAAGATGAGAATACATAAGAGAAGAATTGGAAGAAATAGAGGAAGGAAGAAAAGAATCGATGATCCTATATTACTAAGTTCTTGAACCAGAGGAGAATCTTCAATCCTCCAGAATTCACGAGGGAACAAAAAGGATTACTTCATCTTCTTGTAGAGGAACGAGCACACAAGTCTTGGGTCGCTCCATCTGGATCTACTACTGCAACGTCACGGAACAGGGATCTACTCTTAATCATCTAACCTGTAGCTTGAGCAAACTAAACCGGAGCTGAAAAATCACCATCAACCTCTTTCTTGGGGCACAAAGTTGTCCACTCGAGTCAGCAGGCGTTGAGAGTGCTAAGCAGGTCTTGTCCCGATCTGGAGCAGCATATCAGCATCTTGTTCTTTCATCTTCTTCTCGATAAAAGAAACAAATATTCAATGCTAGTCATTGAGTTTCAGGAACATGAAGGCTAATCACATAAGTCCTTACTTGTTTCTACCCATCTCTAATAATATTTTTATTTACTATTTAAATAATTTACTGGTATTTTCCTTAATTTCAGGTGTAAGCGTTGGGAGCAGTGATGCTCTGATACCAACTGTAATCCCCTAAAAAATCTAACGCGATACAGTGGCGGAAACACTGTAGAGTCGGGATTAAAACACACTGTAACTATGTCTTAGTAAAAATTAAAATGGTAAAGTCAAACAATAGGCCTTAAATAAAATGGCCAAAATTTAAAACAATCCACAAAAGGGGTTTGAACAATCCATAGGACATAATTATAAAAATAAATAAGCAGGATCCACACTGCTCGCTAGCCCAGACCCAGAACACGTATACCTGCCATGTTAAAACATAACAGCCACAATCAGTAAGGAGCAACGCCAACGTTCTCCCAGCCGTATAACAGGATTTTAAAACAGTAATTACTAATATAGGAAAATAGTAAAGATGGAAAACAGTAAAACATTATAATGAAAATAAGTTTTCAGTGAAAAACTTCACGTATCGAAACATTATAACAAAATGAGTTTTTTGGAGAAAACATAAAACACTTGCCAACCTGCAAATCAAAATTATATCGATAATAATAAAAATCTTAAAAATGGCGTTATGGATAAGATTGATGTAGAATCTAGACTTTCACTAGAACAATACTAAACTAGCTTCGAGAACTTAGTCACAACAAATCAGACTTCGGTCTCTAACTAGGCAACTCAACTATAACAGGACTGCGTGCAACGAGGTCCTGGCTTAAGTAATGTACACCCCTCCTGGACACCAACCGTAATCCAGTTCAACCCGACGGCGACTTACACGATGCGATATCTAAGTTTAAGGTCAAAATATACACACTCCTGAACACAAACCATGCTCAGTTCAACGACCAATGTGTCTCAACACAGACACACCAGCTTTATAGTTGATGGCAAAACGTACATCCCAGACTATATTACTCTAAACCCACACTTTTCCTTATTCCATAACTCCAAAACAATTCATTATCGATATGTAAAAGATGTATTCAATATAAACAATGGGAGAACAAAAGAAAAAGGAATCACTTTCCAAAAGAGGAAACTTTCTATTTCAGGAAACTTCTATTTTTAGAACCTTTACCAAAAATAGCATCATATTAAAATAGCAAAAATATTAGTTTATACTAACATCACATTTTTAGTAAACGATATAGATTTATAAAACTAATACTTTCGGCCTTAACGATATTAATTACCAAAGTGAACATTTAATTTTATGAAATTATTAAAATATTGTATAAGCGTTATAAAATGATTAAAAATGTCTTAAACATTTTAATATTACTAATTAGGATGTTTTCAAAAGTTATAAAGCTAAAATTCCCTAATCATTATTAGTTTCGACAATAAAATTATAAATAGGATTTTACGGCAAACATCAAATTAAATATTTGAACGTCTTTATTTAATTAAACCAACAAACATATTTAGAGTATGTTAAGGGATGATTTAACTCTTTAAAGTTTCAGATTTAAATACTTTCAAAATTGCTGGAAAAATAATTCTTTTAGGTAAGACGAAGCATTTTAACGATAAATCACAATTTGTCCGAAAATCAATACTTATTAATTAAAGACTTTAATAAATAGTACAAAAATTACGTAAAATAGTTAAAATATATTTATGGACATTCTGTCCAGAAAAGAAAATTTTCCATAATTCTAAAACTCGGTTTTTAAAGCGTTTTCTCGTTAATCGTCCAATCTCGACAATAACGATTAATAAAAATAGTAATTACAAAATGATTTAAGTATTAATGTATAAAAATTATTATTAAACCTAAAAATCATGATTTTCCAGAATCTACCATTTTTCCAGATTTCCAAAAATTCCAGATTTAATAAATCCCATCAAAACCGTCTTTAAAACCCGTTTTCACAATTAACGATTCTACTAATAAAACTTATCGTTTCGAACATTTATTAAGGCACTAAAAATCATAAAATTACATTTTAATATGAAATCATCAGAATCAAATTTTTTTCCAGATTTAAATCAAAGACCAGAAATCGAGAATTTAAACGACAAACACGGTTTTAACGATAAACGATGCTTTAAAGTGATTAATTAATTCATCCACTTATAAATTCCAAAAATTTATGAAAAATTTCAGAAAATTCTATTTCACCATAAAGTTCCACCACGTCAAAAATCAGATTAAAATAAAATGTTTAGATACTAGAACGAAAAATCGGCTTTTAATCGTTTTTGTCCGTAAACGGTAATAAGTCGATAATCGATAACAAAAATATCAGAAAAATACCAATTTATTAAAAATCATCAAAAACATCATTTTTACAGAATATTAACATATATTACATGTTTAGGCCGAATATTACGATTTTACAAATTAATATGACGATTTAATCGTTAATCTCGTAAAAGCGATAAAAATACCGAAACATACAAATTTTCAACTTTTAAAAAATTTCCAGATTTCATGACATACATATATTGCCAAAATAAAACATAAAAATATATACATGCAAATACTCAATTAAAATCATGAAATACCGAGTAACATCGACGTTACCTCAGTCCAAATCTGAATCAATAATATATTTGTCGGCCTCGGGATCGACCACAAGTCCTACAATTTATAAAAATTATGGCGGAAAAATACCATGAGAAAACTAATAAAAACAAGGTAAATAATGATCGAAAACAACATTGATTATTACCTTAACGAAGGGATCGGAAAGAGGATAATTTAGAAGGCGAAAATAGGACGATCAAAGCTTGATTATGGACGAAAATGGCTGCTGAAAATGGGCAGGAACACCAGCCAAAAAGAGGGAGAAAGAAAAGGGTTTTGCTAAAATAAAATGGAAGAATGAATAAAGAGGAAAATGTGAAGAGATATGGAATGAATGGTGACTTAAAAGTTGATGAAAACTAGGTACATTCACCTCAAAAGTTTCAGCCAAGAGTGAATGTGAGAGGAGTGTGAAGATCGAGTTTGTATTAATCCACCAAAATGAATGAAGAAATAAATAAATATCTAATGTTTAACATAATAAAATGAAGTGTATAAAAAAATGTAGTAGGGGTGAGCCAAGGGGGGTCACGGTCCAAAATGTGGGAAAATGTCCCAAAATAATTTGTAAGTTGATAAAAAGAAAATCGTAAAATTGTTAAAGGTATTTCAAAGCAATTCGAGTAAACCTCGCGTTAGAAAATAATTATTTACGAAACTTTGTAACAAAATCATTAAAGGCTAAATTTTCGTAAATAAAAATATTTCTTAGTCTAAAATATTATATAAATGTATTTAAACATTTTTAGGAAAAGGAATAACTTAAATCCGAGCTTAAAAACGTTAATTCGTAGAGAAATAGAATTCCTCGCGGAAAATAAATAGTTTACGAGGAAAATCAAATAAATGGATTTAAAAGAATTAAAAATCTTTAACATTAAAAATAAATATCATTAAACTTAAAACTAAAAATAAAGCTTGGTAAAATGATGAAATATGAGGCCGAAATGTGATAGAGTTATGACGATGTCATAACGGAAAGAATAAAAAAGTTAGAAAAATAGCGGGTGTTACACAAGGATTCAAGTATGGCTACACTTGGGTCCCATTCTCAACCATCTAGTGAAGAGATTTCTTCACCCGTCTTCATCGGAGCCATCCCGGAGAGTTTTGAGCTTAAACCTTCCATCATCAATCTAATTCAACATCATACTTTTCGAGGGTTGCCGGATGAAGATGTTATAGAACATGTTTGTCTTTTCAAGGAGAGTATTATTGGTATCAAGCTTGAAGGTGTTACCTAGTGCCAACTATGCCGGATTCTTTTTCCTCGCACCTTGCGTGATGGAGCAAGGAGGTGGCTTAAAAGTTTCCCTAAAATACTTTTCACACTTGGGAGCACTTGTGCAACACTTTCCTCGAAAAATATTTCCCACCATCCAAGACCAACAAGTGTAGAAGGGAAATTCAAACATTTTAACAACAAGAAAATGAGAACATAAGTGAAGCTTGGGATCGATTTCAAACATTACAAAGAAAATGCCCACACCATGGTATTCCTCATTGGCTTTTGCTCCATACATTTTTCTACTCCTTATCCGCCGATGCGAGGGACATTCTTAACGCGGCCGCAAGGGACGACTTTTTCTTACTCAACGAGGACGAATCCCACAAGCTTCTCGAGAAGATAGCCAAAAGTGGCGTGTGTGTTTAGGGGATACAAAATGGTGAGTCAAGTGAAAACTCAAAATCGTCAAATGACATGGAGGCCACTCTTGAAGCGAAAATCGCTCAACTAGTTGAAAGATTTGAAGCGATGGTTGCTAAGGACGCTTTCCAACCCGAGATGAGGTCCCCACCAAGAAGAGTCACACCACCAAGGAGAATCACCCCACCAAGAAGAGTCACACTACCAAGGCGAACATCTATCTCACCTCCAAAGCCATATCAAGTTGAAATTTCATGCGATCATTGTAGAAAATATGGTCATGATTCTGTTCTTTGTATGAGAAAGGAGAATGTTTATCAAGCTAATACCCAAGGAACCTATGAAAAGTCTCACACAAACAATCCTAATTGGGGAACCAGATCTTGTTCCACGCCAACTTAAGAATTATATCCTTGTCAAGATCGTGCAACTCCGAAGACCCCCAATCAAAGGGTTTATCCTAATTCATATGGGTTCTACTATCAACCAAGACCTCCTCATGCAAATCAATTCAATCAAGATTATTCATATTTTCAAGGACCACCTCGACCAAACTATGCTCCTCCTTTTGGAACCTATCCTCCATATAATCAAGGTCCTCCAAGGCATTTTCAAGGTAACTTCCAACCTTTTTATGACATTCAACAAACGATCAAATTTTTATTGAAAGAAAACGCATCAAATCGAGCTAGACTTGAAGCTTTAGAAGCACGTTCCGCCTCGCAAGCTCGATCTTCTCATGAACCGACCAATTCTTCCAATCAAGCATCTGTGAGTGCCATTAAGGTAATGAGCAAAAAGGAACCGGTGAAACCCTTTGACCCACAAACTCTTACATCTCATCCCTCAATCAATGTATTCGATGAGAAAGTGGTCAAGAGCGTAACCGAAAGACCAAGAAGAGATCCATCCAAATATCTTGTAGGAGACCTTGCCTACGTTATTGAACAAATTCTGATAGAAGACACGAACCTAGTCTCTAGGATTGAAGTACCACCCTTGAATGACAAGCCACAAATCCCATTTAATAACCAAGTTTTGGACATGATAACTTTCACCGACCTTATCGAGAACATTGATACAAGCCCTTTCATGCCTACCCCGTCCGAATATATTCGAGACATTATTTTGAAACCCACCGAAAGGGAAAGAGCTCCCGTTTCCCCAAGAACTACCCCAAAAGTTACAATCCCCATCAAGTTAGGTGATCCGGGTAGCTTTGCTATACCTTGTTCCATAGACCATGTCTTCATAGACCGAGCCTTGTGTGACCTTGGCGCCGACATTAGTCTAATGCCCCTAGCCATTGACCAAACCATTTATATCAAGGACTTGGAACACTTCCCAGTTAATGTGCAAATGGCCGTTGGAACTACAAAGAAACCCTATGGACTAGCCCGCAACCTCATGATCAACGTGGGAAATCTATATATCCCCACCGACTTTGTTATTCTTGACATGCCTATTGAGGAGCGGAATCATATTCTTTTGGGACGGTCTTTCCTAGCTACCGGTGGAGTAATTATTGATGTGAAGCCAGGGCGATTATCTTTCAATGTTGCTAATGATACGGTTCAATTTGTGCTTCCCGCGTTCCTTCCCAAAAATTCTCAAGCGGAGTTTTGGAATCAAATGGTGGAATTTCTATCCAATGAAGAACCTTCTACCGAAGATCTTGACTATGATAACGAAGAAGACGACGGTGCCCTATTTATACTCGGTTCTACCTCCGAAGAAAATATTCCCGAAGAATTTGCGATGCTTCCCGAGGTAGCACGACTTATGGGTTTGCCGGAGTTTAGACAAAAGCTCAAGATCGGTAACATTGAATTTGAAGTTAATGACCAAGACCCTCCGGGTTGCTTTTCAAGCAACCCCGACTAAGCTCAAACAATTCAATTCGGTTTGGTGGTGTCCATAATAACCACCTTGTAAATATTTGTATATTCTTTATCTCTTTTTATTTTCTTTGGACAATAGTTTTTGGATTTTTTTCTCTTGGAGCTCGCTCTTTATGGTACTTGCAGGACTTGTGAAGATTTCTCTCGGGATTTTTGGGTTATTCTACAATGATTAAGAGAGTTTATCCCCATGTAATAAATACATGGGTTGAGAAGATTGGTTTTATCGAAGAGTTAAAGTTGGTTTGGACCAAGTCAAAGAGAATTTTCGTAGCAAAAAGCTTATTTGAAGTGAAGGATCTCACCGGGTGAAACTTCGCCCGGTGGAATTGTGGCCCGAGTTCCGTCGGGTGAAACTTCACCCGGTGGCAATTTTGCGAGAATTAATGAATTGACGGAAAATCCGCCGGGTAAAATTTCACCGGGCGAAATTTCGCCCTGCGGTAAAAATTTTTGCGACTTGGTAATTGACGGAAATTCCACCGGGTAAAATTTCACCCGGTGAAATCTCACTGGGCGAAATTTCGCCCGGTGGTGAAACCGCACGAAAATGGCGAGAATCGGTCCGAAGACCGTCGGGTGAAATTTCGTCCGATGGTGACCACCGGGCGAAATATCACCCCGCGGCACCTATACCCAGCCAAAGCCCCTTACCCATCTTCATAGTCAACTTTTTCTCTCTCTCTCTCTCTCTCTCTCTCTCTCTCTCTCCTAAATCAAACCCCAAAAACCCCAAACAAACCCCAAATCCACCACCTTAAACCACCTCTAATCCTTCCATTTCTTCACCAAATTTCAATCCAATTACATATTCCTCACCTCTATCACATTTCTATCATCTTCTTGGCGTTTGTTTTGAGAAATCGTCCCAATTTTGACAAACCCCAAACCGAGACCGTCATCACCATAATCGTCAAATTCAAGCAACAAAGATGAGGAGAGTAAAACAAATGACAAGGAAAAGGATTTCCTCCATGCTAAATCGTAATTCGGGTTCAACGTCATCCTCAAGATCCGAGGAGCCGACCGAGGCTCGGGACGAATCTGTCCCGATGCCCGTTCAGACACAAGGCTCCGTCCCGCGTGAACAACCTGTTCTGCTAGAGGTACGTTACCCTAAAATCCGTCGTAATTTCCGTCATTCACTACTAGAATAAGCACAAAAGAGATCATTTATAAGAAATCATTTAAGTATAATCAATGATTTCTTTGGTTAAAGAAATCAATTATCCTAAATAAGTGATCTCTTATATAATAACAAAGACACCATGTTTTAGGCAAATGATTTTTTAACCCATACAAGTTAATATCAAAGACACCATTTTTCAAAAAATGATTTGTTAATAATACAATACTATGACAAAGACACCATTTTTTAAAAAAATGATTTTTTTAAATGACAAAGATACCATTTTAAAAAAAAATGATTTGTTAATAATACAACCAATTTTTTTTCCTAATTTCTTTCTATTAGAAACAATAAATAACCCAAATCAACCTAAGAATCATTTTTTCTATTTTTCATTTCTTAATCAACACCCATATCACATAAGAACCAAAATACTCGAAGAACTAGAGAGAGACGAGAGAAACACTTGAAGAAGATTCTGCACACTCCGATGCGCAAATCAATCGCACAAGAAGATTTCGATCAACTTCAGTTTTCCCCCAAATCAATTGCACACTCTGACACACGTATGTACTGATTCTCGTTATTTCACACTTCGACATACTCGATTTTTCGTTATTAGGTTTAGATTCCGTGCTTTCTGGATCTGATTTTTTGATTTTTTTAAATTTTATCATCAGTTTTTATGCTTGATTCGCGAAATTTAAGTTTAGATTATCTGTATTTCTGTCCCTAAATCGAATTTGCTTTATTCTTCAATTCGTATGAATTCATCACTTTACGATCCTCAATTGTTGTTGTTATGCCTAATTTTTCATAATTAGGGTTAGATTTTCTTATGTTCTACTCCTATATGTGTAATTGATGAACTCGATTTTCGTTATTAGGTTTAGATTCTGTGCTTTCTGTTTCTAATTTGTTGATTTTCTTATAATTTGATCATCACTTTTTGTGTTTTTATGTTTGATTCGAGAAATTTACGTTGTATTTCTGTCCCGTAAATCTAATTTGTTTTATTTTTGTGATGGGATTATGACTCAACTGCTAAAGGACTTGTCAAGCAATCAACTTCATCGAATTGTGAAGCCACCTATGTTTTCATGCTTCGGTGATATTGCTCTTGCAATTGGAGAGAATTTTGAGAAATATTTGCTGTATGCTATGCCAATGCTGCAGAGCGCTGCTGACCTTACTGCTCACACAGCTGGTGCTGATGATGAAATGCTCGATTATTCCAATCTTTTGCGAAACGGAATTTTAGAAGCGTATTCAGGAATTCTTCAAGGCTTTAAGAATACGGCAAAAACCCAGCTCCTGCTACCTCATGCTGGTCACATACTCTCGTTTATTGACAGCATTTACCGGGAAAAAGACATGTAAGTTGGCGTATTAAAATCTTTACAGTTTCCATTAGTTTGACCATTGATTGACTGCTAATTTTCTCTATCATTTTGTTGATCAAATATGTTCAGGGATGATGTTGTCATGAAAACTGCCATTGGACTCCTTGGTGACCTTACAGACACGCTGGCAACTAGTGCAGGTTCTATAATTCAACAGTTCCCATCGCGCAGGGAGTTCTTGAGTGAATGTCTATCTTCGGATGACGAGGCAATCAAACAATCTGCTGAATGGGCCAAGTTTGCCATAAGTCGAGTGGTTCCCATGTGAGGTTTATTTCTTGTTTGACACATAATTTCATAATTCACTCTGTATTTTTCACTCTCGGCTTTTATCTTGAAGATTTGACATCACTGGTAAGTTGATTTATCATAGAAAACAGTGCTTCAAGTATCTCCATCCCAAATTTCTCGCGGTGGTTAATGGATGTCTAATTATATACGTCTCACATTTCTTGTTCCAGGTTTCTGCTGGAATTATTTTCTCTGTCATGATTGTTTCACTGATATCAACATTTCCGTTTATTCTGGTAAGTCGATTATGAAGATAGTCATTTGGCTCATTTTTTTGGTTTAGCCCTCGTTATACTTGGCCTGTGCAATATTTTCTTTCTTCCTTGTATTTTCTTTGACGAGATTCAGTGGACAGTGTGTCATAATGAAAATTGATGAGATCCTGTGTAAGTGTGCAACTGAATTATGAATATTTTTTTAAAGATTCATGGTGAGTATGGTTTAACTGGTACTATTTTGTTATCTATATATATAGTATATGTATCTGTGGGGATTTGAAATGTAGTGATACATTTCAGTACATTCTCTTTAATTCAATGAGTTGTGAGTGTGTGATGATGAGATCTTACCAACGTAACGGAATTATGAGTTTTTATATATACGTTTGATGTTTAAGGTGTGCTATTAAGATTGTTAGAATTTTCTTAACGTAAACTGTAAAGTGATTATATATGTTCAAGGAAAAGGTGTGTTAAATGATAGCGAATTCATGCCAATTTATTGTTTTCTCCAGAGTGATGCAGATAGTGGTTGGCTTTACGACGCCGATGATAACATCGTTGATATGTAGAGAAACATGGATTAGAACGTAGAGAAACATGGATTAGAATGTCATTGCATCAATGAAGTGGGTATTTAGATTTTTTTTTCGGAAAACATTTTTTTTTGTAGATTTTGATGCTATAATGCATTATAATATTGTAATTTCCCTTCCAATGTAAATTTGTACACATTTTGGCATTAATAAATATATTTATGATATTTCCTTAAGTATGGTGTTCATGTATTTAATTTTGAGTTATTAAAAATATTAAAAGAAAAAAGAAAAACTAGGATGTCAAATAAATCATTTTTCTCATTTTGATGGTTACCAAAGAAACCATTTAAGTGTGTCACATGGTTTATTAGTTGGCAGGCAAATAGATCATTTAAATACTCTACATGATTTATTAAGTTTAGATAAGAAACCATTTATCTCTCCCAAATGGTGTCTTTCTCATGGACCAAAGAAACCATTTATCTCTTAAAGTTGGTTTCTAAAGCATAAGCAAAGAAATCATTTTTCTCACATGGTTTCTTACCATAAGACACCTTTGACCTGGAGATCATCTCCAAAATGGTGTCTTAGGAAATTTTAGCATGGTTTCTTTGCCATTTTTTCTAGTAGTGATTTTGAATCTGGTATCTATTTCGCTAAAAAAGTTCATCTTGATAAATGTAAGAAATTTGGGTCTGTCGTCTCGAGCCAACTCGTTGGGTAGCTCGAGATGTACTTGTGCACATGGGCATAGAAACGCAGGTACAAGCAATGTGCCGAAGCCTTGGTCTCATCAAATTTTATGCCTTCGAGGAGGAAACTTTTCAAAAGTTGAAGTGCGAGTTTTTCGCAACTTTTGAGTTGAGTGGTGATGATAATACCACTGTCAGTTTTCAGTTGCGAGAAACTCTGTACGTCCTCAACTTGAGAGACTTTGGTGCATTGCTTGGTTTACCTTCTTCTGTCCTTGGAAGGCCTAGGGCGGGGCAGGCTCGGGATGACAAATTTGCCCGTGACCGATTTTAGTCTAAAATTGCCCGCCAAAGTACTTTCAAGGGAGGAAAAATGCGTTCTTTATTTCTCTATTCAAAACCCCATTCTTCGGTATTTGGCGCGTATCATAGCCAACTCATTCCTGTCAAGCTATGATACGCACCAAAACTGTAGTGCTACAGCTGTACAGCTGTTGGAGGATGCTGTTTTGAACAAAGGCCCGTCGATCGATATGTCCGAGGCCTTAGCTACTCACTTCGCCCAGGTTGCAAAGGGCAGCCGCAAGAAAATTTCTTGTGGCGGTGTTGTAACGATGCTAACTACAGCCTTAAGCATCGATTTTAGCGATTTGACACCAGTTGACGGGGCGGGAATTTATATAGATGAGGTTTATTGTCCTTTCCTTGTTTGGCCCCAGAAATGGGATTATGACAGTTTGTTCTTGTATAAGATTACTGAGCTGAGAGCCATTACAATGCCTAACCTCAAATGGGTTAGGCTCGATATTGAAGAGAATTTCGGCATGCCGAAGAGGTTCGGGGAGTACATTCGGGGTCACACCCGTGGTAAGTTTCAACGGACTGAATACCCTGAGGGACCTTTAGATTATGGCGACGATGACATAGAGGTTGTAGACGTGTCTGAGGAGGAACCAGAGGTTGAAACCTGTCGGGATGAGGGTCATAGAACATTACCTTCGTCATCACACGGACCCTCTTCCTCCCACCAGACCGAACCTCAGACCTCGCAATTTTTCACCCCAACTTCTCAGACTTTGAACCACACAGACACTCCACGTTCACTCAGTCTACCCCAGGTTTTCAGAAGGACGTTAACATGAGTCCTCCACGACACTCCTCGTTCTTCGGATCGGAGGACTTTTATAACCAGTGGGGGAAAGTTTATGATCGAACACGTCAGACTTGGGAGAACTCGACCACCTCACTGAACTTGGCCCAAAACGCCTACAATGTGGCCCGGGATGCGCGCGATACTGCGCATAATTCGTATACGTACTCTAGGGACGGTTTTGAGTATGCCCAGAGCAGTTTTGAGATGGAGCGGTTTTGACGGTTTTGAGATGCCCAAGCAGCGAGGTTGGCGGCGGAGGAAAACCAAAGGATGTTGCAACAGCAACAGAACTATTTTGATCGATTTTTCAGTATGCCTCCGCCCGGGTCTTACTACCCACCACCTCGTCCCCCAGGTCCTATGTGAGTGGTTGAGTGTCGTTTGTGTCAGTGTGGGGGTGTTAGATGTCAGTTGTCAGTCGTCAGTCGTCAGTAGTCTGTTCTCTTGTCTCAGTAATCTCTGTCATTCCTTGGTGCGCCAATTTTTGGCATTTGGTAATTATGGTTGTTGGTTGATTTGTGGTTGGTTATTTGTTGGTTTGGAAGGTTATCAGCCCCTCCGTGACCCTACTTGGGTCGTTACACACGTGAGGTTTATTGCAGGTACCTTAGAGAAGGACCTGATTGTTGCTCCCGGTCTTAGGTGATTTGATCGCACCAAGACCATTTGAAAAATCCAAAAACTTTCTTTTTTTTTCTTTTGATTTGTCCGATTCGTGCGGAATCGGAGCAAGGTGACGTGATTACACCTACGCTCTTTCTCACCTTATCAATTTTTCCTTTTTCTTTTCATTTTCCTTTTATTTTCACTTCTTTTTCTTCATTTTTCGTTTTCACTTCTTTCTTTTTATTCTCTTCATTTTGAAAAAAATACAAAAACATTTGAAAAATCACAAAACTCAAAAAGATTTCCCGTTCTTTTCTCTTTTCCTTTTTGTTTTTCGATTCTTCCTCTACTTTTGCATTGGGGACAATGCACAGTTTTAATGCGGGGGAGGGATCTACTACCCTTTTCTTCATTTTCTTTTTCATTTTTTTTCCTTTAAAAACCAAAAAACCCAAAAAAATTCTCTTTTTCTTTTTCTTTTCATTCTAGTTTTCTTTTATTTCTGTTTTTGTGTTACTTGTATTGCTTTGCATTCTTCTTCTTATGGGTGCACCGCCAACCATTTAGCATGGGCACGTAAGGTAGCAAAAATCAAATGAAGACCGCGCGGTAATATCCTCTACCTTCGTTTTATCCTCTTCTCTATGCATGGGAGTTTGGGCGTATATGCTATTTGGAGGTTCACTTGGTGAACATTTTGGAATTGGTGGTTGTGGATTGTGTTGACTTGATGGAGCTTGGAGTGCTTGTTATACTTGTGTATTTGTTTTGTTTCCTTGTGTTTTTTGTCATTTTTTGTGTTCTTTTTATTTTGTGTATAACTTGTCTAGGTAAAGTTTTCGAAAACCTGATTTTGAATTTAGGCCGAGTGTTTATTACTCCCTTGTTAGTACCCCTTTTTGATTTTTGGACACTTCTAGTAGAATGACCTTGAACCAATTTTTCCATTGAAATTTTTACCATGAGTCCATCTTTTCTACTAGGAGTCTACATCGGGATTTGCATTTGACCACCTTGACCACCCATGTGGTGATAAGGCCTTGGTTACCGTTTCCCGTTCTCTTAGGTGACCTTACTTGAGAAGCCACTTTTTAGTCCAAAATTTCCATTCTTTTGTGGGTTCGGAGGGGGTGCACACCCGACTAGCCTATTTTTCTATCATTCACCCATATCCACAAATAAGTTTGCAAGAATATGCTTTACCTTGAACCTCAAATATATCATCTAGCCAAATATAGGCTATTCAAAGCAAGAAAAAGGGAAAAATGAAGAAGAAGGGCATTTCAAAAAAAAAAACCTCAATCGAAATAATGGGGAAAGAAAAACCAAAAAGAAAATAAAAATCTCAAAAATCGTTCCCAAACCCAAATAATCCCTTGGTTGACTTATTGCCGTGAAATGCCTACTAGAGGACCGAGTCCCGAGGAAGAAAAATAGCGCTAATTTGACAATCACCTACCTACAGTGCTTACTAACTCCATGGTTCTCACTTATCCATTCCATTTATCGTCCCGTTGTAGGCATCTTTAGTGGAATTAGAAGGACCTTAGTAAATTTTCAATGTTTTTATTGTTTGATTGTCATCCTATTAGGATCTTGTCCATGTCAATTTGTGTTACCAATTTGGTAGTGTTCTCACTTGTCTCAAGCTTAAATCGGTGCTTCCTCCGCCGTTTTGATGAGGGACTCGGCGATTTATTTTCTCTTTGGTTGCGACTATCTTTTTGTGCGTCTTTCTAGTTTTATGTGTTTGTGTGTGTGTTAGTCGCAACCCCAATTTTGAGCAAGACCCAACTTGCCTTGCATGGAGGTACTCTACCTCATGGGTATCTCGATGTGAGTTGAAGGGATGGAGCGCGCGGGCCCGTTAATTGCCTCGTACCGGCTTAGCATAGTCTAGCTTAGTAGTAGCAGCTAATTTCTTTTTGGGTCTTTGCTCAAGGATGAGCAACGGTTTATTGTGAGGGAATTGTTGTATGCCAAATTTGGACCGTTTTTTCTCCCATTTAGACCTGTTTTTCCTCCGTTTTGCGAGATTAGAGTGCGATTATCGCCGTATTTTGAGTAATTCTCGCATTAGGGTCCCTCTTGCATTTTACGTGTTTTTGGTAGTTTTCTGTTTATTTTGATAGGATTTTCAACCAAAAGCGTGTCCGAGCTTCTACGAGCATGAGAGAGAGGAAAATCGTCTGAAGAGCAAAGCACACAACTAAAAGTTCAAGTAATCCAATCGATCGACAAGAAAAGAGACCTGAGATGACCGGGCGAAATTTCGCCCACCGGGTGAAATTTCGACCACCGGGTGAAATTTCGACCACCGGGTGAAATTTCGACCGACGACATTTTCCACCCCCGAAGATTTTCGTGGACACTCACCACTGGGCGAAACGACCGGATGAAATTTCGCCCACCGGGTGAAATTTCGTCCGATGGAGAAAAATGCCAAAAATCGCGAAATGAGAAGAAAATCTCACCGGGTGAAATTTCACCCGGTGGTGTCAGCTTGTTAACCGCAAGGTGAAGTTTTGCCCCATGAAGATGCAAAGGGTGAAGGTCTAGCTTAAAGAAGAGGAATTGGATTATGGGCTTAAGATTGTGTGACCCATTAAGAACCACTATATATACTAAACCTAGGGTTTCATTTTAAAGTGTGCCTTAATTGTGTCTCCTTAGGTTAGAGTAGTGTAAGAGATCTCCATAGTAGTAGTAGTAGTTGTTGTAGTAGGCTTCCTTAGTAAAAAATCTCAAAAACTTAGTAGATTTTATTAGTTCTCCCTCCTATTCCAAGTATTCCTCCTACTTTCTTTTTTGAGCTTAGTTTGATTTTCTTTCCACTTTCCTTTTTTGGATATAATTATAATCATTCTTTATTCTTCCTTCAATTCTTTATTCTTTTCCTCCACACCTAAACTCAACACCTTTTCACTTTATACCCCACCTTTTACACTTTATACCCCACTTTCTATTCATCTCCCTTACCTTAACTCCACCATTTATTATTATTTACTCCCTCCTTGGTTTACCCCCAAAAAAATTGAGGAGGAATACTTGGATTAGGAAGGAGTATTAGATTAATTCTACTCTATAGTTTGTAATCAAGTTTCCATCTTTAGTTGAAGACTTGGATTTTTATTGAAGATTCAAGGGTTTTGCAAGGGTTTGGTGACAAGACCTTTGTATTATTTCTTGAAGCTTCATATTTATGTTAATCTTCATCTTCTCCTTTTGAGTTTTCTTCCTTTGTTGGTAGTTTCTTTCCTCTCCCTTTCTCTATTAGTTAGTTTTGCTTTTAGTTTCTTGTTAATCCATTGTTTGTCTTGTCATTCTTTATGTTAGTGTAGTTTTCCATTGTTTGTTTGTTTACCTCTCTCCTTAGTTTTTTTCTCCATAGTTTGTGTGTTTGTTTATTTTCCTCCTTAGTGTTGTTTTGTTAGTGTAGTTTTCTTTATTGTGTTAGATTAATTATTTCTTCTCTAGTTCAAGCATGTTTAGTTTTTCTCCTAGTCCCCTTAGTGTTAGTTTTATTAGGGGTAGTGAGTAGATTTTAGTTAGGGGGCTAGGGGAGGAGGAATTCTAGGAAAAGATTTTATCTTGTGAGATTATTGCATTTGAGGGTGATATTGTCTTGATGGGATTGTTGTGTTTTGATTGAGTTAGCTTGATCACATAGGTTGACTTGACTCACTCGGACCAATATGGGGAAACTCGGGGTTTGGGTAATTCCGTCTAGAGACTTTGGTTTATTCGTCGCGAAAGCGGGTTTAGACTTGGTTGGTAGGGAAACCAAAAGGTGACACCTCCCTTATACACCTTGTGATAATTCTTGCGATGTTATACTTTCATCTTAATTTCTGACTCCCTGACTCTCCCTAACCCCTTTCCCATTATTGTTTCTAGCTTTAGTTGTGTAGCTCGCTAGCATTAGTTCAATTCCTCTTGTCCCAAAACCCCCCATCTCAATCCCAATTGCAACTAAACCTTAGACTTGACCAATATCGCTTAACCACCTCCTTGTGGTTCGACCTCGACTTGCCGCTACTACATAGTAGTAAGTTGGGACTAAAAATATTGTTTGCATGCGTGTCAGCGACAGCGCGCATCACCCGGCGAATTTCGACTGACCGAGACTGAGTCGGGAGGAAAGGGAGTTTGGGAGTATGCTTGTGAGATGGAATCCTATCCCAAGTCTCCAACGGCTTCTTATGCGTCGAACGATTACTCAATTTAGACCCTCTCCCAGAGTCGGTAGGTAGTGTGGTGTGTGTGTTGTGTATATGTGTGCGGGTTGTGTCGGTGAGTCTTTAATCATGTATAATTGCATGTTCTTGGGTTAATTTCGTTCATTGTTCCATTATCATTGTAATTATCATTGTGATTGTTTTACATCTAACAAAATTGCAAGCTGTCCCATAGTCCGATTGTTGTGGCCGAAGCGGCCTTGGTTTTGCTCCCCGTCTTTAGGCGATGTGATTACGCCATTGACGTTTTGAAAATCCAAATTCTCTTCATTTTTCCTTCAATTTACTTTTCTTTCTTCTCATTTACTTTTCATTTTTTCTTTATTCCGGGCTAGGTGATGTGACTACACCTACGCCCAATTTTTCACCCTTTCGTTCTTTTAATTTCATTTTTTTTCTTCTATTTCATTTTCGATCTCTTAGCCACTTGGCTAGGGTCTAGGTGATGTGATTGCACCTAGGGTCGCCAATCTCTTTTACGTTTTCTTTTCATTTATCTTCTTTTTATCAAATTTTTTTGAAAAATCCAAATACATTTGAAAAAACACAAAAATCCAAAAAGACTTCTCTTATTTTTCTTTTCCGTTTTTTTATCTTTTCCTACTTGTCCATTGAGGACAATGCACAGTTTTAGTGTGGGGTAGGGATCTACTATCTTTTATTTTCTCAAAATATTTCAATCGTAATCAGATTGCAGGAGATCGACGCACAACCTGTGAGTTGAAGCAGGGCGCCTTCACGAAATGAGTATCTTTGTTTCTCTGTTTCTGTAATCCCATTGTGATCCAGTTTAGAAGTTTTTGACGGTTTGACCATATGAATGAGAGAAATCGCTTTATCAGCAGGCCATGGAATGCCATCAAAGGTACTTCTATTTCTTATTAACCATATTGCCCATAGGGTCCCAACAAAGCTGTGAGTTAGGCTGTCATCTTTATCCGTAGTCTGCAGATATTTAATCCAATTGATAATCCAGTCTGAGAGCGGTATGCCCGAGTCCATATTACTTCTAATACCGAGAGGACCCCCCCCCCCCCCAACCAAATTCTTGAGGAAAAGGAGCAGTCCCGGAGGAGGTGCCTATCAGTCTCAATTTCTTCTTTGTCGGCATTCCTGCAGAAGATACAGTAAGGGTCAATATTAATATTTCTTTTGCGAAAGGAGGCTCCAATGGGCAAGCATCTACTAAGAATTTTCCATAAGAAGATAGTCCATAATAGTCGTCGGCAGAAAGGAGTTATGGTGGATTCTTTTGATCCGACATAGCTAATACTGGCCTTGTATTGATTGAGGGCAACTATGTAACCGGATTTGACAGTGTACTGTCCATCAGCAGTCGGAAGCCAGTAAGGCTTATCATCACCCACAAAATGAGGTAAATGAATAGACACAATTTCTTTAGCCCAAAATGGCGAGAAGAACTGTAAGAGAATGTTAACATTCCAGCGTCCATTTAAATCTGTTAGATCGTGGATGTTGGTGGGCATCGAATCATTATTCATAGCATTGATTCCTGTCTTTAGAACAGGGATAGAACCATTCATCCAGCGGTGATTCCAAATACTTAAAGAAGAGGATTTTCCAATACTCCAGGCAAGCTGTTGCTGAATCAGTTTTATACCCCAGAGGATACCCCTCCATCCCCAGGAACAGCCGTTGAAATTTTGATTGATACAGTTGTCGATAGTCGTAATAGAGCATTTGTATTTGTCAGTGAGAGTTCTACTGAGGAGAGAGTCTGTATTGGTTAAAACTTTCCAGGCAGCCTTAGCGAGGAGTGCTTGATTGAAGCATGAGATATTCCGTATTCCAATACCACCATCACATTTAGGTAAACTGAGGAAGTCGATACTCCTCCAGTGAATAGTCTTACTCCCTTTGTTCCCAGCCCACCAAAAATGTGCCAGAGTAGGATTAATTCTTCTGGCCACACTTATCTGAATACAAAAACCTGATAGAAAGTAAATGGATAGTGAGGACAGAACAGAGGAAATAAACACCAAACGACCAGCAGGGGAGAGGATAGTACCGTTCCAAGTCGAGATTTTCTGTTTTACCCGATTGACTGGATCATTGGAGAAGGACCTTTTATTATTCTCAATGAGAAGTGGAATACCTAGATAATTCCCCATATTGTTATTTTTGCGTATGCGAAGTGCAGAGAGACTATTGATGATGTTCGCCATTATAGTGAAGGGGCCAAAATGAATGGCTGGTTTATCAAAATTTATTCTTTGTTCCGAGACTTGGTGTTGTGTGCTAAATTTGGACCATTTTTCCTCCCATTTAGACCCGTTTTTCCCTCGTTTTGCGATATTAGAGTGCGATTATCGCCTTATTTTGAGTATTTCTTGCATTAGCGTCCCTCTTGTGCGTTTTACGTGTTTTTGGTAGTTTTTCTATCAATTTTGATAGGTTTTGGCACCAAAAGCGTGATCGAGCTTTCACGAGCACAAGATAGGGGAATGTCGTCCGAAAAGCAGAGCACACAACTTAAAGTTCAAAGCCATCCAATCATACGACGAAGAATGAGACAAGAAAAGAGGCCAGAAAAATGACCGGGTGAAATTTCACCCGATGAAGCACCACCGGGCGAAGTTTCGCCCAACGGTAAATTTGCCTCCCCAAAGATTTTTCGAGATCTTTTCCACCGGGCAAAGTTTCGCCCGACGGTGAAAGGGTCCAAAAATGCCAAACTGGAAAAATTCCACCGGGTGAAATTTCACCCGGCGGTATTAGTCCGTGTACGATAGGGCAAAGTTCCACCTCATGAAGATTAAAGGGTGATTGTCTCACTGATGGAGCAAAAAGTGGATTTGCGCTTTAGGTTAAGAGATCCATTAAAGTTTTAATATATATGTGTATACCATAGTAAGTTGCTGTTGTGTGTCAAATTTGGACCGTTTTTCATCCCATTTAGACCCGTTTTTCCTCAGTTTTGCTAGATTAGAGTGCGATTATTGCCGTATTTTGAGTAATTCTCGCATTAGGGTCTCTCTTTTGCATTTTACATGTTTTGGGTAGTTTTCTGTCTATTTTGATAGGATTTTTGACCAAAAACGTGTCCGAGCTTCTATGAGCATGAGAGAGAGGGAAACCGTCCGAAAAGCAAAGCACACAACTTAAAATCCAAAGTCCAAACCCAAGAGGTGAAACCTTGAGCGAGAAGGAAAAACTATAAGTCCATTGGGCATCTTCACCGAAGAGGTCGAACTTGAAATAACCATATCTAGAGTTCTAAACCTCGGATCAAAGCGATTCTAGATAGAGGTGAAAGCTTATCTTCTTAGCTTTCCAACGACATATCACACGCTCCAAACAGAGTTCAAACCAGAGAGTTATGGTCCTCTGAAGTCACAAGGCGAAATTTCACCCGATGAGAATTTGACCGGTCGAAATTTCGCCCGACGGTGTTCCTCCCCAGATTGCCATTTTGGACAAAAAGTTCATAGGGTGAAATTTCACCCTATGAGTTGACCGGGCGAAATTTCGCCCAGCGGGTGAAATTTCACCCGATGGAGAAAAGAGGCCAAAACCGCAAAATGAGAAGAAAATCTCACCGGGTGAAATTTCACCCGGTGGGATTAATTCGTCAAGCCGCAGGGTGAAGTTTCACCCTATGAAGATGCAAAGGGTGAAGGTCTAGCTTAAATGAAGAGGAATTGGATTATGGGCCTTAAGCTTGTGTGATCCATTAAGAAGCTCTATAAATACTTAACCTAGGGTTTTGTGCCACTCTTGAGCCTTGAGTATGCCTTGAGTGAGCCTCTTAGGAGTAGGAGTGGGGTAGAAGATCTCTAGTAGTAGTAGTTGTTGTAGTAAGCATCCTTGGTAAAAATCTCCAAAAAAAACTTAGTAGATATTATTAGTATTAGATTAAATTACTCTATAATTTGTAATCAAGCTTCCATCTTTATTGAAGATTTGGGTTTATGTTGAAGATTGAAGAGTTTTGCAAGAATTGGTGACAAGTTCTTGTATTTTCTTCTCCAAGATTCAATCTTTATGTTAATCTTCATCTTCCTCCTTTAGTTTCTCCATTGTTGGTAGTTTCTTTCTTCTCCCTTTCTCCATTAATTAGTTTTATTTGTAAGCATGTTTAGTCTTTCTCCTAGTCTCCTTAGTGTTAGTTTTATTATGGGTAGTGAGTAGATTTTAGTTAGGGGGTTAGGGTAGGAGGAATTCTAGATAAAGGTTTTATCTTGTGAGAATATTGCATTTGAGGGTGATTTGTCTTGATTGGAATTGTTGTGTCTTGATTGACTTAGCTTGATCACATAGGTTGACTTGACTCACCCGGATCAATATGGGGAAACTCGGGGTTTGGGTAATTCCGTCTTGAGAACTTAGTTTATTCGTCGCGAAAGCGGGTTTAGGCTTGGTTGGTAGGGAAACCGAAAGGTGGCACCTCCCTTATACATCTTGTGATAATTCTTGCAATGGCACCCTTACCTTAATTTCCGACTCCTCGACTCTCCCTAACGCCTTTCCCTTTAATAGTTTCTCGCCTTAGTTCCGTAACTCGTTTAGTTAGTCTAGTTCTACTCGTCCAAAACCCCCCTTCTCGACCCAATCACTCTTAGACTTTGACTCGACCGACTTCCCATAGACCGTCCCTGAGGATCGATCCCGACTTGCCGCTACTACGTAGTAGTATTTCGGAGTTTATAAATATTGTTTGATCGTGCGGGTCGCGACGCTCGCGCATCAGTTGCACATTATGTTTCCAATCACATTAGGCCTCCATTAATTCCATTCTTTCACTACTTACCCCTCCATTAGTAGATCATTCTAGCAGTATTCCTAGTAATTCTCTACAATTCTAGTAGTTTACTTAGTAATTTAGTAATAGATCTTCATAGTTTTCTTCATCAACTCTCTAGATTTATATTCAAGCTTTGTAGATTTCAAGTTTTTATTGAAGATTTGTGAAGATTATTAAGGGATTAGTAACAAATCTTCTATTCTCTTCATCAAAGATTCATCCTTTATTTATGCAATTTTCTTCTTTATTGTAGATCCTCATAGTTGGTATATTTCTCTTCCACTCTCTAATCTCTAGTTTAGATTTAATTATTGTTCTTTCAATATTGTTCATTTAATTGTTCTTTCATTATTGTCTTGTTTAGATCTTCTTTATTTATGTTGTTTTAGATCATTTCATGTTTATTGTGTTGATCGCATTTTTATTCATTGTTTGTTGTTAATTTCTCTAGATCTAATTTATGTTGTTCTAAATTATTTCCTAGTTTATTTTTGTCGATTTGCAATTTCTTTCATAGTTTTGTGGTTAATTTGGTAGATCGTAATTTCCTTATCATTTTGTTGTTATTTTCCCTAGATTTAGTTATTATGCATGTTGTAGCTAGTTATTTTCTCCTTTGTTAATGTTTTGTTGTTTTCCATTATGAGTAGTGAGTAGATTTCTTGTTGGGGGGGTTAAGGGATGAGGATCTTGGATTATTTGTGTTTGGGAATAAAAACGGGTCCCCGACCTTGGGCTTCGCGGTTCTCCTCGGCTCCGTATGCGTGCCGACGGTGATCCTACAAGGTGAACTCCGGGCCCGGGGGAACCCCCGGGACGGAGTCTCCGACGCCCAAGTCAGTAAAATGTATAACTGAATATAGATGTTTAGGGAGATAAGAGAGGCAGAGAGGGTAGGAGAAATATGTGTGAATGAATTATCCCCCTTTCCCCTCACCCTAAGTGGGGTATTTATAGGGGAAAGGATGTAGTAACATCACTAGGGTGATGTCACCCATGACATCAGCATGGTGATGTCAGTAGAGAAGTCTCTCTGAGTCATTTAATGACTACCCGTAAGGGGGTCGTCTGATAGGGGGTTCGGCCTCCAGGGTCGGCTAGGACCTAGTTGGGCTTTCTCAGTCCCGGGAGTCGAGCCTATGCGTCTGGAGGTTTTTATCCCCCATCAATTTGCCCTCAGCGGAGTCGGATACTGAGTATGCGGGTCTGGTGCCAAGCATGGTTGGACCGACAAACTGAATGACGGACTTTATTTTTTATGCGAAGCCAAGTATTCTTTGGGCCTTGTTGGCGCGTCTGCCCTGGCGTCATCTGGACTCTGTCAGGGCGTCAGACGTCGTGCCCCTTGTGTACTCGAAGGTGTACATGGGGTTTTATCATTCTATACATGACCAGGTGATCACTAAGCCCTGTGACCAACGCTTCTGCCCTGGTATATCTCATACAGATGTGTCAGGGTGCCAGAGGCCTGCCAGGGTAGTTTATGGATTTTGTCTAGGACTTGGGGGACGTTCCCCTTGCCTGTTTGGAGGCAGACACAAGGACTTATGCTTAAGTACAAGCCCGAGTATTTACTTTTTACGTCTTGTTGATTGACGATCTTGTCACAGCCAATTTATGAGCTTTGGTCGAAGCTCAAGAAACGTGCCCCCTACCTGCTCTGATGTAGGCAGAATGACTTATGTTTTTTATGAGGCCAAGAATTCATTAGGCCTTGTTAATCGAATGACCTACCTCGACCGATCATTGGACCAGACCGAAGTTCGGCAGCCATGCCCCCTGCATGTTTTGCCACATACAGAAGGTTTTATGTTTTATACAAGGCTGATTGTGCCTCAGGCCTTGTTGGTTCGGCTTTGCCGCCCGGCCTGTCCCTGGCTTCTGGTCAAAGTCCAGGGGGCCTGCCCTCTGCCAGCCTGGAGGTAGGCAGAGTGACTTATGTTTTTGTACAAGGCTGAATGTGTATCAGGCCTTGTTGGTTCGGCTATGACATCCGACCTGTCCCTGGCTTCTGGCCGAAGTCCAGGGGGCCTGCCCCCTGCCTGCCCGGAGGTAGGCGAAGGGGCTTATGTTTTTGTACAAGGCTGAATGTGTATCAGGCCTTGTTGGTTCGGCTCGTGGGGCCCGACCTGACCCTGACCCCTGGCCGGAGTCAGAGGGCATGCCCCCTGCCTGCCTTGAGGCAGGTAGGGGGACTTCGCATTTTTTTATACAAGGCTGATTGTAGAGCTGGTCATTTATGGGTAAGCCCGCTAGGCCCGGCCCGTTTGACCCGCTAATTAAGCAGACTCGGTCTTCAAAAAAAATAAAATTGATGGTAATGGGTAATAAAAATGGGCCCGCTAAAATTAACGGGACAGATACGGACAAAGAAAAATGTCCACGGGTAAGCCCGCTAGGCCCGTTAATTTAATACTCAACCCTTAGACTTCTTTAGGAAAATTAAAAGTTACTTCGTAAAACTTAAAACCTACCTAATTACTCATTATCCTCTTTATATTCTTTATACCGTATCTCAGAATCTCACCATGACACTATTCATCTTCCACAAATCTCTCCTTCCCATTATTTTTTCCTTTTTACTCTCCCAGAATCCCACTATTACCTCCCTTATATTCTTCACTTATTCTCCACAGTTTGAAGCATGAAGTTATGAACCTCGATTATCATTATTCAATTTTGATTCATCTCATCGATTGATCAGGCAAGTAATTTTTTTTCATGGTTTAACCATATTTTTTATGGTAATAAGCCTTCAATTTTATCTTACTGAATATTAATTAATCAATTTTTCATTTTTGTTTGTCCTTTTGTTGTTCAGTTAATGGCATCCGGTACTTCAAAACAACCTGTTGTTGTGGGTGACGATGAAGATGAAATCCCTTGCAATAATATTGGGCTTCCAGTCAATGCTCAAGGAAGGAAATTAACCTCGGATGTGTGGGAACATATGGTAAGGGAAGTTTTACCTGACAAAAGTATTAGAGCTACTTGTAAATATTATGGGTCTATGTTAGTTGCCAATTCAAAAAGTGGAACTTCTCATCTCAATAGACATATTCGTAAATGTCCTAGAAAAGTCAATCGTGATATTAGAAATTTTTGCATTTCTGGTAGTCAAGTTGGGAACGGTAATTCTCCGTCAATGTCTTTGAGAAGTCCAACTGTGAATTTAGAGGAGGTTCGTAGAGCTATCGCTATTTATGTTGTTGCAGGGGCACATCCTTTTAGTACTTGTGAGGAGCCCGCGTTTAAGTATATGGTGCCTACAATATGTCCTCAGTTCAACTGCATTAGTCGACACACTTTGAAATGAGATATCTTGAAACATTTTAATGAAGAGAAACACAATATTAAAGAACAACTATTGAATGCTCCGGGTAGAATTTGCTTTACTACTGATAACTGGAGGAGTGAGCATACAAATGATGAATATATGTGTATCACAGCTCATTGGATTGATGGTGAGTGGGGATTGCAGAAAAGAATTGTTAAGTTCAAAGCCTTGACACCACCATTTGATGGACAATCTTTGTGTGATGAGATTTCTTTATTCTTGGGACAGTGGAAAATTGACAACAAAGTGTTAGGTTTTACGGTAGACAATGCATCATATAATGATTCAATGATTAGTTATTTAAAGCATGATTTGGCAAGGAAGAAGTTTTTGTTTTTTGGTGGTGAATTTTTTCATGTTCGATGCTCTTGTCGTATAATAAATCTTGTTGTTCAAGCTGGGTTGAAATTGATAGATGATGTGGTAGTTAAAATTAGAAATGTGGTTAAGCATTTCAAGCATTCAATCCCTAAAAAGAAATTTTTTTATGAAATTGCTCAAACAATGTTTCATATGAACACAAGGAAGAAGTTAAGAGGGGATAATCTTATTAGATGGAATTCCACCTTTTTAATGCTCGATCGTTTTATTTACTATAGAAGTGTTATTGATCATGTTGTTGGACGGGATAAGAATATTAAGGTTTTTGCTCTCACATTGGAAGAATGGAATCGAGTATCTGAACTCCATGATTTTTCTAAGATATTCTATGATGTGACTAACACATTTTCTGCTTCAAAGACACCAACTTCAAATCTTTATTTTCATGGAGTATGGAGGATTCACAGAAAATTGACAGAGGTTTCTAGCGGACCTTTTAACTCTTTATCTGTCATGGCCAAGGAAATGGAAAAGAAATTTGAAAAGTATTGGTCAGACTATAGCTTACTTCTTTCCTGTGCTGCTGTTCTAGATCTGCGATTTAAGTTGGATAAAGTTGAGTATTATTATGAATTGTTGTTTGGAGATATATATGCTAAGGAAGTAGTTGATAATATAAGGAGGACATTGCTTGATTTGTTGATGATTATGCTGGTTTATCTTGCCCCTCTTCTTCTACGACCAATAATTATTCTAATTCTGGTGCTACTGTAACTCGCCATACTACTTCAGCTAATGGTATTGATTTAGAAGAGAGGGGTTTCATTAGTTTTATGGAGAAAAGGAGAAGGTTAGTTAACAATAAGTCTAAACTAGCAGAGATGTATTTGGATGAGAGTGTAGAAGAATGTGAGGTTTTGTTATACTGGAAAAATAATTGTGGTCGATTCCCAAATCTTGCACGCATGGCTCGTGATATGCTGGCACTTCCAATTTCTACCGTCCCATCCGAGTCAGCTTTTAGTATGAGTAAGAAATTGATTAACCCTTGGAGAGCATCACTTGGAGAGACCACAATTGAAGCACTTGCTTGTTACGAGGATTGGCTACGGGATAAAGGATTGTCGCTAGGTAAGTTATTGATTATATTTTTGTTTAGAAGGTTGATTTTTTTAGTTATATGCTTGCGATTCTTACTTGTCTAATAATTTGTTTTATTAAAGGCTCGTCAGCTCTATTTGACTATGGTGATTCATCTGGTATAGAAGATGTAGAAGAAGACGAGAATGAAGAGGATGGATCCGCAGAATTGCAGCCCGATCAAGCTTGAGTACTTTTGAAATAATTTTATCTCTAAAACATTGCTTCACATACTATTTTCTTATGCAAAATCATGTTATTGTAACATTGTTATATGCTTTTGATGGCCGTAACTTTGAAGGTTCATGAACTTTTGGGTCTTTATAATTTATATAATTCAATTACTATTATCCACTCAAGTGTGACAAAGCTTTTATTTTACTTTTGTGCAACCTGGCCCGTGGGTAGGCCCGCTACCCATAACTAGGTGGGTGCAGACAACAATAATTAACCCGCTCTAATGGGCCCGTTGGGTAATTTTGAATAGGATAGGCCCGGCCCGTGTCCATCCTAAGCCCGCAAATGATCAGCTCTAGCTGATTGTGTCTCAGTCCTTGTTGGTTCGGCTCGTGGGGCCCGGCCTGACCCTGACTCCTGACCAGAGTCAGAGGGCCTGCCCCCTGCCTGCCTGGAGGCAGGTAGGGAGACTTAGTGTTTTTTATACAAAGCTGATTGTGTCTCAGTCCTTGTTGGTTCGTGGGGCCCGGCCTGACCTTGGCTTCTAGTCGAAGTCCAGGGGGCCTGCCTCCTGCCTGCGTGGAGGTAGACAGAGGGACTTATGTTTTTGTACAAGGCTGAATGTGTATCAGTCCTTGTTGGTTCGGCTCGTGGGGTCCAGCCTGACCCTGGCTTCTAGTCGAAGTCCAGGGGGCGTGCCCCCTGCCTGCCTGGAGGTAGGTAGGGGGACTTATGTTTTTGTACAAGGTTGATGTGTATCAGTCCTTGTTGGTTCGGCTCATGGGGCCCGGCATGACCCTGGCTTCTAATCGAAGTCCAGGGGGCCTGCCCCCTGCCTTCCTGGAGGTAGGTAGGGGGACTTAGCGTTTTTTGTTTGTTGGGGGGTCTGTTTTCCCTAGGTTTTTCAACAGGGGCTCCTCCCCTATTGCCCTCTGCTCACTAGCTATGAGAGTAATGAACAGATGATGGGTAAATATTAATCTTGTCTTTGTAGAATTCCACATGGTGGTTGGCGGACCTAGGCGATCTCTGTAGGCGTTGAGGTTGGGCAGCATCTTGACCGAGCCGTAAGTCGGCAGGGCCGAACCGTAAGTTGGTAGGGTCGAGCCGTATGTCGGCTTTGCTGTATATCGGCTTAGTCGTGGGTTAGCTGAACTATATCTCGATCGAGCCGTCGGTCGACTGGGTCATGTCTCTGTCAAGCTAGAAACATTGAGCTCATTTGTTACTCATTTTTGTCACTTATCCGCACCACTCTTCGGGTATCAATTTTTGAGGAGTTTTTTGGAAATTTTTGTGACGGGACGAAAAGTTGGATATTTTTTGTGGTCCATTTGTCCTTGAGGCTGGCGTTTCTTGGGCTTTATTTATACAAATTTTGACTGAGGTCAAAAGATACGGATGAGAACTCACAATTCAATGTAGTGAACCATAATTTCATGTGCTGAGATGGTTTGATGACTTGATGTTCTGAGGCCGAGATACAACACTCTGAGGTCATTGATGGTGGTTGTTCGAATTGTTGACGTGGGGCCTGGAGAAATGATCGGTTGGCCTGGACATTGGAGATCGTGGCGTGTCAAGATGGTGGTCGAGGGCGTAGTAAGGCGCAGATGGAGGCAGACCAGATGGCCGACATAAGTTGAACCAGGTGGCCGACCCAAGTCGATTATTCACCGACTCAAGTGGCTGACCCGGGCGGCTGACCCGAGTTACTGACACATTCATAAGCATCTTACAAAGAATAGGCACACCGACATAGCCTCTTAGCCCCGATATAGTTGATATAATTGCAGCTGTAACCACAAATTCCTCTTTTCCCATTGATTTTATCGCATTCTCCTACTCAATTTAAGTCCTGTGGGATTGAGTAACTGGGTATCTACTATTCTACTTAGACTCTTTTCCTTGACGACACTCCAATTCGCTAATTTCAACTCTAGTCGTCTTTTGCCCCCACTCTAAAATTTGTCGTAACTCAAATTGATTTGAGAGTAGTCGGCGACCAAATAAGATTAAGCTCAGACTCTTATTTGATTTGTTGGCAGTATATATGAACATGCATTTAGATCAAGAAAATAGTACTCTGTAGAGTTTTTTCGTCGATATGCCGAGTATTCCGACTTGTTTATCCACTGACAATCATGTTCTATCATTCATTTAACATAAAATGGACTTAACATTCATGATTTTTGGTGCTCTACTTCATCTTCTCCATCTTGGCTTTTATTTGGGGCAGCTCTTTTAGCTTCTTCCTCATGTTGAACCAAGATCAAGCCTTTGCAAGTAGAAATTCAGCGTACTTTGGATATAGTAGACGTAAACTTCTATGATATTTGAGCCTGAATTTGGCATATTGGCTTCTCCTTAACTTTGTTGAAAAATCAGATATGGAAATAGTACTTGTATTTCATCCTCTATATAAGCGAATAATGATTGAAAATCCTTAATTCATCATCGGTGCTTCTTTTTTATTTGGAGGAAAGTTTGACCATTCTATTTTTTAGTATATTTTCCCCTCTCCCTGATTGTATGACCATTCTGCTTTGTGGGATTTTTGCTTTGGCTAAAAATAATTGTTTTTTGAAGTTGTGTTCGTTCGCAGTGATGAACAACCACCATGAACACCCATTTTTTTGTATTTTGTGTCATTGATTTATGTGGATCTATCTCAAAGATGAAGATTAGATTTGGAAAAAATTGTATTTGGGAGCGGTTGATTTTTGTGGGTAATTCGTGAGCACAACCATTCTCCCCACAGACGGCGCCAAATTGTTTGGGAATAAAAATGGGAATAAAAACGGGTCCCCGACCTTGGGCTTCGCGGTTCTCCTCGGCTCCGGATGCGTGCCGACGATGATCCTGCAAGGTGAACTCCGGGTCCGGGGGAACCCCGGGACGGAGTCTCCGACGCCCAAGTCAGTAAAATGTATAACTGAATATAGATGTTTAGGGAGATAAGAGAGACAGAGAGGGTAGGAGAAATATGTGTGAATGAATTATCCCCCTTTCCCCTCACCCTAAGTGGGGTATTTATAGGGGAAAGGATGTAGTGACATCATTAGGGTGATTCACCCATGACATCAGCATGGTGATGTCAGTAGAGAAGTCTCTCTGAATCAGTTAATGACTACCCGTAAGGGGGTCGTCTGATAGGGGGTTTGGCCTCTAGGGTCGGCTAGGACCTAGTTGGTCTTTCTCAGTCCCGGGAGTCGGGCCTATGCGTCTGGGGGTTTTTATCCCCCATTAATTTGAATTGAGGGATGTTGGTGGGTTGCTTGCTTGTTGGTTTATCTTGTTTAGGATTGTTGTGTCATTGTTGTTTTAGTCCGGCCAATTAGACCGACCTTGACTCATTTCTATCAATATGGGGAAACTCGGGTAGAAATAACCTTAATTTGAGAATTACCCTTCTTCGCCGCGAAAGCAAGTTTTTAGGTGGGTTGGGTGAAGAAACCGAAAGGTGGCATTCTCCCTTTATCAATGTTATAACTAACCCGATTCCGATTTTCTTAGACCCCAATTTTTGAATCCCGACTTCCCCCTAATACCTTTTCCTAATTTGTTCCTCTCTAGTCATTTCTATTGTTATTTCTCTTGTCATTTTTTAGAGGACCCCGCCCTAGACTCAATGCTTCGAGGTTGGGTACGGGCCTACATGCGGCTGGAATAGTTTATTCAAAAGAAGCATATGTTAAGTCATGAGAGTGGTAGGTAGTCACCTTGTTTTCGGTTGGTTAAAGTGGTTGATACTATCTACCACACCTTTTTTTGGTTGGTACTACCTATCACACCACTATATATATATATTGTAGACACCCATATTTGGTTGCTAGGTGTCTATAGCAGTTCCCGCCAAACACCCGATGATGATCGGACGCAAACATGCTTTAACGTACTCGGAAATGGGCTCGAAATCATGGATATTTAGCTTGGGCTTTTTACGGAGTACAAATTTCACAAAACCAACCTCAAAACCAGGCCCAGTGGGTCATTTCAAGTCAAATAAGACTAATTTGGGTCGAATCCGACACCAGGGGCAAAACCGTCTTTTAGCGACCGAGTCAAACCCGGTCAAAGATATTTTCTCGAGACTGCGGGTCAGCCATGTCACCTCACGTGACCGACTCGAGCTCAAACTTCACAAAAAATCAGCTACACAAATATTAAACAATTCCGTTAAAGGTAGAATTCGATCTCAAGTAGGAATTCCAAAAACCGAATCAAACACTCGACCGAGCATAGGATACTCGGCCGAGCTCCCCCTTTCAGCCGAGACTCTCTTTCTTCCTCTCCAAGAAACGGAATCCTCCCTCGTCTCAATCTCTTACATTTCCTATCCCGATTGGTATTTCTTATCGTACAAGCAAGGCTACCTCTACTCCTATAAATAGGACCCTTTGCATGCACATCAACAACAATACACAACGATCAACCAGATACAATTTTCATACACATTATTCACACACGTTTTCATACAACGACACATACAAATTCCCGACATTCTACCTCCAAAACCGAAGGAACCGGCCCCTATACCCTTCACATCCGAAACCACCACCAACTCACCGACATTAACCCGACGCTCCCGTGCCTTAGCCACATTCCGACGAGCCCCGATCCGAGTTAACAAGAGCATGTAGGTTGAGGGTGTAACCAAACCCGACTTCTCTTCTCTTCTCTCCTTCTTCTCGTTTTTTTTCGTCTCGCGTCGTTGTCGGTCGATTTTTTTATGGGTCGTTCATTGCATCTTTATTATTTCTAATATCGATATTACCAAAAACTATTTTCTTATAACGAATATTCTTAAAAATATGATACCGATTCTCTAATCGAATATCGTATTAAAAGAATTAAATTAATCTCGTTGATGCTAAAATCGTTACTTTTTTACAAAATACAACGATTTTAACGCGGAGAGAACTAACATTCTTTTCTTTTCGTTCAAATTTTTCTTTTCAAACAATTTTATAAAAACTTTTCTAAAAATCATTCCGAATATTCGATATCGATTTCATAATCGAATATCGGATACAACGAATATCGAAAGCATAGATCGAGTATAAATTAATTCATATTTATACGCGATCTATCGAAATTAACAATTTCTCGAGAAACCCGAACTGGGACAGACCTCCACGCGAGTCGCGCCACTCCCAAGCGGCTCGCGCGGAAGCCTGGATCCGCGGCCCTTTCTTCTTCGCTTTCCTCGATTTTTCTTAAACATCGTTTTTTCTACAAAACGATTTTTCTTAAAACTTTTTATCATCTTTTCCGAATATTCGATATCGATTTCATAATCGAATATCGAATACGACGAACGTCGAGAATATTAAATTGGGTGCAAATTGTGCAATATTTGTACGCGATTTAATAAAATCATCGCTTTTTCAAAAAAAAACAATTTCGAAAACAGACCGGGACGCGAGTCGCGCGCGTCCCGGGCGGGTCGCCTACTCGGGCGAGTCGCGCCTGACTCGGGCGAGTCGCCCGGTCGGCTGGACGCGTGACCCTTTCTTCTTCTTTTATTATTTTTCGAACATCGTTTTTTGGACAAAATAGCGTCTTTTGAGCGATATTTCAGGTCTCGACATATTTTTACATCATTCATTGCATTCATATGTTCATTCGATTTATTCAATCGTTACTAACACGTTTGTTCATCTTTTTAGCAACTTTTTCTTTTCATCATTTGTTTTATTATACTAAAACGAATCTCACATGCTAAAATACAACTTCGACGTTAAATTTTTGTTGCATTAAATTGACTTAGCAACCCGTTCAATTCTCACATGCTTAGGGAAAATAATCTTTGCATATCATTTTCCCCGTTCAACTAACGCGCGTATTAAAACATCAAACGATATCCTAGTAGAGGCCGCTAATGTGCGGGCGGGGTTGGGTGTCCTTCGTGGGCTTCCCAACACGTACCCTCACCCCTTACTCAGAACCTCGGTTTCCGGATGTCCGAAACCATTGGCAACGAGAGTCATTCAATACGCGATATCCGTATCGGTATCAAATGCTAAGGGACGAACCCAATAAACTCTGACATCGGAAATGGGCCGTATTTTGTACACGGCCCACTACGACATAGAGTGGGTTCGAACGGGCCCGAACTCCCACAAAGTTCGATGGCGACTCCAACTTCGATTTAAATTTCAATTCGATCCATTCTCAAATGGAGATTCATTCGCCTCCCCAAACCCGCGCGTGGCCGCGTCGGGGTGGACCTATGTCATGTCCACATATATATATAGCCCTCTCTCACAATCATTTAACAACGGCAGTCTGAAATCACCTTCCTCTTCTTCTACATTCCCAAAACTTTTGGCAACGTAATATTTTTGTAACACCGCTGATTTTTATAAATTTAAATTAAATTAAAATTATGTTCGTATTTGTATTTTTACGATTTAACTCGTATTCTTAAAATTATTATAAAACGAATTTATTGTTTAATCGTTTCGAACTCCTAAAATTCTATTTGTCTTGGAAACTCTTCTTCTATTTAAACATATTTTTATGTCTCTATCGATTCATTTTATACAGGTAATTTAATTCTTATCGAAATTCTATTTCGACGATTTCAATTCTAAATTCTTTTGATTTATATATATATTAAGCTCGAAGCTCATTTATTTTAAGTTTCGTCAAAATATTTATTTCCTTTCCTCGAGAAATCAATTTAATTCACTTTATTGAAAATTTATTATTTATCGGGGAATACTATTTGATCGTCTAATTATTTATTTTTATCAGCTTCATTTTCGTCTCGAGTACTTTATTTATTCATTTTATTTAACGGTCCGATTATTTATTTAATTTTATTAACTCGTTTTGATTCTTTTTTGTGGGTCAGTCAACTTATCATTTCGGAATTCGGTTCCTACCCGACTCGTTTAATTAAACCGTGTTTTGTTTTTACTCACTTTATTTTCAATCGATTCTTTCCCCTTCCCACATTAGTACGTGTCCCTTCACCTCTTTTTTTTTAAGTTATGACTCATCCTCCTTTACTGACACATACACTCCTCTTATTCTTCTTGTTGACTCCACCGTTTCATCCTCATCCTTCATCTCCTCTTTATGTTTTTGTTCTCCTCTTCGTTTCCCTTCATTCAACTGCTTCAATCCCTCCTTTTCGGCTCCTTTTCGTTCAGCCATCTTCGGCAATCGAACCTTGATGATTTTCGCTTCTCTTCCTCTGTTTTTCCTCCCTCTGTTCTTTTCCTGCGCTGCTGCCGCTGTTCCTCTCGGCTCCGATGTCAGTTCCGGGTCGTCTTATTCGGATAGGTAAATTTCGTCCTTCTCTCCTGCCTTGTGATACTGTGTTTTGCTGTTCTTTATTTCCGTTTTTCTTCCTTAATTGTCGACTTTCTGCTGATGCGTTATTGTTGTCGTTGTCACTATCCTGCTGTCGCCTTTTGTGCTGCTGTTTCGTGGCTTTGTTACTGCTATTTGTCGGATAGCACCCTCTTCTTCTTCTTCTTCTTCTTCTTCTTCTTCTTGTATATCGTTTGATGCTACTGTCATTGATTTGCTGCTATGCATGGTTGTTCTACTGTTGATGCTGCTATTTCTTCGTTCCTTTTCTTTCTTATTCTTTCTATTCCTACGCTGCTTCTTCTCCTTTTTCCGTTCCTTTCTTATTCTTCTGCTGTCATCTTTTGTGTGTCCGTGTATGTTTCTATTGCTCTATTTTCTGTTCATCTCTATTTCGTCGTACCAGTTCGCACTCGCTGCTGTGTGGTCGTTGTTGTTCTGTCCATTTTATTTTTTTTCTTCTTCACCGATCTGCTGCGTTTGCTGCATTTTGTTTGGTGCTCTTTGCTGTCGGGTTGTGCGCTGATTCATGCTGTTTGTATGTCCTTTTCCCCTTCTGATTTCGTACTATTGGTGGCTGGCTGTTTGTTGCCTTGCGTGGTACTGCTACGGTGTCATGGTCGTTCCTGTCACTTCTCTTCCCGATGCTACGTATTCCTCTGCTTCTTATTGGTAATCAATTCTGCTGCTGTATGGATTGTCCTCTACTGTTTTCGTGTGTGGGTCGATTACCAAACCCCTTATTTTCGTGCCTGATCGATTTTACTACTGATATTCTAAGTCTCGCAGCTGCTCTCTATCGTACCCTATTCTAAGTCTCGCAGAAACATATTGCATAATTAAAGGTTGGAATTATCGCGTTGTTTTGAGGAATACTTAATGCGAATCATCTTGATGGATTTATAGTTCAGAACCCTTAGACCAACGAGATTGTGGCTTCTTTGAGTTAATAAATATTTTAGTGGTTTCGCTGATACGATATGAAATTTGATGGACTTCCCAGAAACCTTAGTCGAATGACACATTTGAAGATGTGAGTCCAAACTGTTACCTATAGGATTGAGCGCATTTGAGAATTGGTGGTAATTTCCCAAACCCTGTCTATTTGTGATGCTTTAAATATGTTGGTGATCATTTTTGGTGATTTTGTACCCGAGCATTATTAATTGATGGATTTTATTTAGTGTTCCTTACTCGAGAAATTTGGAGTATACCTTGATTTCAAACCTTGAGATTTGGATTTGTGAACCTTATCGATTGCAAGTTGGGCGTGTTTTGGTGACCGTTGGATTTTTAATGGATGCAAGTTGGGCGTGTTTTGGATTTGTGGATTAGTATCGTTTCGTTGAACGATTGGATAATCACGTAACACGTTTTTGGGGATTGTGACCGAGTAGTACTACCTAGTGCCTAATTTTGGACTTAACGTATTTGATGGATATTAGGAACCGTGTTGTGGGAGTCGTGCCGGGAATCTCGAGATGGTTAATTTATCTTCTAATCCTTGAGAGTTCTATTTGACTCTCAATTTCATCTTTCCTTTAGCTTTTCTTGAATCCTGCTACTTCTCCTTCGACCAATCCCTTCGACTTCTTTATCGGGTTTAAAGAATTTTTTGTTTCGATTTGTCATTGACTTTGACTCTATTTATCTATTCATCTTTTCCCTGAACTTATGTTAGGAAAAGTTTGACTAATTTAAAATTTTGATTTCATGAAATTTTAACATTTTGAGTTATAAATTTCAAAACTTTGTACTTCGTTTTCGTTTTATTTTTGGTTAACGTCTACATTTACTTCTGTTTCAAAATGCCTTAATAATTTATTTTATAGTATTTCAAAATTATTTAAAATTTTAATTTTGATATTCGCGTGATCGAGATTTTATGAAAACTTTCATAATTGCAACTATTTTTGATTTTTATAAGATTATTGTGTAAAACGATTTATTATTGTCGAAAAACTTCGTACGTCTAAATTTTTGTTTTATTTTCGTTAGACTTTAAATCTGTTATTGAAATTGTTTGTCGACTAATTCGATTCTTATTTACTAACTACAAAACTTGATTTCTCAAATTTTTGTTTGGTCTTAAAACAAAGTATTGTCGAATTTCTTAATTAAAACGTATTACTGCTGCTTTGAAAATTTTGGGTACCCTTTCCCCTCGAGTTCGTTTACAAATATTATTTATCGTCATTATTTTATAAAATAATTTAACTTTCGATTTTATTAATTTAAATGATTTTAAGCCTTGGGTAACCGAGCCCAAACAATCTTGAAATAAATTTTGTCTTTGATTTCGATTTCATATCACGTTTGAAGTTTTAAAAAAAAAACTTTTAAACCGAGATTGTGTTACGAGTTAAGCATTCTCATTTTGTTCAAATGACATAACCCTGTTTTCCATTTTATTATTATGTTTTCCTTAGTTTCGAGGACGAAACTTCTTTTTAGTGGGGAAGATTGTAACACCCCTGATTTTTATAAATTTAAATTAAATTAAAATTATGTTCGTATTTGTATTTTTACTATTTAACTCGTATTCTTAAAATTATTATAAAACGAATTTATTGTTTAATCGTTTCGAACTCCTAAAATTCTATTTGTCTTGGAAACTCTTCTTCTATTTAAACATATTTTTATGTCTCTATCGATTCATTTTATACAATTAATTTAATTATTATCGAAATTCTATTTCGACGATTTCAATTCTAAATTCTTTTGATTTTTATATATATTAAGCTCGAAGCTCATTTATTTTAAGTTTCGTCAAAATATTTATTTTCTTTCCTCGAGAAATCAATTTAATTCACTTTATTGAAAATTTATTATTTATCGGGAAATACTATTTGATCGTCTAATTATTTATTTCTATCAGCTTCATTTTTGTCTCGAGTACTTCATTTATTCATTTTATTTAACGGTCCGATTATTTATTTAATTTTATTAACTCGTTTTGATTCTTTTTCGTGGGTCAGTCAACTTATCATTTCGAAATTCGGTTCCTACCCAACTCGTTTAATTAATCTGTGTTTTGTTTTTACTCACTTTATTTTCAGTCGATTCTTTCCCCTTCCCACATTAGTACGTGTCCCTTCCCCTCTTTTTTTTAAGTTATGACTCATCCTCCTTTACTGACACATACACTCCTCTTCTTCTTCTTGTTGACTCCACCGTTTCATCCTCATCCTTCATCTCCTCTTTATGTTTTTGTTCTCCTCTTCGTTTCCCTTCATTCAACTGCTTCAATCCCTCCTTTTCGGCTCATTTTCGTTCAGCCATCTTCGGCAATCGAACCTTGATAATTTTCGCTTCTCTTCCTCTGTTTTTCCTCCCTCTGTTCTTTTCCTGCGCTGCTGCCGCTGTTCCTCTCGGCTCCGATGTCAGTTCCGGGTCGTCTTATTCGGATAGGTAAATTTTGTCCTTCTCTCCTGCCTTGTGATACTGTGTTTTGCTGTTTTTATTTCCGTTTTTCTTCCTCAATTGTCGACTTTCTGCTGATGCGCTATTGTTGCCGCTGTCACTATCCTGCTATCGCCTTTTGTGCTGCTATTTCGTGGCTTTGTTACTGCTATTTGTCGGATAGCACCCTCTTCTTCTTCTTCTTCTTCTTCTTGTATATCGTTTGATGCTACTGTCATTGATTTGCTGCTATGCACGGTTGTTCTACTGTTGATGCTGCTATTTCTTCGTTCCTTTTCTTTCTTATTCTTTCTATTCCTACGCTGCTTCTTCTCCTTTTTCCGTTCCTTTCTTATTCTTCTGCTGTCATCTTTTGTGTGTCCGTGTATGTTTCTATTGCTCTATTTTCTATTCATCTCTATTTCGTCGTACCAGTTCGCACTCGCAGCTGCGTGGTCGTTGTTGTTCTGTCTGTTTTATTTTTTTTTTCTTCACCGATCTGCTGCGTTTGCTGCGTTTTGTTTGGTGCTCTTTGCTGTCGGGTTGTGCGCTGATTCATGCTGTTTGTATGTCCTTTTCCCCTTCTGATTTCGTACTATTGGTGGCTGGCTGTTTGTTGCCTTGCGTGGTACTGCTACGGTGTCGTGGTCGTTCCTGTCACTTCTCTTCCCGATGCTACGTATTCCTCTACTTCTTATTGGTAATCAATTCTGCTGCTGTATGCATTGTCCTCTACTGTTTTCGTGTGTGGGTCGATTACCAAACCCCTTATTTCCGTGCCTGGTCGATTTTACTACTGATATTCTAAGTCTCGCAGCTGCTCTCTATCGTACCCTATTCTTCGATTGTCTCTTAGTTCTTTTTTCTATATCGTGCTTTGTGTCCGTTGCTATCTATCTTGCTTACTGTTGTGGTCGATGCTGCTGCCAATTCTGCCCGTTATTCTTCTATCCCTCTGTCCTTTTTCATCAATCCTTAATCCGATACCTTTTTTTCTGTTTCTTTGTCTCGAATTCTGTTGGAGCAAGAGGGTTTGACTGAAAGACAAGTGTCCAAGACGACTTTTGAGTTCGTGACTGGAGTTTGGATTATTAGAGGAGCAAATGCGTGCTTTGAAGTTATCGATTCGACTTAAGGTAACTTTAGGACGTTACTCGATTTTATATCGAATGTTTGAGTAGTAGTATGTAGTAAATATTTTAACTTCGGTTTTCTAATTTTAGCTATTTATTATTTGCTAAAAATATTATTTTAAATTGTGCCTTATAAATATTTTGCAAGTTTTCGATATCGTTTTATAAATCGTTAGTAATTTAATATTTTGTTTGTTATTGTGACACTAGTAACTAAATAATATCGATTTTATATTTTCTTCATATTTCGTTAATTTAAAATTTTCACTCAAAATCGTATTTTTTATATTATAATCGAGATTTTTATACTTGTTCAATAAATTAATTTCGTTTGACGACTTATATTAATAAATAAGAAAATAGTCGATTTTGTTTTAAATACACTTCTAGTCGAGACTATTTTCCCTGATAATTTCTCATTTGTCTACGACTGATTATTTTTAGTAAAATCAGTATTATTTATTGATAAAATGTATTTGTTAAAAATAATTTGATATCTTTATAAATCTCGTTTCATTTATAAAACTCGTGACTCAACTAATATTTATACCGTTTTTCTTAAAATATCTCCTCTCTGAAAATTTATAGTTTTAACTCGATTTCCTAATTATTTATAAAATACTATATATTGAGATATTATATTTTGTTTATATTTTGAGTAACGAATTTAGAAATATAATAAAGTTACGATAACGACGATAATAGTAAAATGTTAATTTCGATAGAAATGCTATTTTTATACATTTCACTTATTTTGATCACTTTCGTGTCTTCTATAACAATATTTCTATTTCAAGTAAGTTTCTAAAATTAGTAAGTTTCTATTTATAGAAAGCTTCCCTTTTATATAAAATGGTTATTCCTTTTATCCATATCGTTTATATTGATTATATTTACATTTGAATATCGATAATGGCTGTTTTGGAGTTATGCAATGAGGACAAGTGTATGGGTAGAGTAATACAGTCTAGGGTATACGTTTTGCCATCAACTATAAAGCTGGTGTGTCTATGTTGAGACACATTGGTTGTTGAACTGAGCATGGTTTGTGTTCAGGAGAGTGTATGTTTACCTTAAACTTAGATATCGCATCGTGTAAGTCGCGTCGGGTTGAACTGGGTATGGTTTGTATCCAGGAGGGGTGTGCACTACTTAAATCAGGACCTCGCTGCACGCAGTCCTGTTATGGTTGAGTTGCCTAGTTAGAGACCGAAGTCTAATTTGTTTTGACTAAGTTCTCGAAGCTAGTTTGAGTATTATCCTAGTGAAAGTCTATTCCGTTGCACTGATTAATTTCCATAACGCCATTTTTGAATATTATTATTATCGATTGATATTGACTTGCAGGTTTGCAAATGCTTTAAGTTTCGCTGAAAACTTATTTTTATTATATCGTTTTTAATGTTTTCTCATTTTAAGTATTTTGATATAATTTGGCTGGGAGAACGTCCGAGTTACTCCCCACTGACGTGGCTGTTATGTTTATAACATGACAGGTATTTGCTGCTGGGTTTTGGGTGTGAGCTAACGAGTAGCATGGGTTCTACTCTTTCTTCATTCTTGTAATTTTTGGATTTGTATAAACCCGTTTGGAGATTTTCTTTTTAGCCCTTTTGTAAAAAGAGGCATTTGTATTGACTTACTATTTCTTTTAATAAGATATAGTTTGTCAGTGTGTTTTAATCCCAACTCTACAGTGTTTCCGCCACTGTATTGCGATAAATTTTCTAGGGGATTACAATTTTCTATTCGTGTAAGTGACTTTCTAGTGTCATTTAAATAATATAGAATCCAAAAGCAATTCAAAACTTTGAAATATTACAAAGTCTTGTTGATAAATGGTTCTGAACGAGTTATAATTAAAACATCAAAAAATCACGATAATACTCTTTCCGATTCATTTGTTTCTTTACGTTTACCTTTTGGCACTATTCATGAGTGGGTAGCATATCTAATACGAGTATAATTTTCAATCTATAAAGTAAAACATAGTCATGTGGTCTTTTTAAAATTGTCTTAATGAATACATTAAGAATATCGAAATTTTTATGATTTTTAATAATGTGTAACTAAAGATAAAGGCGAATTAAAACGTACATTAATAAGTGTGATAAAGCAAACATAAAGAATCAAATGAATCGGAGAAAATATAAGACATAATGTCGAGATAAGTATGAATCATCCGGACACTCCACCCAAAGTGGAGCTGTAACACCTCCGTTTATCCAAGAGCCTTAACTAGGCCTTCCTTGATAAATGGAAGTGTTACCAACTCGGGTTAACCAAGGCAGTAGTCCCATCACAAAACAATACTGAGCACAACCGAGTTTAATAAATTATTCAAAAGACGCAAACCAAGTTCGAGAACTAAGTGTAGTTACAAAAGCCCAAAACGACTATATGAATAATAGGTCCATTAAGTACTAACGACAGAAACATGCTAAGAGTATACTAACGATGGCCACGCACTCCCTTCCCGAACAGCAATTCCCTTCAATTAAGCACACATCAATGATCCACATCTGCATCAATACTCTGCTCCCCAAGAGACCGAAAATGTCAATTGGATCGTCGCAGGCCCCCAATAAGATAGGGTGACAGTTTAGACAGTGAAAACGCGGTTAGAATATGCTAACATTAATATACAAGTACGAAATATGAAACATCAAGTCTCAACAATCTTGGTACCGACATCGGTACCAGATAACCACGCCATCTCCACATCCTCAGTACCATCACATTACCAATCAATATTCTCATCTCAACTCTTCTGGCAGGCCCTTTCATTCCGAGTGTGCACACCCCCCGCAGGTTCAACAACCCGCGAGGAGAAATCAGGGAGGGGACCGTGATCAAAGGCCCCGGCTAGGTCTAAAGCTAGCCTCACCAACTCCAATATATCAATATTCAACAATCATTCTCCCATCAATATTCAACATTATTCTTATTATCACAATATCACATCGTACTCGTAACTCATACATGCATAATAATATTAACGTATTCTAAGTAAGGAGAACCTTACCTAATTAGCAGGTCACCACCGGGTCGGTAGTACAGATCACCACGGAAACTCTACAAAGTCCGATCCTAATAAAATATTGTATACTTCAATTAATATCGATCGTAAGGTATTTATAAAAACGAAACCAACCCGTTCTAACTAAATTAGGCTACGACAAAATTACCATTACTACTATACACTCTATTGAACAAGCTAGTATTAATATTATTATTATTATTATCTATAACACTACAGAAACCCTTAATTGCTATTGCTATTATCATGACTACTATACACTAATCTACTAACAACTCTCCTAACAATTAACAATACGCAAGACAGACCACAACAACTACTATAATTTATTACTACTTATACCATCCTCACCATTACTTTAATACACTTCTACGTACTTATACCCATCATCATCATTGTCAACAATACCTATCAACACCCTTTACATTAAGCCGCCATCATCATCATACAACAATACGCGCACCATTTTAATTAATTAAACCACCACCACCATCATACAACAATAATGTCCCACTAATAAAATCCTACAATAACACGGCACAACGACAAAGGCAACAACGAGGACCAACCGACGATAGTAGTAAACACCGGATTAACCCGACACAATTCTCGACACCCACCGTAACAAACATCAATGTCTTACTCCTCATCGAAATAATTAACGACAACAACAACGATAATCTCAACTAGTACAACAATATTTCCGACACCGAAACATCGACCTAATTATTCACTAATCATACTACGTAAACATAAAAGAGGGTTTGACATACCTAGGTGACGTGTATGATCGAATTCTAGCCTAACGATGGTATGCTCCGACTCCTAGGGCTCTCCTTATTCCTTCCCTTGCTTCGAGCGGTTCTGCGGCTGTTTACGTGAATTATTTTGAAGGATGCAGTGGATAAAACAAAAGAGGTGCAGTGAGGTGTGTGAGGGTGTTTAGGGTTAATTAAATAAGACGTGGGTGAGGTTAGGTTAGGGTATAATCATGTACACCTTATATTGGGCCTGCTCGGTTCACCTTATACTGTGCCTGCTCGGTTGTTTAATTGTTTACTAAGTGTTGTTTGGATCTGACTAAAGGTTTCAGCTGACTATATCGTCTTGACTCGGTTTGACTTACTATAACCTACTGACTATATCGTCTTGACTCGGTTTGACTTACTATAACCTACTGACTATATCGTCTTGACTCGGTTTGACTTACTATAACCTACTGACTATATTGTCTTGACTCAGTTTGACTTACTATAACCTACGGGTATTACAGGAGCAAACAAAAAAAAAACACTCGTAGCAAGCACACGTAGTCATAATTAACCGATAGACGAATAGTGTGAATGTGAATAGAGTCCAAGTCCAACGAGTGAAATAGAGATGTCATGGTAAAACGCAACGTTTCCGACCTCGTATACCACAAAAAAAAACAACGGTTCGTTTCAAGCTACTTTGCTGAATGCTGATCGTAGAAGAATTTCTGGTAAAAGAACAAAGCAAGGGGAGGAAGAAAGAGAGAGAGAGAGGGGATTGAAATCAAGAAGAAATGGCGTGTATGCATGATGATCACAGTTGCGAGGATCATGATTGGTCTCTTCACATTCACATTCACATTCACATTGACATCCCCAAGGTTGATGTTTTCTTCTTTCCTCATTTATGATTTCTGGTTTGGTTTCACTTTGCCTCATCATTTCTGGGTTTTTGTTTATTCAATTCTTCTGCGAGTCTTTTCAGTTACTGAGTTTAATTTCATGGTATCCTAATCCTATAGCCCATAAAGCGTTGCCCTACATCCAAGACATGTTTTTCTAAGATGCTTCACTTTTGTCCATATTTTTTATGATGCTAAATGGGTGTAGAATCAATCAATCTACTGCAGAATCGGAAGCGTATCCTCAAAAATATCTATATTCTAATCTCTTCATATCTGAGTTATGGAGTTAATCAAGGCAAGTATTGGAGCGGTGTAACAAAAGGTGGTCTTTACCCCAAATTGGAAGATGCAACTGTTCTTTCAAGCTTCTTGCTTAACCAGCTTCACAGAAAATTAACATTAACCATAAATGAAGCCGTCTTGGATCAAAATATGGGATTGACCTTATTATTAGATGATAATAGTATTTGGGGTTCACCAGAAGAAATACTTTTGCTATTGAGATGCTGTTGTCTTGCGACGTGGTTGCATCCACATGATCAAACACTCAAACAAAAATCTCAGGATGTTGTTGCCTTACTTGGCAGATTGTATTCTCATCTGCTTTCCTCTCACACCAATATATCAACTATCCATGTCGTCCAACGCATGCTTGAGGTACTTTTTCATCACTCATCTCTCTCTCTCATCCATTTATTCTATGATTTTCTACCATCCTTCACTCAAATATGTTGTCTATAAGTGAATCATCACATCATTTTACTTCCCTGGTTAATTGATCTTTCATTGTTGTTTTATAATACTCCGACAAACTGGAACTGGAATACATGTTAAGTAAATTTCATGCATCTGGATCAAAAACATGTTGTCCTAGCGCCGTGTCTGACCTGCAATATTTCTGGCATATAGCAACTCAGGGTAACACTTTAACATAGATGGGACCTAGTACCTTGTGTCAAATTTGTGCTCATAGGTTGATAAGTTAACTGTTAGACCTCCTCAGATATTCTATTATGAAAACACTCAACCCAGTGCATCTACTAACTCGGCTGTTTAGAAACTAAATGCCAGACCTTCAGATTCTACAACTCTACTTTTTATATGTCCCTCTTCCGATTTTTGTTTTAAATGTCTGATTTTACATCTGCTTTTCTGGCACTTACTCTTGATGGTGCAATTAGTCATTCTCAACATGTCTATGGCTTTATTGAGTTTCTAATAAATTGTTTTGTACTAGGTGAATTAATTCGGACTTATATCTATAGGTATATGTGGATGAAGTGTTTGCTGACAGACCTTTCCAAGATTGTTTAGCAATTGCAGAAACTATCTCCTGTACCCGTCAAAACCAGTCAATCTGCTCCTCTCTTCAGATTAAAAGTGTCCTCGAAGTCATGGCAGCTCATTTTCTGTTGTCAGTTTCTGGAGACTATTCACTTCAAACACTCCTCGAAAGTTTTATGTGGAGAAAGAATGTGCAATCTTATCCTGAACTTTCTTTAACTGTGGGATTATCCTTAATCACACACCCTGTGGTGATGTCAGGTCCTGTCATTTTTCAATCACATATAATCTCTTTGGTTTCTGAAGTCATCGGCACCTACTCTTTCCACATAAGGCGATTGCGAAAGCTAGTAGATTAAAAAAAAATCTTTCTACATTTTATGATACAACCAATTTGTACAGGCTGAAGTTCTCTAAACTGATGGCCAACTCTTGTGACCGGCTATACACACCAGGAAAAACTTCCCATAGAGCTTTCCTGTCTCTCTTTCAATGCGATATCTTTGATCAAGTTAACTTGGTTCTTGTTGATATGAACCATGCATGGAGAGCACAAATCAATGAGACACCATTCATTTTGACTAGTGATGCAATATCGTACATAAAGATGAACATCCACATCATTGGTGAAACTCATAGGGATAATGTTTTTACCTTCATGAGTTCTGTGGTAAATTATATGTGTTGAAATTAATGAAATTCTACTGGAAAGGGTCAGAGCAATGACATTGGAGGATATGTGTATGTTTGCAGCAACAATAAAATTGATGAGCTGCTCATTGTTGCAAGCAACTACCTATTCTGATGATGAAATAAGTAAACACAAGATTTTGGGTAACAGTCGTCTATCTGGCATTATGAGCTGCTTTGCAGAGTAGAGCCTCTTACCGATGAAAGTCCAACAGCTTCTACTCGGGGGCCTGAAATCAAGTCTTGCTTCATATGATGAATTCAGATTAATGTTTGTGCATTTCGCTGGCCTCTTATCATTAAGCATGGCTAGTGGGTTGAATATCCTGGTTAAAGGATGCTTATTTTTTATGCTCGTTCTTATCAACACCCTTATGTCCGAGGAAGGTGGCTCAGAATTTATGAGATTCTCAGGGTATGAGTCATCCGCACATGAAATTTCACAAGCCAATTCCCCTAGCACTCCTACAGAGATTACTCCTAGTGACACTTCTCATGATACACACAAGGTAAAATTAATTGTTCCATTGGTTGTTCCATATGATTGCGAATTGCTTTATCCTTTTGTTAATTTTGTCGTAATTTTCTCCTGATGACGGCGTTTTCTGCAGAAAACATCTTCCCTAAGAATGGCTTTAAAATTTCAGAAAGCAAGACATCTTATATTGAGGTATGTGTCCATTGCCAAACTTTTATTTGCTCAGAAGTCTATATTTTGCTCAAGATTATGAAGGGTGTAATATTGCTAGATAACCCACTAGGCAAACTTGGCTAAGAAGTTGAATCTTTTGTCCTCTGATAGAAAGGATCCCGCATCCTATTTTCTTTCCTACATACGGTGTTCCTTTTTGTACAGGATAGCCTGATAATTGCCAGTAGCTTAATTTTTACGAGAAACATTATTGGCTAGATCACTACACTGACTTTTGGTGCCATGATATAAACTTTGGTGTAAGATCAGATGGTCTTTTGAGTAGTGATCTTCAACCTCCTAATGCAGTAGCAATGATCTTCAAAACCTTTGTAACTCGGTTACAGTATGTTCTCACAGCCAGATTTGAAACCGTGATCTCCCTTACACAAAGGAGACCACTATATTGCCTCAAAACTGCTTTATAAACTAGTGTTGCAACTTGCATCATTGTTTAATGAGTTCGTTGATGGGACTGGATGTGCTTAGCATTCTTTTCGTGTGGATGTGGTTAATCCTCTACGTTGGTTTCTTCCATCCCTTTGATTTTGTGAGGTCGAGCTTCACCAATTCCTTGGAAACACCTGGGAGTTAGATTTCCGATGCTTAGAAAATAGAAAGACGACCTTTTCAAGAGAAGGCTTGCAAAGGTGAAGCTGTGAACTTGAACTTGAACATGCGTATCTCGATAATTTGGTGAAATTGTCCCTTGGGTAGGAATAGGATATACTCTCTGGGCATGCCTATGTTTCCAACGAAGGTGATTATATCGGTGAGGATTATCACAATATAAGTCCAGTGCTGAGGTTGTATGGATTGAATCCCTTGATTTTGTTGTTTATATTTTGGGATCTTTTGGCTACAGTTCTGTGTGATGCTGTTCTTTAGCCTTTTGGCAGTTATCTGGTTTTTTGGCCTATCTAAAACGATATACAGAATAAATTTACTGTCTACCTTTAGGGACTCATATTTTTCTGACCAGGACCGTCTCTCATTTGTCAGGCGTCAAACATCAGTTGAATGTTCAGATATCTCAGATATGGAAACCTGCAATGAAGAAGCTTTTATGAAGTGTTTTACAGTCGACTCAAAGGATATAGCAGAATTGGCTGATTTCATCGAGTGCGAGCCGGAAAAAGATTATAGTTCATGGCTGGTTAATCGACAAAAGTACAGGTACAAAAAACTCAGAAAACTTGCCAAGCAGCGAAGAAACAAGATGATGAAGGTATGTCGTTCGTTAGGATCTCGAGGCCGTGTTAAATTGTAAGTCTGTAATTGTTCGGTGAAACCACTTGAGCCAATGCGTGGCATCGAAGGGCCAAGTTTAGAAGATTAGGATGACTTCGATTCGAAGTTGTCAAATAGTTCAATCCTATAATATTACCTATCCTTTTGTTATCTATACGATCCATGAACAATGACAGATTTATCGAAGGTAATAACTAATCTACAAAAAAAATTGCAACCCTAGAGTCAATGCACATTGAACCATGATTCGCAACCCTAGAGTTCCTAACTCAACGAAACAAACAAATTGATGATTCGAACTTTTAAAGAGTTTCATAAATTCTTCGAGTTTAGTAATTAGTCTATCGAATCCTCGATTTCGCAATTCCGGAGTTCTTAACGTGAAATCCTAATCCCTCGATCACTCGGACTTGGGGTGTTCACCGGTCCAAATCCGTACCGACAAATCCAAAAATCCAAACCCACGGACCGGACTGGTTAACAAAGAAATTCGGACCGGATTGTAAAAATACACTAAATTTAATTGTTTTTTAAAAGTGTGGACCGGCCCGGATTGCGGACTGTTCAGCAAGTTTTTGGCGACCCGGAGACCAGATCTGTATGTGCCCCGGTCGGTTTACCAACCCGGGTCACTTTGTGAACACCCTACTCGGACTACTAATTGATTTAAACACGATTTTTTAATCGTTACCCGTCCCGATTAAATCGAAGCAAACTAATTAGAAGTCGAATTAAACGGTTCTTAGCCTAACTAATTCAATATCTTCATAACGTACACTAGAGTTCATCCCAACCAAGTCGTTATCGTTGTGTGCAAAACTTGCTCATGCTTGGTGCTCAATCAAAGTTAGATATGTCGAAACTTGACCTGACCCATTTTTTTTTGACCTACAACCCGTATGAGCCGACCCGTTTGAGAAGTTTAGTAGCAGCCGCGCAAGATAGGGGCGTGACATTGAGAAATTAGGGTTTTAACATTTGGGTGTTATAAACGCGCACCTCGCTCTTCATCTCCGCCACAACCACAATCACAGCTTTCCCAAATCTCTCTCACAATACCCTACCCATCCCATCATTCTTACCTCTGTTTTTGATGATTGTGATGTTAATTGTATCGTATGTTGGTGTAGAAAGGTAAATAGGCACATTTCAGACAACGGGTTGTAATTGTATTTTATAATTAGCGGCCTTTTGCACGGTGCCTATAATCTTTGCTACTCAATCACGATTGAAGGCCTACTTTTTATAGTTTTCCTTCAAATTTAAAGCAGCTACATTTCTTCTTGTCTTCTCTTGTTTTGTTTTATTAATTATATTCTCTGCGTAAAAATCCAATCTTTATCTTCCAATTATTCTTACAGTATTTGGGTTGACGTATTCCTTAATTTTGATTTGATGTTCATTTGATAAATTGTGGGAGGCTCCATTAATAAACGAGTCAACAGCAAGTATCCGTCAATGGTAACTTGACTGCCGCTTGGAGCCAAGATGAAAGTAAGTCAGTGGAAGATTCCTTGAAATTAGTACAATAATTTCTTGGCACAAAATCTGCCTAAATCTCATCTCATTCAGTATCTTGTTTTCAATCGCCTCTTAGAGTAGCCATTTGAATGTCTGGTTTCATACCGGTTTAGTTATGAGGCAAACATTAACTTGGGATCAAATGTTTTATTTGTTCCTGTTGCTTAGGCTTTCCCTTCTGAGAACCTTTTTTTTTATTTAATTTTGAATGGTTCTCTAAGGATTGTCTTGGATACAATTTTTTTTGTCAACAAATTCGTGTAATAGACGGGCTTTAACGGGTCTTTAGTAGGGATGTTTTGTTATAGCCTTCGAATAATCAAATGTTAATTTCGATAGCATTTGGTTCAGACAGAGGCTTATAATGAATGAATGGGGACTTGTGTTTCCTAGATCGAAACGGTTTGAGGGTAAGGAATGTTTTTCTACACACCTTTCATCTCATACACTCATTCCTTTCCTGGATAGTTTTCGAACATCTCCTCGAGTATTTATCAGTGATGAGGCATTTAACATATAAGAAAATCCGACTATGTGACGGATTTTCGATGCAATACCTTTGTTAACGCTTGGCTTCTGAGATTAATTCTACGACTAGTAACCTTCTAATAAGAGGTTCATTTTTTAACCATCCTTCTAATAATGAGTGAAGTTAGCATTTTTAGCCATGTTCTGTTTCCTAGGAGAGACTTATTTACGAAGCTTGATATGGTTGTTGGAGCATTAAGGCCAATATGGTTATAAACTTGTATCATTGGTGATCAACTATGTGACGGATTTTCGATGCAATATCTTTGTTAACGCTTGGCTTCTGAGATGATATTCATGTCTACCTTGTTACGGAGTATTTTTAAACCGTACTATCAGTCTATTGGCTTCCCCTAATGCCACAAACATTACATCTACGTATTTTTTTTTAATGGAATTTGTGTTTGGTGTTTTTAAGCGAAGAAATGAAAACTTAGGGTATTTTTGGACAAAAAAAACTATAGATGTTTTTTGTGCAAGGGTCAAAGAAAATGGGTTTGAAAAGAGCAGATGATCCAGATGGTACCTACTGAGGTTTGGCATATCAATGTCCGCCAGTCCGTCACCCACAGTAGGGAAATGTCTGGCCATGAAGGGAGCAACTGTATCACACTATCATCCCATTTTGACATGCACACATGGACTACCAGAAAACTGATTTAATCATATAGGAATACTATTGAGCCACAGATCAATAGGACTGCGAAAGACCAAACCTGCATTAAATGTATTCGACATTATCCCGTCTTCACTTTCTGCTTCAAAGCGTTCCATTCCATATCTTCCTCTTGTGTGCTCTGTAAACCAAGTTAGAGAATCATGGCTTGAACATGCCACTGCGGCCGGAGTCAGTTGCTTTCAGCCGTCACTCTCCCAGCATCGCCTTACTTATGAAACCCAGGCTGACCTCTTCCTTGGACGTTGCAGAGGTAATGTTTAATTTGAACTAACCGGACGCAGACTTTTGCCATGCCCCCTGCCTGTGACAAGTACTTTAGTGCGTGTTCAAACCATCGGGGTGTAACGAAATTTTTAATGGGTTGGTTGAACTTCCACACAAAATATGTGTTTGGGGATTCTAGTATGTGTTGACCGACCTTATCAGAAAATGTCTTTACTTTATTGTGTAAAATAGTTGTTGTTTGTGTGTAAAATTGGGTAGATTATATTTCGAAGACACTATCATGGGTGGTAAACGGATTATTGGTGGGATGATCTCCACCTGAAACTGACCCAATCCATCGCCCGTTATTCGAATTTTTATCGATCTATTTTTTTTGGAGGGTACGGAGTGGATGCAGGTGAAATTGTCTCCTTAATCTTGAACATATCCTAGTCATAAGAATCACGTTTGTATGAAATGTGACTCGATATGATCCGGCGAACATCTCGATTTGTAGTGTGTACATGTTTTTCATAGATTCGGGGCAGAGAAAAAATGGTAGAAAATAGTTCAAAAATTTCATCGGGTTGGTAGTAATGTCTACAAAAAATGAGTAGCATCAGAGAATGTTAGGTGTTCCAGTTTGTGTTAAATCACTACTATCTGGAAATTTGTTTATAATGTAAAAGCAACTTATACTCTATATGGTCTCCCGAGCTGCTCAATTTGTATTGTACTGTATAATACACGTTTTTTCAAATTTTCAAGATCCGAAAGAAAAATGGCTTGAAATTGTATGGAGTTTTCGACGGGTTGATAGGAACGTCTACAGAAAATTAGAGAAGCATCAGAAAATATTTGGGGCTTCTAATATGTCTTAACTCTTAAACCACCCATACTAGAAAACCGGTTTATTGTGTAAAAACGATCTATATATTTGTTGTTTGACGTGAAATTAGGTAGAGTACATCCGGAAGATACCCTACTCACGTGGTATGAAAATAAGGTTAATACTCGATATGAGCTCCCGAGCAGCTCGATTTGTAGTTTATAAAACACGTTGTTCCAAATAAAAATGGTTGAGAATTGTACGAATTTTTCATCGGGTTGGGTAGAAAATTTCGCACATAATATGAGGAGCAACCGTAAATGTTTGGGGGTTCTGGTATTTGTTAAACCGTCCCCAGCAGAAAATATATTTATCGTGTAAACGCCATATACTCTACATATATATACTTGTTGTATAGACGTGATATCGGGCAGGATACATCTTGAAAACACCATAGTCACGTGGTATGAAAATTAGGTTGATTTGATACGTGACTCGATGTGACCTCCATGAGTAGCTCAATTGTAGTGAATACACATTTTTCAAAGCTTGGTTTGGAATTAAAAAAGTTTAAAATTGTACTCCCTCCTATTCAGAGTATTCCTCCCCAATTTTTTTGGGGAGAAACCAAGGAGGGGAGTAAAATAATAATAAGGGAAGAGATAAAGTAAGAGAGATGAATAGAAAGTGGGGTATGAAGTGTAAAAGGTGAGATATAAAGTGAAAAGGTGTTGGGTTTAGGTGTGGAGGAAAAAAATAAAGAATTGAAGAAAGAATAAAGAATGATCATAATTATTTCCAAAAAAAGAAAGTGAGAAGAAAATCAAACTAAGCTCAAAAAGAAAAGTGGGAGGAATGCTCTGAATAGGAGGGAGTATGAAGTTTTCATCGGGTCGGAAGGAATGTCTATACAAAATATGAGGAGTAACGGAGAACGTGTGGAGGTTCCGGTATGTGTTAAACCATCTCAACCTAAAAAATCAATTTATTTGATTTTATTTTAACGATTCATGGATAAATTTACGCTAATTTAACTTAAACTACGTTATAGATTCCGAATTCAATCAAAATTGAGTTACGTATTAATTGTCTCTGCATTCGTATAATTCCTTTTTTTTTTCTTTTCATCTCTTACTCATATTTTATCAAATTATACTCTCTCCGTCCCAATGAATTGTTTGCCTATTTCATATTGGGGCGTCTCAATGAATTGTTTGCATTTCTATTTTAGGAATGTTTTTATATGCAATTTGATCATTTTCATGAGTTTTGTTTCACATGTCACTTCCTCATTGGATCCCTTAACCTTGGTGTCAAAAGGAAAGACAAACAATTCATTGGAACGGAGGGAGTATATTTTTAACTGATAATATATTGAAAGTCGATTGTTTTATCATCTAAAGGAGGGGACACGTGTCATGCTCACGTTAAAGAATTTAACGCCTAAATGCATACATTAATAGACTATATTTGGAAAAAAGAAAAAAAACTTGAAATAAAGCCACCAAGAAAAGTTTGTAGTACAAAGTTCAATTTAATGAGTTCTTCGTTAAATTGCGCATTTAAAACTTGACGATACACAAATTATTAATTTTTTTTAATAAATTTATATTATTCTAAATTATTTACTTTTCTAACACATGAGTCAATATACGAGTCGTGCATTTGCACGGGGCCTAAACTAGTATGCTATCAATTGGAAATATCCTTACTTTGCAACAAGTCAACAATGATCAACATTTTGACTTTGAATTATTTATCGGGTTATTTCATGGAAAAAAATACCAACTTTGCGTGTGCTTCTTAAATTAATACAAACTATACGTTGTGGACATGACATAGGTCCACCCCGACGCGGCCACGCGCGGGTTTGGGGAGGCGAATGAATCTCATGTAAGATGGATCTCGGATTGAAATTTAAATCGAAGTTGGAGTTGCCACCGAGCTTCGTGGGAGTTCGGGCCCATTCAAACCCACTCTATATCTTGGTGGGCCGTGCACAGAGTACGGCCCATTTCGATCTCAGAGTTTATGGGGTTCGTCCCTTTGCATTGCGATACCGATACCGACATTATCGGTTACCGTGTATTGAATGACTCTCGTGCGCCAATGGTTTCGGACATCCGGAAACCACGGTTCTGAGTAAGGGGTGAGGGTATGTACGTGTTGGGAAGTTCACAAAGAACACCCAAACCCGCCCGCACTTAGCGGTCTCTACTAAGATATCGTTCGATTTTAGAATACGCGCGTTAGTAATTCGGTTGAAATGTTATGCAAACAGTATTTTGACTAAACATGTGAAGATTTGAATAAGTTGCTACGTCGATTTAATGCATCTAAACTAACGTCAAAGTTATTTTAGCATGCGGGGTTCGTTTTAGTACAATAAAACAAACAATGAAAAAGCACAAGAGTGGAAGCAATTGAGTTAGTAACGATAAGGACGATTTGTAAATAGATTAGAATGATATAAAAGACATGATGTATGGTTTTGAAAAGAGTAGGACACGTGATGGACTTGACACCTGTTGACCGAAGTCATAAAAATATTTGACAAGGCTTAATGCATGTGAAGGGATCACGATTTGAGGCGTGAATGAGGACACTCGGCCGAGTCATGGGGAGACTCGGTCGAGTGCCCTCTTTAGAATCCTTCTGCCGGTTTTTTGGGATACCACTAGGTCGAGTGCCCCCTGTACGAACAATAGTTCGTTTCGAAATTTAGCATTGTTTTCGAAATTGCTTTTAATTTTGAAAATCGATTATTTTGCTAAGTCGTGTAAAAATATGATACGATTTATACTCGACTTAATTTTCGATACTCGTCATATTCGATGCTTGATTATGGAATCAATATCTAATATTTAGAGTGAATTCTAGAAAAGATGTTAATAAGACGTTTTAAATTGAACTATTTCTTTTAGACATAATATTCGACTATGGAGTCGATATCGCATCTTAAGAATAAACGTTTTGTTTGTTTGATTAGAGCGAAAATCGATTCCCTCCGCGTCACGACATCGTAACTAATCCTTGCGGATTGTGTGATGTTCGATTGACATCAACAGGTTTTGTTCTAACCTTAAAAAAGGAATCGAATATGTTTAAGGAGGAATATTCGCGATCCCATCATGCCCTTGAGTGTTTAAGGCGGGGCTCCTCGAGAGGGCTCCACCACTGTTACAACTCGTAAAAGGGATTAGAAGGGTCTTATACAATGTTCATCCTTAAACGTATTCGAATCGAGATAGTTTTAGAAAATTGATATATGCACGATGTTTTACGTTAATTAGATAGTAATAAAAACAGTGTTATTAGAAACGAAAGAAAACGAAAAAAAAACGAGAAGAAGAAAAAGATGACGAGAGAGAGGGACGAGAAAAACGAGAGAAAGGGAGAGATAAAAAGGAAGAAAACGGGGTTGAATTTGGCACCCTCAACCTACATGCTTTGTATTCTCGAAACGGGGATCGTCTAGCTGTGGCTTAAGCACGGGAGCGTCGAGATAATGCAGATGAGTTATGGCGGTTTATGTGTAGAGATGAAGGGTTGTAAGGTTGTAAAGTGTGTCGTAGAATTATCGCAAGGTTGTCGTAAAAATCTGGTCCTCAATTATGTTGAGGGGGTGGGGTATTTATAGGAAAATACCCCGGCTTCGGATAGAAAATACCCGGTCTTTGGATAAAAGAAGTACCGGCATTGGATAGGAAAAATGTCCGGTTTTGGATAGAAAAGGAGTCACTCGATTGAGTGGTGCATGACACTCGATCGAGTGCCCGGTCTGACACCAATTTCCGCGAGTTTTGTGAGCCTACTCGACCGAGTGGGCTGGTCCACTCGATCGAGTGGGTCTGGGCGGGTGGAAGGCCTCTTTAGAGATAAAATTTTATCTCTAACGAGGTTGTTTAATTGCTTTGATCCTCTTTATAGCTGATTTTTGTGTAGTCTTTGACTTCGAGTCAGATTTTCGAAGTGGCGTGACTGATTTTTATGTCTCGGAAATGCCTCTGACCGGGGTTTGACCCGGTCGCTAAAAGACGGTTTTGCCCTTGACGTCGGTTTTGACCCAAATTAGTCTTATTTGATTGGAAATGACCCACTGGTCCTGGATTTGAGGTTAGTTTTGTGAGATTTGTACTCCGTAAAAAGCCCAAGCCAAATACTAACGATTTTGATCCCATATTCGAGTATGTTAAAGAATGTTTGCGTCCGATCATCATCGGGTGTTTGTCGGAAACTTCTATAGACACCTGTCAGTCAAATGTGGGTGTCTACAGAGCCCCCACTCTGACTGAGGCTTGGACATGGCAAAATTCAGAGTAGCTACCAGGCCAATCAAGGATTAAGACCTGGTAGACTTCCAATCGGGTCGTTTATAGTCCATTAGACTCGCATGAAAGGACTCGCCCGCCATAAGATAGAAATCATACCTGAGTTGGTGTTGAATGCTTCGTGGGGAGTCGGACTTGCCTTCGAAGTCCTGGGTGTACATGTATGTAGGTACATCCCGTGCTGTTTTGGGCTTTTCCGCTTGGGAGTTTAGCGAGTTGCGCGGGCCTGCTTCTGAAGCCTTGAGTCGTACCAGTGTACAGTTACATAAAGTTTTGCATGCAACATTTAGGTAAAAATGACTCACGCTGGGGAATAAATTTTTTGAATTTTTTTGGATTTTTTGAATTTTTGAAAATCTGAAAATTTTGACTTTGAAAAGGAATAGGAATGCTCGGGATGTCTTTATTCATGTACTGATGAAGAAACTGGGATTGGGCCTGTATGACTAGACCCTCTCGGATTAAGGAACCCTAAAGGTAGGAGGATTATCAGGGCTTGGTGTTATAAATACCCATATCGTGTTTTCGTCCTGCTGTCCCGTTTCAGTTCATGACCCAAGGAGGAAATTACGGGATTTTTTAGGACTCTCGCATATGGAGGTATCCCGTATACTAGATGGGGATAATGTCTCTTTGTCTGACTTGGCCGAGAAATTCGTGAACCCGCATGACGTCCGGGTTTGACCGGCCCACAGCCGTAGGGCTTTCGCTTTTTGCATGCTCTATGTTTACGCTTTTGAAGGCCATATGGATTTGCTGTCGTGTATGGGCAATGTCCGACTTTTTACTGTGGTTGACCTGATGGAGACGGAGCACAGTCCAACATGGCTAATTACGGGGGAAATTATCCAGGCTTTGGATAATCGCAAAAGGAACCCTTCGACTCGTCTGACCGGGAGCACCCGTTTACTGTAGGTATATTGCTTTGGATTCTTTCGATTTTTTTAACATGATATACGGCTACAGGGGGCACTCGATCGAGTCACCCCAACACTCGATCGAGTGCCTTCATTAAAATTTACCCACTGCCCGATTTCAGGGGTGTCACTCGATCGAGTGACCCCTAGGCACTCGATCGAGTGCCTCTAGGCGGACGCTCATTTTGCCTCGAGAACTCATATATTTTTTTGTTTTGTGTTTTTTTTCCATATTTGGCTATTTGAGAGGCTATTGATCATAGAACCTCACCTTGACCCGAGTCGATATCGATCCAATCAGGTGATGACAAGGATACGGACCATTGACTTTACTCGCCATATTAACCAGAAGTATTAGGACGAAGAGGTGTCTTTCCACAGTGGTCCATTGATCCGATGGGTGGTGCCGTGGTGGCCTATTTACGTTTGGACAGGTTTGGAACCGAGGGATAGGGCGCGCTATCAGGTGATTCTATCCTTTAGGAAGACAGTTCATCTTTACCCCGACCGCATACTTAGGCAGTATGGTCGGTCCCAGAGAATCCCGGAGAACGAAGTAGTTGTGAGTGACCCAACCCAGCTGACTGACGTAATGAGCGACACCTGGATGCAGCGATGGTATACCCGGGCTACCTGGTCTATTACCGAGTCTCTTCACTCAATTTGGGTATCAGACTCTGATGTAAAATGGACGAAGGCAAATTCTGCCAAAGCCCGAGCTGCCTTAACAGTCGATGAGGCTTTTGACTTGCTTCGACGAGAGCAAGCTAAAGATAACAGAGGCTTTTTTTGACAAGGGTGAGACTCCAGCCACTCTAATTCGCCTAATGTCAGGTCAGAGAGGGAGGACTAGGACTCAAGCTGAAGGGTCCAGTGCTAGAGGTGCGCGGGGAAGAGTGAGCCCCCAGACAAACCTGGAAAGGAGACTTGGCCCGAGGTTGGCTGTTCAGGACCGACTTGGTCCTCAAGACAGGCTACCTGAGCATGTGAAAGCTCGGCTTGGACCGGCTATAAAAGCAGAAGACCCACCCCGGCGACATCGGGCTCCGCGTGACCCAAAAGACAAAGGCAAAGGCAAAATGCCTTAAAACTAGTCTCCTCAATTTTATTATTTAAATATTATTATTATTATTTTGTGGTGTGTTTTTTTTTGTTGTTTTTATTTTTTGCGTGTGATGTAATTTTGAAATTCTCGAGTTTATCGGGTTTTTTAGTTAATAAAAGACATATTTATTAGTGAATACCGTTCCTGTCTTTTTCGTTATTGCAGTGGTTGTACCCTTTTGAGGGGCTGCCTACGTATCCACAATTAGCGGAATCAAACCAAACGTAATTCGGACTTAGATTTTTGCAATTTCGAAATACACCAAGACTATTAGTTCGAGATGCGTGCGACAGTAGGATAAGTAATCCTAGCTTATTGACTTGCTTATAATTTTGAAAGTTTATTTATAATTTTTATAAACTTATATTGAAAGTAATCCTAGCTTATATTGAAAGTAATCCTAGCTTATTTTGAAACTTATATTGAAAGTAATCCTAGCTTATAATTTTTATAAACTTTTGCAAATGACATTGGGATGAGGTTTTAGGGGTAGTAGCGCTTTAGCTGGTCCAAGTTGGTTGGGTTGACGAATTCATTCCCGTCTAAGTCTGTCAGCATCACTGCTCCTCCCGGTAGGATCTTCTTTACTAGATACGGCCCAACCCAATTAGGTTTGAATTTTCCTCTTGGTCAACTGGTAGTAATGCACAAACTGATTTGAGAACCAGATCCCCTTCATTGATATTTCTGGGCCTAACTCTTTTGTTGAAGGTCTGTTGTATCCTTTTCTGCTATATTTGGATATTGTTGAGGGCCCGGGACCGCCGTTCGTCTATAAGAACTAACGAATCGTATCGGGCTTGGACCCAATTTGCTTCAGGCACTTGGTTTTCAAGTAAAATCCTGAGAGATGGTACTTCCAGCTCGACTGGTTGGACTGCTTCTATTCCGTACATCAAATAATATGGAGTTGCTCCGGTCACGGTACAAATTGACGTTCGGTATCCCCACAGGGCGAAAGGTATTTTGTCGGGCCAGTCCCGGTAATTATCAGCCATCTTTTTAAGTATGGTGACAATTGTTTTATTAGCTGTCTCTACCGCTCCATTTGTTTGGGGACGGTAAGGCGAAGATATATGCCTTTGGATTTTATATTTTGCTAGCAAAGTAGCGGTTTCAGCTTGAAAATGCGTCCTGTGGTCACTGATGAACTCGTGTGGGACCCCGTATCGGCATATAATCTTGTTTTGAATGAACTTAGCAACGTGCTTAGCATTCAAAATCCGGTATGACTCGGCTTCGACCCATTTGGTGAAATAGTCGATAGTCACCAAAATGAAACAGTGACCTCCCGTCCTTAACGATAGGATGTCTAGATGGACTTTAATGCTAGCAGAGTTCGACCTCAGGTTTGTGCCCTTAAAAGCCATCAAGGGCCGAATAGTAGCCGAGTTTTTCGCCGACAGTCCCGTAACCGAAGAAGGGCACACCGAGTCAGACAAAGAGACATTATCCCCATCTAGTATACGGGATACCTCCATATGCGAGAGTCCTAAAAATTCCCGTAATTTCCTCCTTGGGTCATGAACTGAAACGGGACAGCAGGACGAAAACACGATATGGGTATTTATAACACCAAACCCTGATAATCCTCCTACCTTTAGGGTTCCTTAATCCGAGAGGGTCTAGTCATACAGGCCCAATCCCAGTTTCTTCATCAGTACATGAATAAAGTCATCCCGAGCATTCCTATTCCTTTTCAAAGTCAAAATTTTCAGATTTTCAAAAATTCAAAAAATCCAAAAAAATTCAAAAAATTTATTCCCCAGCGTGAGTCATTTTTACCTAAATGTTGCATGCAAAACTTTATGTAACTGTACACTGGTACGACTCAAGGCTTCAGAAGCAGGCCCGCGCAACTCACTAAACTCCCCAGCGGAAAAGCCCAAAACAGCACGGGATGTACCTACATACATGTACACCCAGGACTTCGAAGGCAAGTCCGACTCCCCACGAAGCATTCAACACCAACTCAGGTATGATTTCTATCTTATGGCGGGCGAGTCCTTTCATGCGAGTCTAATGGACTATAAACGACCCGATTGGAAGTCTACCAGGTCTTAATCCTTGATTGGCCTGGTAGCTACTCTGAATTTTGCCATGTCCAAGCCTCAGTCAGAGTGGGGGCTCTGTAGACACCCACATTTGACTGACAGGTGTCTATAGAAGTTTCCGACAAACACCCGATGATGATCGGACGCAAACGTTCTTTAACATACTCGAATATGGGATCAAAATCGTTAGTATTTGGCTTGGGCTTTTTACGGAGTACAAATCTCACAAAACTAACCTCAAATCCAGGACCAGTGGGTCATTTCCAATCAAATAAGACTAATTTGGGTCAAAACCGACGTCAAGGGCAAAACCGTCTTTTAGCGACCGGGTCAAACCCCGGTCAGAGGCATTTCCGAGACATAAAAATCAGTCACGCCACTTTGAAAATCTGACTCGAAGTCAAAGACTACACAAAAATCAGCTATAAAGAGGATCAAAGCAATTAAACAACCTCGTTAGAGATAAAATTCTATCTCTAAAGAGGCCTTCCACCCGCCCAGACCCACTCGATCGAGTGGACCAGCCCACTCGGTCGAGTAGGCTCACAAAACTCGCGGAAATTGGTGTCAGACCGGGCACTCGATCGAGTGTCATGCACCACTCAATCGAGTGACTCCTTTTCTATCCAAAACCGGACATTTTTCCTATCCAATGCCGGTACTTCTTTTATCCAAAGACCGGGTATTTTCTATCCGAAGCCGGGGTATTTTCCTATAAATACCCCACCCCCTCAACATAATTGAGGACCAGATTTTTACGACAACCTTGCGATAATTCTACGACACACTTTACAACCTTACAACCCTTCATCTCTACACATAAACCGCCATAACTCATCTGCATTATCTCGACGCTCCCGTGCTTAAGCCACAGCTAGACGATCCCCGTTTCGAGAATACAAAGCATGTAGGTTGAGGGTGCCAAATTCAACCCCGTTTTCTTCCTTTTTATCTCTCCCTTTCTCTCGTTTTTCTCGTCCCTCTCTCTCGTCATCTTTTTCTTCTTCTCGTTTTTTTTTCGTTTTCTTTCGTTTCTAATAACACTGTTTTTATTACTATCTAATTAACGTAAAACATCGTGCATATATCAATTTTCTAAAACTATCTCGATTCGAATACGTTTAAGGATGAACATTGTATAAGACCCTTCTAATCCCTTTTACGAGTTGTAACAGTGGTGGAGCCCTCTCGAGGAGCCCCGCCTTAAACACTCAAGGGCATGATGGGATCGCGAATATTCCTCCTTAAACATATTCGATTCCTTTTTTAAGGTTAGAACAAAACCTGTTGATGTCAATCGAACATCACACAATCCGCAAGGATTAGTTACGATGTCGTGACGCGGAGGGAATCGATTTTCGCTCTAATCAAACAAACAAAACGTTTATTCTTAAGATGCGATATCGACTCCATAGTCGAATATTATGTCTAAAAGAAATAGTTCAATTTAAAACGTCTTATTAACATCTTTTCTAGAATTCACTCTAAATATTAGATATTGATTCCATAATCAAGCATCGAATATGACGAGTATCGAAAATTAAGTCGAGTATAAATCGTATCATATTTTTACACGACTTAGCAAAATAATCGATTTTCAAAATTAAAAGCAATTTCGAAAACAATGCTAAATTTCGAAACGAACTATTGTTCGTACAGGGGGCACTCGACCTAGTGGTATCCCAAAAAACCGGCAGAAGGATTCTAAAGAGGGCACTCGACCGAGTCTCCCCATGACTCGGCCGAGTGTCCTCATTCACGCCTCAAATCGTGATCCCTTCACATGCATTAAGCCTTGTCAAATATTTTTATGACTTCGGTCAACACGTGTCAAGTCCATCACGTGTCCTACTCTTTTCAAAACCATACATCATGTCTTTTATATCATTCTAATCTATTTACAAATCGTCCTTATCGTTACTAACTCAATTGCTTCCACTCTTGTGCTTTTTCATTGTTTGTTTTATTGTACTAAAACGAACCCCGCATGCTAAAATAACTTTGACGTTAGTTTAGATGCATTAAATCGACGTAGCAACTTATTCAAATCTTCACATGTTTAGTCAAAATACTGTTTGCATAACATTTCAACCGAATTACTAACGCGCGTATTCTAAAATCGAACGATATCTTAGTAGAGACCGCTAAGTGCGGGCGGGTTTGGGTGTTCTTTGTGAACTTCCCAACACGTACATACCCTCACCCCTTACTCAGAACCGTGGTTTCCGGATGTCCGAAACCATTGGCGCACGAGAGTCATTCAATACACGGTAACCGATAATGTCGGTATCGGTATCGCAATGCAAAGGGACGAACCCCATAAACTCTGAGATCGAAATGGGCCGTACTCTGTGCACGGCCCACCAAGATATAGAGTGGGTTTGAATGGGCCCGAACTCCCACGAAGCTCGGTGGCAACTCCAACTTCGATTTAAATTTCAATCCGAGATCCATCTTACATGAGATTCATTCGCCTCCCCAAACCCGCGCGTGGCCGCGTCGGGGTGGACCTATGTCATGTCCACAACGTATAGTTTGTATTAATTTAAGAAGCACACGCAAAGTTGGTATTTTTTTCCATGAAATAACCCGATAAATAATTCAAAGTCAAAATGTTGATCATTGTTGACTTGTTGCAAAGTAAGGATATTTCCAATTGATAGCATACTAGTTTAGGCCCCGTGCAAATGCACGACTCGTATATTGACTCATGTGTTAGAAAAGTAAATAATTTAGAATAATATAAATTTATTAAAAAAAATTAATAATTTGTGTATCGTCAAGTTTTAAATGCGCAATTTAACGAAGAACTCATTAAATTGAACTTTGTACTACAAACTTTTCTTGGTGGCTTTATTTCAAGTTTTTTTTCTTTTTTCCAAATATAGTCTATTAATGTATGCATTTAGGCGTTAAATTCTTTAACGTGAGCATGACACGTGTCCCCTCCTTTAGATGATAAAACAATCGACTTTCAATATATTATCAGTTAAAAATATACTCCCTCCGTTCCAATGAATTGTTTGTCTTTCCTTTTGACACCAAGGTTAAGGGATCCAATGAGGAAGTGACATGTGAAACAAAACTCATGAAAATGATCAAATTGCATATAAAAACATTCCTAAAATAGAAATGCAAACAATTCATTGAGACGCCCCAATATGAAATAGGCAAACAATTCATTGGGACGGAGAGAGTATAATTTGATAAAATATGAGTAAGAGATGAAAAGAAAAAAAAAAGGAATTATACGAATGCAGAGACAATTAATACGTAACTCAATTTTGATTGAATTCGGAATCTATAACGTAGTTTAAGTTAAATTAGCGTAAATTTATCCATGAATCGTTAAAATAAAATCAAATAAATTGATTTTTTAGGTTGAGATGGTTTAACACATACCGGAACCTCCACACGTTCTCCGTTACTCCTCATATTTTGTATAGACATTCCTTCCGACCCGATGAAAACTTCATACTCCCTCCTATTCAGAGCATTCCTCCCACTTTTCTTTTTGAGCTTAGTTTGATTTTCTTCTCACTTTCTTTTTTTGGAAATAATTATGATCATTCTTTATTCTTTCTTCAATTCTTTATTTTTTTCCTCCACACCTAAACCCAACACCTTTTCACTTTATATCTCACCTTTTACACTTCATACCCCACTTTCTATTCATCTCTCTTACTTTATCTCTTCCCTTATTATTATTTTACTCCCCTCCTTGGTTTCTCCCCAAAAAAATTGGGGAGGAATACTCTGAATAGGAGGGAGTACAATTTTAAACTTTTTTAATTCCAAACCAAGCTTTGAAAAATGTGTATTCACTACAAATTGAGCTACTCATGGGGTCACATCGAGTCACGTATCAAATCAACCTAATTTTCATACCACGTGACTATGGTGTTTTCAAGATGTATCCTGCCCGATATCACGTCTATACAACAAGTATATATATGTAGGAGTATATGGCGTTTACACGATAAATATATTTTCTGCTGGGGACGGTTTAACAAATACCAGAACCCCCAAACATTTACGGTTGCTCCTCATATTATGTGCGAAATTTTCTACCAACCCGATGAAAAATTCGTACAATTCTCAACCATTTTTATTTGGAACAACGTGTTTTATAAACTACAAATCGAGCTGCTCGGGAGCTCATATCGAGTATTAACCTTATTTTCATACCACGTGAGTAGGGTATCTTCCGGATGTACTCTACCTAATTTCACGTCAAACAACAAATATATAGATCGTTTTTACACAATAAACCGGTTTTCTAGTATGGGTGGTTTAAGAGTTAAGACATATTAGAAGCCCCAAATATTTTCTGATGCTTCTCTAATTTTCTGTAGACGTTCCTATCAACCCGTCGAAAACTCCATACAATTTCAAGCCATTTTTCTTTCGGATCTTGAAAATTTGAAAAAACGTGTATTATACAGTACAATACAAATTGAGCAGCTCGGGAGACCATATAGAGTATAAGTTGCTTTTACATTATAAACAAATTTCCAGATAGTAGTGATTTAACACAAACTGGAACACCTAACATTCTCTGATGCTACTCATTTTTTGTAGACATTACTACCAACCCGATGAAATTTTTGAACTATTTTCTACCATTTTTTCTCTGCCCCGAATCTATGAAAAACATGTACACACTACAAATCGAGATGTTCGCCGGATCATATCGAGTCACATTTCATACAAACGTGATTCTTATGACTAGGATATGTTCAAGATTAAGGAGACAATTTCACCTGCATCCACTCCGTACCCTCCAAAAAAAATAGATCGATAAAAATTCGAATAACGGGCGATGGATTGGGTCAGTTTCAGGTGGAGATCATCCCACCAATAATCCGTTTACCACCCATGATAGTGTCTTCGAAATATAATCTACCCAATTTTACACACAAACAACAACTATTTTACACAATAAAGTAAAGACATTTTCTGATAAGGTCGGTCAACACATACTAGAATCCCCAAACACATATTTTGTGTGGAAGTTCAACCAACCCATTAAAAATTTCGTTACACCCCGATGGTTTGAACACGCACTAAAGTACTTGTCACAGGCAGGGGGCATGGCAAAAGTCTGCGTCCGGTTAGTTCAAATTAAACATTACCTCTGCAACGTCCAAGGAAGAGGTCAGCCTGGGTTTCATAAGTAAGGCGATGCTGGGAGAGTGACGGCTGAAAGCAACTGACTCCGGCCGCAGTGGCATGTTCAAGCCATGATTCTCTAACTTGGTTTACAGAGCACACAAGAGGAAGATATGGAATGGAACGCTTTGAAGCAGAAAGTGAAGACGGGATAATGTCGAATACATTTAATGCAGGTTTGGTCTTTCGCAGTCCTATTGATCTGTGGCTCAATAGTATTCCTATATGATTAAATCAGTTTTCTGGTAGTCCATGTGTGCATGTCAAAATGGGATGATAGTGTGATACAGTTGCTCCCTTCATGGCCAGACATTTCCCTACTGTGGGTGACGGACTGGCGGACATTGATATGCCAAACCTCAGTAGGTACCATCTGGATCATCTGCTCTTTTCAAACCCATTTTCTTTGACCCTTGCACAAAAAACATCTATAGTTTTTTTTGTCCAAAAATACCCTAAGTTTTCATTTCTTCGCTTAAAAACACCAAACACAAATTCCATTAAAAAAAAATACGTAGATGTAATGTTTGTGGCATTAGGGGAAGCCAATAGACTGATAGTACGGTTTAAAAATACTCCGTAACAAGGTAGACATGAATATCATCTCAGAAGCCAAGCGTTAACAAAGATATTGCATCGAAAATCCGTCACATAGTTGATCACCAATGATACAAGTTTATAACCATATTGGCCTTAATGCTCCAACAACCATATCAAGCTTCGTAAATAAGTCTCTCCTAGGAAACAGAACATGGCTAAAAATGCTAACTTCACTCATTATTAGAAGGATGGTTAAAAAATGAACCTCTTATTAGAAGGTTACTAGTCGTAGAATTAATCTCAGAAGCCAAGCGTTAACAAAGGTATTGCATCGAAAATCCGTCACATAGTCGGATTTTCTTATATGTTAAATGCCTCATCACTGATAAATACTCGAGGAGATGTTCGAAAACTATCCAGGAAAGGAATGAGTGTATGAGATGAAAGGTGTGTAGAAAAACATTCCTTACCCTCAAACCGTTTCGATCTAGGAAACACAAGTCCCCATTCATTCATTATAAGCCTCTGTCTGAACCAAATGCTATCGAAATTAACATTTGATTATTCGAAGGCTATAACAAAACATCCCTACTAAAGACCCGTTAAAGCCCGTCTATTACACGAATTTGTTGACAAAAAAAATTGTATCCAAGACAATCCTTAGAGAACCATTCAAAATTAAATAAAAAAAAAGGTTCTCAGAAGGGAAAGCCTAAGCAACAGGAACAAATAAAACATTTGATCCCAAGTTAATGTTTGCCTCATAACTAAACCGGTATGAAACCAGACATTCAAATGGCTACTCTAAGAGGCGATTGAAAACAAGATACTGAATGAGATGAGATTTAGGCAGATTTTGTGCCAAGAAATTATTGTACTAATTTCAAGGAATCTTCCACTGACTTACTTTCATCTTGGCTCCAAGCGGCAGTCAAGTTACCATTGACGGATACTTGCTGTTGACTCGTTTATTAATGGAGCCTCCCACAATTTATCAAATGAACATCAAATCAAAATTAAGGAATACGTCAACCCAAATACTGTAAGAATAATTGGAAGATAAAGATTGGATTTTTACGCAGAGAATATAATTAATAAAACAAAACAAGAGAAGACAAGAAGAAATGTAGCTGCTTTAAATTTGAAGGAAAACTATAAAAAGTAGGCCTTCAATCGTGATTGAGTAGCAAAGATTATAGGCACCGTGCAAAAGGCCGCTAATTATAAAATACAATTACAACCCGTTGTCTGAAATGTGCCTATTTACCTTTCTACACCAACATACGATACAATTAACATCACAATCATCAAAAACAGAGGTAAGAATGATGGGATGGGTAGGGTATTGTGAGAGAGATTTGGGAAAGCTGTGATTGTGGTTGTGGCGGAGATGAAGAGCGAGGTGCGCGTTTATAACACCCAAATGTTAAAACCCTAATTTCTCAATGTCACGCCCCTATCTTGCGCGGCTGCTACTAAACTTCTCAAACGGGTCGGCTCATACGGGTTGTAGGTCAAAAAAAAATGGGTCAGGTCAAGTTTCGACATATCTAACTTTGATTGAGCACCAAGCATGAGCAAGTTTTGCACACAACGATAACGACTTGGTTGGGATGAACTCTAGTGTACGTTATGAAGATATTGAATTAGTTAGGCTAAGAACCGTTTAATTCGACTTCTAATTAGTTTGCTTCGATTTAATCGGGACGGGTAACGATTAAAAAATCGTGTTTAAATCAATTAGTAGTCCGAGTAGGGTGTTCACAAAGTGACCCGGGTTGGTAAACCGACCGGGGCACATACAGATCTGGTCTCCGGGTCGCCAAAAACTTGCTGAACAGTCCGCAATCCGGGCCGGTCCACACTTTTAAAAAACAATTAAATTTAGTGTATTTTTACAATCCGGTCCGAATTTCTTTGTTAACCAGTCCGGTCCGTGGGTTTGGATTTTTGGATTTGTCGGTACGGATTTGGATCGGTGAACACCCCAAGTCCGAGTGATCGAGGGATTAGGATTTCACGTTAAGAACTCCGGAATTGCGAAATCGAGGATTCGATAGACTAATTACTAAACTCGAAGAATTTATGAAACTCTTTAAAAGTTCGAATCATCAATTTGTTTGTTTCGTTGAGTTAGGAACTCTAGGGTTGCGAATCATGGTTCAATGTGCATTGACTCTAGGGTTGCAATTTTTTTTGTAGATTAGTTATTACCTTCGATAAATCTGTCATTGTTCATGGATCGTATAGATAACAAAAGGATAGGTAATATTATAGGATTGAACTATTTGACAACTTCGAATCGAAGTCATCCTAATCTTCTAAACTTGGCCCTTCGATGCCACGCATTGGCTCAAGTGGTTTCACCGAACAATTACAGACTTACAATTTAACACGGCCTCGAGATCCTAACGAACGACATACCTTCATCATCTTGTTTCTTCGCTGCTTGGCAAGTTTTCTGAGTTTTTTGTACCTGTACTTTTGTCGATTAACCAGCCATGAACTATAATCTTTTTCCGGCTCGCACTCGATGAAATCAGCCAATTCTGCTATATCCTTTGAGTCGACTGTAAAACACTTCATAAAAGCTTCTTCATTGCAGGTTTCCATATCTGAGATATCTGAACATTCAACTGATGTTTGACGCCTGACAAATGAGAGACGGTCCTGGTCAGAAAAATATGAGTCCCTAAAGGTAGACAGTAAATTTATTCTGTATATCGTTTTAGATAGGCCAAAAAACCAGATAACTGCCAAAAGGCTAAAGAACAGCATCACACAGAACTGTAGCCAAAAGATCCCAAAATATAAACAACAAAATCAAGGGATTCAATCCATACAACCTCAGCACTGGACTTATATTGTGATAATCCTCACCGATATAATCACCTTCGTTGGAAACATAGGCATGCCCAGAGAGTATATCCTATTCCTACCCAAGGGACAATTTCACCAAATTATCGAGATAAGCATGTTCAAGTTCAAGTTCACAGCTTCACCTTTGCAAGCCTTCTCTTGAAAAGGTCGTCTTTCTATTTTCTAAGCATCGGAAATCTAACTCCCAGGTGTTTCCAAGGAATTGGTGAAGCTCGACCTCACAAAATCAAAGGGATGGAAGAAACCAACGTAGAGGATTAACCACATCCACACGAAAAGAATGCTAAGCACATCCAGTCCCATCAACGAACTCATTAAACAATGATGCAAGTTGCAACACTAGTTTATAAAGCAGTTTTGAGGCAATATAGTGGTCTCCTTTGTGTAAGGGAGATCACGGTTTCGAATCTGGCTGTGAGAACATACTGTGACCGAGTTACAAAGGTTTTGAAGATCATTGCTACTGCATTAGGAGGTTGAAGATCACTACTCAAAAGACCATCTGATCTTACACCAAAGTTTATATCATGGCACCAAAAGTCAGTGTAGTGATCTAGCCAATAATGTTTCTCGTAAAAATTAAGCTACTGGCAATTATCAGGCTATCCTGTACAAAAAGGAACACCGTATGTAGGAAAGAAAATAGGATGCGGGATCCTTTCTATCAGAGGACAAAAGATTCAACTTTTTAGCCAAGTTTGCCTAGTGGGTTATCTAGCAATATTACACCCTTCATAATCTTGAGCAAAATATAGACTTCTGAGCAAATAAAAGTTTGGCAATGGACACATACCTCAATATAAGATGTCTTGCTTTCTGAAATTTTAAAGCCATTCTTAGGGAAGATGTTTTCTGCAGAAAACGCCGTCATCAGGAGAAAATTACGACAAAATTAACAAAAGGATAAAGCAATTCGCAATCATATGGAACAACCAATGGAACAATTAATTTTACCTTGTGTGTATCATGAGAAGTGTCACTAGGAGTAATCTCTGTAGGAGTGCTAGGGGAATTGGCTTGTGAAATTTCATGTGCGGATGACTCATACCCTGAGAATCTCATAAATTCTGAGCCACCTTCCTCGGACATAAGGGTGTTGATAAGAACGAGCATAAAAAATAAGCATCCTTTAACCAGGATATTCAACCCACTAGCCATGCTTAATGATAGAAGGCCAGCGAAATGCACAAACATTAATCTGAATTCATCATATGAAGCAAGACTTGATTTCAGGCCCCCGAGTAGAAGCTGTTGGACTTTCATCGGTAAGAGGCTCTACTCTGCAAAGCAGCTCATAATGCCAGATAGACGACTGTTACCCAAAATCTTGTGTTTACTTATTTCATCATCAGAATAGGTAGTTGCTTGCAACAATGAGCAGCTCATCAATTTTATTGTTGCTGCAAACATACACATATCCTCCAATGTCATTGCTCTGACCCTTTCCAGTAGAATTTCATTAATTTCAACACATATAATTTACCACAGAACTCATGAAGGTAAAAACATTATCCCTATGAGTTTCACCAATGATGTGGATGTTCATCTTTATGTACGATATTGCATCACTAGTCAAAATGAATGGTGTCTCATTGATTTGTGCTCTCCATGCATGGTTCATATGAACAAGAACCAAGTTAACTTGATCAAAGATATCGCATTGAAAGAGAGACAGGAAAGCTCTATGGGAAGTTTTTCCTGGTGTGTATAGCCGGTCACAAGAGCTGGCCATCCGTTTAGAGAACTTCAGCCTGTACAAATTGGTTGTATCATAAAATGTAGAAAGATTTTTTTTAATCTACTAGCTTTCGCAATCGCCTTATGTGGAAAGAGTAGGTGCCGATGACTTCAGAAACCAAAGAGATTATATGTGATTGAAAAATGACAGGACCTGACATCACCACAGGGTGTGTGATTAAGGATAATCCCACAGTTAAAGAAAGTTCAGGATAAGATTGCACATTCTTTCTCCACATAAAACTTTCGAGGAGTGTTTGAAGTGAATAGTCTCCAGAAACTGACAACAGAAAATGAGCTGCCATGACTTCGAGGACACTTTTAATCTGAAGAGAGGAGCAGATTGACTGGTTTTGACGGGTACAGGAGATAGTTTCTGCAATTGCTAAACAATCTTGGAAAGGTCTGTCAGCAAACACTTCATCCACATATACCTATAGATATAAGTCCGAATTAATTCACCTAGTACAAAACAATTTATTAGAAACTCAATAAAGCCATAGACATGTTGAGAATGACTAATTGCACCATCAAGAGTAAGTGCCAGAAAAGCAGATGTAAAATCAGACATTTAAAACAAAAATCGGAAGAGGGACATATAAAAAGTAGAGTTGTAGAATCTGAAGGTCTGGCATTTAGTTTCTAAACAGCCGAGTTAGTAGATGCACTGGGTTGAGTGTTTTCATAATAGAATATTTGAGGAGGTCTAACAGTTAACTTATCAACCTATGAGCACAAATTTGACACAAGGTACTAGGTCCCATCTATGTTAAAGTGTTACCCTGAGTTGCTATATGCCAGAAATATTGCAGGTCAGACACGGCGCTAGGACAACATGTTTTTGATCCAGATGCATGAAATTTATATTCCAGTTCCAGTTTGTCGGAGTATTATAAAACAACAATGAAAGATCAATTAACCAGGGAAGTAAAATGATGTGATGATTCACTTATAGACAACATATTTGAGTGAAGGATGGTAGAAAATCATAGAATAAATGGATGAGAGAGAGATGAGTGATGAAAAAGTACCTCAAGCATGCGTTGGACGACATGGATAGTTGATATATTGGTGTGAGAGGAAAGCAGATGAGAATACAATCTGCCAAGTAAGGCAACAACATCCTGAGATTTTTGTTTGAGTGTTTGATCATGTGGATGCAACCACGTCGCAAGACAACAGCATCTCAATAGCAAAAGTATTTCTTCTGGTGAACCCCAAATACTATTATCATCTAATAATAAGGTCAATCCCATATTTTGATCCAAGACGGCTTCATTTATGGTTAATGTTAATTTTCTGTGAAGCTGGTTAAGCAAGAAGCTTGAAAGAACAGTTGCATCTTCCAATTTGGGGTAAAGACCACCTTTTGTTACACCGCTCCAATACTTGCCTTGATTAACTCCATAACTCAGATATGAAGAGATTAGAATATAGATATTTTTGAGGATACGCTTCCGATTCTGCAGTAGATTGATTGATTCTACACCCATTTAGCATCATAAAAAATATGGACAAAAGTGAAGCATCTTAGAAAAACATGTCTTGGATGTAGGGCAACGCTCTATGGGCTATAGGATTAGGATACCATGAAATTAAACTCAGTAACTGAAAAGACTCGCAGAAGAATTGAATAAACAAAAACCCAGAAATGATGAGGCAAAGTGAAACCAAACCAGAAATCATAAATGAGGAAAGAAGAAAACATCAACCTTGGGGATGTCAATGTGAATGTGAATGTGAATGTGAATGTGGTATTTAACTTTATCGAAAAAGTATGCCCTACCCCTTTCCCGCCGAACAAGAGGACCAGAGGTTCTAGAAGGGTCAACTTCCAACGCCTCGTCGTCCGAGTCAATGGCGTCAAACGAGGGGGGGTCAGGAGAGTTACCCCCCGCTGTCCGCCGAGTGTTCTTCCTCAAACCCACCTCCCTAGAGGAGGAGGCAAAATTCGTCCCTTCCCCCTTCTTTGATGGGTCAGTGAAGGGTAGAATCCTCTCACGAGTTCTAGACATTTTACAAGAAGTGGAAGACAAAGGTCTGACCTAGGATCGCCTGTCAGTGCGGTAAAAGCCCGAAGAGGGAATCTCCCAGAGAAAGGGGGGTACAAAGTGGGGAACGATTCGTCAAACACCCAAGGGTTTTGCAGAAAGAGAGGACAGAAAGATTTCAAGAAAAGAAAGATTGGAGAAGGGAAAAGAAGAAGAATGTGCAACTGATTGCTTTTATAGGAAGAAGGGCATGCAAAGAGTCGCCAAAATCTCAGGAGGCCACCCAAAGACCACTGCCCACGCGTCACTTCCTAAGAAGTCAGCCCAGTGCGGTTTCCCAAGAATAACCTCGAAAGGACCAAAAAGTGTCAAGGGATTGATCACCCTATGACGTCCCCTCTTCACTTCAAACAAAAAGTAATAAACACATATTAAAAATACAATACACAAACACATCGCCTGAATTTCATTCCATTAAACCTTAAAAGGAAAAAGTTACATTCAGTGCTCAACAAGGAAAGAAAATATACAAGGGCCTAGAAATTCCGGCCCAACAAGCAAACGCCCTGCTACGCAGGCCTAGTCATCATCCCAATCAGGGGAAGGGTCCCCAGGGCTGCCTGGGCCCCCAAAGTCCGAACCTCAATCCCAGTCTGGGGAGTCTTGGAAAGGGTCATCAGGGATCCCATCCTCATCCCTGTCACTTAGACAACCAAGGCCTCCGCTGTCGTCAGAATCTTGGCTGCTGTCCTCCCAGTCCCTGCCAAAGGGAACGACCTGGGATTCGTCGCAGGTGCGACAACCTGTCTTCTTCACAGGCGAGGAGGGGCCTGACGCCAAAGAGGAGTCAGTATCGGAGAGGTTGGGATCAAATTGTTCAGGGTGCAGCCACGGAAAACACTCGTGGCATCCCCTGTCAAAGCAGCCTCCCCCCTGGGGGCAACGCCTGAATCTAGGCGCAGCAGGGGGTGAGGACCTTTTGAGACGTTTATTCGCCCTGGTAGGAGCCTTCTTGCCTTTCCGGCGAGAACGAAGCCGTGAACGGCGACTACGGCGAACAGCTCGATAAGCAGCTCGAGCATACTGAAGCCTCCAAAACCCTCTATAAACAAAAGTAACATATCGAACTCCACGGCGAGTAACGGATTTTCTGATCCAAACCATGACTAAAGACAAAGAAAAGAAGGTTGGAGATGGATCGTGAAAATAATGAAGGAGGATACAATTTATACAAAAAACAGAAGCAGGGCATTAATGGTGCCCCAACCACTTCTGCAAAGAAGAGAGCCAATCATCATGCTGGCACACTGCTCGAAAATCCACTGTGCAAAGAGGAACAATCATAAAAGAGGACGTTTGAACTCTCTGCATACCCAGAGAAATTAAAGCATGTTCCCTCGGGAATACGCGGCGCATTTAATGCAAGAGTGTTGAAGAAGTCAACCTCCCGCCGTCCCAGAACAAGACGTCGCCTGCCGAGCAGGAGCCCCGCTCCCCCTCAGCCGGCGAGGGCCAATTGATGGGGGTCGGTTGCCTACCCCTGGCCGCCTGCCAGTCGGGCCCCAGGGCGACCAATCCCAGGAAAAGAAAAGGCCTGCCCAACAGACCTTCCATCAATTTCATTGAAACCTCCAAGTGAGTGGCCTCAATCCCTTAGCCGCCTGGCACAGCCTGGCCGCCTGCCAAGCAGGGCGAACCAGGCCTCCTGCCTGCTTCCAGGGCGCTCCCGCCTAAGCAGGACCAGAGGAGGACCGAGGACCCATCCGTCATTTTGCCTAAGGTAAGGGGAAATGAGTGGACAAGGTGAGTCCACGTGTTGCACAAGCATCCACCCATTTCCCTCTTCTTCTTTCTCTTTTCCTCTCTCTTGTGGGAAGGTATAAATACTTTCCCATTTCTCACATGAGAGGGGTTGGATTTTCTCTCTCTAGACCCTTACTCCCAAAAAACGCCACCTAGCTCCTCACGAACTAGGTCTCTCAAGGCATTCCACGGGCTGACTTAGGCATCGGAGAGGGTTCCCTCGGACAACCTCCGAGGCCCTGTGCGTTTATTGTGCAGGGAGCAGGCCAACTCCGCTGGGAAGGTCCGATCCAGGGAGTGAGACGAAGGAGAGGTTCAAAGAAGTCAATCGATCAATTGTTCACCAGTGATTCAATCATATAGCCCGGATCCAAGGCCGGGTGAATTGTTTCCGTGACCGGAACAATTTTTTTTTTGTCCAGTTTTTTTATCATGGCCAGCTCTTTTATTTTGGCCTTTTGCTTTTTTTTGGCTGGTCAGACTAACACCTGAGGTAGGGATCGGTTAGTCTTATTGGATGGGTGTTTGTTGTGGGAAATGGGCTTGCCTTCCGTCTTTAACCCAAACTAGGAGATTACCTAGATTTGTCATAGGATTCGATACCGCTCCTGCTAAGGGTAGTTATGTGGCTTTCTATACCAGACACGGAATAGGTAAAAGGAAAATACGGGTCTCATTTCCTGCAGTCATTATAGATGTGCCTATAATAGTCACGTGCGTGTGCTCACAGTGTATGATGGTGTTCATCATGTTCTCGGAAACACATAAGGAAAGTATATATGAGAAATAGACAAGCTGATTTTATTGAATTTTGAAAAAGAGGACAGAATACAATTGACTCTGACTCTGACTTCGAAGTTGAAATAAATAGTATATCCTAGACTCGGACTCAGACTTGGACTTAAATCAAATCCTGACTCTTGGATGCATGAGAGGTAGATTGGATGCTTTGGTCATCGGGCCATGTATAGTCCATGAGGGGCTTTGCAAGTGACAATGTCTCCAAAATGGGAGTCTTCCCGGCATCGAGGAAGTCTTGAATGAGGTGTTTCAGTTTTCAGCACTGTTCTGTATCGTGTCCCCTCCCTCTATGGAATTTGCAGTAATGGTCGTCGTTCCATGCTTTGGAGCGTTTTTCCAAAGGTGGGTCGGCTGTTGGGCCTATAGGTAGTATTAGGCCCTTCGGAACTAACCTCTGGAAAGCGACGGTGTAGGACATATCCAAGTGGGTAAATGTCCTTTCCTTTGACTGGTTCTTGATTTTTGGAGAGGTGACTTGAGGGTTACCTCTCTCGGTCTTGCCATCTTGAGGGTATCAGACAGTTTCGTAAGAGTGTTCACCTTTCAAATGGCTCGGTTGGGTGATTGGCTGTCTTACCCGCTCTAGTTGTGTTAGACGTGCTCGGGTTCTTATAAGGTCTTCTTCGATGATGGTTACCCTGGAACTTAGGTTATCTAGGACGGTATTGATTTTCGAGAAGATATTGTTAATGGAGCAAGATAGCATAAGCATACTCCCCTGGATATCCCCTTTCTCGGCGGCACGGGATTTGTTATGGTTTGGTAGTATCTCGTTCATAGGGTCCCTGTTCGGAAGAAACGACAGGTGTTAGAACTCGCCTAAACTCGGTTTTGCGCAAATGCAAGAGAGAGAGTCAAACTAGGTACGGCCCGGGGGCGGGAATGACTAAGATTCTATGACCGGGCTACTTAAATGTTAATCCAGACAAAGTAACGACTGTGACCTAGACTCGACCACGAGACTCGAGTTGTACAAGGATAAGTCCGAAAATGGGGCGACCGTATTTTACCGTGCCGCGTGGTTGGACCAACCGTGGTGACCTAACCCTAGGTGACCCGAGTATTCGTAGCGTGGGTACGACTCGAAGAAGGCATCATAAGGACGCCGGTGTAGGATGAACGTAGGGTACTCTCTAGAGTAATCGTGGCTGACTGCTCGGGTGGAGGACAGCCCCCTGAGTAAGGCTAGAGACTCAGATGGTGTGACATCTAAGTGACTCGAAAGTGGGGTACGTGAGACAACACGTGCAAGACATGATCCTTAGAGCAACCGCGATTGATCGCTCTGCTGAAGGGTAACCCCCGACTGGGACTGAAGACTTTGTTAAGACTCGAGTGAGTGACCCTTAGACGTAAGGACCGTGAACCTTTTGTTATAGGGCTATGCCTCGTAAAAGGTTGACTCGGAAAAGACACCTAGACAGGTGACTTGTGAAAAGGTGGGCCTCCCTTAGGATCCAGCTGTGTGGGCTGGGCCCTGTTTGAAAGGAGGTTTATGTGAGACATTCCTCGACTTTAGACTCGATTGTGTTAATGGGCCAACCTTTGTAGGAGTATGTCCTACGTAGGTGGGCCTTGCCTCAGTAAAATAAGGCGGACTAGGATAGGGGAAAATCCGTGATGTAAGATCGACGGAGTTTCGACGCTAGAGACTTCAATGACTTATGACACGACCCGACACTGCTAAATACGGGAAGTCCTAAGAAGAGAAAGTTTTGAAACATGGTATTTTTGAAAAGGCCCGAAAAAAAAATCGGGGAGAACCGGCCCGTTTTCGAGGAAAAACGGAAAAGATGGGCCGGGTGACGGTTTTGAAAATTTCGAAAATAATTTCGAGTTTTGAATTGGGCATAATACCGGCTAGAAAAAGGCTATTTTGAGTAAAATCATAAGTCCTAAGTTCGGTATATGTCCGGGGTTTTGAAATTGGATATTTTGAAAAGGATGCAAATTTTGAAAAAATGACGGTTTTTGAAAAGGATGTGGATCAAGTAGCACGTAGTCATGGAAACGGTATAATGACACCATGTATGCTCTTAAGCTAAGTCTCGGTCAGTCTATAAGGGTCTATACCAGTGTACATAGTCTATCGAGAATCGGAGCGGACTCCCTAACTCGAGTTGAGATTAGGACATGCCGTAAAACCCATACGAATCGGCTAATGGACACCTTTGACATAACCAATTTGGACTATATCAATGGTATAGTCGGACGTCGGTCACCAGTACCGGCCCGGGAAAAATGGGGTTATGCATGAACCGTAAAACTAAAACGCGTATTGTACTAGTCAGACGATTTCTATTCGAGTCTCACCCTGAAGGATACCGAAGGTTATTAACGCATCAGTAAATCCCCAGCGGAGTCGCCAAATTGTGGACGTGACATAGGTCCACCCCGACGCGGCCACGCGCGGGTTTGGGGAGGCGAATGAATCTCCATATGAGATGGTCAAATTGAAATTTAAATCGAAGTTGGAGTCGCCACCGAATTTTATGGTTATTCGGAACCGTTCGAGCCCACTCTATGTCGTAGTGGGCCGTGTACAAAATACGGCCCATTTCCGATGTCAGAGTTTATTGGGCTCGTCCCTTTGCAGTTCGATACAGATGCCGACATGAGCGGTTAATCGTATATTGAATGACTCTCGTTGCCAATGGTTTCAGACATCCGGAAACCACGGTTCTGAGTAAGGGGTGAGGGTACGTGTTGGGAAGTTCACTAAGAACACCCAACCCCGCCCGCACATTAGCGGCCTCTACTAGGATATCGAATGATTTTTTAATACGCGCGTTAGTAATACGATGAATGATATGCAAACATTGTTTTCCTAAGCATGTGAGGAATTGAACGGGTTGCTAAGTCGGTTTAATGCATGAAAATTAACGTCAAAGTTGAATTTAGCATGTGAGATTTGTTTTAGTATAATAAAACAAACGATAAAAGAAGAATGAATTTGCTACAAAGGATGAACAAACGAGTTAGTATCGATTTGTAAATAATAATATAGCAAAAAAAAAATATATGAGATCGAGAAAATAAATATTAATCGAAATCTGAAAAATATTGTTAAAACGCTGTTTTGTATAAAAAACGAAGTTCGAAAAAAAATAAAAAAGGAAAGAGAAAGGCGCGCCAAGGCAGTCGGCCGCGCGGCTCGCCCGGGACGCCGGCGAGTCGCGTGTCGGGCTGGTTCCGAGAGCGGTTTTTTGAAAACTCGATGATTAAATCGCGTACGAATATTGTATGATCCGTACTCGAGTTAATATTTTCGATATTCGTTATATTCGATAGTTGACTACGAAATCAATATCAAATACTTGGAATAGTTTTAGAAAAGGTGCAAGTTTTAGAAATCGTTTCGTAGAATAAATAATAAAACGAACGAAAAAAGTTTAAAAAAAGGTCCCGGGTTTCAGGCCCGTGCGCGAGCCGCCTGGGCGTGGCGCGACTCGCGTACGGGTCTGTCCGACTTTTAATTTTTGTTCGAAATTGCTAATTTTGATGAATTGCGTACAAAATATGAATTAATTTGTATTCGATTCATGTTTTCGATATTCGTCGTATCCGATATTCGATTATGAAATCGATATCGAATATTCGGAATAAATTTAAAAAGGTTTTGTAAAATTGTTTGAAAAAAAGGAATTTGAACGAAAAAAAGATGTAACGATTTTAAACATCGTCGAGATCTTAATATAATTCTTTTTGATACGATACTCGATTATAGAAAATCGATATCATATTTTTAAGAATGTTTGTTATGAAAATAGTTTTTTGTTAATATCGATATTAGAAATAAAATAAAAAAAAAGACGATGCTTGACCCGTAAAAAGAAAGCGGACGACGAGGAGGAGAAGAGAAGAAATGGAGAAATCGGGTTTAGTACACCCTCAACCTACATGCTTCGGTTTACTCGGATCGGGGCTCGTCGGGACGTGGCTTGGGCACGGGAGCGTCGAGTGATGTCAGTCGGGTTAGGGTGGCTTGGTGAAGGTGACGGGTGAAGGGTGTCGGGTATCGGGACCGGTTTCCTTCGGGTTTTGGACGCACTATCGGTTTCTCGATGTTTAAGGTTGATGCTTTTCAGGAATTATGTATGTCGGAATGACAGAAAGTTGACGTGTATGTTGCTAATAATTGATGTGTCTCAGGAATTCTGTGTGTTGGGGATTGTATGAATTAATTGTGTGTAAATTGTGTTGTGCAAGGGGCTATTTATAGGGAATTCCCGACCTTGGCTAGGAGAGTTTAAACTACCGCTTAGGATAGGAAACGTAGGAGTTTGAGAAGCATGAGAATTCCGTTTTCTTGGCAAAGAAGAAAGGCATCTCGGCTGGTTGTGTGCTACTTGGCCGAGTATTTGCACTCGGTTGAGTGTTTGAATCGGTTTTCGGATAGGATTCCTACTTGAGATCGAATTCTACCTTTAACGGAATTGTTTAATATTTGTGTAGCTGATTTTTGTGGAGTTTGAGTCCGAATTGGACACGTGAGACGTCACGGTCGGTCCACAAGTCTCGGGAAATATCTTTGACCGGGTTTTGACTCGTTCGCTAAAAGACGGTTTTACCCCTGGTGTCGGATTCGACCCAAATTAGTCTCATTTGACTTGAAACGACCCACTGGGCCTGGTTTTGAGGTTGGTTCTGTGAGATTTGTACTCCTTAAAAAGCTCAAGCTAAATATCTATGATTTCGAGCCCATTTTCGAGTACGTTAAAGCATGTTTGCGTCCGATCATCATCGGGTGTTTGTCGGAAACCGCTATAGACACCTGGCGGTCAAAATGTGGGTGTCTACATCGGGTGTTTGTCGGAAACTACTATAGACACCTGGCAGACAAATGTGGGTGTCTACATACGTAATCTCATTTTAATACGAACTACGTCTTCATTAACCTCGCTTTGTTATGGGTGGCCGGCTACCTGTTGAACCTCCCCTTTTCAACTCTTCCTCTCACTATTCTTCTTTTAATTCACCTTACGTGTTCAATTTCGGGCATTGATAAAAAAAAAATTTTCCGAAAATTCATCTTCTGTTTGTTTTTCAATTAGCCTTATAGAAGCTATGAAAAAAAAATGTTTTTATTGTAATTTTGTTTTTCACGATAACTGCAACGGACTAATAAAACTCTAGAAAGTTACAACAAGTCACTATGACCGGTAATAGCAAGTCATAATTTCATTCATAGCAAAGCGAGATTAATGAATGCGTAGTTCATATTAAAATGAGATTACGTATAATTTGAATTACTTTAAGAAGTATACACATAGTTGGTATTATTCACATGAAATAACTCATATTTATAACATGTATGAGACAGTGCATTATGTAGCCAAAGTTTTTCTTCTTATTTGTCAATGTATTTTTAAAGCTAATACAACCCGTTCATTATATTGCACAAAACTAAATAAAAACAAATAATGCTAACTTCCCTAAACTACAAGGTCTCAAATCAGGAAAGATTACAACTAAATCATCTCAAATGTGAAACAAATGCAAGCATGGAATCACACGACATATCCTAGCCAAATTTATGTGATTCTTTTAGTGTAATCGAAGAAGGGGTCAAGTCTCCAAGATCACGACATATCTTCCTTTGGAGATATGTAATCGTTGATTAAATGGAAAAGAAATCAATCGACATAATATTCTAATCATGGTAATGAATCCTATGCTGATATTGTGAGATTGTAGTGATTGTGAGGCTATGTTGAGTAGCAAAGTTGGACCCTGAGTGATGGAGTATGTATAAATAATCACTTGTAATTTTATAAACTAGAGTATAGCCTTTGGAGATAGTAGACGATCAAGATCAAGATTTAAGATCAACAAAAACGCTCACTCCACATTACTCCCTATTATTCTTCCTAATTGCAATGTCGTCCCTTCAACTCATAAAATCATTGCTCATGATGTTTGTATTCATCGGTATGTGTCACGTTTTTTCTTTTTTGTCATCCAACTCAAGGTTTTTGCCATTATGAAAAGTCGTTTCTATTAGCCTTGTAATGCTGATGAATGGAATGTTAAACTCTACCTACCTTGTTTAGAAATTGTCGTTTTAAAAAGGTTTTTACCAAACATTATTGAAACCCTCATTTTCTTTTGAAATATTATTGAAATAAGTATCGAACTCAAGTATCGTCTATGTTATTAATCTCGTCATTCACCAAAGTATCAGACTCAAGTTTTTGCCATTTACGCTTCTAATTGATCTTGATGGGTTTGAACCTCAGCATTTGACTGACCAAGTAATTTGGAAATTCTACTTTTTTTTGACTAATTACGTCGTCATAACTGAGTTAAATGATGAATGAGATTATTATGTTGTTGAACATACAGGAAGCTTGACAGCATACGGAGAAGCACAAAGATTTCCCGGACCGATATGCAATCCAGACATTTCACTAATTGATGTCAAGTGCACCAAAGAAATTTGCGTTCATCAATGCTCCGGATTAAGTGGGCCCAAAATCGATGGTACTTGTTACGGGAACAATCATTGTTGTTGTGGAAATTTTACTACTCCATTCTAACGCTGCTCAATACTCCGTAGTATTTAAAAAAGAATGATTTGATAATTAAAAATTAAGATTTATTACAAATTTTTGTATGAAACGGTCAAGCGTCGAAAGTCAACGTTTAATCAATAGGTCGATTTTTTTTAAAATAAAAAAACATTGACTGGTCGGTCAAACTTCAAACGTTGAAGGGAGACGTTTGGGCTGTTTTTAATTTTTTTTTTTTTAAAAAAAAGAAACCGTTCATTATATTATTATTAACCACTCTAATTACGTTAAAAAATTTACAGAAATGAAAAACAACTCTGAAAACTACTATCCTACGGCGTAATACCTATGAGGAGGCGAAACTATCATCAATTACACCGGCATTGTATTTGTAATCCCCTATAAATTCTAACGCAATACAGTGGCGGAAACACTGTAGATTTGGGATTAAAACACAATGATGTTCTAAATTTTACAAAAAGAACGGTCAGTCAATACAAAGACCACTTTTTACAAAAGGGCTAAAAATAAAAATTCTCCAAATAGGTTTATCAATCCAAAAATTCATATAATTGAAGTAGAGTAGGATCCATGCTACTCGCTAGCTCACACCAAAACCCAGCAGCAAAATACCTGTCATGTTAAAAACATAACAGCCACAATTCAGTGGGGAGTAACGACGACGTTCTCCCAGCCATATTACATGACATTAAAGTATAATTACTATTATATCAAAATAGTTCCAAATGGAAAACGTTTAAAACGATATAGTAAAATAATTCAAAATGCTTGCTAACCTGCAAGTCAAATCAACCAGTAATAATAATGGCGTTATGGATATGAATCAGTGCAACAAAATAGACTTTCACTAGGAGAATACTAAAAACTAGTTTCGAGAACTTAGTTCAAACAAATCAAACTTCGATCTCTAATCTAGGCAACTCAACCATAATAGGACGGCGACTTATAAATGCGAGGTCCTAGCTTAAGTAAATATGCACACCCCTCCTGGAACACCAAGTGTGCCCAGTTCAACCCGACGGCGTCTTACATGCGAGGTACGAGCTTAAGGTCAAAATGAACATACACTCCTGGACAAGAACATGCCCAGTTCAACAACCAATGCATCCCGCTCGGATACACTAGCCTTATAGCTGATGGCAAAACGTATACTCTAGACTGTATTCCTCTACCCGTACACTTCTCTTATTCCATAACTCCAAAACAAAGCCATTATCGAAATTTAATAGGAATATATTTGTTCTTAAAAGAGGAAACTTTATAAATATAGAACTTTTCTTAAAATAATAACTTTCCAAAAGTAGGTACTATTATAAATAGAAAAAGATTAAAATAGGAGTTATATAAAATAGTTAATATTAGGCCTCGAGACGTAAACATTATATTTATTATAGAAATGTATAATTCATGATTAAAAGTCAACTAAAGTCAAAATTATAATTATTTTCAAAAAGATTGAAGTTTAAGTAATTAAAAGTATTTAAATAACAAATTGACAGATTTTCCAAAATTGCACTGTCTTACTATAAAATTCGTAATTAAATCATTAAAAATCATAACAAAGTAAGATCAGTGGGGTTGAAAACTTTAGAAATTTAGTTACAACTTTTATTTCAGGAGAAAATCCAAAATCGAAATAAAACATGGATCTTTGTTCGTATGTTTACAAACTGTCAGAACTAGACTCTCGATTGTATTTCTTTAATAAAACACATTTAAAAATTAATTTTTAAATAAAATCCAATTGGAAACATTAAGTAGACTCTTCATAGTTTATGTACGTAAATTACCAAGATTAAATAAAAAAGATTAACATATGTTTCAATTTAGATCTTATCACAACTGACAGAATCACGGATTAATTTGACACCTGTTCATAAACAATTTATTGTGACCAAACCACTTGGAATTATTTTACGAAATTAAATAGGAATAAATTAGACGATAAATAAATAGTAGTCTCTTTTCAAAGTTTTCTGAAATAAAGTCTTTAAAATAGATTATTAATTCGCACAAAAATACTATCAGACTAGTTGAAAAGCCCGTGCGATGCACGAGCCGATTTTTAATCATGTTGATAATGACATCAAGTTATTATGCATAATAGTAAACGAATATTATCCACATACGTGAATGTATTTCTAGGTAGATATTATTTGCGGTAAATGTCAAATTAAATTATAGGCGTACATTATAGTTAGAAAGATTAATTAAAGTACCTCTCACACAAGTACATCTTCAACTACATATTCGTACCATTATTCATTTATATTTATATGGAATATTTATTTGTTACGAGTACTCTATAAGTTTTGCATTCAACAATATTATCTACGTATTATTATTATTATTATTATTTTGCAAAAAAGTTATCATTTCATTCATATGAGAAAGAAATAACAATGTTGCAAAAATGCTATCACACTATACAACTCAATTTGAAGCTATTTTGTCTAATATCCTAAAGTACTTAGGATGTCCCTTTTTACACAAAAATCTAGTATGAACTTGAGGTTCGCCAATATAGCATCCGGGTGTGACTTTGTTAATGAAGAGACGCTTATTTCTTTCTTTCCAAATAAGACTAACTGCAGCAGCTGTACTGATTCTTAACCAAATATTCTTCCAGTGCTTCTGGTTTCTAGGGCTGTTCATCCATTCAATTGCTAGATTGAATTATATTATTATTATTATTATTATTATTATTATTATTTTTTTTTTTTGCAAGAAAAAAGGTATGCCTCATTATATTAAAAATAAGACGGAATCTTACAAAAAAAGTATACCCCCTATTGCTCCTATTCTATCATCCTTCGGACTCTTATATCAATTCCACTACTTTGAAGTCGTATGAAAACTGAGAATTTTATCTGACCTACAATACTAAGAATGGAACTATTTCGATTCTGAAAAGTCCTTCTATTTCTCTCATTCCATAGCCAGTAAACCGTTGCAGCTAAACTACTGCAATACATAACACTCTTCCAATGCTTCCTATGCCCTCTTGCTGAGATCCATCGCAATTCTGTGTTGAGATCCATGCTTCTACCCGTGATTTGCATCCAACATAAGAGATTTTGCCATACCTGTCGTGAAAACATACACTCAAAGAAAATATGTGCAGCAGTTTCTTGCTTCGCCTGACATAAATTGCATCTAGATGCCAAAGAAAGACCCCTCATTTGCATTTTAACCTGGGTTGCCAGAGCATTCTGTCCTGCCAAAGCCACTATCATCCTGTGTTTAGGAGTAACAGAGCTGTTGAGCATGTACTTCATCCAAGGGCAGTTACGCCCCTTTGGTCTGAACCACTCGTAAGCCTTCGCTATGCTATATTTCCCCTTATGAGACCAACTAAGAACCAAATCCTTCGCTGCATCATGCCCCTCAGTACCAGCTAAGATATCATCTCTAATCCTCAACATGCTATTAAAAGATGCGGTATATCTCTCCTTCTTCTGAATGAGCCATATATTCTGCTCCTGAATTATATAATTCCTATGCCAATCAGCCCAAATACCTTTAGCATTTGTGAGAAGAAGCCATAGCCAGTTCCCTATCATAGCCTTATTCCAGCTCAGCAGGCATTTAACATTAAACCCTCCTTCCGTAATAGGCTTGCAAATACCTGCCCAACTCTTGTATACCATCCTCGTGTCATCACTACCAGACCAGAAAAATCTCATCCGTAGCTGATCTATCCTTTTATGGACATTAACAGGAAAAATTGTGTTTGCACACCAGTAACTATGTAAGCCAAAAATCACAGCATTTAACAGCTGTAGTCGACCCGCGTAAGTTAGCCAGTGGGAAGACCACTTAGCAATCCTTGCCTGTATGTTATAAATCAACCTAGAGAAATGCTCCCTGGTATTGTTAACAGAGTTTAAAGGCAACCCAAGATACTTACATGGGAACTTCCCTTTCTGATATCCAGTTTGATGAAGAATAAGTTCCTGTACTGTATTAAGCACCCCTCCAAAAAATATAATAGTCTTATCTTTATTTGTTTTTAACCCTGATTCTTCCGCAAACCTGCCCATAACATTAGTTACAGCAGCTACAGAAGGACTGCCACCTCTTGTGAAAATAACCAAATCATCTGCAAATATCATATGATTCAACCCAATCTTGCAACATTTAGGATGATAGGAAACTGAGGGAATTTTATTCATTTGCCTGAGTCTTCGAGATAGCACTTCCATACTAAGTACAAATAGATAGGGGGAGAGAGGATCCCCTTGTCTAATACCACTTCGTCCTTTAAAAAATCCATGAGCAGTCCCATTCACCTTAATAGAGAACCACGACCCTTGTATACATTCCATTACCCACTTCACATAGGTATCCGGAAAATTCAGTCCTTGTAACATTGATTTAATGAAAGACCATTGTAGTGAATCGAATGCCTTTCTTAAATCAATTTTCATAAGGCACCGAGGAGTAATATATTTCCTATCATAATGTTTAATCAATGCTTGAGACAACGAGATATTCTCATGAATGCTTCTTCCTTTTACAAAGGCAGCCTGTTCAAAACCAATGATACTCTCCAAGACCTCCTGAATTCTAAGAGCCAAAATCTTACTAATAGTCTTATAAAATACGGAGCAGCAAGATATAGGCCGAAAATCCATAATAGATTGACAATCCTCCTTCTTAGGAATGAGGGTAATCAATGTTGCATTTGCTTGTTTGATCCATTTCTTCTTCTGAAAAAATTCTCTAATAGCAGTACAATAATCCTCCTTGATATATTGCCATGATGCCTTAAAAAATTCTGAGGAAAAACCATCCGGCCCAGGGCTTTTATCTGAGCCAATTGAGTAGACCACCCTCCTAATTTCTTCATCCGTAGGAATTGCAGTAATCTTTTGCCAATCCCCCACATCCAACTTTGGCCCCTTCCCTAAAAACCAATTATTAATAGGCTGAACTATGTAATCCGTACCCAGCAACTCCTCATAATACTCCACAAAAGCTTGAGCCACTCCTCCTAATCCTTCTCTAATCTTGCCTTTATTATCTTGTATTACCCCTATAACTTGTTGGTGTCTTCTTTCCTTAATTTTTGCATAGAAATAGCTTGTAGATTCATCTCCAAGTTTAATATTCTCAACCTTGGCTCTTTGTTGTAGTATACTCAATTCCGCAGAAGTGAGCATTCTATACGTCTCCAATAATTCCCTTTCCTCCTCCATTAATATTTGTGAGAATGGGGATATCTGTAAATTCTGTTGACTGGCTGCTAATTGATTTTTCACTTCTTTAATCCTCGATCCAATACTAGAATATCTATCTTTATGCATCTGTTTTAATGCTCTTTTAACATTCTTTAATTTAGCAAAAATCTTGTAGCCTTCAGTACCCCTTACAGGATAATCCCAAGCATTCTGGACCACTGAATGATAATTCGGATCCTTGACCCAACAATTTAAGAAACTAAACCTCCTCTTCTTTCCCTCTCCAAGCTGTAGGGTGACCAGCACCGGAGAATGATCAGAAATACCCGGAGTTAAATAGGTCACAAAAGACTCTGGCAACGAACTAATCCAGCAAGTGTTAACAAGAGCTCTATCCAATCTAGACCATACCCTAGCTTCTGGGTTTTGTTTATTCGACCAGGTGAATTCACACCCCTGCCCAGTAAGTTCACTCAATCCTATATCAGTAATACAGTTATTAAATGCATCCATATCTCCCTCATCTGGTAACAATCCTCCTACCTTCTCTTCATAACTCCTTACAATGTTAAAATCACCCATAACAACCCAACTACTACCAATAACCTGCATATTCCTCAAGTTCTTCCAAAGATCTTCCCTCCCTTCTCCATCATTAACCCCATATACTACAGTCATGTATATCTTCAGGCCTGAAGCAAAATGATGTACCTGACAATGAATATATTGAGCATGTGAAGAGAGGACATCCACCTGAACCAGGCTAGGCTTCCAAAGTAGCCAAATCCTACCATTATAATGGTACTTATAATTACAAACAACCCTAAACCCTGCAAAATTCTTCTTTATTATTTATAGTGCTCGTTCTTCTTTGATCCTGGTTTCCAGCAAACCCAAAGCATCTATACCCCTACTAGTAACAAAATTTTGTACTTCAAGCTGCTTTAAATCGTCGTTCCCTCCCCTTATATTCCAGGTTGCAATCTTCATATATCAGGGGGTATGTTCTGCTCACCAGGAGCAACCGAGTCCTCCTCTAAATCCTCAAATTGTTTCTGAAGCAGTGCAAATCTGTTAGAGAGCTGCACTTGCTCCATTTTCACCTCCTTCTCCATATGCAACTGACCTGCACCCTTCAGTTCTGCTCTCACTATAGGTGTGAAAACCTGCTGAGCATTCCCTGCAATTTCCTTCAGTACAACACAGTCATCCTGTGTCCCATTAATCCCCCCCCTTCCCTCTGTACTCCCGGAAATCAAGTTGGAGCCCCTCCCTCCACCTGATCCCGTAAAAGCCAGATTGGGATTCAGCTTTATTTTTTTCTCTATTCCACTTGCACTCCCGGAGATCAAATTGGGGTCCGGGACTTTAACCCTCCCTAATCCATCTGATCCCGTAGAAGGCAAGCTAGAATCCAGGTCTCCTCCACGAGCCTCAGGGCGCCTTGATTCAGGTGTTGTAGAATTGGGCCTTTTCCCCTCTTTTATTTCCACCTTCTTGTCCGTTTCCTTAACAGGAGTGTAACACACACCCTGCTGTTTTGTCTCCTTTTTACAAGCATTCTTTGTGTGTCCCAATTTCCCACAGCTATCACAATAGTACGGGATCCATTCATAATCAACCCGTTGAACTGTTTTCCCCGTAAGAGGAACATTGATGGTTACAGTTTCAGGCAATTCCTGCGACACATCCACTTCCACAAGCACCCTTGCAAACGAAAGTCGTTCCTTAAACGTTGTGGTAACATCTGCAAACATAGGCCGGCCTATTTTGCTCGCCATCTTGCTCAGCACCACTTCTGTCCAGAGGTATGGATCCAAGTCCGGGAATAAAACCCATATTGGAACCACAGAAATCTTCTCCATCTCCTGAGAGAAGTAAGGACTCCATTGTTTCAAGATTAAAGCATTTTGTCCCACTCTCCATGGACCTCCTTTCAAGACCGTTTCCATAGCTTCCTTGCTCCCAAACCTGAAGGCAAACCACCCCTTCTTGAAGTATTTCACATCAAGCTGAGAAACATGATTCCAAAATTTTGTGACAAATTCCATCATCCTCTTCGCAGTAGGGCGAGCTCCAATCACATTACCCATCAAATGTATTTCCAATTTTTCAATTCATCCTTAAAATCATCAGTGTCGATGCATACCTCCTCTGCCGATGCACTATAATCGTCAAAGTATAATCGTCAAAGTATAATCCGATGCACTATAATCGTCAAAGATGTTCCTGGTAGCCGGCTGTTCTGTTGCTACCGTGCTAGAACCCGGTTGTTCCGTCGCTTCTAGCTCCAAAACTATGGTAGCCGGTTGTTTCGTCGCTACCACTCTTCGTAAAGTAGCCGGTTGTTCTGTCGCTACTGATTGCAAAAGTACAGTACCGCCATTGTTATCCCTCTTTTCAACTTCTATGTCCTTCAATTTCTCCTTTCCTGAGGAGTTATCCCCTCGGAAATTTCGAATTGATTGCATTGCTTGATTAATTAGATCATTCACTAACGGAGTGCCCTGTTTTTTCCCCTGATCTTGAGCCTGTAACTCGTCTTCTTCCTCAACATTAACCATTCCGGTACCCTTCGCCTCAGTACGATCGTGTGTTTCCGATTCTCGACGTTTTCGCGGCCTCCCTCGACCCCGTCCCGTGCCTGCCGTCGATTTCTGCATCAGGTTGTTAGTTTCTTGTAGAGAAAACTTTCTCTAGAGAGAGAGTAGAGAGAATTATTATTATTTATTATTATTATTATTATTATTATTATTATTATTATAATAAATGTAATAACTAATAAATAAAATGACAAATAATATTTACGTATCAATGTAAAGTAAGAGATATTGTATGTAGAGTGAATATATAGCGATATGAGTAATTAAATTTCATGATAATATAAAATGACGTGTTTATTTTGTACACAATAAATGCATAAATAATTAATCTAATAGGGGATTAAAATATTGCTCATATGATTAACTAAGTACACATAAGATTGTGCAAAGACTTTGAGACAATTTCTATAAATTGTCAAATATAAAAATCTCTTACGTTATCTCACTTTCTTAAAAAAAATAAAACTCTTGAATCATGCTATTAGTAATAAATTATACTCCCTCCATTTTTTATGTTTCTTCCCATTTTTTAAGATTTGTGAGGAGTATTTAATTGAAACGGGAAGAAACATAAAAAACAGAGGGAGTAGTCAAATATAGCGATACATGGGCCGCTTGTTAGTGATGTTGATAAAAAAATTATTATAATTAATTACATTTTTTTAAAAAAATTAAGAAACTTTTCAAGTATCTTGTACAAAGTATAATAATAAGTATACTGATAATGTACGTTTTGTTATTCTTAGATTTTTTTTTGATTGATATAATGATATCTAAGGGTGATTGATTTCTTTTATTTATGATATAGAATTTCATCTCCTCATCATAATTTTTCGATGTGAGATAATTTTACTTGAGCTCTTTTTAAAATTCAAAAGATTTCTGCTTGACGGCCTTTTATTTATATAATAGAATTTTATCATCTTATTAGTATAATTTTTTGATGTGCGATAATTTTACTTCAATTTATGGCCTTAAGACTTAGGAGTTGTTATAAGACTCGAAAGATTTTTCGTTAATATCTAAAACGAATGATTTCTCTTATTTATGATATAGTATAAAATTTCATAAGCTCATACAAATTTCTATATATTCTTTATTTAAATTAAAAAATATATTAAAACTATATTAATAATAATATTTAAAAAATCAAAATTTTAATTTTATATTTTTCGAGATAAATAAATAAATATTAAAACAATTATCAAACAGATTTGACTACGCGTTTCACGCTGCCGCGGTCTAATTTTTGTTGCCTTATGAGGTGATAATCGTCGGTTTATATAGTGATAATTTTTAGAGTCTTAAATATGGTAGGATTATTTTTTTTTTGTATATAGAGCCTTCCACAATTTTTGAACGGTAGCCTCTCCATAGTGCACTTCTGATGGTAGCGGGTACATAATTCCCCTAAATTGAATATGACTATAACTTTAACTACGCAAGAGTGTATTGACATAAGTATACCAGTCATGAGAGGGGATTAGTTAAAAGTATCTCTTCGTCAATGAAGACCATGTCCACGCATACCAACCTATTATTATTTCTGAAGTTAGGAACTTCCCATAGTCTTGAGACACGAACCTTAATTTTCCATTCGGTTTTCGATGAATCCAATTACCTGAGGAATGAATACGACCTTCCAAAAAAATAAAGAAGAGATGATTAGACCTATTAACAAATACAAAAAAAATCAATCACTTTGGAGACATAATTAGATGGTCATGCTCTATTTAGAACGTATAAATACATTGATGATGCCATTAATGATTTCAAGTAATTACTGAATTGATTGCTAGCACTTTGATGGATATATTGATTTATTACCGCCTTATTAACCTTACATATAATATATATATATATATATATATATATATATATATATATATATATATATATATATATATATATATATATATAAATATAACTAAAACAAATCCTAAACTTAACTAAATTAGAAGTGTGTATTGTAATTAGAAGAGACGCTTATTTTTGAGATAGTGTGTAATATTTGTTGGAATTCGATTGGAAGTAAGAGTAACATTAGAACCGTAAAATTATCGTACCAAAAAATAATAAAAAAAAAGAACCGTAAAATCAATATTATTAGTGACGTTGTTAATACGATATCTATGTAGTATCCGACCCTATGACTGATTATTTGCCCACATACGTTAGTCTATCCTACTAAACTACTACTCCCTTCGTATCTATATGTTTGTCCACTTTATTTAATATATAGTGACGTTGTTAATACGATATCTATGTAGTATCCGACCCTATGACTGATTATTTGCCCACATACGTTAGTCTATCCTACTAAACTACTACTCCCTTCGTATCTATATGTTCGTCCACTTTATTTAATATATGGGTGGAGTATTATATTAAAAGTGGACGAACATATAGATACGGAGGGAGTATATCATGATGTATAATGTATTATTATTATTATTATTATTATTATTATTATTATTATTATCATTATTATCATTATTATTATTATTATTATTATTATTATTATTATTATTATTATTATTATTATTATTATTATTATTATTATTATTATTATTATTAATGTCTCACAAAGCCTAGAATGACCCGCATAGGTATTAGGTATCATATTAGGAGAATTAGGATTAGAACCGACATAGGTATATTATACTCCTGTTATTATAATCAAACATATTATTACTATTATTAAACTATGTAAACCTATTCCAACACCTAAACTTTAATTAAATAAAACAATAAGTAAACTTTATTTCTAAATATATTAAAAATAATATTAAAAAATTTGGACCAATCAAATCGCTCGGAAAGTTCCTGCTTTATTAATATATATTGATTCCGAAAAAGGCTGTAACTTTATTAAAAACAATAAAACTTTCAATTTGATGATTCATACTTTAAAAATCACAAAATTTGTTAAATAAATTATTATATGTATGCTTTAGTCTCGGCCTTATAATACTTTTTAATAATTAAAAGAACGATTTATTCGCAAATCTCGTAAAAACGAGTAAAATAACGAAACATGTGAAAATTTACGATTTTAAAGCCTTTGTTATTAAAAACGAGACATACATATATTGTCTAAAAAAAATAATTTCTATACATGCAACTACAACAATAACATCACATAATACCGAGTAACGTGTCAATGTTACCTTAATCGAGATCCGAATCAATTAAATACTCATCTTCATCGGATCTAGCACGATAGCCTACGAAATAATTAAACATATGGTATTAAAACCACATTATAAGTAAATAGAAAGGAGAAAAAGAGATGAAGAACGAATAAGAGTAATAAAATTACCCTCGAGATTGGAAATAATTAGAGATGAATTAGGATCAGATTGATGATGAACAAAAAGGAGAAAGTTTAACGTGAAACAAGAGAAAATGAGACTTGTGTTGTGAATAAAATAGACTTAGAATGAAAGAGAATATATAGAGAATTTAGGAAGCTAAAAGATAGGAATAAACTCGTCACAAGGATTCTTAACTCAACTAGGAGATACGAGATGGAAATAACAAACAACGAATTGATGTGATAAGTTTTCGATTAAAATAAATAGGATAAAAATAATATGTAGTGTTAATAAAAGATGTCCGAAAATATTTCTCAAGTCGATAAAAGAAGGTTCGTAAAATAATATAAGCGTTTATGAAGAAATCGTATTAAAATGCATTAGAAAATAATTATTTATGAAGTCGCGTAGTAAAATAATTAAACAACCATTTTTCAAAAATAAAATATTTTTGAGCTAGAAACCATTATAAATATAATCGAGCATTTTTAGAAAAATAAATAGTTCAAACTTGATTTTAAAACTATTGCTCATAAAAAATATGATTTTTCAAAAATAGTTAAACATACTTGCGACGAAAAGAATTAAACGGATTTTCGAATAAAAATAGAATAATTAAAATCCTTTTATGAAAATAAATATTTTTTGTCTCGATAATGAAAGAGGCCTTGAAATGGGAAAATTGTAATAGACGAAATATTACAGAGTTACGATATAATCGTTATGGAACAAATAGCAGAGCTAGGAAATTTGCGGGTGTTACAATATTTGTTGTGGATTTTGTTGAACGTGAATATGACATATATTATTCCGAGACCCAAAGGGTAAAAAAAATGTGGATAATAACCTTTAAAATCGATCGTTTTTGATTATTTTCGAAAAGCGGTGAAAGTTGTTCATCAAAAGCGTAAATGTTTTTTGACGAAAACTTGTTGATGATAAAAAAATGCCTAATATTGATTATTAGAACCCTCAGACACGATATTAAATGAAATATAGAACTTGTTTCGCCTGATTTCGGCACGTCTCAAAGTTTAATCTTATACTCGTAACTTTTAAAAGTGTCCATTGAAATATAAATGACACTCCTACTACACCGATGCATTGTATTTGGTGTGAACTTTATTCAGCTAGAATATTGACTCATTTTATTTTGCGACCCAAAAAACGTGGATAATAACCTCGTTTTCTGACGAATGTCGATAGAAATAAAATGTCAAATAATGCTTAATAGAACTCTCTGACACGACTTGAACTGGAATATATAACTTGTTCTGACTTATTTCGACGCGTCTCAAATGCAATCTTATGGCTTTTAAATGTGTCAATTGAAATCCAAATGACCCTCATGTTACATCGGTGCATTGTAGTGTGTGTGAATATTGTTCGCGTGAATTTGGACCCATTTTATTTCGGGACCCAAAAGAACAAAACAATGTGGATAATAACCTTAAAAAACGGTCATTTTTGGTTAGTTTTGTAATCAATGAAAGTTGTTCAAGAACATGAACATTATTTGACGAAAACTTGTCAATAAGAATAGAATGCCTAATGTAACGATTATCGTTAGAACTCTCTTACACGATATACAATGAAGTACTTCGTATAGAACTTGTTTCGACATATTCCGACACGTCTCAAAAACGCAATCTTATGTTTTCTTTAAAGGTTTCTGATCCATTGAAATTCAAATGACTCTTATATTACGCATTGTATTTTGGGTAGACCTTACTTGTTCAACACGAATATTGAACCATTTTATTACGGGATCCAAAAGAACGAAAAACGTGGATAATAACTTTCAAAATCAATCGAAAGAGACGAAAGTTGTTTTGAAGCGTGATTTTTTTTGACAAAAACTTTTTGATAGAAATAAACTAGGAACAACAAACCCTATAATATAATAAAAATGAGTTTTCCGAAGAAAACATAAAACATTTGCCAACCTGCAACCAAATTATATCGGTAATAATAAAAATATTCAAAATGGCGTTATGGATAGGATTAATGATGAAGGCTAGACTTTCACTAGGAGAATACTAAAACTAGCTTCGAGAACTTAGTTCAAACAAATCAAACTTCGCTCTCTAACTAGGCTACTCAACCATAATAGGACGACGACTTATAAATGCGTGGCCCTAGTTTAAGATAATATGCACACCCCTCCCGAGCACCATAAATACTTAGTTCAACCCGACGACGTCTTACACTGCGAGGCACGAGTTTAAGGTCAAAATGTACACACACTCTCGAACACCATATATGCTCGGTTCAACAACTAGTGTGCCCCATAAAGACACACCAACCTTATAGTTGATGACAAAAACGTAAACCCCAGAATATATTACTGTAACCTCACACTTGTCCGTATTCCATAACTCCAAAACAAAGTCATTATCGATATTCAAAAGATATAATCATTATAAATAATAAGAGAACAAAAGGAAAAGGATCACTTTCCAAAAGAGGAAGCTTTCTATTTTAGGAAACTTCTATTTTTAGAAACTTTACCAAAATAGCATCATATCAAAATATCAAAAATATTAGTTCATACTAATAACACATTTTTAGTAAACGATGTAGATTTACAAAACTAGTACTTTCGGCCTTAACGATATTACTTCTTAAAACGAGAACATTTGAGTTAATGAAATCATTGAAAGGTCATACAAGTTAGAAATGTCTTAAACATTTTAAATACTACTAATTAGAGTGTTTCCAAAATTTACAAAATTAAAATTCCCTAATTATTATTAGTTTCGACAATACGATTATAAATAGGATTTTACGGCAAATGTCAGATTAAATTTTTTAACGTCTTTTATTTAATTAAACCATTGAATATATTTAGAGTATGTTAAGGGATGATTTAACTCTTAATGTTTCAGAATCAAATATTTTCAAAATGGCTGGAAAAATAATTCTTTTAGGTAAGACGAAACATTTTAACGATAAATCACAATTTGTCCAAAAATCAATACTTATTAATTAAAGACTCTAATAAATAGTACAAAAATCACGTAAAATATCTAAAATATATTTATGGACATTCTGTCCAGAAAATAAAAATTTCCATAATCCTAAAACTCGGTTTTTAAAGCGTTTTCTCGTTAATCGTCTAATCTCGACAATAACGATTAATAAAAATAGTAATTACAAAACGATTTAAGTATTAATATCCAAAAATTATTATTAAACTTAAAAATCATGATTTTCCATAAAATACTATTTTTCCAAATTTCTAAAAATTCCAGATTTAATAAATTTCGTTAAAACCATCTTTTAAACCCGTTTTCACAATTAACGATACCATTAATAAAACTTATCCTTCCTAATATTTTATTAAAGCACTAAAAATCATAAAATTAAATTTTATTAAGAAATCATTAGAATCATATTTTTTCCAGATATAATCATAGGACCAGAAATCAAAAATTTAAACGACAACGCGGTTTTAACGATAAATGATGATTTAAAGTGATTAATTAATTCATCCACTTAACAATTCCGAAAAATTATGAAAGAATTCAGAACAATCTATTTCATCAGAAAGTTTCACCATGTCAAAAATCAGATTAAAATAAAATGTTTAGGTACTAGAACTAAAAATCAACTTTTAATCGTTTTTGTCCGTAAACGGTAATAATTCAATAATCGATAACTAAAATATCAGAAAAATACTAAATTATTAAAAATCATCAAAAACATCATTTTTACAGAATATAATCATATATTACAAGTTTAGGCCGAATATTACGATTTTACAAATTAATATAACGATTTAATCGTTAATCTCGTAAAAGCGATAAAAATACCAAAAAATGCAAATTTTCAACTTTTAAAATTTTTCCAGATTATATGCCATACATATATTGTCAAAAATAAAATTATAAATATATACATGCAATTACAACAATGAAATCAAGCAATACCGAGTAACGCCGACGTTACCTTCACTCCAAATCCGAGTCTACGATAAATTCGTCGACTTCAGGGTCGACCAAGACTCCTACATTGCATGACATACATGGTACAAAAATACCATGAGAAAACTAATAAAAATCAAGGTAAATAATGATCGAAAACGACGTCGATTATTACCTTAACGAAGGAATCGGAAAGAGGATTATTATGATGATAAAAACGATGCGATTGTGACTCGAAATGGAGCAAAAATCAGCCTAAGAGAGAGGAAGAGTGCCACGGCTAAGAAGGAAAAGAGATGGTGATGAATATTATTTTTTATGACAAAAATGAATGAAGAGGATGGAAGGGTTTTAGCATAAATGGTAGTAAATTTGGTGAAGAAAACAAGGTGCCTAAACCTTAAAGTGGCCGGCCAACAAGGGAAGAGGAGTATGAAGAGTCTTCACAATAATGCAAGGAATAAATGGAAGAAAAAAAATAATCATACGTTTACGGTTTAACGTCTTAAAATGAAACGTATTAATAATACATAGTAAAGTTTGTAACCAGAACTTAGTCGGTCCAAAATGTGAGGAAATGGTCTCAAATAATTTATAAGTTGATAAAAAGTATAATCATAAAATAGTTAAAGGCAATTCAAGGTAATTCGAGTAAACCTCGCGAAGAAAATAATTATTCGCGAAACTTCGTAATAAAATCATTAACGACTAAATTTTTGTAAAATAAAAATATTTACTAGTTGAAAATATTATATAAACGTATTCAAACATTTTTAGGAAAATGAATAACTTAATTCCGAGTTTAAAAACGTCAATTCAAAGAGAAAAAGAATTCCTCGCGGAAAATAAATTAGTTTACGAAGAAACCAAATAAATGGATTTAAAAAGGATTAAATTCTTTAAAATTAAAATAAAAATCATTAAACTTAAAAATTAAAATAGAGCTTAGTAAAATGATGAAATGAGGCCGAAAAGTGACAGAGTTAAGACGGAGTCCTAACGGAAAGAATAAAAATGCTTAGAAAAATAGCGGGTGTTACAAAGAAGGCAATGAAACAATAACACATCGAATGATGATAATACCTTCTCTCTAGTTTCCCTCACTAGAGTTTTCTCTCGTTTTTGAGAGTTCTTAAGCAAACCCTTCCCTCTTCAAATAATTATCTACCTTCCACACACCTCCTCATCCACTTCTATCTTACCCCACATAATTTTACCTTTTTCTGTCTTGCCGTCCATGTGTTATCATCTGTTGCCACTAACCCTTACCCAAATAAACTCCACTTACACAAAATCACCTCCTAAATTCACCCTTGATGACACCTTTTAAGCCTACTTTCCTAGCTCATCATTGCACCGATATTTCATCACTTTAAATTTCTTACTCATCTTTCTTACCTTGCCACCACTCCTCTGTTTCCTTCTCCTTCCCCTGTTTTTGTTTCGTTTTACTTCCTTTTGTCGCCTATCCTTTCCACAATACTTATCATCCAATGGAACCCACATATAATAACCACGACCCTTTCCAAGCTGGAGCATTGATTAACTTACCTATTAACTTGCGGGGTAACGTTTTGGCTATTGATTTCGATCATTCGTTGGTAGGTCGTTTTGCCGACCAACGACACTTCAAGCTCGAAAGGGTTCAAAATGCTATTAATATTTTCTGGGACTTCCGAGAGCCACTCAAGATCCATCCTATGAAGTCGTTTTTCATTTTCGAATTCTCGGCCCCCTAAGATTTCGTGCTACTTCGGAGTTTAAAGGTCATCAATATTGAAGGCAGTCTCCTTGTGTTGAATACGCTCCATAGGAACACGATGATCGAAAAAATCAATTTCAATCGTGTTCCCCTTTGGATCCGAGTTCATGGACTCCCCCTACAATATCTCCATCCAACAGTTGTTGCTTCTCTTTTGGAGCATGTCGGAGACGTTATCGAGTTCGAAGAAGCTGGTGATCTTCCACCAAAGCCTTACGTCCGGGTTCGAGTTTGGATTGACATTTCTTGTCCCCTCATCCCTGGGTGCTATATTCCTCTAGAGTATGGTCAAGTTACTTGGATCACTTTTAGTTACGAAAATATTTTCCGCTTCTACCGTCGATGTGGCCTTGTTGGTCACCGGGTCACTTTCTGTAATCTCACGCCTAATAGTGCTTCTGCCCAAATTGACCGGCGCCTCTTAGGCCTACATCTTTGTGGACTGCAAATCGCTTATGGGCCTCGTTCATCTCCGTTCTACTCCAACCGTATATTTGGTCTTCCGCCCACGTTTTCTAACATCAATACAACCATCCGAACACCTCCCGTGGCAGATGCTCAGCAAAACTCTTCATCGTCATCATCTGTAGCTGATTTTGTTTCGTCCTCATCCTCGTCGGGTTCTGCCAATGGGCCGCCTCCGTCACCACCTGGGTTTGGAATGAATTTCGCTGGAGAACCGCACCATACCATCCATGCCGACCCCTACTCTGATGGCACGAATATTCGAGGAACCGCTCTTTATATGCAGGCAAATACGGCTCCTGCTCAGCCCTCGCCGACTCCCTCTCCTAGAATTCCTAATGGTGCTATACCTGCGACGGAGCGTAGTTCACGCGGATTTCGCATATCGGCTCCTGACCCTGCTTCCGATCCGTCATTGGAATTCCTAAGTTTTTCTGAAATAAATGATGATAGGAGACCTCCCACTTTGCTCCAATTTAATAATCATGTGACTTCTAATGCCCCTCATGTTTTACGTCCTTGTCTTCACGCTGATTTGTAGTTTTTTTTCTGCTCCTGCCTTAAATTCTATCGCTGATTACAAGAGCCCGTCGACTCATTCTCTTTCCCGTTCTGCATCTTCATCTGAATTTACTGCCTCTGGTCATACTTACAATGTTTATTCTGCATCTCCTTCTGTTATTCCATTGCCTCTATTATTGGCGGACAGATCTGCCTCACCTGATTCTATTGCCGGACTCAATGAGCTACTACTTGTCTACTCTAACAGTAGTTCTCGAGCATCTTCTTCAATTCCTTCCGAGATGTCTCCTGGTCACCTGGTCTCGCAGTCTAACCGGGTCAGGAAAAGATCGTTCTCGATGATCAACGATGAAGATTTCTCGAAGGGTTACATCTCTCATTTCTCTAACAAACGTTTAAAGTTCTCCAACTTTTTTGCAGATGAAAGGGATCGGGAATCTTATCACGCAGCTCTACTGGACATTCACTCGCAAGTTGGGGTTGTGGCAGGCCCGTCTCTGCCACCAGTAATCTGATGAAGCTTCTCTCGTGGAATTGTAGGGGCTTGGGAGACACAGACTCCCTTACAATTCCTTTCTTGTCCTGGTGTGTCCGTGCTAACGACATATGTATAGTTTTCCTTCAAGAAACTAAGTGTTCTTTAGCTAATAGTGTGTGTAAAACGAAGTCTCTTGACCTCTGTAATTATACAAGTGTAGACTCGGTTGGGTTAAGCGGTGGGTTGTTGGTTCTTTGGGATAGTCGAACCAACCTTTTGCCTCTCCTTTTGGATACCCATTATGTCGTTTGTAAGATCGTTGATCATGTAAAGTCTAGTGAATGGTATGTGCTTTTCTTGTATGGCGTTTGTTCTTCGGATGCGAAGTCCGCGTTATGGCTTCATATTGGGGACTTATGCAAGGAATTCAGTCCGCTTGTCATTGTTGGTGATTTTAATCGGGTTGAACACCACAGTGACAAGATGGGCGGGTCTTCTAATATTTTGGGTTGGCTAGATTTTATGCAGTGGCGTCTGCAGACTCAACTTATTGATCTTCCTGTTTCCGGTCCAAAATTCACCTGGTCGAACAAACGAGATCAGGCTCAACTCATCTTGGAACGTTTAGATCGAAGCTACGCTTCCTCAGACTGGATGAATTAATCTACCCATCTTCATTTCAGATCACCCTCCTATTATTCTCTCCACAGACGCTCCTATATCCAAGCCCAAGAGACCGTACCCTATTGATAATTGGTGTCTCGACCTTCCCGAGATTAAACAACTTCTTCTTGGTAATTGGTTTCCCTTCTCGCAGGGATCTCCTATGTTCCGGTTGTCTCGAAAACTTAGTAATATTCGTCTCAAGATTCTTCAATGGGTTCTAAACAATAGACATCGTTTCTTGCTTGATTAGAATATCTTCTCCAAGGACATGCTTAAATCAGCCACTAACATTCACGATATTAGTTCTGCTCATTCTTTTGTTCAAAATGTTAAATCAGCTGAACTTGAAGCTTCGATTCAGCGCTTCTTCTGGCAACAAAGAGCAAAAGCAGAACACGTTCTAAATGACGGCTTACCTACTTCATATTTCTTCAACCGTTCTAAAGCAAGGAATCGCCGACTTCGAATTCTGTCCCTCCGTAGCTTATCTGGAGATTGGTGATATTCTGACACAGAACTAAATCAGCTTGTCTTCTCGTATTTTTCTTCTCTATTCAATGCAATTCCACCTGCGCCCCTGTCTTCACTTGACAATTTGATTTTTCCTAGCTTAGATCCGCTTGACCAGGGTTATTTATCACAACCATTTCAGCCTGATGAGGTTAAGCATGCTTTTTTCTCTATGGGGGCTAACAAATCGCCTGGACCAGACGGATTACCGCCTCGATTCTTTCACGTCTTCTGGGAAGAGATTGGTCTGACGTCTCAACAACGGTGCTCTCTTTCCTAAACTCCGGCAACATTCTCAAAGAATGGAACGAAACCCATGTTGTATTAATTCCTAAGGTGGAGAACCCTGAATTTATTTCGCAATTTCGGCCTATTAGTTTATGCAATGTTATTTACCGTGCTGCTTCGAAGTGCATTGCAAGAAGACTCCAAAAGGTTATTCATAAATTGGTCCACAACTCTCAAAATGCTTTTATTCCAGGTCGACTAATAGCGGATAGTGGCCTTTTAGCTCACGAGATTTTATCCTTTATTAATCACCAAAGACAGGGTACTAAATGTTATGGAGCCATTAAACTGGATATGAATAAAGCTGTTGACAGAGTCTCCTGGCCTTTCCTCATCTCTATCATGTCTCGTTTTGGTTTTCCCTCTCGGACCATTGCACTGATTAGATCTTGTGTAACCACTGTCTCCCTCAAAGTTGTTTTGAATGGCACTCCCTCTAATTGAATTCTCCCTTCTTGTGGGCTTCGTCAAGGTGATCCCATCTCTCCTTACCTCTTTCTATTATGTATGGAAGTGCTATCTCTCCAGATTCGAGCAGCAGAATCATCTGGACTTATTGAACGAATAAAGCTCGCCAGGCACTGTCCCCCCTGTCTCACATCTCCTTTATGCCAATGACTCTCTTATTTGTCTCAAAGCCACTTCTTCTGCATGCGAACATTTAAACACTATTCTGTCAGCATTTAGCATCTGCTCCGGCCATATTATAAATCATGATAAATCTTTCATTAAATTCAGCCCAAACACTCCAGATGATTTCAAAGATCATCTCAAGAATATTCTCCGGCTTAAATGTCAGGAAAAATTTGGACTCTATCTGGGTATTCCGGCCGACCTTGGTCGGAAAAAAGAAATTGATTCCAAGTTCCTCCTCGACAGGTTGTCGTCTAAAATTATTGGATGGGGACCCTCGCATTTTAATCAAGCTTCCAAATTGCTCCTTATAAATACTGTGCTAATGTCCTCAATCTCTCATGTAGCTTCTGTCCTGCCACTTCCTCAACAACTTTGTGCTAAAATAAACTATTTGGTTGATCTCTTCTGGTGGAGGAACTCCTCGAAAAAAAGAACTCAACATTGGCTTCCTCAACATACTCTTCAGCTTCCTAAATCTGAAGGTGGTATTGGACTTCGAAATGCGAGCCTTGTCTGTCAATCCCTTCTTGTTAAACAGTTCAGGCGCATTCACCACAACCGTGGCAACCTTCTTTCCCGAATCCTTTCGAACAAATACCCAAGGGATCTTCCCGTACCATCTCATAAATCAGTCTACCCGTTGGCGTCATTCGCATGGAAATGTATTGTACGCAGCACACATCTTATCACCGACGACATTGCTTGGAAATTGGGAAATGGGAAACTCATTAACATCAGTACTGACAAATGGGTAAATGGTGAGGCACCTAATTTCTCAAATACTGCCTCTCGGATCTCGTCTTCTTTTGCTGAAATTCTTCAGGATGGTGTTTCATGGATTCCTCCAATGGTTTTTAGAGTTTTTAGTCCTGACTATGCTAAGAAGATTTGTGCCCTTGAACTACCGTCAGAACCAGTTGACGACTTCATATATTGGAAATTTACGCTAGACGAACGATATTTCTCGAAATCTGGCTATAATTTTCTTGTCCAACAGAAATTAACGAAGATTACAGAACCAAGACTTCTTGAGTTTAATTGGAACCGTATTTGGAAACTTCCGTGTAAACCTCAGTTCAAGATTTTCCTTTGGAAATTGGTCCACAACATTCTTCCTACTTCTGATAAGCTTCGTCTACGTGGGATTTCGGTTAATCCTACTTGTTCTTTATGTCTTAGTAACGACGAAACATTGAGCCATCTCTTCCGTGACTGTGATGTTGCCAAACACATTTGGCTAAATGGGTCACTCGGCCTCCGACCAAGTTTCGATCCTCCTCCTCTCAATATCTGGTTTTCTAATCTCTTTTCTTATCTTATTCCGAATCCTACTTCTGCTGATATCACGGCTCTGGTTTTCCCTTTCACTCTTTTTGCCTTATGGAAGCACCAGAATGATGTCATTTTCTGTTCTAAAGCTTCGAACCCGCTTTCAATCTTGCACTTCATTCAATTTCTCTGCAATCAGCAGATTGATTTTCAGCAATTCTTGAATAAGAATAACTGGCATGATACACCAGAAGCTCCCAGCAATCAACCTGTGTGTTCAGCAATGCTTGCCCCTTGTTCGACTTATACTATTTCTGTTTTCTTTTGCAGGAAAAGATTTCAAGGAGGTTACTGCATCCAACTCAATGGATATCCAATCAGCTCCTTCATTCCTCTATTTTCCTTCTCTTATATCCAGATCTTTATAGCCGTTTTGCTTGAGGCTATGTCATTTGCATTTTCATCTTCGCAGGTCGTGGCTCGTTTTCACTGCCCCTGTAAGCAGCTGCTTCCTCTTATGAGGAAACGAGATGTGCGCCCTTCCACGTTTCCAGTAGGTTTAATGTTTTCAATTTCTAGGCTCCAGATGTATCTTGAATGTAATAAGTCATGGTCGGTTGTATGTCCTGTTTCTCTACATTAATAATATCCTATATTTTTGCCAAAAAAAAGAAGGCAATGAAACATATTCTTCGCTAAACCGCACACTTGAGAAGCTAGCAATAATCGGAAAAGTGATACTGGACACGATAAATGTATTGGATGTGCAGTGGTTGCAACAAAAATATTAGGGAGCTGAGTAATAATCAATCACCAGCTCGTAAAATTATAGCCTCGCCTTGCATTGGAATTACTGGACACGATCAAGATTTAAAGATCAACAAAAACACTACGGAGTGGGTATTATTCTTTAGCGTCGTCCCTTCAGCCCATAAAATCATTTTTCATGATCTTATTATTGATTGGTATGCAGGTCCCCCGAACCCAACCCTCACTTTTTATTTTTTTCTTTCTCATCGTTCACCAAAGTATCGAACTCAAGTTTTTGCCATTATGAAAAGTCATTTCAATTTAGCCTTCTAATATAGACGGGTTTCAACCTGACGAAGTAATTAATTTGGAAATTCTACCTTTTTTTAGGGTTATTTGATGACAATAATATCAATTATGGGGCATCTTCCCAAAATAATACCAATTTCAATAAATCCGAGAATAATACGTATTATTGGAATAGTTAAATAAGAGTAGTATAACTGACTTCATAACCTGCTACATCAGGTCACCTAATTAATATTTAACATGTTACTTATTCTCCATCTTCCTCCTTAGACCTGGATAACGGGTGAACTGTGTTGGGTCAGCTTTGGGTCAAGACACTTTCGGGTTGACTTCGGGTCGGGTTGGATAATTTCGGGTTCGGGTCATCCTCGGGTTTGCTGTTTTCAACTTTTTTAGGGATATCGACCAGTTTTCTGTAATAATAGTCGTGTCAGTTTCGGGTTAACTCAGGTCAATTCAGATTATGAGTCAAAATCATGTCTTCCGTTTGGGTGTCGGGTCGGGTTCGGTTTGTCTTATTCGGGTCGGGTCAATTTTTCCAGGTGTACTCCTCCTTACTTCTCTCCTTCATCCTCTCTCTCCATTACCCTTAATCCTTCTTCGGTTTTTTTTCTGTACGTTTCATTTAGATTAACGTGTTGATTTTGGTGTATGATTGCGCTGTTAGCTAGATTTCGTGAGGTTGAAGGAAGGGGAAGATGGAAGACATTAATGACGTTTAATGCCTCGTACACTGAGTAAGTGAAAAGAAGGGAACATGAAATAGATTAAAGGCGAAAAAGGAAGTTGAACGGGTTATACCGTTCACTGGTCATCTATACTACTCTGGTTTAACTAATCCAAAAATACGTATTATTCTGAAATTATTAAAATTGGAATTATTTTCGGAAGACGCTCTGTAGTTGATATTATTGTCATTAAATAAAATTAAAGGTGCAAAAGGAAAGTGGAAGGGTTCTACATGTAACCGGTCACTCATACTACTCTGGTTTAACTACTCCAATAATACGTATTATTCTCAGATATATTAAAATTGATATTATTTTGGGAAGACGCCCTATAATTGGTATTATTGTTGTTAAATAGCCCTTTTTTTTTAAAGTAATTACGTCGTCATAACTGAGTTAAATGATGAATGGGAATATGTTATGTTGAACATACAGGAAGCTTGAGAGCATACGGCGAGGCACAAAGATTACTGGGACCAATATGCAATCCAGACATTTCGCTAATTGATGTCAAGTGTACCAAAGAAGTTTGCGTTCATCAATGCTCCAGATTACGTGGGCCCAAAGTCGATGGTACTTGTTACGGGAACAATCGTTGTTGTGCAAAATTTACATGAAACTGGATTTCTCAATAGGATTTGAAAAGGGAATGATGAGATATATAATTCATATAATAAGATAACCGGCCGACACATGTTAAGAGATTAAATAATGAAAGATTAACAAGATTTATCACAAAGTCTTATATGAGACCGTTTCACGACCTCTCACGTACAAGGAAGTTTTGTTTTAATATTATTTTAATTTTATTCGTATGTCTCACGATAAGTTATCGCAATACAGTTTCACAATAGAGTTATACAGATTAAACAAGGTAAGTATGCACCATAATTGAAAACCAGTCAAATGTTGAAAGTCCACGTTTGATAAATCGGTCGGACTTTTTTTTGCTTTTTTTAAGTTAAAAAAAAAATTTGACGGGTCAATCTAATTACGTTCAAAAATTTACGTTTGGGTTGTTTTTACGTTTTTTTAATCCAAATTTGATGTATACCGCAAATGACCCCCATACTACACCGGTGCGTTGTGTTTGGTGTGGACTTTGTTCAGCGCGAATGTTTTTTTAACGAACAGTTGTCGATAGGAAAAGAATGCCAAATAATGATAATTAGAATGAACCCTCTAGCATGAAATAAAATGGAGTATATAGAACTTGTTTCAACTGATTCAAACACGTCTTAAAACGTAATTTGATGGCTGGTAAAATTCTCCATTGAAATTCATATGACTCTCATATTACACTGGGTCATTGTATTTTGTGTGGATATTGTCCGGCATGAATTCGGACCTATCTTATTCCGTGACCGAAAAAGCGTGGATAATAACCTTAAAAAACGATCAATTTTTGTTATCTTCGTAAGCAGTATAAGTTGTTCAATAGTGTGGAAGTTTTTTGATGAAAACTTGTCAATAGGATTATAATGCCTAATAATGATTATCAGAACTCTCTAACATGATATAAGATGCAACATAGAACTTGGTTCGACATATTCCGGCACGTCTCAGAACACAATCTTATGTTTTTTTAAAGGTTTCCATCGAAATTCAAATAACTCTTGTCTTACATCGGAGCATTGTATTTTGTGTAGATTTTGTTCAGCAAGAATATTGACCCATTTTATTTAAAGACCCAAAAGGTCGAAAAAACGTGGATAATAACCTACAAAATTTCGAGGGCTACTCGATTATGTATGGAAATGAGTTATGGCATGGGTCATGTTTCAGCTACTCAATTTCGAGGGCTTATGAAGCACTTCGGTCTCATCAACCGAAGATGTCGTGGGGCCGACTCGTGTGGAGTGTTTGGAGCCTTCCGAAGCACAGTTTTATTTCTTGGCTTGTGTTTAGGGGGGCTTTAAACATGAGACCGAAACTTTTGAGGTTTGGGATCGCAGATTCCGACTTTTGCTATTTTTGTGACTCGCAGGTAGAGACCGTCGAACATTTTTTTTTGGGTGTTGTTGGAGCTCGCGAGTTATAGGCCTTTTGAGTGAATGAGTGAAGAAGCATATCCCTAGTAATAGGGGGTTGGAGTGGGCTAAGAACATGAGAGGTACCAAATTTCAATGTAACATACTTCGTGCGATGACCAATGCGACGATATATCATATCTGGAGACAACAGAATGTGTGCAGAATTGAAGTAGTAGTACAGCAGCCACAATGCATTGTCAAGTTGATTAAAATGGATGTTAGAAGTCGAATCATGTGTAAGATCAAATACCCAATTAGTGCTAAAGATGCTCGATGGCTACATAATCTGATGTAGTCATTCCTTGTAAATTGGATACACACACATATATATACTTACCCTTTACCAAAAAAAACCTACAAATCGAATGTTTTTGGTTTTTGCGAAAGCAACGAAAGTTGTTCTGAAGCGTGAATGTTTTTTGACGAAAACTTTTCGTTTGAAATAAAATGTTTAATAATGATTAAAACCCTCGGAACACGATATAAAATGAAATATAGAACTTGTTTCGACCGTTTCCGACACGCTCAAAACGCAATCTTATGGTTTTTAAAAGTCTTCATTGAAATACAAAAGCCCCTCATATTACACCGATGCAGTGTATTTGGTGTAAACTTTGTTCAACACGAATATTGACCCATTTAATCTCGGGACCCAAAAGGCCGAAAAAAATAACCTTCATAATCAGTCGCCGTCTTTGGCTATTTTCGAAAGCGGTGAATATTTTTCAAAAGCGCGAATGTATTTTGACAAGAATTTGCTGATAGGAATAAAATGTCTAATAATGATTATTATATATAACTCTCTGCACGTTATTAATTGGAGTATAGAACTTCTTTTGACTGATTCCGATCCGACACATTTCATAACAATATATTATGGCTTTTTAAAGTCTCTATTGGAATACAAATAACCCTCGTACTACACCGGTGCGTTGTATTGGGTATGAACTTTGTTCAACGCAAATATTGACCCATTTTATTCAGAGACCCAATTAAAATGCCGAAAAAAACGTGGATAATAATTTTAAAATCGTTTGTTTGTGGTTATTTTTGAAAGCGGCGAAAGTCGTTTTGATTTCTGAAACATGCATGTTTTTAGGCGAAAACTTCTGACTGGGAAAAAACCTAATAATGATTATTAGAACTCTCTGACACGAAATAACATGAAGTATAAAACTTGTTTCGACTGATCCCGACACGTCTCAAAACGTAATCTTATGGCTTGTGAAAGTCTTCATTGAAATCCAAATGATCCTCTTATTACACTGGGGCATTGTATTTTGTGTGGATATTGTTCAACGTGAATTTGGACCCATCTTATTCCGGGACCCAAAAAGCCGAAAAAGCGTGGATAATAATGTTGTCTGCTAAATTTAGACAGTTTTTTCTCCCATTTAGACCCGTTTTTCCCTCGTTTTGTGAGTCTTGAGTGCGATTATCACCATATTTTGCGTACTTCTCGCATTAGCGTCCCTCTTGTGCGTTTTACGTGTTTTTGGTAATTTTTCTATCAATTTTGGTAGGATTTGCCATCGGAATCACGATTGAGCTTCCACGAGCACAAGAGAAGTGAATACCGTCCAAAGAGCAAAGCACACAACTTAAAGTTTAAAGCCATCCAATCAAACAATGAAGAATGAGACAAGATAAGAGGCCAGAAAAATGACCGGGTGAGATTTCACCCGGTGAGACACCACCGGGCAAAGTTTCACCCGACGGTAAATTGCCTCCCCGAAGATTTTCCGAGAATTCTCCACCGGGCAAAAATGACCGGGCGAAATTTCGCCCACCGGGTGAAATTTCGCCCGATGGAAAGAAGTGCCGAAAACCGCAAAAAGTGAAGAAAATCTCACCGGGTGAAATTTCACCCGGTGGGATTAATTCGTCAAGACCGCAGGGCGAAGTTTCACCCCATGAAGATGCTAAGGGTGATTGTCTCACTAATGGAGCAAAAAGTTGGATTTGAGTTTTAGGTTAAAAACCCATTAAGGCATTACTATATATATGTTACTCTAGTTTGTTGCCCAATGCATCATTCATTAGAGTAGTATCATCTCCATAACCATCCATCACTTCATCCGCCATTAGTGTAGTAAAAACCATCCATTAGTAGGACAATTTAGTAGTATTCTTATTAATTCTAGTAGTTTACTAGTAATTTAGTTTCCATCAACAATTCTCTAGATTTCAAGTTTGTAGAAGATTATCTCAAGTTTTATTTGAAGATTGTTGGGTTTATTGAAGAATTAGTGACAAGTTCTTCATTCTCTTCATCAAAGATTCAATCTTTATATATGCAATCTTCTTATTTCTTGTAGATCTTCATAGTTGGTATATTTCTCTTCCACTCTCTAATCTTTAGTTTAGTTTTAATGTTGTTTTCTCATTATTATCTTGTTTAGATCGTATTAGTGTTGTTAGTTTCTCTAGATTCTATTTATGTTGTTCTAGATTATTCTCTAGTTTATTTTGTTAGATCTTATTTCTTCCATAGTTTAGTGGGTAATTGTTAGATCATAGTTTCCGTATTGTTTTGTTGTTAGTTTCTTTAGATCTAGTTATCATGCATGTTGTAGTTATTTTCTCCTTAGTTAATGTTTTGTTGTTTCTCATTATGATTAGTGAGTAGATTTCTTGTTGGGGAGTTTAGGAATGAGGACTTTGATTATTTGAATTAAGGGATGTTGGTGGGTTGCTTGATTGTTGGTTTATCTTGTTTATGGTTGTTGTGTTATTGTTGTTTTACTCCGGCCAACTAGACCAACCTTGACTAGTTTCTATCAATATGGGGAAACTCGGGGTAGAAATTACCATGACTAGAGACTTACCCTTATTCACCGCGAAAGCGGGTTTTTAGGTGGGTTGGGTGAAGAAACCAAAAGGTGGCTTTACCAATGTTGCGACAAAAACTCGATTCCGACCTTCTTAGACTCCAAGTTCCGAATCCCGACTTCCCGCTAACACCTTTCCCTAGATTTATCACCCCTAGGTATCCTTGTAGTCATTCCTCTAGTATAGACTCGACCCTTAGAAACCCCCCCTCTAGACATCGAACACGCCGCTTTAAACTTGTCAACACACTCCGTTCCCTGTGGACCGACATCGACTTACCACGATTACTCTAGTATTTTTTGTGTTATTCCGAGTCTATAAATATTGTTTGATCCCCCGTCCTTCGCTAAACGACCGATCCGATTGGGGTGCGATCAAAATGGCGCCGCTGCCGGGGACGACTAGTAGTTGTTGTGTTTTTAGTTGTTGTGTTTGATTCTTTTCTCTTCTCCCTTTTTCTTAGCACCATTAGGTGCTAGGAGTCTCACCGTTTAATTGAGTTTTATGCCCAGGAACACATCATAGCCCTTGTGGTTCGATCCGGAGCCGGAAAGGACTTTTAGAGCATTGCGTTTTCGGGGAAATAACTCAACCATCATCATTCCACATCCTTCATTATAACCTCCTAACCTTAATCCCATCCTACCACCTACACCTCGTACACCTTCTACATCACCTAATCCCACTCCAAATAATTCTTTCATACCTTCCACTTCACAAAATTCACCACCTTCCCCACCATCACCGAGAACACCACCACTTAATCCATCCCCTCCAAATTCACCAAATTTACCAAATTCGAATCCACCACCACCACCAATCTAACAAATGGCGACCTTAGGTTCACATTCCCAACTTACACACAAAGAAACACCTTCTCCCGTTGATTTCGGAGAGATTCCCGAGAACTATGAATTGAAAGCCTCTTTGACAAATGCGGTTCAACAAGATACTTTTCGTGGTTTTTCTCAAAGAAGAGGCTCAAGAGCACATTGCTTCATTCAAAGAAAAATTAGTAGGAGCCAGTCTCAATGGATTAACTTCATGCCAATTGCATCGTTTACTATTTCCGAAGACCTTGAGAGATGAAGCTCATAGATGGTTTCAAGGCCATCCCGCTAATACATTCACAACATGGGCTCAATTATCTAATGCCTTCTTGGAGAAATATTTTCCACCGTCAAAGACTAACCAATATCGCATGGAGATACAAACATTCAAGCAAGATGAATTTGAAAGCCTAAGTGAGGCTTGGGAAAGATTTAGAGATCTATTGCGCAAATGTCCACACCATGGAATACCCGATTGGCTAACCACCCAAACATTTTATAACACCCTTTCATCAAGAACCAAGGAAAACCTCAATTTGGCCGCCGGAGGAGACTTTTCTTCCCTTACCGATGAGGCATCTAAGAATCTTATTGAAAGGATGGCAAGGAGTGATTCTAGAATGGGTCAATCGAGGGATTCTAGGAAGAAAGTTGAAGTGAACTCATCTAAGAGTTCTAATGAATTGAAACTTTAAGCGGAAGTTGAAGAATTGAAAAAGAGAATGGATGCCAAGAATTCAAAGCCTACTCCTAGAGGTATGTACCAAATTCAAGAGAGTGTTCCACCAGGGCAACCATCACCTCCAAAACAATTAACATGGGAAGTTCAATGTGATCATTGTGCCAATTATGGCCATGATTCTAGCTATTGCATTCCTAATGAAGAAGTTTATATTGAAAAGCCAAATGAAGTCCAAGCTATACAAGTGTATGGGTAAACACCTTAATTTGATCCCTTTTTCAATCCTTACAATGCCGGCACAAAGTTTCATCCTAACTTTTCTTATGGAAATCAAAATGTTCAAAACCCGATGCCACGTGCCCGAGGGAATCAACCGAGGCCATTTCATCAAAGTCAACAAAGGCCCTTTAACCAAGGTCCTCCAAAGATGCCCCCATATATGCCTCCTCATCAAAGGAGCAACTTCAATCAACAAGGTAGCAACTTCCATGTTCCCAACAATTACAACAATTACCAAAATCAACATGGTAATCACTTCAATCATGGATACAATCAAGGGTTCCAAGGTAATTTTCAAGGAAATCAAGGTTACAATCAACAACCATTTAATCAACCCTCTCAATCTTATGGCCAATCAAGCAATTTTCAATTTGGTCAAGGAGGAGTTCCATGGGATAACATTAGTGATTTGCAAAGAACCGTTGGGCAAATATGGAATGAACATCAAGATACAAAGGCAAGGCTATAGGTTTGGGAATCACAAGAAGCAACAAAAGCCTTAGCCGCCCCAATTCATCCACCCCATGTTTTGCCCGGACAACCCCAAAACCCAAGAGACCCTTCACACCAAGCAAATGCCGTCATTTTGAGAGGTGGCAAGGAACTTGAGGACCCGTATAAGAACTTGAATTTAAACACCAAGATCACCCTATCCAAAGTCAATCAACCAAGTGCACCACAAGCATCATCTCCCACTTCCCCCAAACAAAACCGGGGAATACAAGCGGAGTTTGATATCCTTCAAAATGCGGAGAATGAACAAAGAGAACAAAGAAAGAAGAAAGAGCAAATGGAAGCGGAAGAAGCAAAAAGAAAAGAGGCAGAGCGATTAGCCGAAGAAGTAGAAGAATCCAATGTTCCAGCGTCTCCCACTTTTGTCCCTCCATTGCCTTTTCCCGAACGATCTAAGCCACATAAGGATAATGCCCAATTTAGCCGCTTCGTGGATATGTTGAAAAAGGTAGAGGTAGCTTTACCCTTCACCGAGGTAATTTCTCAAATGCCCCTCTATTCTAAGTTTTTGAAAGATGTTTTGACTAAAAAGAGAACAATAGAGGATAAAGAATGTGTCTCTCTCACGGCACAATGTAGTGCCATTCTTATGAATCAAATGCCAAAGAAACTAGAGGATCCCGGTAGTTTTTCCATCCCTTGTCGGGTTGGAAAAGTTGTTGTTAATCAAGTTTTATGTGGCCTAGGGGCTAGTGTTAGTTTATTACCTTATTCTATTGCCAAGAGACTTAGTGTGAGGGAGATGAGACCCACTATTATGTCGATTCAACTTGCGGATAGTTCCGTCAAGTACCCACTTGGGATACTTGAGGATGTACCCGTTCAAGTTGGTAAGTTCTTCATCCCCTCCGACTTCGTTGTCATGGATGTGCCCGAAGACACTATTACCCCCATTATCTTAGGTCGACCATTTATGGCTACCGGAGGTACTATAGTTGATGTTAAGAATGGAAAGTTGTCCTTTAACATAGGGAACGAGTCGGTAGAGTTTTCTCTTTCTTAAGCTCTTAAACAACCAATGATTGAACAAATGCATTCCATTGAAGTTATTGATAGTTTGGTTGAGTATAGCTTGATAGATGATGATAAGCAAGAAGATGAACCATTTGACTCTCCACCTCTTGAAGAAGAATGTTTGCATGAAGAAAAGGTATAACCACTACCGGTGGGTAAGAGTATGGTATCTTCTCCTTCTAATCTTGAACTTAAACCACTCCCCTCTTCCCTTAAATATGCTTTTCTTGAAGGAACTAATTGTCCCGTTATCGTCAATGCCACACTTAATGGTCCTCAATTGGAAAAACTTTTGATTGTTATTAGAAAGCACATGAAGGCCATCGGGTATAGCATTGTTGACCTCCAAGGCATAAGCCCAAATTTTTGTATGCATAGGATCATCCTTGATGATGACCACCGTTCTTTGGTTGAGGGTCAACGCAGGTTGAACCCCACCATGAAAGAGGTTGTCATGAAGGAAGTCCTCAAGTTGTATGAGGCTAACATTATATACCCAATAACCGGAAGTAAATGGGTTAGCCCCGTACAAGTTGTGCCGAAAAAAGGAGGAATGACGGTTGTCAAAGGAGAAAAGGGTGAGTCAATTTCTACTAGGACTATTACCGGTTGGCGCATGTGTATAGATTATCGAAAATTAAACACGGCCACCATAAAAGACCATTTCCCCCTTCCCTTTATTGATCAAATGCTTGAAAGATTGGCGCATCATTCTTATTTTTGTTTCCTCGATAGTCATTCCGGATTTCTTCAAATTCCCATTCACCCCGATGACCAAGAGAAAACCACTTTCACATGTCCCTATGACACCTATGCTTATAGAAGGATGCCATTTGGATTGTGTAATGCGCCGGGAACGTTTCAAAGATGTATGATGGCGCTATTTTCTCCGATTTTATTGAAAAATTCATGGAAGTTTTTATGGATGACTTTTGTGTCCATGGTACATCTTTTGATTCTTGCCTTGAAAATCTTGATCAAGTTTCGGCTCGATGTGAAGAGTATAGACTTGTTTTAAATTGAGAGAAATGTCATTTTATGGTTGAACAAGGTATTATCCTAGGTCATATTGTTTCTAATGAAGGAGTTGAAGTCGATAAGGCGAAAGTCTCCGTGATTGAGAACTTGCCACCACCTACAAATGTCAAAGGGGTGAGGAGTTTTCTAGGTCACGCCGGTTTTTATAGACGATTTATTAAAGACTTTTCTAAGATTGCCAAGCCTTTGACTTCTTTGCTTATGAAAGATGCACCTTTTGTTTTTGACGACTCGTGTCTTGAGGCCTTTTGCAGGATAAAGACCGCTCTCACTACCACTCCAATTATCAAAGCTCCCAATTGGAATCTTCCATTTGAGATCATGTGCGATGCATCCGATTTTGCCGTTGGTGCCGTTTTAGGTCAACGGGTTGATAAGAAGCTACATGTGATTTATTACTCAAGCAAAACACTAGATGAAGCCCAATCGAGGTATACAACAACCGAAAAAGAGATGCTTGCCGTTGTCTATGCCATGGAGAAATTCCGAAATTATGTTACCGGTTCCAAAGTCATTATTCACACCGATCATGCGGCGATTCGTTACATCATGTCCAAAAAGAAGACAAAGTCCCGACTCTTTCGGTGGGTCCTCCTTTTACAAGAATTTGATATCGAGATTAAAGACAGGGCCAGATCGGAGAACTTGGTAGCGGATCATCTTAGTAGACTAACGGTTGGTAAGGAAAGCAATGAAGAAGATGGTATACCCATCAATGAAGCTATGAGAGATGAGGCCTTGATGAACATTGAAACTATTACACCTTGGTATGCCGATATCGTCAATTTCTTAGTGTCTCATTATATTCTGGACGATTATTCCAAGCAAGAGAGGAAGAAAATACGTTATGAAGCCCGACGCTATTATTGGGACGAGCCTTATTTATTCCGGCGTTGTGTAGATAGAATTTATCGACGATGTGTTACGGCCGATGAAGGATATAACATTGTGAAGCACCTTCACTCGACATCTTATGGTGGACACTTGGCCAACCAAAAGACAATTGCCAAGGTTCTCCAAAGCGGGTTTTGGTGGCCTTCCATGTTCAAGGACATTCGATCTTTCATTCTCACATGCGATGCTTGCCAAAGAAGTGGCAATATTACAAGAAGAAATGAGATGCCCCTTCAACCTATTTTGGAGATTGAATTGTTCGATGTTTGGGGCATTGATTTCATGGGTCCGTTCACATTCTCCTTTGGTAACAAATACATTCTAATCGCGGTTGATTATGTCTCAAAATGGATCGAGGCTGTAGCTTCCCCCACCAATGACTCCAAGGTTGTAATCAAGCTTTTCAAGAATGTAATTTTCCCGAGATTCGGTATGCCTAGAGCCATAATTAGTGATGGAGGCTCTCATTTTAGGAAAGATACTTTTGAACACCTTCTTAGGAAGTATGGTATCACTCACAAGATGTCCTTAGCCTACCACCCTCAATCAAATGGGCAAGCCGAAATCTCCAACCGCCAAAACAAGGGAATTTTAGAGAAAGTTGTAAATACACACCGAAAGGATTGGTCATTGAAGTTAAATGACGCCCTTTGGGCATTGAGAACGGCTTACAAAGCGCCAATTGGAACCACTCCTTATCGTCTTGTGTATGGTAAAGCTTGTCATTTACCGGTGGAATTAGAGCACAAAGCCAAATGGGCAATCAAAGAGCTAAACTTCGATGAGAGTGTTGTATGTAGGAGATAATCGCCTTCTCCAACTACAAGAATTGGAAGAACTAAGACTTGAAGTCTACGAGAATTTGAAGATTTATAAGGAGCGAACTCGCCAATGGCATGATTCTCGAATACTTCGTAATGACTTCTCCGTTGGTGATAAGGTATTACTCTTCAACTCTCGCTTTAAGCTTTTCCTCGGTAAGTTGAAATCAAAATGGTCGGGTCCATTCGAAGTGACTAAGGTGCAACCATATGGATCGATAGAGATATCTAGCCCGAAAACCGGGAAATTTATGGTTAACGGGCAACGTTTGAAGATTTATCACCCCGGTCACGTTCGTGAGACCTTTGCTACCGTGAAGTTTGGTGAGCTCCCATTGGGGAGCGTTGTTTAACCCCCTCTCGAAGTTGATGTAGGTTTGGTGGTATCCTCAACAACCACCTTGTATATATGTATCATATTTCTTTGAGTTTAGTAGTTTTGTTAGCTTGAGAAGATTGGTCGAACTTGGATTTTTGCCATGGAGCATTTATTTGGATGAAGATCAAGCTTTTGGAGAAGTTATGGAGCTCAAGAGAAGACCACAAGCATGTTTGTGGGAGATATTGATTTTGTAATGTGAGTCGTGTCGATATTTTAATCTCTAGGCGATTATTGAAAAGCCATGAAATGGCAAGGCGGAAAAACGAAGAAAAGAAGACCGCCGGGCGAAATTTCGCCCGGTGAGACTTTGATAGACGAAACTTTGCCCTACGAAAAGCTGCCAGATTTGCCGGAATTGATGAAGATACCATCGGGCAAAATTTCGCCCGGTGAGATTTTCACCGGGTGAAATTTCACTTGGTGGAAAAAAGTTGGCAAAATTGATTTTCACGACGAAAAACCGTCGGGTGAAATTTCACCCGATGGTGCTTGACCGGGTGAAATTTCAGCCGGCGGCATGAGCTTAGCCAGATCACCTACACCTTTTTACTCACTACACTTTCAATTCCCTCCTTCACATTTACCACACATAACTTTCTCTCCAAAAATTTTACACCAAAATTTTACCACCCACTTTAAAACTTTTCATTTCCCTCCTCAACCACCTTTATATATATCACTTTTACCTCACAACTCACTCCACATTTTCACCCTTCATAAAAACATCAAACCACCACCTTTCATACCCCAACCACATTTCCTTTCATAATTCCATCTCCATCCTTGGTGATTTATTTTGGGTTTTTGAAGAAGGAAAAGCTAAAGTTTTGGGATTTTTCTTGCAAGCACACTATTACGGAGACAAGAGCCCAACGAGCCGCGCGAAAACAAGGTATGGCCTCGACTTCTAATCCTTCTAAACGTTCTACTTCTTGTAAGTCTTCAAGGCCCAAACTTTCACCTTGTCCTAATACCCCTTTGGCTCAAGCCTTCTCTGAAAAGACCTTTCAGAGCACAAGGTGGCCTTGTTCGTTCACAATGGAAATTCTAGGAATTGAGGACGATATTAGAGAGTTATCGTCAAGGACCGGTACTAGCGAACTTCTAAGTTTCGTGGCTTGCACTTACAAAGACCTAACTTGTGAGTTCCTAGGTACCTTTACTATAGATAACCCGACCAAACCGAGAGACTTTAGGTTTCGTTTGTTCGGTAGAACCCACTGTTTAACTGTTTCCGAATTCCACGTAGCCCTAGGTCTACCCTCATCGGGTACTGGAGTTAGTGAACCTTTGAAGGATGTACAAGCTAGTGTGACTAGGAAAGACTTGTGGAGATGCATAGCTCGAGGTCAACGAGATTTTGAACCCAATTCAAACTTTACCGCTGAAATCCGTAACCCCGCTATTCGTTACTTCGCCGAGATACTTTCCCATTGCTTGATACCATCTACCGACAATATTATTAATCTCAATGTGTGCGTCTTACAATTGATTTCAGACTCTTTGCTTGGTAACCCTAACCCCCTTGACCTACCACTTGTCGTGGCGTTACATTTTCATCAAATTATTGTTGCCCAACGCCCCTTTGTAGATTGTGGTGGTCTTGTGACTTTAATCGCAAAAGACTTGGGTTATGCGACCGACCACCTTATCCCACATGACAATCGTGTCTGGATTGACGAGGCCTACCTCTCGACTTGGATCTTTAACGTACCTAACCATCGCCTCGTCTCCATTTGCTATGACCGTGCTTTAATAGTCCCCAACGTATACCGAACCAATATTTATAACTGTCACAATTGGGACCTATGATAAGTCGGTATTTTACCTATTGTTGTCCCGCATTTATACTCTTATTTGGTCGGTTTGAGAACTCGATTTGCTTATATTTAGTCGTTTTGGGTTCATTTAGCTTACTAGTCGAGTCTAGATTGATTAATATATATTTATGTTATTTCTCGAGAAATCGGTACTGCTTTTTGTTATTTTGATTTTGTAGGACTTGAAGCGGGAATTACCGAGAAAAAACGGATCAAAGCCGAGTCAATAAGTCAAGACGGGTCATACGAAAGTCAAGGCCAAATGTTTTATTTTGAAGTCTAATTGACCAACCTGCCCTTTCTCCCTCTTTTTATCTCATTTTTTAGTTGGGGGCGTTTTGGTCATGTTCTTTTATGTGATTTAGAGGACAAAACCCTCTTTGTAATAGACTTAGTGGGGAGGATGAGATTTGGTAGAGAAAAACAGGGGGGTAGCAGTAGAAGATTAGATTAGAAGGAGCAGGAGAAAGAAGGGCGTAGGAGTAGCCGAACAACAAGGAGCAGCCATCCTCTTTTGTTTTTCATTCTTCTTCTTCTTTAGTTTAATTACTTCTTTTAATTAGTTTTAATTTATTTAATCCTTTCTTCTTCAACATTCAAGTTTTTGGCTTATGTTAGATTAGTCATTAATTACTTCAAAGTTATTATCTTTGTCAATTAATTGTGTTTAGTTTTATGATTTCATGTTTGTTTAGCTTATTTGTGGGTAGTTATTATGTTTAGAGTGATTATTATTAGTATTTTATTCTATTAGTCAAGTTCTTGTCTTTATTATTTTATTATGCTTTGTCTTATGATTAGAGCCATCAGTGTGTTTTGTGTTGTATTAATCATGTTTAGTGAGTAGTTTTCTCACTAGGGGTCGATGATTCCCCAATTTGTTTGGATTGCGTGATTGTATGCCTTGTATCGGTTTGATATGGTAATTGGATGAGGATGTTGGGGATTTATGGATAACCTTGGTTTATGGGGTTTGGGTCGAATTTAGTCCCTTGGTCATCGACGGGAGTCGATTAGGATTAATTGTCGATTCTTCACCTTTACCTTGCCTTACTCTACTTAGTTGAACACGGGAGTGAGAATTAAGCGGGGTATTCCCAACACTAGTTTGTATTAGCGTGTTTTTATTGAATTGGGTTAGTTTGGGGAACATCACGGGAGTGAGTCTCCGGTCTAGACCTTGGGATTCTGTCTTACGAACCCGAGAGGGAGGTAAACGGGGTAATTAGTCGTTTCACGAACGCGGGAGGGAGGTGACCGACCTAAAATGCGCATTGCCCTTGTCCGAGAACCCGACTCCCTCGATACTTGGCATTCGTACCGTGATTTAAATAAGTCGCGGGTGACATCGTCCCTTAGTACTTTTTCTTATTTGATTACATCATTTCATCTCTTTGTTTCTTTAGTTTTCTAGTTCTTTATCTTGTTTTAGATTTTTAGTTTCTTTATGTATTTATTAGTTAGTCTTATTAGTTTAATCTCACCCTATCAATCGATTCGAGTAGCTAATTCATAATCTGAGACCGACCTAGTACTCGATCCCGATCTCTCTGTGGATTCGACCCGACTTACCCTTGCTATTCTAGTTTAGGTTAGTTGGTTTATTTGATGGTTAGATTGACGACAAATCCGACTATCAAAATGGCGCCGTTGCCGGGGAGATCAACGGATTGATATTAGTTTAGTTTTTGATTTATTAGACTACGCATTTGTTACTTGTTACTTGTCTTTTGTTGCATGCTTGTGTGTTGCATTGCCTCTTATCTTGTGACTTGTTTCTTAATTGTCACCCTTTTGTACACACATGACGATGCCTAGCATACGTGACCTTTCTAGACCCAACCCTACTCATGTTAACCGGCCTATTAATATTGGGGTTGTGGAAGCACCTTATGCGTTTGATGCAGGTCTTATTGAGTTGATTCGACGAGATGTCTTTTGTGGTTTAGAGAGTGATGAACCAATTGACCACTTAGAGACATTTGAGGCGAATTGTTCTCTAGTTAGGATGGAGGGAGTATCCGACCAAGCCACCAAACTTATACTTTTTCCCTTTAGTCTTAAGGGTGAAGCTAGGAAATGGCTATACTCTCACCCTTCTTCTACCTTTTGCACTTGGGATGACTTAGCTCAAGCCTTTTTGAACAAATTCTACCCTCCCTCTAAAACCACCCAAAGGATTCGTGCAATTTATAATTTCCAACAAGGCGAGTTTGAGACTTTGAGTGAGACTTGGGGTAGATTTAAGGGTTTGTTGAGAGCTTGCCCCCACCATGGTATTTCACCTTGCCAAATAATGCTTATTTTCTTTGATAATTTGCTTCCTACTCTTAGAAACCTTGTGAATATATCATCCGGAGGAGCATTTGATGAGTTGAGCATTGATGAGGCTAGAGCTTTAATTGAGGCCATGGCTAGTGCCGATGAGAATCGAATTTCTATTTGGGCATTTAAGAGAGACCACAAGCTAGAGTTGAACCTAATGACTATTCTATGTTTGATGCTATAGGTGAAAATGTGGAATCTTTTTCTCTTGTGGATGTGCCTTATGTTCGATCTCATGTTGATTATCATCATCTTCCCCTTCCCCATGAGAATGTGAATGGTTATGATATGCTTATAGATGATTACGATTTTGTTGATGAGAATGTTGAGGATGTTGTTGAGAACGTTGGAGTAGTTGGGGATAAATGGGATGTTGAACTAGATTTTTTTGAGGAGCCCATTTTGGAGAAATTTGAGTCTTTATCTTATGTTGAGGATGAATATCTTTCATCCATTGATTATGATGACCTTGTTTCTCTTACCCCTTCCTTTGAGGCCATGTATGTTGATGAGAATTTTGATAATTCTATCTTTGAGGCCGATGTTCCGTGCTTGCCACTTGAGTTTGGTTTGATCAAAACAAGTGTCAAGTATTATGATGAATTTGGGATTTTTAGCTTTCCAAGCCCTTGTCTTAAGTCTCTCATTCATCCTTCTACCTCTTCTATCTATTTTATTTGGTCATGCTTATCCATTATGATGCCTTATGACCACTTTAATGAGGATTGGTCTACCTCCTTTGACAAGTTAATGAGATCTTTGGTGGGCACTAAGTAGATATGCATGATTTGTAGGTTTGACGGTTTCCTTGAAACCGCGCTTCTTGGGAGGCACCCCAAGTTTGTTGTACATATTTATGTTTTTGTTTGTTTGTTAGTGTTTTTGCTTGTAGGTACCTCCAACAAGGGATCATAATGTTGAAAAATGGATTAGAGACACAAAATCGATTAAGTATGGGGAAGAATTATGCTTCAAAGGTATTTTCTTACCCTCCTTTCCTTTTCCTCCCCAGTTTGGAACATTGAGGACAATGTTCGTTTCAAGTGTGTGGAGGTAGATTTTTGATTGACGATTTGTGTTTGGTTGAAGATTTGTGGTCGTAACTCTTGTTGGAGGATACTTTGGTGGAGTTTGTTGTAAATATGTGTAGTTGTGGGATTGTAGCTTGTGTTGATTGTTTTGTTGTTTTAGTTTCTTGTTTTTGTGTTTTGTCTCGATTTTGTGTTTTTCTTTTGAAAAATTGAAAATTTTCTAAAAAAGTGAAAAAATGAAAAACATCAAAAAGATTTTTATTTTTCGATTCACTTGTTTTCCTTAATAAAGTGATTTTTCTAATTTTCAACTTCTTTAAAGAGTATGTATTTTTCTATTACTTATCGGTTGTTTCTTAATATTATATATTGATTGTCCTCCTACTATAAGTTGCTCGGGATGTGTCCTACTATAACCCAAGCGATGATCTATCATTTTTTCGATCCTATATCCCACAAAAATACTCACAAAATAAGAGTTATCTTCCTATCAAAAAGAACTCAAACATCAAATACGAGCCAACAAAGAAAAATCCTCAAAAAGAAGAGAATAAGGGGGAGAAGAATAATAGAAAGAAAGAAAAAACAAATGAGAAAAAGAAAGAAAGAAAAAATGAAAAAAAATGAAAAATGAAAAAGAAGAAAAGAAAACGATTCCTCCCCGGAGTATTTTTATTTATGCTTATTCTTCATTTTGGATCGTTTCATTTGTCGCTTGGGTGATTAGGACGACCCTAGCCCTTTGTTTATTCGAGGGGTCGAGACTTGTATGCATTTGTCACTAACTTCATGGGAGACCTCCTTCCATCTCCGTCTCACATCCCGACATAGCATGGACCGAGGCCAAGAAATATTTAATAATAATTTTTGCAACCGACTTAGTAATTGTTATATTCATATTCTATATTTTGGTTGAATTTTAGAATCGTGACTTTTGATTTGGGAGACTTGTGACTAGTTTGTCTATACTTGCTTATTTTCGTTTTTGTATATATTTTGTGTTTTTGTTTTCCGTGATTTTATCTATGGGTCGTAATTTGTCTTTTGAGCTTACTCGAGGACGAGTAAGAGTTAAGTGTGGGGAGGTTGATAAGTCGGTATTTTACCTATTTTTGTCCCGCATTTATACTCTTATTTGGTCGGTTTGAGAACTCGATTTGCTTATATTTAGTCGTTTTGGGTTCATTTAGCTTACTAGTCGAGTCTAGATTGATTAATATATATTTATGTTATTTCTCGAGAAATCGGTACTGCTTTTTGTTAATTTGATTTTGTAGGACTTGAAGCGGGAATTACCGAGAAAAAACGGATCAAAGCCGAGTCAATAAGTCAAGACGGGTCATACGAAAGTCAAGGCCAAATGTTTTATTTTGAAGTCTAATTGACCAACCTGCCCTTTCTCCCTCTTTTTATCTCATTTTTTAGTTGGGGGCGTTTTGGTCATGTTCTTTTATGTGATTTAGAGGACAAAACCCTCTTTGTAATAGACTTAGTGGGGAAGCTGAGATTTGGTAGAGAAAAACAGGGGGTAGCAGTAGAAGATTAGATTGGAAGGAACATGATATTGCCCTATTAGGCTCCAGTCAAAGTTGGGGCTTCTGTAGACACCCAGATTTGGACCTGGTGGCTGCAGAGGTGCCCAGCAAATATCTGATGACGATAGGACTGCAATGCGACACGGGTTCGCGATGTCTTAGATAGTTTTCTTATAGAACGGATCAAATACTTACTCGGAAAAATTAAAACTAACATGATGGCAGCCTTAGTTGTGTTGTTACGGTCGTATAGACACTAATTAGAGTCAATTCCGACACCGGGACCCCGAGGCCCACGAAACCCACGGCGCTAGGTCAAGCCGTGGGGAAGCCTTCGCGACCAAGCAAGCTATCACACACCCGCCTCTCGGTTTTGGAAAGTATCAAAATCGTATCTTCAAAACTCCAACCGCCCCACCTGGCGCGCCTGGGTCTCCCCACGCTCGGACCCAGGTGCCGGAGTCCTGGTGCGCCCCAAGTCACGCGTCCATATGAGCGACAAGGGCCGAAAACACCTATAAATACCCCCCTCCGCCTCATTCATTTCACACAATTCAACTCTCTCTTCTCCCTCAAAAACTCTCGCTAAGGGCTCGCACTCCGACACCCGAGGCAAACGATCTACTCGATCATAGTTCCGATAAAAAAAGCGACATCAACGCTACTCCTCATCTTCAAGAACTCCACTCGATACCGAGGTGCCTGTGATCGACTAGCACAAAACTAGTACCCAGGTTCTGCCGGATTAGCCGCAGAACTAGTCCATAGTAACAAAACTCTGCCGGAGTAGCCGCGGGAAGGTCAAACGGTAACGGGGTTCTGCCGGAGTCGATAGCCAAAGCTAGGAGGATCCGCCTGTTGATAAAGTCGTCACTAGGTTGTCATCTAAACAAAACATTCCTTACTTGCACTTTTTGTTATTATGCACTACGACAACACTAGACGTGGGCACTAGGTCCACGAACGTCTACTAAAATACGTAACGTCCCAACTTCAACAACAAATATTTAAACACACTAAATAGACCCGGGTAATTCTGAGATCCGTTCTCAAGACCATCTATGCATCGAGTCTCGTTTAGTGTATACTCCGAGGGTGCAACTCCTCACAATGTGATTTACTTACATTCGCATTTACAGTTTTTTGTATGATTTATTGCTTTTATGACCTTATAATCGCATGCTAAATCACCTAACACGGAATTCAAAACGTAAAATAACTAAAACTGAACAAAGTGATGGTCGGGTTCCGTATTAGTCCGGGTGCTCGCCTTATTGGGTTCGACGCATCTCTATTAATAGCGAACCAACGCATCTTAAGCAGAATACCAGGTAAGGTATATCACGAGAATGACTAATATCCGTATTATCGCGTTAAAAGTGATTTGCTAATACGTATAATACTCGTACTCTCTACTCTCCTACGTGCATCTTTTCATGGCCTGCCTGTCACGTGAAATCGCATGCAAAGAATGTAAACACAACTATTTTGACGATAAAGCTTACTTGTTCTTAAACAACCGATGTAGCAAAAGAAATAGGGTTTAAAACAATGGATGTTACAGTACTTCCATCACAACAAAAGAACTAGGAAATCAGCCCACCGATTGATTAGTAGAGGCCGCTATAGTGCGGGCGGGATTGTGTGTTGATATCTATCGGATATTGGCTTCCCAATACGTACCCTCACCCCTTACTCAGAATTGACGGTTTCCGGATGTCCGAAACCATTGGCAATGAGAGTCATTCTAGGCATGGAGTGCTTAAGGGTACAAGTCTTTATCTTTAGGTCCCGTGCCACTCAACTTTGAGCCGGCAAGGGATCAAAGTTGACTTGAACGGTTTTTGAGTCCCCATAATTGACTCGGTGGCGAATCCATAAATCGGCAACGAATTCAGTTCACTAAAAAGGTCGCCTTACCAAATGAGTCGGCCTTTAAACATTTACAACCACGTCTCGATCGATTCCCAAACGAAAACACGAGTGCCCGCACCCGTCTAGTAAAAGTCTGGATCGTCATCCAAATCGAGGTCCGACACTTCGCCCCGTATGCGAGATCGGATCAGCCCCTGACAGAGAGGGGGCCGCGTGGGTGGCCGCCGCCACATGATGAAAACCGGGTCAGTCCCGCGCGGGCATGCGCGAGGCGCCGGGCGGTGCGAACTGACGTCCACACTAGCTAGTAGTAGTAGTTTGTAATTTGTTTTTGGATCTTTGCTCGAGGACGAGCAACGGTTTAATGTGAGAGAATTGTTGAGTGCTAAATTTAGACCGTTTTTCCTCCCATTTAGACCCGTTTTTCTCTCGTTTTGCGAGTCTTGAGTGCGATTATCGCCATATTTTGCGTACTTCTCTCATTAGCGTCCCTCTTGTGCATTTTACGTGTTTTTTTGTAGTTTTTCTATCAATTTTGGTAGGATTTGGCACCGAAATCACGATTGAGCTTCCACGAGCACAAGAGAAGGAAATACCGTCCAAAGAGCAAAGCACGCAAATTTCAATCAAACAATGAAGAATGAGACAAGATAAGAGGCCAGGAAAATGACCGGGTGAGATTTCACCCGGTGAGACACCACCGGGCGAAGTTTCACTCAACGGTAAATTGCCTCCCCGAAGATTTTCCGAGATTTCTCCACCGGGCGAAAATGACCGGGCGAAATTTCGCCCGATGGAAAGAAGTGTCGAAAAAAGTGAAGAAAATCTCCCCGGGTGAAATTTCCCCCAGTGGGATTAATTCGTCAAGACCGCAGGGCGAAGTTTCACCCCATGAAGATGCTAAGGGTGATTGTCTCACTAATTGAGCAAAAAGTTGGATTTGGGCTTTAGGTTAAAAACCCATTAAGGCATTACTATATATATGTTACCCTAGTTTGTTGCCCAAGGCATCATTCATTAGAGTAGTATCATCTCCATAACCATCCATCACTTCATCCACCATTAGTGTAGTAAAAACCATCCATTAGTAGGACAATTTAGTAGTATTCTTAGTGATTCTAGTAGTTTACTAGTAATTTAGTAGTAGATCTACATAGTTTCCATCAACAATTCTCTACATTTCAAGTTTGTTGAAGATTATCTCAATGTTGGGTTTATTGAAGAATTAGTGACAAGTTCTTCATTCTCTTCATCAAAGATTCAATCTTTATTTGTGCAATCTTCTTATTTCTTGTAGATCTTCATAGTTGGTATATTTCTCTTCCACTCTCTAATCTTTAGTTTAGTTTTAATGTTGTTTTCTCATTATTATCTTGTTTAGATCATATTAGTGTTGTTAGTTTCTCTAGATTCTATTTATGTTGTTCTAGATTATTCTCTAGTTTATTTTGTTAGATCTTATTTCTTCCATAGTTTAGTGGGTAATTGTTAGATCATAGTTTCCTTATGTTTTGTTGTTAGTTTCTTTAGATCTAGTTATCAGGCATGTTGTAGTTATTTTCTCCTTAGTTAATGTTTTGTTATTTCTCATTATGATTAGTGAGTAGATTTCTTGTTTGGGGGTTTAGGGATGAGGACTTGGATTATTTGAATTAAGGGATGTTGGTGGGTTGCTTGATTGTTGGTTTATCTTGTTTATGGTTGTTGTGTCATTGTTGTTTTAGTCCGGCCAACTAGACCGACCTTGACTAGTTTCTATCAATATGGGGAAACTCGGGGTAGAAATTACCATGACTAGAGAGTTACCCTTATTTGCCGCGAAAGCGGGTTTTTAGGTGGGTTGGGTGAAAAAACCGAAAGGTGGCTTTACCAATGTTGCGACAAAAACTCGATTCCGACCTTCTTAGACTCCAAGTTCCGAATCCCGACTTCCCCTTAACACCTTTCCCAAGATTGATCACCCCTAGCTATCCTCGTAGTCATTCCTCTTGTATAGACTCGACCCTTAGAACCCCCCCTCTAGACATCGAACACGCCGCTTTAAACTTGTCAACACACTCCATTCCCTGTGGACCGACCTCGACTTACCACGATTACTCTAGTAGTTTTTGTGTTATTCCGAGTCTATAAATATTGTTTGATCCCCCGTCCTTCGCTAAACGACTGATCCGTTTGGGGCGCGATAAAAAAACCTTAAAAAAATGATTGTTTTTTGTTATTTTTGTAAGCGACGAAAGTCGTTTCGAAAACTTTTTCCGGGACATGATATAAAATGTAGTATAAAACTTGTTTTGACATATTCCGACACGTCTCAAAACGAATCTTATGTTTGATTTAAAGGTTTCCATTGAAATCCAAATGACTCTTATATTCCCCCGGAACATTATATTTTGTGTTGACTTTGCTCAGCACGAATATTGACACATTTTATTTAGAGATCCAAAAGACCTTCAAAGTCGGCCGTTTTTTGCTATTTACAAAAGCGGCGAAAGTTGTTCTGAAGCGTGAATGTTTTTGGGCGAAAACTTCTCGATTAGGCAAAAATATCTAATAATGGTTATTAGGACTGATAAGTGTGTTTTGTAGTGTTTAATTCACGTGTTTGGTCCCGCTTACTTTTGTGAAATCGCTCTTTGAAGCGATTTCGAGGCTACTTACGCTTCTTCTAGCTTGTTTTAGGTTCCTAACGCTCATCATGGAGAAGTGGAACGATTCTGTCTCGCTTCCAATGCATATGGAGCCAATGAAGAGAAGCGATGATGATTCGGTGACTTAGACTTGATCCCAAGTCCCGTGGAGCCCACTTAAGAATATCCCGAGCACCGAGCATCGATAAGAAGCCTAGGAAGAGCAAATAAGGACCCATCACGGCTGGGATGAAAAGACGAGAAGAAACCAGCCTCTGTAGGGTGGTCCCGACCGTGACCACCACCATCACGACCGGGACGAGACCCATCCCGACCATGACCACCCCCATCACAGCCGGGACGGGCCCAGCTCGCACTTTGCTTCATTCTTTTCAATTCTCTCACTTATGGAACCCTATATATACCTTTCTTTTGTATTATTTTAAAGGGAGAACCCTACGAAACCCTAGAAATAGAACTCATATCATTAGCTTAGTTTCTCCTTAATCTTTTATTAATCTTTCTTTAACCTTAGCTTAATCTTAGTAGTTGCTCTTGTATTAAGGGAATTCTTGAAGAATCTACCAATCTTGACAACATTATTGGTGGAGGTTTTGGTTTTTCTTTATATGCTAGTTTTCATCTTTTCATTTCCTTTCTAGTTTGGTATAATCACTCTTCTCTCCTTTCTCTTAATCTTTTATTGTTAGTTAAGTTTTAATCTTTATCTTTTGTTTATTGTTCTTCCTTGTTCAATCTTCATAATGAATGTTTTTGCTTTTTTGATGGTTTCTCTAGTTATTGTTAGTTTTAGTTTAAATATGTGTGAGTAGATTCTTATGGGGTTAGTAGGGGGATTAGGTGTTGATTATGGGTGATTAGGGTTGATTGTGGGTAAAGGTTGAATCTTTGTTGCTAATCACTTGTTATGCATGCCATATGTTTGATGAAATGTTTGTTAGGGTGGTAGTGGCCAATACTACTCTTGCTAGTTTCTTCCTTCTTGTAGTATGTTTGATTGGTGATTGAACTCTCTTGTCATGGGTAACATCTTGCATGAGTTTTGGGGTTTGTCTTTGACGCGAGAGCACGGACTTACCGGGTTTGTCTTTGACGCGAGAGCGCGGACTTACCTTAGTGACTAGGTGAAACCTACAACCTCAATTACCCCACTAGCCTATTACACCTATGAACCCGACCTAATCCTACTCTTCCCCTTATTGATTTCTTCATCATCTTTGTCATTGTTCATCTTGTTTGTTGTTTGAATTTAGTTCTAGTTGAATCATTTAGTTCATGTTATACTTAGCTTATTCATAGTCATAGTTTTATTCCCCTTCATTGTTTTAGTTGGTTTATCTTTGTTTTTAGCCTAGTGATCGTGTTAGTAATCAATTCCCGTTAATTCTTCTCTTCTATTGTTCCTTTGTGACTTAGTCTAGTTTTTAGGTGAACCTTTATCTAAACCGTTTTCCGTCCTTGTGGTTCGACCCGACTTGCCCTAGCTACCTTGTTAGGATTAGTTGGTTATTTGGTGTCGGGATCCACGACAAATCCCACCATTAAATTGGCGCCGTTGCCGGGGACGGTGTTTGTTTAGACTTTGTTTGCTTGTTTTCTTGACTTAGTTACCATTTTGTGTTCTTCTTCTCCTATCCATTTTGCATATTTTGTTGTCTTTGTCCTTTTTTTTATTTTGTGTTCTTCTTCTTTGTTTTCCTTTGCTTTTTGTGTGTGTGAAGTTTATTTCCTTCTTGTCTAGTGCCCAAAAAGCACTAGACTTCTCACGTTTGCTCCTAGTTTACAGTTGATGCCTAGAGGTGGTGACCATCCTCTTCTTTACAACTCAGAGCCGGAAAGGTTTTTTCGAAACCTTCACCAACGGACGGTTGCAAGATTGAGAGGTTCCCAACCGGGTACAAGCCAAGATTTCGAGCAAAACTTGGAGATTGATCTAAACTCCCCACCTATAGAAGCCACCGAAGCGAGATTTCTAAACCCCTTCGGCACCCCCATATCAACCACATCTCACATAACATCACCTTCCTACTCTCCACCTTCTACACCTCCCACATCTCCAACTCCAAACATGCCAAACATCCAAACATGCCTAAATTTTCATCACACTCTACTTTCACCGAGGATGTCTTGCTGGAACCGAACACTCTACCGGCCGCTTATGCCGGAAATTTTGTGGCCAAGACACAATTCATTCAACTTGTGGAGCGAAATCAATTTAGTGGTTTGCCCAACAAAGAACCAAACCAACATATGGAGACATTCTCCGATTATTGTGATGCTATTTCTCAAACCGGGATCACTCAAGATCAAATTTGATGGGTTCTTTTCCCGTTTTCTCTTATTGGAAAAGCTAAGCAATGGTTTAAGAGTCTCGATAAGGCAACCATGGGGATTGATACTTGGAAGAAGTTTGCATTGGCCTTCTACCAAAAGTTCTACCCTCCCGAGAAGATAAATTTGCTAAGGGCCTCCATCACCGGTTTCCAACAACGGGATGAGGAGAGTCTATGAATCATGGGAGAGGTTCTAAGCTTTGGTTAGATCTTGCCCCCATCATGGTTTATCGCAATGGTTCCTTGTCCAAAATTTTTGGAATGGATTTATATGAAGATTCAAGGGTCATACTCAACATGGGTTCCAATGGAAGGTTTACCAAGGCAGATGATGACCAAACTTGGTCTAGAATCGAAGAAATGGCGGTCCACAATTTCTAATATAGTAGGCCTAGGAAGGCGAATAGAGGGGGAAGGCATGAGATTTATACAATTACACAACTTAGTGTCGATCTTGGTGCTCAATTGAAAACTCATATGGATGCTATCGATAAGAAGCTTCAAGGTCACTTAAATCAAACTCAAGGCACAAGTTTCTCCAACCAACAATCAATCCATCAAGTTAATGCTATGGGAGTGATTTTTCCAACCTCTTATTATGGGATATGTGAGATTTGTGGGATATATGGACATGAGCCTCAATATTGTCGAAGTAGCGTTGAGCAAGTGAATGCTTTTCAAGCATACAAACAAGGTTCCCCATACTCTACTTACAAGGCTCAAAATGTGAAAAATCCTCATGTGTTCCAAGCCTCTCAACAACAAGTTCTACAACAACATTGTCCATCATGTGTTGCTCCTCCCTTAAGGGACAATCAAGGCTACCAAGATTACCAAGGCAATCAAAGGCCTTTTAACAATTTCCAACAACAAAATGCATACCAAAACCAAGGTGCCTTCAACAATCAACAAGGGTTCAATAATCAAGGTAACTTTAATCATCAGGCTCAACAAGGTGGTTTCCAAGGAAACCAACACTCTTAAGGGTTCCAAAACAACCACAAAATCACAATCATTGTAACTTTCAAGGCCTAAATCAAGGCAATTCTCAAGGGTTCCAAGGGAACTTTCAAAATCAACAAGGGTTCCAAAATGCTAAACAAGACAACAAGCCAAGGAGCAGATCTCCAACTCATGACTATGGCTTTCCCCTAACCATCACTAATACTCCACATAACCAACAATCTCCGACTCGGGAATTTGATATGCAAATGACGATGTTAGACATGCAAAGGAGTAATCAAGAGATGCAAAGAAGTCAATTGGAGATGCAAAGAAGTCAATTGGAGATGCAAAGAAACCAACAAGAGTTCTATGCTCAACTTCAAAAGGAAAACAAGGCAAGAGATACACATGTTAAGATGCTTGAAACCCAACTAGCTCAAGTTGCCTCGAGTAGCTCATCTAGGCAAAAAGGTCAACTACCTCTTCAAGGCGTACTATCGAAATTTGAAACCGTGAATGCCATCACTTTGAGGAGCGGTGCATCCTATGATTCTCCCTTGTTTCCTAATGAACATGAAGCTATCAAAGAAGTGGAATCTCCGTGCCAAGGCAATGAAAATTTGGGGAATCTCATGGAGGAGCAAGTCTTATGGGAAATTGAAAAACCGATTGAAGACAAGCTTCCCCCACCCCAAGAAGAAAGTAAAGTAAAGAAGAGGGTGCCAAGTGAAAAATCCAAGCCTAATGAACTTTACAAGAACAACATCAAGTTGCCATTCCCATCGAGGCAATTGAAGGCAAAGGCGGATGTTCAATTTGATAAGTTCGTCGATATTGTGAAGAAATTAGATGTGAGCATCCCTTTCACCGAGTTAATTACCCAAGTTCCGGCCTATGGAAAATTCATGAGGGAAATTTTGGCTAGGAAACGATCCTTAGACAAGGAAGAGACAATAGCATTTACTAGAGAGGTGAGTGATCTTATTCAAGGGTCCACCTTACCTAAGCTCAAGGATCCGGGTAGTTTCTCAATCCCATGCACCATCGGGAATTTGAAGATCGAGAGAGCGTTGTGTGATTTAGGGGCGAGTGTAAGCATTCTCCCTTATTCTATTTGTGAGCAACTTGGAATGAAAGAGCTCATGTATACCTCGATTACACTCCAAATGGCGGATCGTTCACTTAATTGACCATTAGGAATGTTGGAGGATGTGCCTTTAAGGATTGGGAAATTCTTCATTCCGGTTGACTTCCTTGTACTCGACATGCCCGAGAATGCAACCACCCCTATTATTCTCGGATGACTATTTCTACACATCGCCTGTGCATTGATCGATGTCAAGAAGGGTAGGATCACTTTTGAGTTAGGCGACGAGAAGCTTGTGTTTGACCTTCAAGGTAACACCTCGCCTACAAATGAAGAATCATGTCATATGATTCATGCCGTCAAAGACATTGAGCTAGGGAATGAGTCGGGTGAAAAGCTTGATGAGGTAAACAACTTGGATTCCTTGTGTGAAAGTTTGAAAGATTTTTATAATCTTGATTGTGAGGAGCTAGAAAGTAGCTCGAAGGTGATTAATCCCGCTTGCTTGGATTTTAAACCCCTCCATCTTGGTGAGTTGAAACATGATGACTTGAACAAGGATAAGTCGATTGAAAAAAGGAAGGTTGAGCCTCCTTTGAGTTTCCATGAAAAGAAATGGAAATTTGGTTATATCCCGAAAGATTGCAAGTACAAGTTCAAACCATTAAATATAGCCAATCGGGATGACTCGGAGACGTCAAGGCAAAGTTATGAAGAGCCTTGGAGCTTAGGTTGGTTCTCCACGAACTTCGGTGAAGATTTCTAGAGAGCCTTCGACTTGTTGCTCCGTGCCCTCGATGTAACACCCGCTATTTTTCCTAGCATATTTATTCTTTCCGTTAGGACTCCGTCTTAACTCTATCACTTTTCGGCCTCATATTTCATCATTTTACTAAGCTCTATTTTAATTTATGAGTTTAATGATTCTTACTTTAATTTTAAAGATTCTAATTCTTTTTAAATCCATTTATTTGGTTTTCTTCGTAAACTAATTAATTTTCCGCAAGGAATTCTATTTCTCTTCGAATTGACGTTTTTAAACTCGGATTTAAGTTATTCCTTTTTCTGAAAATGTTTGAACACGTTTATATAATATTTTCAACTAGTAAATATTTTTTATTTACAAAAATTTAGTCGTTAATGATTTTATTACGAAGCTTCGCGAATAATTATTTTCTTACGCGAGGTTTACTCGAATTACTTTGAAATGCTTTTAACTATTTTACGATTATACTTTTTATCAACTTATAAATTATTTGAGATCATTTTCTCACATATTGGACCGACAAAGCAACGTAAGATTATTTCTTTTCATTCATTGATGCATTATTATCAAAACTCTTCATAATCTCCCTCACTTATTTTGGCCGGCTGTTTTGTGGCTAATCTCACCTAGTTTTCATCTACATTTTAATGCCATTCATTCTTGCATAAATCATCCTTCTTCTTTCATTCATTCTTTTCATAAAAAAATATTACAACATCTTTTTCCTTCTTCATTTCTGGCCGTGACACTCCTCTCCCCTCCTAGGCTGACTTTTGCTTAATTTGAGCCTCGATCGCATCATTTTTATCGTCAAAATAATCCTCTTTCCGATCCCTTCGTTAAGGTAATAAACGATGTTGTTTTCGATCGTTATTTACCTTGATTTTGTTAGTTTTTCTCATGGTATTTTTCTGCCATGATTTTCGTGTTTGGTAGGATTTGTGGACGATCCCGAGGCCGACGAATATATAATCGATTCAGACTGGGAGTAGAGGTAACGTCGATGTTACTCGGTATTTCATGATATAATTGAGTATTTGCATGTATATATTTTTATGTTTTATTTTGGCAATATATGTATGTCATATAATCTGGAAAATTTTTAAAAGTTGAAAATTTGCATGTTTCGATATTTTTATCGCTTTTACGAGATTAACGATTAAACTGTTACTTTAATTTGTAAAATCGTAATATTTGGCCTAAACATGTAATATACGTCTATATTCTGTAAAAATGATGTTTTTGATGATTTTTAATAATTTAGTATTTTTCTGATATTTTAAATATCGATTATTGAATTATTACTGTTATCGGACAAAAATGATTAAAAGCCGATTTTTAGTTCTAGTACTTAAACATTTTATTTTAATCTGATTTTTGACGTGGTGAAACTTTCTGATGAAATAGAATTATTGAATTTTTTCATAATTTTTCGGAATTGTTAAGTGGATGAATTAATTAATCACTTTAACTCATCGTTTATCGTTAAAACCGTGTTTGTCGTTTAAATTCTCGATTTCTGGTCTTTGGTTTAAATCTGAAAAAAATTATGATTCTGATGATTTCATATTAAAATTTAATTTTATGATTTTTAGTGCCTTACTAAAATGTTAGGAACGATAAGTTTTATTAATGGAATCGTTAATTGTGAAAACGGGTTTTAAAGACGGTTTTGACGGAAGTTGGTAAATCTGGAACTTTGGAAAATCTGGAAAATTAGTATATTCTGGAAAATGATGATTTTTGGGTTTAATAATAATTTTTTAGACATTAATACTTAAATCATTTTGTAATTACTATTTTTATTAATCGTTATTGTCGAGATTGGACGATTAACGAGAAAATGCTTTAAAAACCGAGTTTTAGGATTCTGTAAAATTTTATTTTCTGGACAGAATGTCCATAAATATATTTTAACTATTTTACGTAATTGTTGTACTATTTATTAAAGTCTTTAATTAATAAGTATTGTTTTCGGACAAATTGTAATTTATCGTTAAAATGCTTCGTCTTACCTAAAAGAATTATTTTTCCAGCAATTTCGAAAGTATTTAAATCTGAAACTTTAAGAGTTAAATCATCCCTTAATATACTCTAAATATATTTGTTGGTTTAATTAAATAAAGACGTTCAAATATTTAATTTGATATTTGCCGTAAAATCCTATTTATAATTTTATTGTCGAAACTAATAATAATTAGGGAATTTTAACTTTATAACTTTTGAAAACACCCTAATTAGTAATATTAAAATGTTTAAGACATTTTTAATCATTTTATAACGCTTATACGATATTTTAATAATTTCATAAAATTTAAATGTTCACTTTGGTAATTAATATCGATAAGGCCGAAAGTATTAGTTTTATAAATCTATATCGTTTACTAAAAATGTGGTATTAGTACGAACTAATATTTTCATTATTTTGATATAATGCTATTTCAGTAAAGTTCTAAAAATAGAAGTTTTCTGAAATAGAAAGTTCCCTCTTTTAGAATATAAATGTTTACTTCTTTTATCCTCATATTGTGTATATTGATTATATCTTTTGAATATCGATAATGGCTTGTTTTGAAGTTATGGAATAAGGACAAGTGTGGGTTTAGAGTTATATAGTCTGGGATGTACGTTTTTGCCATCAGCTATAAAGTCGGTGTGTCTATTTGGGACACATTTGGTCGTTGAACTGGGCGTAGTTTCGCCCAGGAGAGTGTATATTTTGACCTTAAGCTAGATATCGCATCGTGTTAGTCGCCGTCAGCTGAACTAGACATATTTGTTGTCTAGGAGGGGTATGCACTACTTAAACCAGGACCTCGCTGCACGCAGTCCTGTTATAGTTGAGTTGCCTAGTTAGAGACTGGATTCTGTTATGAGTTAAGTCTACAGTTCTCGAAACTAGTTTCTAGTATTATCCTAGTGAAAGTCTAGATTCTACATTAATCCTATCCATAACGCCATTTTGACTATTTTATTTGTTATCGATATAAATTGGTTTACAGGTTGGCAAATATTTTTTTGTTTCTTCGGAAACCCATTTTAATATTTTGGTTTTGGGGCTGAAAGCTTATTTTATATATGATGGTTTACTGTTTTCCTTTTTACTATTTTTCTATAATAGTAATTACAGTTTTAAAATCCTGTAATACGGCTGGGAGAACGTTGACGTTGCTCCTCACTGATTGTGGCTGTTATGTTTTTAACATGACAGGTATGCATGTTTCCGGGTGTGGGCTAGCGGTCAGTCATGATCCTTGCTAGATTAATTTTAATAATTATGTTTTGTGGATTGTTAAACCCCTTTGTGGATTTATTTAATTTTGGCCATTTTATTTAGGGCCTAATGTTTGACTTTGGCATTTAAATTTTTATCAAAACATAGTTACAGCGTGTTATAATCCCGACTCTACGGTGTTTCCGCCACTGTATCGCGTTAGAATTTCTAGCGGATTACAGTTGGTATCAGAGCATCACTGCTCCCGACGCTTACACACCTGAAATTAGGGAAAAATACCAGTAAATTATTTAAATAGTAAATAAAATTATTATTAGAAATGGGTAGAAACAGATAAGGACTTAACTGTTAGAATTATCAGTTCCTGAACTCAATGATTAGCATTGAATATTTGTTTTATATGTCGAAGAAAATGATGAATGGACAAGATGCTGACATGATGCTGCTCCCAGATCGGGACAAGACCTACTTAGCACTCTCAACGCCTGCTGACTCGAGTGGACAACTAGGTGCTCCAAGAAAGATTTCGATAATGACTTTTAGCTCCGGTTCAGTTTACTTAAGCTACAGGCAAGATGATCAAGAGTAGATTCATGTTCCATGATGTTGCAGTAAATCTAGATGGAGCGACCCATGACTTCCGTGCTCGTTCCTCTACAAGAAGATGAAGTAATCCATTTTGGATCCCCTCGTGAACTCTGGAGGCCCGAAGATTCTCCTCTGGTTCAAGAACTTAGTAATATAGGGTCATCGACTCCTTTCTTCCTTCCTCTATTTCTTCTAATTCATCTCTTTTATATTCTCTTCTTCATCCGCTTGGTGAATCCTTGTTATAATCTTCTGCTCTACCATCTTTCTCTTGAGATTCTTTGGTTAGACCAAATTTTGTCTTAGTGAACCCGTGAGAAGTTATAGATGTTTGAGGTTTGGTCAACCCTTGTTACGTGGTTTGAGGATTGTGAGTTATACCATGTTATCTATCTTAGTAAGCTTTTGAGGATCGATTTGAATAATAAATTTTCGATTAATGGAATTAGGTTGGTACTTAAAATTTTGAACCTTGGGTTATAGGTTACTTGATTATTTGGAGGACTTAAGTTGAATAATCTATTGAAGTAGTAAGAGTATATCATATTTTAATGGTTACCTAGTACCTAACCAAGAACCGAACCAAGTGTAACTGATAATTTTACTTTGGGATTCTTGCCTAATGTTTATTTTACGGATGCATCGTGAATATTTGGGATCATAGAGTATCGTTTAAAATGTTAGCCTGAGTGTTATGGTACCATTTAAGGTTTTCATTAATGGCGTTAGATATTTTTGTGGACATAGATTTCCCGTGCTTATTAAGGATTAGGTCGTTGCTCATGGTTTAAGGTTGTAACTTATGAACTTTGGAGTTGAGTGATCTAACTTGGATAAATTGTTGTTAACCTTGAAGAAGAGAAGCATCTTGCACGATTAGAGGTTGAATCTATCGTGTTGTTTTGAGGAATACTTTAAGGTCAATCGCCTTGATGGATTTACAGTTCAGAACCCTTAGACCAACGAGATTGTGGCTTCGTTGAGTTCACAAATATTTTAGTGGTTTCGCTTTTACGATATGAAATTTGATGGAATTCTCTGAAACCTTAGTCGAATGACGTGTTCGAAGATGTGAGTATCTGTTGTTACTTGTCATGCTGAGTGTGTTTAAGGTTTAGCGTACTTTACTAACCTCTGTCTATTGATGATGTTAAGAATATGTTGATGATCATTCTTGAAGTTTCGTGTCCGAACATTGTTAATTGGTGGATTTTATTTAGTGTTCCTTACTCGATAAATTTGAAGTATATCTCGAGTTAAGACCTTATGAGCTTTGAATTTATGAGCCTTAGTGATTACGAGTTTGGGTATGTTTTGATAACCGTTGGAATCATAATTAATTGATTTGTCTAAAGTATTTGTGAATTCTTACCATACTAATTGAAAGATTATATAAGTAGGTAAGACTTAATTTTGGAGGCGGTGACAGTTGATAATTTTGGAGGTTGTAGATTGAGTAGGACCACCCAGTACCGATGTTAGACTGGGCGTTATGTGATGGGAATTAGGAATCCGTGTTTGTGGGAGTCGTGCTAGGAATCTCGAGATGGTTAATTTCTTCTATAATCCTTGAGAGTTTTTTTTTACTCTCAACTCCGTCTTTCTTTTTGCTTCTCTTGAATTCTGTTACCGCATCTGCTGCTAATCCCTTCGACCTTTATCGATTTTTTTTAAAGTTCTTATTTTATTTATTTACCCTTGTTCTATTTACCTGTTAACCATTTTTCGAACTCCCTATTTTATAAAAAGTTTGACTAGTTTAAAAAAAAATTGGATTATCGTGAAATTTTAACATTTTGAGTTATAAATTCTAGTTGTAAAAATCCCCATTGTGTAAAAAGTTTGACTAACTTAAACTTTTCGGATATCGTGAAAAATATTTTTGAATTATAATTTAAGAACTTTATACTTCACTTTAGTTTTATCTTTGGTTGATATTTATATTTAGATCTGTTTCAAAATGCCTTAATAATTTATTTTAAATTATTTCATTTTTATTTTTCAAGCAATCGGACTTTTATGAAGACTTTCATATTTCCATATTCAATTTCTATATGATTATTACATAAAACGTTTTAACATTGTCGAAATTATTTTATGTTCAGGTTTGGTAACATTTTTGAAAACTTTCATAATTACTTTGATAACATTTTCGAAATTTTAATATTTTGAAATTAGTTTTCGTTTTATTGTTGGTGGACTTTTGAATCTGTTATTGAAAATGTTTGACGGCTGGTTCGATTTTTTACTAACAACAAAATTTGATTTTTCCAAACTAAATTTTGTTTTGACATAAAACGAAATATTATCGAATTATTCTTAATCAAATTGTTTTACTTTGTTTCGAAAGTGTTTTGGTTACCTTATTTTCTTCGACTTTGTTTACAACTGTTATTTAACGTTGTTATTTTATCAAATAACTTTACTTTACGATTTCATTAATCAAAAGATTTTAAACTTCGGGTTGGTTAGCCCAATTCATCTTGGAATAGATATTTGCCTTCGATTTCGTATCATTTTGAAGGTTGTAAAATTTTCTTTTGAAGCAAATTTTTATGCAAAAAATTGTATCCTCACCTTTTCGGGGGGTAATCTTGTTTCCTTTCTACTTATTCTTAGTTTCGAGGACGAAACTTTCTTTTAGTGGGGAGGATTGTAACACCCGCTATTTTTCCTAGCATATTTATTCTTTCCGTTAAGACTCCGTCTTAACTCTATCACTTTTCGGCCTCATATTTCATCATTTTACTAAGCTCTATTTTAATTTTTGAATTTAGTGATTCTTACTTTAATTTTAAAGATTCTAATTCTTTTTAAATCCATTTATTTGGTTTTCTTCGTAAACTAATTAATTTTCCGCAAGGAATTCTATTTCTCTTCGAATTGACGTTTTTAAACTCGGATTTAAGTTATTCCTTTTTCTAAAAATGTTTGAATACGTTTATATAATATTTTCAACTAGTAAATATTTTTTATTTACAAAAATTTAGTCGTTAATGATTTTATTACGAAGCTTCGCGAATAATTATTTTCTTACGCGAGGTTTACTCGAATTACTTTGAAATGTTTTTAACTATTTTACGATTATACTTTTTATCAACTTATAAATTATATGAGCTCATTTCCTCACATATTGGACCGACAAAGCTTCTTGTCACAATTTAACTACGTTTTATTAATACGTTTCATTTTATCACGTTAAAACGTAAACGTAAGATTATTTCTTTTCATTCATTGATGCATTATTATCAAAACTCTTCATACTCTCCCTCACTTATTTTGGCCGGCTGTTTTGTGGCTAATCTCACCTAGTTTTCATCTACATTTTAATGCCATTCATTCTTGCATAAACCATCCTTATTCTTTCATTCATTCTTTTCATAAAAAAATATTACAACATCTTTTTCCTTCTTCATTTCTGGCCGTGACACTCCTCTCCCCTCCTAGGCTGACTTTTGCTTAATTTGAGCCTCGATCGCATCATTTTTATCGTCAAAATAATCCTCTTTTCGATCCCTTCGTTAAGGTAATAAACGATGTTGTTTTCGATCGTTATTTACCTTGATTTTGTTAGTTTTTCTCATGGTATTTTTCTGCCATGATTTTCGTGTTTGGTAGGTTTTGTGGACGATCCCGAGGCCGACGAATATATAATCGATTCAGACTTGGAGTAGAGGTAACGTCGATGTTACTCGGTATTTCATGATATAATTGAGTATTTGCATGTATATATTTTTATGTTTTATTTTGGCAATATATGTATGTCATATAATCTGGAAAATTTTTAAAAGTTGAAAATTTGCATGTTTCGATATTTTTATCGCTTTTACGAGATTAACGATTAAACTGTTACTTTAATTTGTAAAATCGTAATATTCGGCCTAAACATGTAATATACGTCTATATTCTGTAAAAATGATGTTTTTGATGATTTTTAATAATTTAGTATTTTTCTGATATTTTAAATATCGATTATTGAATTATTACTGTTATCGGACAAAAATGATTAAAAGCCGATTTTTAGTTCTAGTACTTAAACATTTTATTTTAATCTGATTTTTGACGTGGTGAAACTTTCTGATGAAATAGAATTTTTGAATTTTTTCATAATTTTTCGGAATTGTTAAGTGGATGAATTAATTAATCACTTTAACTCATCGTTTATCGTTAAAACCGTGTTTGTCGTTTAAATTCTCGATTTCTGGTCTTTGGTTTAAATCTGAAAAAATTTATGATTCTGATGATTTCATATTAAAATTTAATTTTATGATTTTTAGTGCCTTACTAAAATGTTAGGAACGATAAGTTTTATTAATGGAATCGTTAATTGTGAAAACGGGTTTTAAAGACGGTTTTGACGGAAGTTGGTAAATCTGGAACTTTGGAAAATCTGGAAAATTGTTATATTCTGGAAAATGATGATTTTTGGGTTTAATAATAATTTTTTAGACATTAATACTTAAATCATTTTGTAATTACTATTTTTATTAATCGTTATTGTCGAGATTGGACGATTAACGAGAAAATGCTTTAAAAACCGAGTTTTAGGATTCTGTAAAATTTTATTTTCTGGACAGAATGTCCATAAATATATTTTAACTATTTTACGTAATTTTTTTACTATTTATTAAAGTCTTTAATTAATAAGTATTGGTTTTCGGACAAATTGTGATTTATCGTTAAAATGCTTCGTCTTACCTAAAAGAATTATTTTTCCAGCAATTTTGAAAGTATTTAAATCTGAAACTTTAAGAGTTAAATCATCCCTTAATATACTCAAAATATATTTGTTGGTTTAATTAAATAAAGACGTTCAAATATTTAATTTGATATTTGCCGTAAAATCCTATTTATAATTTTATTGTCGAAACTAATAATAATTAGGGAATTTTAACTTTATAACTTTTGAAAACACCCTAATTAGTAATATTAAAATGTTTAAGACATTTTTAATCATTTTATAACGCTTATACGATATTTTAATAATTTCATAAAATTTAAATGTTCACTTTGGTAATTAATATCGATAAGGCCGAAAGTATTAGTTTTATAAATCTATATCGTTTACTAAAACTGTGGTATTAGTACGGGGTAATATTTTCATTATTTTGATATAATGCTATTTTAGTAAAGTTCTAAAAATAGAAGTTTTCTGAAATAGAAAGTTCCCTCTTTTAGAATATAAATGTTTACTTCTTTTATCCTCATATTGTTTATATTGATTATATCTTTTGAATATCGATAATGGCTTGTTTTGGAGTTATGGAATAAGGACAAGTGTGGGTTTAGAGTAATATAGTATGGGATGTACGTTTTTGCCATCAGCTATAAAGCCGGTGTGTCTATTTGGGACACATTTGGTCGTTGAACTGGGCGTAGTTTCGCCCAGGAGAGTGTATGTTTTGACCTTAAGCTAGATATCGCATCGTGTTAGTCGCCGTCAGCTGAACTAGACATATTTGTTATCTAGGAGGGGTATGCACTACTTAAACCAGGACCTCGCTGCACGCAGTCCTGTTATAGTTGAGTTGCCTAGTTAGAGACTGGATTCTGTTATGAGTTAAGTCTACAGTTCTCGAAGCTAGTTTCTATTATTATCCTAGTGAAAGTCTAGATTCTACATTAATCCTATCCATAACGCCATTTTGACTATTTTATTTGTTATCGATATAAATTGGTTTACAGGTTGGCAAATATTTTTATGTTTCTTCGGAAACCCATTTTAATATTTTGGTTTTGGCGCTGAAAGCTTATTTTATATATGATGTTTTACTGTTTTCCTTTTTACTATTTTTCTATAATAGTAATTTCAGTTTAAAATCTTGTTATACGGCTGAGAGAACGTTGACGTTGCTCGTCACTGATTGTGGCTGTTATGTTTTTAACATGACAGGTATGCATGTTTTCGGGTGTGGGCTAGCGGGCAGTCATGATCCTTGCTCAATTAATTTTAATAATTATGTTTTGTGGATTGTTAAACCCCTTTGTGGATTTATTTAATTTTGGCCATTTTATTTAGGGCCTAATGTTTGACTTTGCCATTTAAATTTTTATCAAAACATAGTTACAGCGTGTTATAATCCCGACTCTACAGTGTTTTTGCCACTGTATCGCGTTAGAATTTCTAGGGGATTACACTCGAAGGCTATGGAATTGTGTCCAATATTGTTGATGTAGAATGAAGATCCCTCACTAGCCTTGGTTTGACGGAGTTCCTCAAGAACCGTCGTGTTGTATATATCTCTTTCCTCGTCTTTCAATTATTGAGTTTGTATTTGTGTGAGTTTGGTTTCTAGGATTTGTGTATTTTGTGGAGTTCTTGTCATTTGAAATTTTCTTGAGTGATGTGAGGGAGGGATTTTTGATGGAAGTTATTGAGCTTGATTGATAGGTTTGAAGTGATGATGAAGAGTTTTGAAGAGTTGTTGGATGATTTAGGCTTTGAAGCTTGGTGGAGGAAGTCGGTTTTTGAGCTTGGTACAAGCTTTTGGGGATGGGATTTTGGATCCCGAGGTATTATTTGTCATTCGGGTGGAAGGTTCGGTATGCTATTGATGAATGAAGGCTTCAAGGCTCGGGACGGGTGCTATCCCGACCGCGATCATTACCATCACGGCCGGGACGAAGTGAGCAACCAACCAGGGGCTACTGACAGGCCATCCCGCCCGTGAGTAAACCATCCCGCCCGTGATGACACTGATCCCGCCCGTGATGCCTCCGTCACGACCGAGACGGGTTCCTGCAGCCCCCTTCGCCTTCTTTTCTTCATTTAAGCCCCACCCCACCACTTTGTACCCCTTCATAACCTCCCTACTCACCTTTTCACTATCATTCCACCCCTACACTTCAATTTTTCACCTTCATCTCATTTTCTCATCACTATACACCGAGTTTCCCCTTAAATCCCGACCTCATTTAACCAATGCAAGCCCGATACTTCAACCATGCCACTACATTTAGGAAGAGGAGGAATATCGATGACAAAGACGAGCAAAGTGCCGAAAAATATCATTGAGACGATGGAGATTGTTGAGTTGCTAACCGTTTGGTAGGCACGACTCTCTTTTCTTTTACGTCTTTTATTTGCTAGTGTTTCTTTGTTTATTCCCCTTCCTTTTATGCTTTTAGTGTCATGGTGGCCCTCGGGGCCCTTTGTGGTTATTGCTCCCGATTCTCGATGACGTGATTACATCGAGAATCATTTGAAAAATCCAAATCGACAAGTTCCTTTCACTTTTTCTTCATTTTTATTCCCTTTTCGGTAGAATTTAGTCGGAATTGGGCGAAATCAGGGCCAGGTGACTTGATTACACCTATCCTTCCCCTCCCATTTCCTTTTATTTTCTTCTTTTTATTTCTTTCCCCATCCATATTTTTTCTCGTCTCGGCCTTAGGTGACTTGATTACACCTCGGCATGACACATTCTACCCTTTCTTCACTTTCATTTTTGATTTTTACCTTTATTTTCCCTCTTTCATTTCTTTTTATTAGTGTCTTCCACACACTATCGATCAAGCATGAGGACATTGCTCGGTTTAAGTGTGGGGGAGCGATATCCTAGTCTAGTTTAGTTTTATGTTCGTAGTTTTTTCGAAAAAATTTAAAGTTCCTAAAAATTTGAAAAATTTCTTAAAAACCAAAAAGATTTTCTTTTGTGTCATTTTCTTTTGTGTCTTTGTGTCGTATATTTGTTGTGTTGTGTATGTGTGTTTTGCCTCACCACTTCCTTGTAGGTTGCTTGATCGCCGTGAGTTTCAGAAAGCTCTTGACATCCGGTAATATCCTTCTATCTCTTTCTCCTTTTCCCATTTCGATGTTTGGAGGAGATTTTGTGGTGGTGTATGCTCGGGTGGAGCTTTTTGGAGTTAGTGGATTGATGTGGTTGCTTGCTTGGAAGTTTCGGGGTAGTGTTTGTTTACTTTTTGTGTGTGTTTGTTTTATTTTGTTTGTCTCATTTTCCTTCGTTTTTGTTTCGTCTTTGTTTCGTTTTGTTTAGTTTGGGTCTTGTGTAGAAAAGGTTTTTGAAAACCCAGTTTTGAGGCTAGTGTGCAAATGTCTAATTTCCCTTTTTAGTGACATGAATCGATTCTTGGACTTTAGTCTAGTAGAATGACTTTAAATCAATAATTTCGTTGGTTTTTTACCTTGTGTCCACCTAGTCTACTAGGGATTTACTGCGGGATTTGCATTTTGACCACCTTGACCACCCACGGAGTGAAAAGGCCTTGGTTGCCGAGTCCCGTCCTCTTAGGTGACCATGTTCGAAATTGTTTGATTAGTCCAAGTTTCCCCCATTTTGTGGGTTTGAAGGGAAGCGCGCGCCCGACTCACCCATTTCCCTACCTTCTACACATATCCCACAAATAAGTTGCATTGTTACGAGGTTTCTATACTTGCTTGTAATGATTGCCTACAATACAAAATTTAGCCAAAACGGCAAACCAAGGCAAAAAGAAAGAAAAGAAAGAAAAGAAAGAAAAGAAAAAAAAGGCTCAACAAATCAAAAACAAAATAGAAAAGAAGAAAAAGAAATGGCATAACAAATCAAATCAAAAGCAAAATGTAAAAGAAGAAAAATGCCAAGAAAATCATTTAACAAAAAAAAAAATCTTACACCTCAAAAATAAGCATTTTACCGATTGTTATCGTGAAGAGCCTACCAAAGGACCGAGTCCCTAGGAAGGATGATAGCGGTAATGGTCGGTATTTTCTCACTTTGCAACCATATCCACCTTTTTACTTGGACTAGTTAGGCAATTTTTGAGCATGGGACGACCCTCTTGGCTTATCGCCAAAGGAGGCGGGGTTTCACTTTACCTACAGTGTCGACTAACTCCGTGGTTCATCCTTTTTCCATCCCGCCTATCGTTCCGTAGTACGTTCTTAGAAGGTTAGGAGGACCTAGGTAAGTTACCAACGTTTTTATTGTTTTGTTGTCATACTATTAGGATTTTGTCCATTTCGGTTTGTATTACTAGCTTGGGAACGTTGTCACTTGCCTTGACTCCTTAACCGGTGTTTCTTTCACCGCTTTGTTGAGGGAAGCGGTATTTGTTTCTTCTTGGATGCAACCGATTGTTTGTTTGTTTGTTTGTGTGTTTTCGTGTTCGGTTGTATCCACTGTTTTGTCGCAAGACCTCACTTGGCTTGCGGAGAGCACTTTCCCTCTAAGTGTTCTCGCGTGAGTTGAAAGGGCGTAGGGTGCGCTAATACCCGCTCGGTTAGTAGTCTAGTTTCTATTAGTTAGTAGTTAGTTCATGCTTACTCGAGGGCGAGTAAGGGTTAAATGTGGGGGAGTTGATAAGTGTGTTTTGTAGTGTTTAATTCACGTGTTTGGTCCCGATTTCTTTTGTGAAATCACTCTTTGAAGCGGTTTTGAGGCTACTTACGCTTCTTCTAGCTTGTTTTAGGTTCCTAATGCTCATCATGGAGAAGTGGAACGATTCCATCTCGTTTCCAATGCATATGAAGCCAATGAAGAGAAGCGACGATGATTCGGTGACTTAGACTCGATCCCGAGTCCAGTGGAGCCCACTTAAGAATATCCCGAGCACCGAGCATCGATAAGAAGCCTAGGAAGAGAAAATAAGGACCCATTATGGCGGGAAGGACCCATCACGGCCGGGATGAAAAGACGAGAAGAAACCAGCCTCTGTAGGGTGGTCCCGACCGTGACCACCACCATCACCGCCGGGACGAGACCCATCCCGACCATGACCACCCCCATCACGGCCGGGACGGGCCCAACTCGAACTCCGCTTCATTCTTTTCAATTCTCTCACTTATGGAACCCTATATATACCTTTCTTTTGTATTATTTTAAAGGGAGAACCCTACAAAACCCTAGATATAGAACTCATATCATTAGCTTAGTTTCTCCTTAATCTTTTATTAATCTTTCTTTAACCTTAGCTTAATCTTAGTAGTTGCTCTTGTATTAAGGAAATTCTTGAAGAATCTACCAATCTTGACAACATTGGTGGAGGTTTTGGTTTTTCTTTATATGCAAGTTTTCATCTTTTCATTTCCTTTCTAGTTTGGTATAATCACTCTTCTCTCCTTTCTCTTAATATTTTATTGTTAGTTAAGTTTTAATCTTTATCTTTTGTTTATTGTTCTTCCTTGTTCAATCTTCATAATGAATGTTTTTGCTTTTTTGATGGTTTCTCTAGTTATTGTTAGTTTTAGTTTAAATATGTGTGAGTAGATTCTTGTGGGGTTAGTAGGGGGAGTAGGTGTTGATTATGGGTGATTAGGGTTGATTGTGGGTAAAGGTTGAATCTTTGTTGCTAGTCACTTGTTATGCATGCCATGTGTTTGATGAAATGTTTGTTAGGGTGGTAGTGGTCAATACTACTCTTGCTAGTTTCTTCCTTCTTGTAGTATGTTTGATTGGTGATTGAACTCTCTTGTCATGGGTAACATCTTGCATGAGTTTTAGGGTTTGTCTTTGACGCGAGAGAACGGACTTACCGGGTTTGTCTTTGACGCGAGAGCGCGGACATGCCTTAGTGACTAGGTGAAACCTACAACCTCAATTACCCCACTAGCCTATTACACCTATGAACCCTACCTAACCCTACTCTTCCCCTTATTGATTTCTTCATCATCTTTGTCATTGTTCATCTTGTTTGTTGTTTGAATTTAGTTCTAGTTGAATCATTTAATTCATGTTATACCTAGCTTATTCATAGTCATAGTTTTATTCCCCTTCATTGTTTTAGTTGGTTTATCTTTGTTTTTAGCCAAGTGATCGTGTTAGTGATGCGCGAGCGTCGCGACCCGCACGATCAAACAATATTTATAAACTCTGAAATACTACTACGTAGTAGCGGCAAGTCGGAATCGATCCTCAGGGACGGTCTATGGGAAGTCGGTCGAGTCAAAGTCTAAAAGTGATTGGGTCGAGAAGGGGAGTTTTGGTCGAGTAGAACTAGACTAACTAAACGAGCTACGGAACTAAGGCGAGAAACTATTAAAGGGAAAGGCGTTAGGGAGAGTCGGGGAGTCGGAAATTAAGGTAAGGGTGCCATTGCAAGAATTATCACAAGATGTATAAGGGAGATGCCACCTTTTGGTTTCCCTACCAACCAAGCCTAAACCCACTTTCGCGACGAATAAACTAAAGTCTCTAGACGGAATTACCCAAACCCTGAGTTTCCCCATATTGATCCGGGCGAGTCAAGTTAACCTAGGTGATCAAGCTAAGTCAATCAAGACACAACAATTCCAATCAAGACAAATCACCCTCAAATGCAATATTCTCACAAGATAAAACCTTTATCTAGAATTCCTCCTTCCCTAGCCCCCTAACTAAAATCTACTCACTACCCATAATAAAACTAACACTAAGGAGACTAGAAGAAAGATTAAACATGATTAAAGTAGAGGGGAAATAACTAATCTAACACAATAAATGAAACTACACTAACAAGACAACACTAACTAGGCTCGAGCGCTTCTTGGGCCTTCATTATGATGTCGGTAGTGCGTTCGACTTGCTCCTCCATGCCCTTGAGGGCTATGGTTGAAGAAGAGTCCACCATCCTAGGTTTGACGGAGTTCCTAAAGAACCGTCATGTTGTATATTCCCCCTTCCTCTTCTTTAGAGTACTTGTGCTTGTATTTGTGTGTTTGGTTTCTTGGATTTGTTTGTTTTTATGGGATTCTTGTAATTGTTTTGTTATTTTGATGAGCGATGAGAGGGAGTGAATTTGATGTGTATTTTGAGTTTATTGTGATAGGTGAAGTGAAGATGACTCATTGAAAGAATTGGTTATCGATAGAGCTTGGAATGTGAGTAAGGGAATCGGTTTTTGGGGTCATGGGAGTAACGAAGACCCTTCCCGACCGGGAAGGGTGTGTCGTCCCGACCGGGATGGGGCCGTCCCGATCGGGATGAGGGTGCCAAAAGTCGAGTCTACTGGAGTGCCATCCCGACCGGGAAGGGAGCTTCCCTATCGGGACGGGTGTGACATCCCGACCGGGATCATCCATCCCGACCGGGATCATCCATCCCGACCGGGATGGTCCCCTACTCCTTTTTGGTGCCTCTTCTTCGACATTCAAGCCCACCCAACCATTATATACCCCCACCCAACCTCCCTACCTTCCTTGCTCATATCATACCACCCACATACTTCATCTTCATATCCCCACTTCATCTTCTATCTACTTTAGACCGGTATACACACCAATTTCCACCCCCTCACACCATTATAAACCCACTACCTTAGCCATGCGGTTTTCTCAAGCTTGAAGAAGGATGACAATGACGACAACAAGCAAGTGCCTATATTGATCATTGAGACGATGGAGCGAGTGAGTTGCTAACCGGTCGGTATGGCAACTATCCTTTCTTTTCCGTTTTTTATTGCTTGTTTTCCGCTTGTTTATCCCCTTACCCTTTGTCATGGTGGCCTTCGAGGCCTTGGTATATGGTTGCTCCCGACTCTCGATGATGTGACTACATCGAGAGTCATTTCAAAATCCAAATTTACAAGTTTTTCACCCTTTTTGTAGGACTTAGTCGGATTTGGGCGGAATCCGGGCTAGGTGACTTGATTACACCTAGTCCTCCCCTCCCATTTCTTTTTATTTCTTCCTTTTTATTTCATCCCCCATCCATATCTTTTCTTGTCTCGGCCCACGGTGACTTGACTACACCCCGGCCGGACACATTCTACCCTTTTCTCCACTTTTTGTTTTTTAGCTTTATTTTCGTAGTTTCTTTTCTTTTGTGCTCCCATGCACTACGGTCGAGCATGAGGACATTGCTCGGCTTAAGTGTGGGGGAGCGATATTCTATCGTAGTTAGTTTTATTTTCGTAGTTTTTCGAAAAATCTTTAAAAACCCTAAAAATTTGAAAAAATTTCATAAAAATCAAAAAGATTTTCCTTTGTGTGTTTTCCTTTTGGGTCGTTGTATCGTGTATTTGTTGTGTTGTGCGTGTTTTGCCTCCCATTTTCCTTATAGGTTGCTTGAATCACCATTAGTTTTGGAAAGCTTTCAAGACATCCGGTAACATCTTCTATCCCTTTCCCTCTTTATTTCTTGTGAAGTTTGGAGAAGGTTTGTGATGTGGTGTGCTCGGGTGGAGCTTTGTAATGCTTGTGGTTGATTTGGTGGCTTGTTTAGAAGCTCGGGGTGGTGTTTGTGTTGTTTATGTGTTTGTTTTGTTTTGTTTTTGTTTTGTGGCCTTTTGTCTCTTTTTCTTTAGTTTTCGTCGCGTCTTTGTTTTGTGTTGTGTAGTTGTGTCTTGTGCGTAAACAGGTTTTTGAAAACCCGGTTTAGAGGCTAGTGTGCGAGTGTTTACTTTCCATTCTTAGTAGTATAAATCGAGTCTTGGACTTTAGTCTAGTAGAATGACCCTAAATCAATGAATTCGTTGGTCCTTTACCTTGAGTCCACCTAGCTTACTAGGGATTTACTACGGGATTTGCATTTTGAGCATTATGACCACCCACGGTGTGAAAAGGCCTTGGTTGCCGAGTCCCGTCCCTTAGGTGACCATGTTTAGGATTGTTTGATTAGTCCAAGTTCTCCACTTTTTGTGGGTTAGAAGAGGGATCGCGACCCCCGACTTACCCATTCCCCTACGTCCTACACATAACCACTAATAAATTTGCAATTTGTTGAGTTCTCTCTTTCTTGTTACACAATGAAATGCCAAAAAGCCAAATCAAGCCAAAAAGGGCAAATAAAAGAAAATGAAAGAAAATGAAAGAAAGAAAAGAATGAAGAAAAAGAAAAGGCACAAAAGCCAAAAAGAAAATAGAAAAGAAGAAAAAGAAATGGCATGGCAAAACAAAGCAAAAATGCAAAAGAAGAAGAAAATGCCAAAAGAAAACCGTCTTACAAAAATAATCCCCACATCTCAAAATAAGCCTTTTTCCGATCATTACCGTGAAGAGCCTACCAAAGGACCGAGTCCCTAGGAAGGATGATAGCGGTAGTGGTCGGTCTTCCCTCACTTTGCAATCATTTCCACTTTTTACTTAGACTAGTTAGGCGGTTTCGGACATGGGACGACCCTCTTGGCTCTTTGCTAAAGGGGGCGGGGTCTCACTTACCTACAGTGTCGACTAACATCGTGGTTCATCCTTTTTCCATCCTGCCGATCGTCCCGTAGTACGTTCTTAGAAGGTTAGGAGGAACCTAGGTAAGTTACCAACGTTTTTGTTGCTTTGTCGTCATACTATTAGGGTTTAGTCCATTTTGGTTTGTATTTGCTAGCTCGGGAACGTTGTCGCTTGCCTCGAGTCCTAAACCGGTGCTTCCTTCACCGCTTGTTTGAGGGAAGCGGTATTTGTTTTCTTTTGGGTGCAACCGACTTTCGTTTGTTTGTTTGTGTGTTTCTTGTTTATGCGTTTTGTGTCCGGTTGCATCCACAGTTTTGTCGCAAGACCCCACTTGCCTTGCGGAGAGCACGTGTCCTCTAGGTGTTCTCGCGTGAGTTGAAAGGGCGTAGGGTGCGCTAATACCCACTCGGCTAGTTTAGTAGTTAGTTTGTGCTTACTCGAGGGCGAGTGTAATCCCCTAGAAAATCTAACGCAATACAGTGGCGGAAACACTGTAGAGTTGGGATTAAAACACACTGACAAACTATATCTTATTAAAAGAAATGGTAAGTCAATACAAAGGCCTCTTTTTACAAAAGGGCTAAAAGTAAAAATCTTCAAACGGGTTATACAAAAATCCATAAATTACAAGAATGAAGAAAGAGTAGGATCCACGCTACTCGCTAGCTCACACCCAAAAACCCAGCAGCAAATACCTGTCATGTTATAAACATAACAGCCACGTCAGTGGGGAGTAACTCGGACGTTCTCCCAGCCATATTATATCATATGGAAAAATAATAGTATTATTATATCAAAATACTTAAAATGAGAAAACATTAAAAACGATATAATAAAATAAGTTCTCGGAGGAAACTTAAAACATTTGCAAACCTGCAAGTCAAAAATTCAATCGATAAAAATAATATTCAAAAATGGCATTATGGAAATTCGTTCAGTGTGCACAAGGCTAGACTTTCACTAGGATAATACTGGAAACTAGCTTCGAGAACTGCAGACTTAACTCATAACAGAATCCAGTCTCTAACTAGGCAACTCAACTATAACAGGACTGCGTGCAGCGAGGTCCTGGCTTAAGTATTGTACACCCCTCCTGGACACCAACCGTAATCCAGTTCAACCCGACGGCGACTTACACGATGCGATATCTAAGTTTAAGGTCAAAATATACACACTCCTGAACACAAACCATGCTCAGTTCAACGACCAATGTGTCTCAACATAGACACACCAGCTTTATAGTTGATGGCAAAAACGTACATCCCAGACTATATTACTCTAACCCCACACTTCTCTTTATTCCATAACCCAAAACAGCCATTATCGATAGTCAAAAGTAATTATAATCAATATAAATGATATGGATAAAAGGAATAACCATTTTATATTAAAAGGGAAACTTTCTATAGATAGAAACTTACTAATTTAGAAACTTACTTAAAATAGAAAGTCTTATAGAAAATACGTAAGTTATTAAAATGAGTGAAATGTGTTAAAAATAGAATTTCTAACGAAATGAACCTTTTATTATTATTATTATCGTTGTTATCGTAACTTTAATATATTTCCAAATTCGTTACTCAAAATATAAATAAAATATAATAAGTCAATGTATAATATTTTATAAATAATTAGGAAATCGATTTAAACTATAAATTTTAGAAAAGAGGTGTTTTAAGAAAAACGATATCAAAATTAATTGAGTCAACGCGTTTTATGAGATTTACAAAGGTTTCAAATTATTCTTAATAAATAGCTTTTATTAATAAATAATACGGATTTTAATAAAAATAAGAAATCGTAAACAAATGAGAAATTATTAGGGAAAAATAGTCTCGAATAAAAAAATGTATTTAAGACAAAATCGACTATTTTCTCATTTATTAGTATAAATCGTAAAACAAAAATTAATTTATTAAACAAGTATACAAATCTCGATTATAAAATAAAAATACAATTTTGAGTTAAAATTATAAATTAACGAAATATGAAGAAAATATGAAATCGTTATTATTTAGTTACTAGTGTCACGATAATTAACAAAATATTATAACGATCGTAAATAGTGAAATTACTAACGATTTATAAAACGATATCGAAAACCGTAAAATATTTGTAAAGCATACGACTTAAAAATTTATAATATTAGCAATAATAAATAGCTAAAATTAGAAAAACCGAAGTTAAAATATTTACTACATACTACTACTCAAACATACGATATAAAATCGAGTAACGTCCTAAAGTTACCTTGAGTCGATATCCCAAAATGGTCCAGTACATGTCCTCAGTTGCGTCTTCACGAAATCCAAGAAAACTCGAAGCTGAATGGAGCGTTTAAAGAGGACGGAGAAGGAACATAGGGAATTCCTGCGGAATATACGATGAAGAGAAACAAAGTAAAAGAGGGATCGGTTTGTGAAGAATTTGATAGAAGTATCATATGGATGACACAAACAACGGGAAAGAATGAGCCGAGTGGATACGTACAGCAGTCACGGAACAACAGTAGCAGTACGTTGCAAACAAAACAACGGTGCAGAAACGGGAGAGCAGCAGGTCAGCATCAATGAGAAGGAGAAGAAAAGGAAGAAAATGACGGACAGCAATCGCGATGATAACAGCAACAAAACCGACCCAAACGACAGCAAAAACAGCAACAATGAACTGAACAGGCTTAACATCGGCAGAACGTAACAGCAGCAACAGAGGACAACTGAAATCGAACCCGAATCAACAGTAGCAGCAACGAACATCCATAACAACGAACAGTTGCATCAAAACAGAGAAGACGGAAAGAGTAGCAAGGCAGAAATGAGGGGAAGAAAACGAGGAGAATCAGGGAAATCGGGCAACAGCAAACGCGACAAACAGCAGCCCAAAACTGGACGACAACGACAACTATTACGATCCGAACTAAAACGAAATGCAGCAGGAAGATGGCCGAACCACGATAACAAGTGAAGTGCAAAAGATTAGAACAATAACAGCAACAAATCCTCAACAGAAATGAGAAGATGAAGAAGTAAGAAGAGCAAAACAGCAGTTGTATGACACATAATGACAACAGCAACACGAGATACAGCAGCAGCAACAAACAGAACAGCACTAAACACGAACCAGTAACGTAATGTACCAACAACGACAGCAGCGGCAAAGATGGCGACAACAGAACCGATCAGGGAAGAAGAAGAAAAGAAGAAGAAGAAAAGAGAAGGAGCAGCGCATAACAGCAGTTCGAAAGAGGAGAAATCAAAGAGGACAACAAGGTGTTGCAGCAGTATAAACAACTACGCACAGCAGCATCAAACAGGAAAAACAAAGATCGCAAAACAGAAGGAGACGGAGAACAAAAAGGAAAAGGAGCGAGTAAGGAGAAAGGTGCCTACCCATGACAAAAACAGTAGACAAAAGCAGCAACCGTGAATTGTTGCAGCAGCGCACAGCCGAGAAAACAGAGAGGAAAAAATGGTGCGGACAAACGCGGGTAGAAGGCAGATCGATGATGATGACTGATCAGTTGAAATGGGAAGCGGTGGAAGAGCAAAGAGTGAACGTTGAATGGGGTTATGATGAACAAAGAACCAAGAAGGAAAGCAAGCGATGGAGAAAAGAGAATAAAAACAAGGAAAACTGAATGAAGAGGGAAAGTGAATGAACCTGAAGCGGTGGATGTAGAAAAGAGGGAGGAGGAATGAATTAAAAAGAGTAGTACACAATACAAGTCACTAAAAGTGGGTTAAATACACTTCACCAAAGTGTACGGATTCAAGACATGTATACGATGTATACGGTTTAGTTAAATGAATCGGGAAAGAGACGAATCCCGTAACGATAAGTTGACTGACCCGCGAGTTGAATTAAAACGAGTCAATAAAATAAAATTAATAAATCATCAGACCGTCACTTAAAATGAGTAAATAAAGTACTCGAGACGAAAATGAAGCTGATAGAAATAAATAATTAGACGACCAAATAGTATTTCCCGATAAATAATAAATTTTCGATAAAATGAATTAAATTGATTTCTCGAGGAAAGAAAATAAATATTTTGACGAAACTTAAAATAAATGAGTTTCGAGCTAAATAAAAGAATTTTAGGAGTTTGAAAATAAATATAGAAAATCGAGCTTAAAAATAAAAGAATTTAGAATTTAAATCGTCGAAATAGATTTTCGATAAGAATTAAATTAAATGTGTAAAATAAATTCGAAATTGAAATAAAAATATGTTTCAAATATAAGAAGAGTTTCCGAGTCAAATAGAATTTTAGGAGTTTGAAACGATTAAACGATAAATTCGTTTTATAATAATTTTTAAGAATCACGAGTTAAATCGTAAAAATAAAAATACGAACAAAATTTTAATTTAATTTAATTTAATTTATAAAATCAGGGGTGTTACAGCGAGTAAGGGTTAAGAGTGGGGGAGTTGATAAGTGTAGTTTGTAGTGCCTATTTCGTAGTGTTTTGGTCCCATTTTCCTTGTGGAATCGCTCCTTGGGAGCGGTTCATGGGCTACTTATGCTTCCTCTAGTTCGTTTCAGGTTCCCGAGACCATTCATGAAGAGTTGGAGCGATTCCGACTCAATACATACACTTTTCGGAGCCAACGAAGTGGAGGAACGATCACTCGATGCCTTGGATTCGACCCCGAGACCTTGGGACCCAATCCCGAGCCTCCGAGACCCGATCCCGAGTCTCGAGAATCGATGAGAAACCCATGAGAGGCAAGGAGGGACCAAAAGGATCCTATTGGAGGCCTATAAGACTCATCCCCGACGGGTATGACCTCAACTCGTCCGGGATGAGGTGCACAAATGAGAAGCTCCTGTTTTGAGGCCTTCCCGACCGGGAAGGGTCAGTTACAGCTCCGCCTTGTTTCTTTCAATTCCTTTCCACTTGTAACTCTATATATACCCCCCCCTTGTATTAAGACATCATCTTATGTTATGTTCTTCATTACCCACTAAACCCTAGCATAGTTTAGCATAGATTAGCATAGATTAGTGTAGATTAGTCTTTAGATTATCTTTAATCTTAGTTTAATCCTTGTAATTTGGGAATTCTTCAAGATCTCCACCAAGCTTGACAAACTTGGATGTTTGTTTTGGGTTTTTCTCATTTATGCAAGTTTCCTTCTTCCTTTCATCTTGTTAGTAGGTATAATCTTCTTTTCCTTTCTCTTAATATTGTTCTTTCATTAAAGTTTGAATCTTTGTTGTCTGGATTGCTCATAGTTCATAGTTCTTGTTAGTTTCATTATGCTAGTTTGGTTGTTTGAATTGATTTCTCTTCTTAGTGTTAGTTTTAGTATAGATATGTTAGAGTAGTATCTTGCTAGGGTTAGTAAGGTGATTAGGGTGTTAATTGGATGATTAAGGGATTGTTGGAGATGTTGGTGGAAGATTTGGGTTTCCTCTTGGTTTGATGCATATCACATGTTTGTTGAAATGCTTGAATGACTTGTATGCATATGCTTGTTTTTCTTGCCTTTCTCTTGTGGGTAATAGTTTGCTCGTGGGTTTGGTTCATTCCCTCACCAAGTTGCGAGAGCCCGGTGAGGACGACCCCTAGGTCGGTCTAAGTTGCGAGAGCCCGGATGTGACCTAGGCCCCGATATCACGCTAGTAACCCCGTTTGTCGTTTGTGTCGCCAAGGTGGGTTTTAGGTGGAACCTCTAGGCGAGTCTAAGTTGCGAGAGCCCGGACTATACCTAGATTACCCTACTACCTCCTTCACTCTATCTCTTCCTCGACCATTCCGTTACCCCTTTGACCCCGACCTAATCCTAGCCCGTTTCCTTTGATTGTTTTCTTGCTTTAGACCTAGCTTAGTCCTTGTCTCCCCCTCCTTAGATTAGCTCGTCTCGAACCTAGTCCTAGACCGTAGCATACCTTAGTCCGACCTCCCGTCCCTGTGGATTCGACCCGACTTACCCTAGCTACCCTAGTTAGGTTAGTTGGTTTTTATTTGGTGGCGGGATCCACGGCAAATCCCTCCCATCAAATTGGCGCCGTTGCCGGGGACGGTGCTAGTTTAGACTTTGTTTTCCTATTTGCTTGACTTTGTCTTTGTCTTTGTGTTTTTCTTTTTCTTTTTGTTCCTTTTGCTTCTTGTGTGTGTGTAGTTTATTTCTCTCTTGTCTAGTGCCCAAAAAGCACTAGGCTTCTCACGTTTGCTCTTAGTCTACAGTTTGTGCTTAGAGGTGGTGACCATCTTCTTCTCGCAACTTAGAGCCGCTTTAACGGACGGTTGCTAGATTGAGAAGTCCTCAACCGGGTATGAGCTACGATTTTCGAGCAAGCATGGGGTTTGATCTAAACTCCCCACACATGGAAGCCGATATGAGCTACTCCTCTTCTTCTATGAACCAAAGCTATGACATGATGACTCCTAATTACTATCAAGCTCCTTGGGGGGGATCAAGACTCTAGTGGGTATGAACTTCAAGGTTATGAAAACGGCAACCAACAAGTGAACGATTACCAATCCTACGATCATGGTGACTATTACTCGAGTTATCAATGTGAACCCACCATGTTCAATCAAGATTCACCTTATGGAAGCCAATACCCCCAAAACCCACCATATTACCCTCCACCCCAACCACAATATGAACCCCATGACCCACAATACTACCAATCACCTCAACCTCACTACCAACAATATGATGCCCCACCCCTTGGGCATCATCAAGATTATCAAGGAGCTTTACAAGACCTCGATGACCACCAATCGTCAAACTTGGAGTTGTATCATTCAATTCTTCAATTGCAAAGGAGCACACAAGAAATGGCCATTCAAATGAAAAAGAAGCAAGATGAACTCATGGCCCAATTTTGAAGGGAAAACGAGGCGAGGGATGCTCGATTAAATGCAATATCGGTTCAAACTGTAATGTTTTTATCCCGAACATCACACTTAGATGAAGGGTGCCCACTTGAGAAAGAGGAGCCACCTAACCATGAAGCCGCCGATGTAGTTCCCTTTGGAGGAGAGATTTGCTTTGAAGAACCTCAATCGTCTACCCAAAAAGTGACGAATGAGGATATGACCCTTGGTGAAGACAACATTGGTGAGGAATTGGAGGAAGTTAGTGAGTTGGATGGGTTGGTAGAATTTGTGAAGTTGTTGAGTGAAATTGAAGAGCCCAAGTTGCCCATGGCCGAGAATGTGGAAAAACATCAAGAGCCCCTTACTAGTACACCAAGCGATGGTTTGGAAGAGATTGAAACCGCCGGTGGAAGTTTCAATCCTCTCCTCCAAGATGATGTGGGGCCTAGTGATGAAGATGGGGAACCACAACTTGAGGAAAGTGTGGGGGTGTGCAACAAGGAAATGGGGCCAAAGCCGTTTTTTGTGCCTCGTTTCTTGGAAATGAAACTTGCTAGTGATTGGAGGCGATGCCTAGGGAGGAAGAGGTCGGTGAAGCTCGTAGGATGGATAGACCCCGGAGACGACATGAATGATGACGTTGGGTCTTGGGATTCCTACTTCTCGCCTCCACCTTGGAGGCCGTGGAGGTTAGCTAGGCTCGAGCGCTTCTTGGGCCTTCATTATTATGTCGGTAGTGCGTTCGACTTGCTCCTCCATGCCCTTGAGGGCTATGGTTGAAGATGAGTCCACCATCCTAGGTTTGACGGAGTTCCTAAAGAACCGTCATGTTGTATATTCCCCCTTCCTCTTCTTTAGAGTACTTGTGCTTGTATTTGTGTGTTTTGTTTCTTGGATTTGTTTGTTTTTGTGGGATTCTTGTAATTGTTTTGTTATTTTGATGAGCGATGTGAGGGAGTGAATTTGATGTGTATTTTGAGTTTATTATGATAGGTGAAGTGAAGATGACTCCTTGAAAGAATTGGTTATCGATAGAGCTTGGAATGTGAGTAAGGGAATCAGTTTTTGGGGTCATGGGAGTAACGAAGACCCTTCCCGACCGGGAAGGGTGTGTCGTCCCAACCGGGATGGGGCCGTCCCGATTGGGATGAGGGTGCCAAAAGTCGAGTCTACTGGAGTGCCATCCCGACCGGGAAGGGAGCTTCCCTATCGGGACGGGTGTGACATCCCGACCGGGATCATCCATCCCGACCGGGATGGTCCCCTACTCCTTTTTGGTGCCTCTTCTTCGACATTCAAGCCCACCCAACCATTATATACCCCCACCCAACCTCCCTACCTTCCTTGCTCATATCATACCACCCACATACTTCATCTTCATATCCCCACTTCATCTTCTATCTACTTTAGACCGGTATACACACCAATTTCCACCCCCTCACACCATTATAAACCCACTACCTTAGCCATGCGGTTTTCTCAAGCTTGAAGAAGGATGACAATGAAGACAACAAGCAAGTGCCTATATTGATCATTGAGACGATGGAGCGAGTGAGTTGCTAACCGGTCGGTATGACAACTATCCTTTCTTTTCCGTTTTTTATTGCTTGTTTTCCCCTTGTTTATCCCCTTACCCTTTGTCATGGTGGCCTTCGAGGCCTTGGTATATGGTTGCTCCCGACTCTCGATGATGTGACTACATCGAGAGTCATTTCAAAATCCAAATTTACAAGTTTTTCACCCTTTTTGTAGGACTTAGTCGGATTTGGGCGGAATCCGGGCTAGGTGACTTGATTACACCTAGTCCTCCCCTCCCATTTCTTTTTATTTCTTTCTTTTTATTTCTTCCTTCATCCATATCTTTTCTTGTCTTGGCCCACGGTGACTTGACTACACCCCGGCCGGACACATTCTACCCTTTTCTCCACTTTTTGTTTTTTAGCTTTATTTTCGTAGTTTCTTTTCTTTTGTGCTCCCATGCACTACGGTCGAGCATGAGGACATTGCTCGGCTTAAGTGTGGGGGAGCGATATTCTATCGTAGTTAGTTTTATTTTCGTAGTTTTTCGAAAAATCTTTAAAAACCCTAAAAATTTGAAAAAATTTCATAAAAATCAAAAAGATTTTCCTTTGTGTGTTTTCCTTTTGGGTCGTTGTATCGTGTATTTGTTGTGTTGTGCGTGTTTTGCCTCCCATTTTCCTTATAGGTTGCTTGAATCACCATTAGTTTTGGAAAGCTTTCAAGACATCCGGTAACATCTTCTATCCCTTTCCCTCTTTATTTCTTGTGAAGTTTGGAGAAGGTTTGTGATGTGGTGTGCTCGGGTGGAGCTTTGTAATGCTTGTGGTTGATTTGGTGGCTTGTTTGGAAGCTCGGGGTGGTGTTTGTGTTGTTTATGTGTTTGTTTTGTTTTGTTTTTGTTTTGTGGCCTTTTGTCTCTTTTTCTTTAGTTTTCGTCGCGTCTTTGTTTTGTGTTGTGTAGTTGTGTCTTGTGCGTAAACAGGTTTTTGAAAACCCGGTTTAGAGGCTAGTGTGCGAGTGTTTACTTTTCATTCTTAGTAGTATAAATCGAGTCTTGGACTTTAGTCTAGTAGAATGACCCTAAATCAATGAATTCGTTGGTCCTTTACCTTGAGTCCACCTAGCTTACTAGGGATTTACTACGGGATTTGCATTTTGACCATTATGACCACCCACGGTGTGAAAAGGCCTTGGTTGCCGAGTCCCGTCCCTTAGGTGACCATGTTTAGGATTGTGTTGATTAGTCCAAGTTCTCCACCTTTTGTGGGTTAGAAGAGGGATCGCGACCCCCGACTTACCCATTCCCCTACCTCCTACACATAACCACAAATAAATTTGCAATTTGTTGAGTTCTCTCTTTCTTGTTACACAATGAAATGCCAAAAAGCCAAATCAAGCCAAAAAGAGCAAATAAAAGAAAATGAAAGAAAATGAAAGAAAGAAAAGAATGAAGAAAAAGAAAAGGCACAAAAGCCAAAAAGAAAATAGAAAAGAAGAAAAAGAAATGGCATGGCAAAACAAAGCAAAAATGCAAAAGAAGAAGAAAATGCCAAAAGAAAACCGTCTCACAAAAATAATCCCCACATCTCAAAATAAGCCTTTTTCCGATCATTACCGTGAAGAGCCTACCACAGGACCGAGTCCCTAGGAAGGATGATAGCGGTAGTGGTCGGTCTTCCCTCACTTTGCAATCATTTCCACTTTTTACTTGGACTAGCACTAGTAGAATAAGTACCAATAACATCTACCATAAGACACCGGTTGTAAAAAAAACGATGCTAAAGAGTCATAATTGGTGGGCAAAAAATTAAAAAATGTACATTCACACCGGTTGTACAAATAAACCGGTGTGAAAGGGTGGTGTTAAAGAATTAGAACCCATCTAACACCAGTTGTAAATTGAAACCGGTGTGAAAGAGTACCCAATAACATCGGTTTCTTTTAGAACCGGTGGGAAAGACTACCCAAATAATATAAACCACATCACATTATACACAAAACCCGCCCAACACATTATACACTACTATACAACAATAATACTCGTACCCAGGCCAGCGACCAACCCGCCCTTCTTCTTCTTCTTCGCGAGCCGAACTGCCGAACACCGGACCACCATCGACCGACGTCCTCCTCCGACAACCTTCTCCGACAACCTCCTCCGACGACCAAACCTAACCACTGGCGGCAGTCCGGCAAACCGACGACCCACAAGAGTACGTTATTTAGGTTTTTTTTTTCAAATTATTAATTATATATTTTTTGTTTCGATTTGGGGCTTTTATTTTTCAATTGTTGATGAGTTTACTGCTGATTATTAATTATATTTTTTTTGTTTTGATTAATTTGTTATTTTGAGTTTACTGCTGTATGATTAATTTGTTATTTTGAGTTATTTTGATTAATTTGTTATTTTGAGTTTACTACTGTATGATTATTTTGAGTTATTTTGTTTCGATTTGGGGCTTTTAATTTGTTATTTTTAATTTGTTTTGATTAATTACTGCTGAGTTTACCTAATTATTGTGGCGACGGTGGTCTTCATTGCTTGCCTGAGTTTGCTGTATGTGAACCTCGATTAACTGTCATCTTCATATAGATCAGAGCTTTTGTTAGACTTTGACTAAATTTGCTTACGAGGTTCGACTTTTAGTGTAGTGTCTGCACCTCTATACTTGCTTATGGACACATGGACTGGATTTTTGAGTTAAAAACATCTACTCCAGTATGAAAAGTGTGAAGGCAGTAGCAGGTTAAATGTCAGCCTCTGCTGACAGTTTTTGGTGGTGTTAAGATGCCTGTCACATTGCGCAACTAGTTAAACTAGTTTCTGTACTTCTCTATATCCAATTTGTACATACCATACTTGATATAAGTGAATCTGCAATTATGTTAATTGGGGTCACTTTCCATGATGCATGAGCATGAATGCATGATTAGTGCGATGAGATGTTAGTAGTAGTATAATCAGATATGTTCCTCGATGTTTGCTTCATTACTACTAGTACTTCCATAAAATATCTAACCAACATTCCTCCCTCCCTCCATCAATCAATCAATCAATCATCCTCTGCCTTCTTCTTTTCCACTTTCTTCTTCTACTACTACCTCTTTTCTACTCTCGTCTTCTTCTTCTTCCTCCTCCAAATTGTATGGCGGATAGAGGAGGGTCTTTGGCTTCTGGTATTCGTCTAGGTCTCTCATCTCACCTCACCTCACCTCAATTCTATTCTCCGCTTTTAATACTACCTTTCTTTTATTTATCCGTTTTTTAATTCTACGTTTATCAGTATTTTGCTGTTTTTATCCATGTTTGTTCTACTTAATCTCCATGTTTATCTTTGATTCAGTATGATTATAAGGACTTTAATCTATTATGTATGTATGTATGTATGTATGTATGTATGTATGTATGTATGTATGTATGTATGTATGTTTGCTTCTTCTTTTTCTTGTTTTTGTAATATAAGTCAAGTCAGCGATTGCGTAAATGAGTGGATTTTGAGTGAGTAATTGACTGATTTGATTACTCAACCATTTACACCAACTACTCATTCTTAGTAGTATCATACTTAATCTAATTCTCTTTACTTATTATTATCATCATTCAATTAATAATCGTAGTTGATGATTGAAGTGATAACTAAGGATTGCTCGTCTGTTCATGCCGCGATTATGCTACACTTTATTTGTTTTATGAGTATTAATTACGGAGTACAGTATTAATTAAAGTGGCTAATTTTTGACTCAGTCCTTGCCTCTAAGTCAACTTATTTCAAGGATTCACTGTTTCTCTGTCTTTCCCTTTTTTTTAAATTCTAACTCGTTTCATCAAATGCAATTACTTGCGTAGGGCGCCTTTACGAGTACTTATAAAACAGGATACGTTACTCTTTTAAAAACCGTCTTTCAAGAGAATTACTCTAAATTGTTCGGTTGTGATTTAATTTCCTTTGGAACTGTTGCTACTAAATGCATTCAATCTCTCGGTTGTGATTCAAGTTAGTAGTAGTATAAAAAATCGAGGAACATAGGTCACGTGACTTCTATGGACAATTTAGTAAAATGTAATCGAACCCCCAATCTCCTGGTTACAACTGGCATGGACATGGGTATGAACTTGGTTTGATGATTTGATAAATAGGTGCCTAGTATTCAAATGTTTGTAATAGTATACTCTTCTGTTTTTTTATGTTGGTGCGTTTTGAATATTGTGTGCTTATTCTGTAAAAAATTGGCCCTGTTTAACATTGTATCATCATTAATTGACTCTATTTCGCATCTTACTTGAAAATGATATAATTAATAATCTATAACCGTAATGTGTCTTAAACGAACAGGGTTTAGGTGCTTTTAGCAAAGAACTCTCGTGTGACTCTAATTTTCTAGCACAATGTACTCCACTAAAGTGTCTGCTGTATGTCCTCCTTTCATTACTCTATCTCATGCACCATTCCTTGGACTCACTGAAATTATGATGATCAGATGCTACAGGAATGACAAATTTGATAGCATGTTATTCACGGTTATAGAGTACTGTTATAGTGGTCATCATACATTCTTGTCTGATTTAGTTTTCGAGGTTTAGGTTTGTCTATGGTTGATAGGGTATCATCCCATGTCGGTAGTACACTGTAGTTTTCGAGTGCTTATCGGTCCTCTAGACCGTAATGCCGCTATCCTAGCCCTAATCCCCTCATGTTCCAACTACTGATTGTTGTCTGCAAACAATTCGTTATTCTTTGATTCTTTTTTTTGTTATTCTTTGTTTTTTTTAATCTTTCGTTATTCATTAAGCTGTAGTAGATTCTCCATAAAGCTGTAATAGATACATATATACATATAGGATATACTTGGAGGCTCAATTAACATCCAACTCACTGTATGCGTTTGTCCCATTGTAATGTTGCACGATATTGTCCCATTATTAAAACAAGTACTCTAGATGAACTCTTGTACTCTAGGTAAACAACTCCACCGTAAGTTTCTTACATGCACAATGTTTTGTTAATATAGTTTCTTACATGCACATGGGAGATCAATTGGAGTAAGTGAAGATGGCGTTGGTTTCATGTGTCCTGTCCATCTTAGTTCATACGTGAATGACGCAAGGGCTATGGAAAATTACGTCAAAAAAGTCTGGAAATTCCATGAAAATAAGAAATATGTGATGGGTGCATTTTATGCAAGGTGACTCTTAAAGTTCTTTTGGTTCATTATTAATCTATTTGGTGTTGTTATCTTGTTATACTAATTAATCTTAAGTTGACATATATGTAGTAACAATTGGATGTTGATTGTCGTTTGCCCGTGGGACAATATGGCATATATATTTGACCCGAACAAGAAGAATAGTCATTGTTTGATGATTTCTGATCATCTAAAATTGTAAGTTAAGATTATACTAATTATCATAATCTTATATTAAATTAAAGTTCGTTGCGAATGGAATGAAGAGTAATCTTAATTTTTTTATGGTTATATTTTCAGGGCTTGGAAAATGTACACGGTTGTTTCAGGAAGATGTCATCCGACCAAAAAAAAAGAGCTTGTCGTGAGTGTGATTGAGGTAAATAACAAAAGTTATCCAAATTTTTAGCATATATTTCAATGCATAAGTTGATTTACTTACTCCACATTCCTTTATATAAATCTAGTGCCCTCAACAATCTGGAAGTTTTGAATGTGGATATTATGTCATGAAATGGATGTACGACATAACCGTATCCTACTCTTTGAATAAACAAGGCTTAGTGGAGGTATTTTCTTTGTATGAATAATTTTTTATGGTTTACCTCTGATTGAAGACAATATCACTAATCAACTATTATTATTATTATTCATTTTTTTTATGTGGTGTGTTTCAAAGTCAAGAATGACGGTTGAAGATACGGATCTAGTTCGGGAATTTTGGGCTCAAAAATGTATCGAGGCCATTTAGTCTACTTAAGGAGAATGTTTGGCAGCAAGAAGTTTAAATTGTGTAAGAATTGTTATTGATATGAAATGATTGTAGCATGCATGTAGGCTATTCAAACTTCTTTCCTTAAATTAAAAGTCATAAACTATGTAAAATGGTTGTCCGTTATTCCTGCGGTTTGTATGGTTGTGGAAACATATGTACACACTTTTGTGTTATATAAGGATAATATTGCATTATGACTTAACTGGTGATGTTGTCCTACAATTGGCGTTGATTTGTAGTTACGGAGAAGATTGATGGTAATATGAATTTGATGCGACAAGATAACTCTTTAGCACCGGTTTTTAAATTGAAATTGGTGAAAAAAATTGTAACCCTTTCACACCGGTTTTAAGATTTGGCTGGTGCAAAAGGTCAACCTTTGACACCGGTTTCGTATTGTAACCGGTGCGAAAGGGTATACCTTTTAGTACCGGTTACAATACGAAACCGGTGTTAAAGGGTACCTTTTAGCACCGGTTACAATACGCAACCGGTGTAAATTTATTTTTTGCACCGGTTTCACAACCGGTGTTAAAAGTGCCTCATCTACAACGCCTACGCTATGGGCACCTATGAAAAACGATGCTAAAGGGGGGTTTGCAACCGGTGCGAAAGGCTGTTATTCTACTAGTGTAGTTAGGCGGTTTCGGACATGGGACGACCCTCTTGGGTCTTTGCTAAAGGGGGCGGGGTCTCACTTACCTACAGTGTCGACTAACACCGTGGTTCATCCTTTTTCCATCCCGCCGATCGTCCCGTAGTACGTTCTTAGAAGGTTAGGAGGAACCTAGGTAAGTTACCAACGTTTTTGTTGCTTTGTCGTCATACTATTAGGGTTTAGTCCATTTTGGTTTGTATTTGCTAGCTCGGGAACGTTGTCGCTTGCCTCGAGTCCTAAACCGGTGCTTTCTTCACCGCTTGTTTGAGGGAAGTGGTATTTGTTTTCTTTTGGGTGCAACCGATTTTCGTTTGTTTGTTTGTGTGTTTCTTGTTTATGTGTTTTGTGTCCGGTTGCATCCACAGTTTTGTCGCAAGACCCCACTTGCCTTGCGGAGAGCACTTGTCCTCTAGGTGTTCTCGCGTTAGTTGAAAGGGCGTAGGGTGCGCTAATACCCACTCGGCTAGTTTAGTAGTTAGTTTGTGCTTACTCGAGGGCGAGTAAGGGTTAAGTGTGGGGAAGTTGATAAGTGTAGTTTGTAGTGCCTATTTCGTAGTGTTTTGGTCCCATTTTCCTTGTGGAATCGCTCCTTGGGAGCGGTTCATGGGCTACTTATGCTTCCTCTAGTTCGTTTCAGGTTCCCGAGACCATTCATGAAGAGTTGGAGCGATTCCGACTCAATAAATACACTTTTCGGAGCCAACGAAGTGGAGGAACGATCACTCTATGCCTTGGATTCGACCCCGAGACCTTGGGACCCAATCCCGAGCCTCCAAGACCCGATCCCGAGTCTCGAGAATCGATGAGAAACCCAAGAGAGGCAAGGAGGGACCAAAAGGACCATATTGGAGGCCTATAAGACTCATCCCCGACGGGTATGACCTCAACCCGTCCGGGATGAGGTGCACAAATGAGAAGCTCCTGTTTTGAGGCCTTCCCGACCGGGACCGGTCCTTCTCGACCGGGAACAAGCCTTCCCGACCGGGAAGGGTCAGTTACAGCTCCGCCTAGTTTCTTTCAATTCCTTTCCACTTGTAACCCTATATATACCCCCCCCCCCTTGTATTAACACATCATCTTATGTTATGTTCTTCATTACCCACTAAACCCTAGCATAGTTTAGCATAGATTAGCATAGATTAGTCTTTAGATTATCGTTAATCTTAGTTTAATCCTTGTAATTTGGGAATTCTTCAAGATCTCCACCAAGCTTGACAAACTTGGATGTTTGTTTTGGGTTTTTCTCATTTATGCAAGTTTCCTTCTTCCTTTCATCTTGTTAGTAGGTATAATCTTCTTTTCCTTTCTCTTAATATTGTTCTTTCATTAAAGTTTGAATCTTTGTTGTGTGGATTGCTCATAGTTCATAGTTCTTGTTAGTTTCATTATGCTAGTTTGGTTGTTTGAATTGATTTCTCTTCTTAGTGTTAGTTTTAGTATAGATATGTTAGAGTAGTATCTTGCTAGGGTTAGTAAGGTGATTAGGGTGTTAATTTGATGATTAAGGGATTGTTGGAGATGTTGGTGGAAGATTTGGGTTTCCTCTTGGTTTGATGCATATCACATGTTTGTTGAAATGCTTGAATGACTTGTATGCATATGCTTGTTTTTCTTGCCTTTCTCTTGTGGGTAATAGTTTGCTCGTGGGTTTGGTTCATTCCCTCACTAAGTTGCGAGAGCCCGGTGAGGACGACCCCTAGGGTGGCCTAAGTTTTGAGACCCCGGATGCGACCTAGGCCCCGATATCACGCTAGTAACCCCGTTTGTCGTTTGTGTCGCCAAGGTGGGTTTTAGGTAGAACCTCTAGGTGAGTCTAAGTTGCGAGAGCCCGGACTATACCTAGATTACCCTACTACCTTCTTCACTCTAGCTCTTCCTCGACCATTCCGTTACCCCTTTGACCCCGACCTAATCCTAGCCCGTTTCCTTTGATTGTTTTCTTGCTTTAGACCTAGCTTAGTCCTAGTCTCCCCCTCCTTAGATTAGCTCGTCTCGAACCTAGTCCTAGACCGTAGCATACCTTAGTCCGACCTCCCGTCCCTGTGGATTCGACCCGACTTACCCTAGCTACCCTAGTTAGGTTAGTTGGTTTTTATTTGGTGGCGGGATCCACGGCAAATCCCTCCCATCAAATTGGCGTCGTTGCCAGGGACGGTGCTAGTTTAGACTTTGTTTTCCTATTTGCTTGACTTTGTCTTTGTCTTTGTGTTTTTCTTTTTCTTTTTGTTCCTTTTGCTTCTTGTGTGTGTGTAGTTTATTTCTCTCTTGTCTAGTGCCCAAAAAGCACTAGGCTTCTCACGTTTGCTCTTAGTCTACAGTTTGTGCTTAGAGGTGGTGACCATCTTCTTCTTGCAACTTAGAGCCGCTTTAACGGACGGTTGCTAGATTGAGAAGTCCTCAACCGGGTATGAGCTACGATTTTCGAGCAAGCATGGGGTTTGATCTAAACTCCCCACACATGGAAGCCGATATGAGCTACTCCTCTTCTTCTATGAACCAAAGCTATGACATGATGACTCCTAATTACTATCAAGCTCCTTGGGGGGATCAAGACTCTAGTGGGTATGAACTTCAAGGTTATGAAAACGGCTACCAACAAGTGAACGATTACCAATCCTACGATCATGGTGACTATTACTCGAGTTATCAATGTGAACCCACCATGTTCAATCAAGATTCACCTTATGGAAGCCACTACCCCCAAAACCCACCATATTACCCTCCACCCCAACCACAATATGAACCCCATGACCCACAATACTACCAATCACCTCAACCTCAGTACCAACAATATGATGCCCCACCCCTTGGGCATCATCAAGATTATCAAGGAGCTTTACAAGACCTCGATGACCACCAATCGTCAAACTTGGAGTTGTATCATTCGATTCTTCAATTGCAAAGGAGCACACAAGAAATGGCCATTCAATTGAAAAAGAAGCAAGATGAACTCATGGCCCAATTTTGAAGGGAAAACGAGGCGAGGGATGCTCGATTAAATGCAATATCGGTTCAAACTGTAATGTTTTTATCCCGAACATCACAATTAGAGGAAGGGTGCCCACTTGAGAAAGAGGAGCCACCTAACCATGAAGCCGCCGATGTAGTTCCCTTTGGAGGAGAGATTTGCTTTGAAGAACCTCAATCGTCTACCCAAAAAGTGACGAATGAGGATATGACCCTTGGTGAAGACAACATTGGTGAGGAATTGGAGGAAGTTAGTGAGTTGGATGGGTTGGTAGAATTTGTGAAGTTGTTGGGTGAAATTGATGAGCCAAAGTTGCCCATGGCCGAGAATGTGGAAAAACATCAAGAGCCCCTTACTAGTACACCAAGCGATGGTTTGGAAGAGATTGAAACCGCCGGTGGAAGTTTCAATCCTCTCGTCCAAGATGATGTGGGGCCTAGTGATGAAGATGGGGAACCACAACTTGAGGAAAGTGTGGGGGTGTGCAACAAGGAAATGGGGCCAAAGCCGTTTTTTGTGCCTCGTTTCTTGGAAATGAAGCTTGCTAGTGATTGGAGGCGATGCCTAGGGAGGAAGAGGTCGGTGAAGCTCGTAGGATGGATAGACCCCGGAGACGACATGAATGATGACGTTGGATCTTGGGATTCCTACTTCTCGCCTCCACCTTGGAGGCCGTGGAGGTTAGCTAGGCTCGAGCGCTTCTTGGGCCTTCATTATGATGTCGGTAGTGCGTTCGACTTGCTCCTCCATGCCCTTGAGGGCTATGGTTGAAGAAGAGTCCACCATCCTAGGTTTGACGGAGTTCCTAAACAACCGTCATGTTGTATATTCCCCCTTCCTCTTCTTTAGAGTACTTGTGCTTGTATTTGTGTGTTTTGTTTCTTGGATTTGTTTGTTTTTGTGGGATTCTTGTAATTGTTTTGTTATTTTGATGAGCGATGTGAGGGAGTGAATTTGATGTGTATTTTGAGTTTATTGTGATAGGTGAAGTGAAGATGACTCCTTGAAAGAATTGGTTATCGATAGAGCTTGGAATGTGAGTAAGGGAATCGGTTTTTGGGGTCATGGGAGTAACGAAGACCCTTCCCGACCGGGAAGGGTGTGTCGTCCCGACCGGGATGGGGCCGTCCCGATCGGGATGAGGCTGCCAAAAGTCGAGTTTACTGGAGTGCCATCCCGACCGGGAAGGGAGCTTCCCGATCGGGACGGGTGTGACATCCCGACCGGGATTGTCCCCTACTCCTTTTTGGTGCCTCTTCTTCGACATTCAAGCCCACCCAACCATTATATACCCCCACCCAACCTCCCTACCTTCCTTGCTCATATCATACCACCCACATACTTCATCTTCATATCCTCACTTCATCTTCTATCTACTTTAGACCGGTATACACACCAATTTCCACCCCCTCACACCATTTTAAACCCACTACCTTAGCCATGTGGTTTTCTCAAGCTTGAAGAAGGATGACAATGACGACAACAAGCAAGTGCCTATATTGATCATTGAGACGATGGAGCGAGTGAGTTGCTAACCGGTCGGTATGGCAACTATCCTTTCTTTTCCGTTTTTTATTGCTTGTTTTCCCCTTGTTTATCCCTTTACCCTTTGTCATGGTGGCCTTCGAGGCCTTGGTATATGGTTGCTCCCGACTCTCGATGATGTCACTACATCGAGAGTCATTTCAAAATACAAATTTACAAGTTTTTCACCCTTTTTGTAGGACTTAGTCGGATTTGGGCGGAATCCGGGCTAGGTGACTTGATTACACCTAGTCCTCCCCTCCCATTTCTTTTTATTTCTTCCCCCATCCATATCTTTTCTTGTCTCGGCCCACGGTGACTTGACTACACCCCGGCCGGACACATTCTACCCTTTTCTCCACTTTTTGTTTTTTAGCTTTATTTTCGTAGTTTCTTTTCTTTTGTGCTCCCATGCACTACGGTCGAGCATGAGGACATTGCTCGGCTTAAGTGTGGGGGAGCGATATTCTATCGTAGTTAGTTTTATTTTCGTAGTTTTTCGAAAAATCTTTAAAAACCCTAAAAATTTGAAACAATTTCATAAAAATCAAAAAGATTTTCCTTTGTGTGTTTTCCTTTTGGGTCGTTGTATCGTGTATTTGTTGTGTTGTGCGTGTTTTGCCTCCCTTTTTCCTTATAGGTTGCTTGAATCACCATTAGTTTTGGAAAGCTTTCAAGACATCCGGTAACATCTTCTATCCCTTTCCCTCTTTATTTCTTGTGAAGTTTGGAGAAGGTTTGTGATGTGGTGTGCTCGGGTGGAGCTTTGTAATGCTTGTGGTTGATTTGGTGGCTTGTTTGGAAGCTCGGGGTGGTGTTTGTGTTGTTTATGTGTTTGTTTTGTTTTGTTTTTGTTTTGTGGCCTTTTGTCTCTTTTTCTTTAGTTTTCGTCGCGTCTTTGTTTTGTGTTGTGTAGTTGTGTCTTGTGCGTAAACAGGTTTTTGAAAACCCGGTTTAGAGGCTAGTGTGCGAGTGTTTACTTTTCATTCTTAGTAGTATAAATCGAGTCTTGGACTTTAGTCTAGTAGAATGACCCTAAATCAATGAATTCGTTGGTCCTTTACCTTGAGTCCACCTAGCTTACTAGGGATTTACTACGGGATTTGCATTTTGACCATTATGACCACCCACGGTGTGAAAAGGCCTTGGTTGCCGAGTCCCGTCCCTTAGGTGACCATGTTTAGGATTGTGTTGATTAGTCCAAGTTCTCCACCTTTTGTGGGTTAGAAGAGGGATCGCGACCCCCGACTTACCCATTCCCCTACCTCCTACACATAACCACAAATAAATTTGCAATTTGTTGAGTTCTCTCTTTCTTGTTACACAATGAAATGCCAAAAAGCCAAATCAAGCCAAAAAGAGCAAATAAAAGAAAATGAAAGAAAATGAAAGAAAGAAAAGAATGAAGAAAAAGAAAAGGCACAAAAGCCAAAAAGAAAATAGAAAAGAAGAAAAAGAAATGGCATGGCAAAACAAAGCAAAAATGCAAAAGAAGAAGAAAATGCCAAAAGAAAACCGTCTCACAAAAATAATCCCCACATCTCAAAATAAGCCTTTTTCCGATCATTACCGTGAAGAGCCTACCACAGGACCGAGTCCCTAGGAAGGATGATAGCGGTAGTGGTCGGTCTTCCCTCACTTTGCAATCATTTCCACTTTTTACTTGGACTAGTTAGGCGGTTTCGGACATGGGACGACCCTCTTGGCTCTTTGCTAAAGGGGGCGGGGTCTCACTTACCTACAGTGTCGACTAACACCGTGGTTCATCCTTTTTCCATCCCGCCGATCGTCCCGTAGTACGTTCTTAAAAGGTTAGGAGGAACCTAGGTAAGTTACCAACGTTTTTGTTGCTTTGTCGTCATACTATTAGGGTTTAGTCCATTTTGGTTTGTATTTGCTAGCTCGGGAACGTTGTCGCTTGCCTCGAGTCCTAAACCGGTGCTTCCTTCACCGCTTGTTTGAGGGAAGTGGTATTTGTTTTCTTTTGGGTGCAACCGATTTTCGTTTGTGTGTTTGTGTGTTTCTTGTTTATGTGTTTTGTGTCCGGTTGCATCCACAGTTTTGTCGCAAGACCCCACTTGCCTTGCGAAGAGCACTTGTCCTCTAGGTGTTCTCGCGTGAGTTGAAAGGGCGTAGGGTGCGCTAATACCCACTCGGCTAGTTTATTAGTTAGTTTGTGCTTACTCGAGGGCGAGTAAGGGTTAAGTGTGGGGGAGTTGATAAGTGTAGTTTGTAGTGCCTATTTCGTAGTGTTTTGGTCCCATTTTCCTTGTGGAATCGCTCCTTGGGAGCGGTTTATGGGCTACTTATGCTTCCTCTAGTTCGTTTCAGGTTCCCGAGACCATTCATGAAGAGTTGGAGCGATTCCGACTCAATACATACACTTTTCGGAGCCAACGAAGTGGAGGAACGATCACTCTATGCCTTGGATTCGACCCCGAGACCTTGGGACCCAATCCCGTGCCTCCGAGACCCGATCCCGAGTCTTGAGAATCGATGAGAAACCCATGAAAGGCAAGGAGGGACCAAAAGGATCATATTCGAGGCCTATAAGACTCATCCCCGACGGGTATGACCTCAACCCGTCCGGGATGAGGTGCACGAATGAGAAGCTCCTGTTTTGAGGCCTTCCCGACCGGGAACAAGCCTTCCCGACCGGGAAGGGTCAGTTACATCTCCACCTTGTTTCTTTCAATTCCTTTCCACTTGTAACCTTATATATACCCCCCCCCCTTGTATTAAGACATCATCTTATGTTATGTTCTTCATTACCCACTAAACCCTAGCATAGTTTAGCATAGATTAGCATAGATTAGTGTAGATTAGTCTTTAGATTATCGTTAATCTTAGTTTAATCCTTGTAATTTGGGAATTCTTCAAGATCTCCACCAAGCTTGACAAACTTGGATGTTTGTTTTGGGTTTTTCTCATTTATGCAAGTTTCCTTCTTCCTTTCATCTTGTTAGTAGGTATAATCTTCTTTTTCTTTCTCTTAATATTGTTCTTTCATTAAAGTTTGAATCTTTGTTGTCTGGATTGCTCATAGTTCATAGTTCTTGTTAGTTTCATTATGCTAGTTTGGTTGTTTGAATTGATTTCTCTTCTTAGTGTTAGTTTTAGTATAGATATGTTAGAGTAGTATCTTGCTAGGGTTAGTAAGGTGATTAGGGTGTTAATTGGATGATTAAGGGATTGTTGGAGATGTTGGTGGAAGATTTGGGTTTCCTCTTGGTTTGATGCATATCACATGTTTGTTGAAATGCTTGAATGACTTGTATGCATATGCTTGTTTTTCTTGCCTTTCTCTTGTGGGTAATAGTTTGCTCGTGGGTTTGGTTCCCTCACTAAGTTGCGAGAGCCCGGTGAGGACGACCCCTAGGTCGGTCTAAGTTGCGAGAGCCCGGATGCGACCTAGGCCCCGATATCACACTAGTAACCCTGTTTGTCGTTTGTGTCGCCAAGGTGGGTTTTAGGTGGAACCTCTAGGTGAGTCTAAGTTGCGAGAGCCCGGACTATACCTAGATTACCCTACTACCTCCTTCACTCTAGCTCTTCCTCCACCATTCCGTTACCCCTTTGACCCCGACCTAATCCTAGCCCGTTTCCTTTGATTGTTTTCTTGCTTTGGACCTAGCTTAGTCATAGTCTCCCCCTCCTTAGATTAGCTCGTCTCGAACCTAGTCCTAGACCGTAGCATACCTTAGTCCGACCTCCCGTCCCTGTGGATTCGACCCGACTTACCCTAGCTACCCTAGTTAGGTTAGTTGGTTTTTATTTGGTGGCGGGATCCACGGCAAATCCCTCCCATCATAAACAATGGCTTGTATATGTTTGATAATAAACCTTTGATTGTGAAAGAATGGACTCCCGATGCTAAGTTAGATAAAGAAGATGTGTAGGAAGTTCCTATCTGGATACAATTGCCTGAACTACCTTTGAAATTTTGGGGTCGTTGCTTACCCTAGATTGCATCGCTAGTTGGACCGTATGTTAAATCCGATTTAGCTACGGAAGAACGGACTAGGCTGGGGTATGCTAGGGAGATGGTATTGGCTAAAGTGGGACAGAAATTCAAGAACTCGATCAAGTTTTTGGATTAACATGAGAATGTGATTGAAATTCCGGTTAAGTATGAGTGGAAACCAATATGGTGTTCCAAATGTAAGAATTATGGTCATGATGGGAGTGACTGTAAGAAAGAGGAGTTGAAAAAGGCGAAATTTGAGGCTAAACAAAAGAAGGATGAAGGAGGTGTTCTACGGTCTGTTGCTGCTCATGCGAAACAGCAGAGGCAGACTGTTCGGCCTGCTGCTGACCAGTCTAAGGGGAATACAGCGGCTGCAGTTTCGTTATCGAGGAACAATTTGGTCGTGACACCTGACATTCCATTCATTGAAATGTTGAAAGGATCGCCACAAAAAGGGAGGGTCGGAGAAAAGGAAGGGGTTGGTTTGGAACTAGTTATACATGGAGATACATAATATAGGTTGTTGGAATGTACGCGGCATGTGTAATATAAATAAGCATCGTGCAATTAGCGAGTTCATTAGAAAGCAGCAGGTAGATATTTTCGGTCTACTTGAAACTAAAATAGAGAATAAATTGTATGCCAAAGTTCATCAGAACATATTCTATGAATGGAGCATAACGACGAATAACCATTGTCATGAAGGAGGTCGAGTTTGGCTCTTATGGAAACATACAAGGGTTAACTTGACGATTTTGGAGTATAGCAATCAAAGCATTCATGTTAAGGTGTCTCTGAATTCGGGGAAGGAGTACTTGCTTACGTTCGTTTATGCATTTAATTCTGCCTCGGATAGAGTTGTACTTTGGCAGAAGCTTGAATCCTACACTTTGATGGGTCTATGGATGATCTTGGGTGACTTTAACTGTGTTATCGATGTTCGAGAATGACTTGGAGGTGCATCTTCGGAGGAGGATATGAATCAATTTAGGGATTGTTTGGCTAATTGTGAGGTGAGTGATCTTAAGGCTAGTGGGTCTTGGTTCACTTGGAATAATAAGCACAAGGTAGCGAAAACAAGGGTATATAGTCGCATCGATCGTTGTTTGGTTAATGATGAAATGATGAGCTTATTTCCTAATGGTTTCGCGAATTTCTTACCGGAGGGTACGTTTGATCATTGCCCGTGTATTGTGCAGTTTGAGCAGCCCTCGGTTAAGAAGAATAGAAGCTTCAAATATATGAACATGTGGAGTAAATCCCCCAATTTCAAGAAATGTGTGACCAACGCATGGGAGTTGAGGATTAGGGGATCGAAAATGTTTCAAATTGTCAATAGAATTCGAAGCTTGAAGAGGCCCCTTAAAGATTTGAATGCCTCGTGTTTCTCGGATATTGAGAATAGGTGCGCCCTTGCTGAACTGAAGGTTGAACAATTACAGCGGCAACTGCGCTGGGATAGGTCTGCTGCTGTACTGATCGAGGAGGCTGAGATGAATGACCAAGTTCGGCTGTTGCAGTTCGCGAGAGCAGAATTTTGGAGTCAGAAATTGAAGCAAAAATGGGTCAAAGAAGGAGATGTGAATTCAGCATATTTTCACGGTCTTTTGAGAGCGAGAAGAGCGCATAATGCTATTGTGAAAATAGCTGATGCGGACGGAATAGAGCATGGAAATAAAGCTGGAATTGAAGAGGCGTTCCTTCGTTATTACATGTCACTACTTGTTGAATCGAGAAGTATTGAGCCAATTAATGTTGGTTTGATCCGTCGAGGTAAGCTATGCAATGATGAACATAAAAGGTGGCTGGAGGCGAGCGTAACGGCGGAAGAAATTAAAGGTGCTTTGTTTAGTATCCCGCGAGATAAAGCACCGGGTCCGGACGGATTCTCGAGTCAATTTTATATCGATTCTTGGGATGTTATCGGAGAGGACATTTTGAGCGCCATCCAGGAGTTCTTCGCCTCGGGTAAACTCCTAAAATAACTCAACTGTGCTAATATTACTCTGATTCCGAAAGTGAGTAGACCTCAATCTGTGAAGGAATTCCGGCTGATTGCTTGTTGCAATGTTTTGTACAAATGTATTGCAAAATTTATTTGTGCAAGACTTGCTAAAGTATTACCCCAGATTATTTCTCTTACTCAAGGAGGTTTCATCGAGGGGAGGAGCATAGTGGAGAATGTTCTTATCTGTCAGGATTTGGTAAAAATGTATAAGAGGGGTCGAATTTCACCTCGGTGCTTGTTTAAAGTTGACATCCATAAGGCGTATGACAGTGTGGAATGGAACTTTGTTGATCAAATGTTGAGAGCCTTGAATTTCCCGGATCATTTTCGTAGACTGATCATGGAATGTGTCGACACTGTCTCTTATTCACTTTGTGCGAATGGGGATAATTTTGGCTTTTTTCGAGGTAAAAGGGGCTTGAGACAAGGGGATCCTATGTCTCCTTTACTTTTCACGACTTGTATGGAATATTTTTCTCGAATCATGACCTTTGGCATGGGTGAGAGAAGGTTCAAATATCATCCTAAATGTGGTGCGATGAAGCTTAGTCATTTGCTCTTTGCGGATGATCTTCTCCTTTTTTGTAAAGGGGAGACGGAATCAACGGAGAGCTTATGGCGCGCGTTTGTTATGTTCAGCAAAGCTTCGGGACTATGGATTAGTGTGGGCAAGTCTCACGCGTATTTTGCTGGTGTCGATGAGGATAGGAAGGCAGCTATCTCGCAATTCTCGGGATTTGTGGAAGGTACGTTACCTTTTAGATATCTTGGGTTACCTATTCAGAGTATTCGTTTAGGAAAGAATGATTGTGAAAAATTATTAGCTCGTATTACTTCGAGAATATCTAGTATTGGGTCTCGAAAGTTTTCTTATGTGGGGAGGTTGACTTTAGTTCAGGCTGTGATGTCTCAGCTGCATAATTACTGGGCTATGGTTTTTATAATCACGAAATTTATTATGGCTCGAATTGGTTCTCTTTGTCGCAACTTTCTTTGGAATGGTGGTGTGGAAGGGACTAACCGGGCTTTAGTGAGTTGGGAGAAAATTTGTTGTCCCAAAGATGAGGGTGGGTTGGGATTAAGGGATTTGGAGATTTGGAATGTAGCAGTTGTGGCAAAGTTGGCATCGTGGGTGTTTGATCAGCCTGACAGATTATGGGTTCGGTGGGTTAATAGTGTTTATCTTAAAAACACCGATTGGCGTGAATATCAGCCTCACGCTGATGTCACGTGGGCGTGGAGAAAGATATGTCAGGTGAAGGAGAAAATTAAGCACATGTATGAGAATGGGACTTGGCACGGATCAATGACCCTTTACTCGATCTCGACAGCTTATGATGAGCCCCGGGTGAAGCGGCCGAGGGTTGCGTGGTGGAGGTTTGTGTGGAGTGGTTGGATCATCCCGAAACATAGTTTCATTGCGTGGCTAGTGTTTAGTGAGGCTTTGAACACGAGGAAAAAACTCTTGAGGTTTGGAGTTGTTGATTCCAGCCTTTGCTATCTTTGCGGAATGCATGAGGAGAGCTTGGAACATCTGTTCTTTGAATGTCAATGGAACTCGAAAGTAATTGACCTGTTGAATAAGTGGGTGAGAAAGAGAATGCCGAGCAGAGGAGCATTGTTGTGGGTGACAAAGATGAGGGACTCGAAACTACAATGCAATATCCTCCGAGCTTTGATCAATGCGACCATTTATTATATTTGGCGACAGAGAAACCGGTGCAGGCTCGAAGGAGCAGTACAGTAGCCGCAAAGTACTGTGAAGCTGATTAGGACGGATGTTATGAATAGAATTATGTGTAAAATTAAATATCCCATTCGTGCTAAAGATGCTAGATGGCTACATAATTTGAGGTAGTCATCACCCTTGTAAATTGACTACACGATGTATATATATACTTACCCTTTACCAAAAAAAAACCTTCAAAATCGGTTGTTTTTGGGTATTTTCGAATGCGGCGAAAGTCGTTCTGAAGCGTGAATGTTTTTTGACGAAACCTTTTCGATAGAAATAAAATGTTTAATAATGATTATTAATACTCTTAAAACACGATATAAAATGAAAAGAAACTTGTTTCGACTGATTCTGACGCGCTCAAAACGCAAACTTATGGCTTTTAAAAGTCTTCATTGAAATACAAAATATCCTCATTTTACACCGATGCAGTGTATTTGGTGTAGACTTTGTTTTGCACGAATATTGACACTTTTAATCACGAGACCCAAAAGGCTGAAAAAACGTGAATAATGACCTTCATAATTAGTAGTCTTTGGCTATTTTCGAAAGCAGTGAAAGTTTTCAAAACCGCGAATGTTTTTTGACGAAAACTAGTCGATAGGGATAGAATACTTAATAATGATTATTATATATAACTTATCTCTGCACGATATAAATTGGAGTAAAGAACTCCTTTCGACTGATTTGACACGTCTCAAGACACAATATTATGACTTGTTAAAGTCTCTATTGAAATACAAATGACCCTCATACTACACCGGTGCATTTTATTTTGTGTGGATATTAATCAACGCGAATATAGACACATTTTATTCAATGACCCAAAGCGCAGAAAATATGCGGATAATAACTTTTAAAACTGTCGTTTTTGGCTATTTCCGTAAGCAGTAAAAGTTGTTCAGTAGCATAAAAGTTTTATGACGAAAGCTTGTCAATAGAAATAGAATGCCTAATAATGATTATTAAAACTCTCTGACACGATATAAAATGCAGCATAGAACTTGGTTCGACATATTCCAACACGTCTCAAAATGCAATCTTATGTTTTTTAAAGGTTTCCATTGAAATCCATATGACTCTTATATTACATTGGAACATTGTATTTTGAGTGGACTTTGTTAAGCGCGAATATTGACCCATTTTATTCAAGGACCGAAAAGGCCGAAAAAATGTGGATAATTACTTTCAGAATCGGTTATTTTTGGCAATTTTCGAAAGCATAGAAAGTAATTCTGAAGCGTGAATGTTTTTGGACGAAAACTTATCTATTAGGAAAAAATACCTAACAATGGTTATTAGGGCCCTCTGACACGGAATAACATGGAGTATAAAACTTGTTTCAACTGATCCGGACACGTCTCAAAACGCAATCTTATTGTTTTAATAGTCTACATTGAAATCCAAATGATCCTCAAATTACATCAGGACATTGTATTTGGTGTAGACTTTGTTCAACGTGAATATAGACACATTTTATTTCGTGACCCAAAGGGCAGAAAAAACGTGGATAATAACCTTAAAAAACGATCGATTTTGGCTATTTTAGAAAGAAGTGAAAGTTGAAAGTGCGAATGATTATTAACGAACACTTATCGATAGGAAAAGAATGCCCAATATAATAATTATTCGAATAAACCCTCTACCACGAAATAAAGTGGAGTATATAGAACTTGGTTCAACCGATCCCGACACGTCTCGACACTGGCGAGTTTACGCACCCGATATTCGTTCCTCTTATTTTCTCCAAGATTGGACTTTCCGTTCCGACGTCCAGCTTGCAGGAGCATATTAGAGATATTAATATAATATCTCTAGAATAATTATTGTATTGTGATATAGTTTAGTTTAGTTAATTATTGATGTGTGTCAAATTTAGACTGTTTTTCCTCCCATTTAGACCCGTTTTTCCTTCGTATTGCGAGATTAGAGTGCGATTATCGCCTTATTTTTAGTCTTTCTCGCATTCGCGTCTCTCTTTTGCATTTCACGTGTTTTTGGTAGTTTTTCTAACTATTTTGATAGGATTCGTAACCAAAGGCGTGTCCAAGCTTCTACGAGCACGATAGAGGGGAAATACCGTCCGAGAGCAACACACGAAACTTAAAGTCCAAGCAATCAAAAGACAAGAAAGAGACCAGAAAAGAAGTCAGTAAACCATCGGGTGAAGTTTCACCCGATGAGATATCGCCGGGCGAAGTTTCGTCCGACGACATTTTCTACCTCCCCGAAGATCTTTCGGAAACTTTCACCACCGGGTCAAATGACCGGGCGAAACTTTCACCCAACGGGTGAAGTTTCGCCTGACGGTAAAGAGGCTCCCAAATGCGTAATCTGGAAGCCGGGTGGAACCACCGGTAACCACCGGGTGAAGTTTCACCCGACGGTATTAGCTCGTGAATGGCAAATGATCGTTGGGTGAAGTTTCACCATATGAAGATTCATTGGGCAAAAGTCTCACTAATGGAGCAAAAATTGGATTGAGTTTTAGTTTAGTGACCCATTAAGACCTTGTATAAATAGTTAACCCTAAATTTTCATTACTCATGCTATCTTAGAATGACTCATTAATTAGATCTTCATCTTTAGTAATTTTCATAGAAAAACTCTAAAATTAGATCTAGAAAACTCTTTTAGCTTTTATTAATTCCACATTTTGGTAATCTAGTTATTTCATTAGTGAAGATTTGGTTTTTATTGAAGATTAAAGGGGTTTTGCAAGGGTTTAGAGACAAGACTCTTGTTTGATTTCTTGAAGCTTCATTATTTATTATTATCTTCATCTTCTTCCTTTAAGCATTCCTCCATTGTTGGTACTATCTTACTTTCTCTCTCTTCCTTTTAGTTTCTTCTTTATTTTTCTCTTTAGTCTACTCTTTTCTTTAATTTGTCTTGCCTTGTTATTATGTCTTCTTTAGTTCTTGTTCTTGACTTTGCTTTTCTTCCGTATTGTGACTAGATTAACTTTCCTTCTTTTTATTTGCATGGATTGTCTTTCTTTAATTCCCTTGTTATTTGCTTTTGTTAGTTTACCCATGACTAGTGAGTAGATTCTTGTTAGGGGGTTAGGGGAGGATGGATTTGGGTGTCATAGATTAAGGATTCTTGAAATTGGTTGCACTTGGGTTGATTGGTCTAATTCGGAATTGTTGTATATGTGTTTACCTTACTTGATCAATTTGGTCGACTAGTATTCACTCAAATCAATATGGAGAAACTCGGGGTTTGGGTAATTCCGATTAGAGATTTAGCTTTTTTGTCACGAAAGTGGGTTTTAGCTAGGTTGGGTGGAGAAACTGAAAGGCGACTCACTCCCTATCAATTGTGCATCGTTGCTTGTTTCCTTGCCTATGTGTCCCGTTCTTGATTCCCCGATTCCCCTTAACACCTTTTTCTTATTGATCATTTCTTGTCATTTATCGCATTCTAGTTAGACTCGACTCAAGACCCTCCAACTAGACCCCAAACGCATCGCTATTACTCAACTTTATCTCGTCTTCCCTGTGGACCGACCTTAACTTACCACGACTACATTTACATGTTTTTCCTCTAATTGCGAGTCATATAAATATTGTTTGACCCTCTATCCTTCGTTAACGACCGATCCTAAATAGAGGCGAGTCAAGCCGTTAATTATATCTCTTAGAATAATCTTTAGTTTAAGTAATCTGTATCTCTTAGAATATCCTAGTGATATTATACTTGTACTTCCACTGTTATCCTATAAATAGGATCCTTATTCGTCAATGTTAATTGTGCAATTGATAATTCTACAAGTTTTTTGACGAAAACTTGCAATAGAAATAAAATGCCTAATAATGATTTTTTTTGTGCTAATAATGATTATTAGAACTCTCTGACACGATATAAAATTGACTATAGAACTTGTTTTTACTAATTCCGACACGTCTCTAAATGCAATCTTATGGTTTTTAAAAGTTTCCATCGCAATAACTCTTATATTACACCAGGACATTGTATTTGGTGTGAACTTTGTTCAGCGTGATTATGGACCCATTTTATTCTGGGACCCAAAAGGCCAAAAAACGTGGGTAAAAGACCTTCAAAATCAGTCGCCTTTGACTATTTTCAAAATCGGTGAAAGTTGTTCAAAGGCACGATTGTTTTTTGTTTAAAACTTGTCAATGAGAATAGAATGCATAATAATGATTATTAAAACTCTCTGACACGATATAAAATGGAGTATAGAACTTATTTCGAATGATTCCGACACGTCTCAGAACCAAACAAATCGACCGAAACGTGAAACTAATTAGAAAATTATTAAATTAAAGAAATTGATGAAAAATACTTACTTGATTGGATCGAGAATGTTGGTTTACTTAGAAGCAGGAAACGTGTTCTGAAAACCGTTAAAATTTACCAAAATCATTTCCTAGAAATTATCGAAAACTTACAAATAGATTTATTAAGTAAACTATTAAAATTGTTAATGATAATTAAGGAGAATTAAAACAGTAAAATCACGTATAAAGCGCCGACGGTGATAAGTGTAGTTTGTAGTGCCTATTTCGTAGTATTTTGGTCCCATTTTCCTTGTGGAATCGCTCCTTGGGAGCGATTCATGGGCTACTTATGCTTCCTCTAGCTCGTTTCAGGTTCCCGAGTCCATTCGTGAGGAGTTGGAGTGATTCTGACTCCATGCATACACTTTTCGGAGCCAACGAAGCGGAGGAACGATAACGCGATGCCTTGGATTCGACCCCGAGACCTTGGGACCCAATCCTGAGCCTCCGAGACCCGATCCCGAGTCCCGAGAATCGATGGGAAGCCCATGAGAAGCAAGGAGGGACCAAAAATTTCATATTGGAGGCCTACAAGACTCATCCCCGACGGATATGCACCTCATCCCGTCGCGGATGAAGTGCACTTTTGAGGGTGCCACTGCCAGGCCGTCCCGGTCGGGACCAACCCGTCCCGATCGGGACCACCGGCCGTCCCGGTCGGGATGACCCCGTCCCGATCGGGATCGGCGTGCTGTAGCCGAATTTCCTTATTTCATCCTCCTTCATTCTTGTACCCCTATAAATACTTCCCTCTTGTATTGTTTATGGAACCTACCTTAGTTTAGACTCTCTTAAGCCTCTCTACAAGTTATAAACCCTAGATTTAGTTCCTCACATTAGCAAAAATCTCTCTTTAATCTTTAGTTAATTCTAGTTAATCTTAGTTAATTAGTTCTTGTATTAAGAAGTTACTTGAAGATTTCTCCAAGCTTGACAACCTTGGGATTATTTTGGGGTTTCTTATTATACAAGATTGCATCTTTTCTTCATCCTAGTGTTGGTATAACTTTCTTTACTCTTGTTCTTTGTTATCATTTCAAGTTTGAATCTTTACTAGTGTTCCTTGTTATTATTCATATTGTTCTTGATAATGGATGTTTGGATTGTGATGTTGTTTTCTCTTATTATTGTTAGTTTATCTTTGATTATGAGTGAGTAGAGTTCTTGTGGGTTAGTAGGGGGATTAAGGGTAGAATATGGGTGATTAGGGTTTGATTGGGGGTAAAGGGTGAATCTTTGTTGTTAGTCACATATTTGGCACACCATGTGTTTGTTGATATGCTTGTATGAGTTGTAGTGGCCATGCTTCTCATGCTAGTCTTCTTCTACTCATTGTTTGCTTTGTGTGTGGGCATGTTGAGCATAGTCATCGACATCGGTTTAAGTTGCGACCGCCCGGACCGAACCTAGCAATTAGGAGGTACCTACACTCTTGATTACCCAAGTCACCCTACTACACTTATGAACCCGGCCTAACCCACTTCTTTCCATATTTGATTCAACTTATTAGTTAGTCATCATTTCCTTAGTTTGCTAGTTAGTTTGATTATTAGCATTGTTAGCATTGTTATAATCTAGTTCATCATTAGTCTAGTTCTTACCTCTCCTCCATCATAGTTTTCCATTTCTTGACTCTTTGTGTTTGTTTGTGTGACCTAGTCTCGTTTTAGGCCGATTTAGTCTAAACCTTGCAATACCGTCTCCGTGGACACGACCCGACTTACCCTAACTACCGTTAGGTGCTAGGTTGATATTTATTTGATCGGTGGGATCCACGACAAATCCCTACCATCAGACGGCATGGTTGATTTGCCGTCGACGCAAATGAGTTGGGATGATACTGAATCTCTCTTTGTACTTCGTATTTCAATATTTTATTTTTAATGTAGGTTTTTAAACAAGCATCATGGTTTGACAATTTTACTTAATGCAATTGTTGAAGAAAATGGAGTGATGAAAGTATGTAAAGGGGGGGAGGATGAAATTGACAAATTAAATAAAATGTGGAGTGATGAAAGGGTGTAAAAGGTAAAATGGGCAAATTAGATAAAATTTCGATGATAAGAAGCGAAAGTGCCGATAAGATATCAATTACAAACGAAATTAGGGGGAAAAAGAATAGGGTGAAATTGGGAAATTAGATAAAACTAGTTTGAGATTTTCTACGCGGTACCCCTATATTTTTCACTTTTCTACATGGTACCCCTACTTTTTCTATGTCTATACATGGTACCCTTGAAGTTTACTAGTGATTTAACTAGCGCCCCGAATGTTTTTTTCCATCAAGTTTTGTCGTTAGATTATGTTTTTAGTTTAGGATTAAAACTTCAATATCATTTAACTTAGATAATTAACAAGTAATTGAGCTTAATATAAGTGTTATCATTTGATTTGAGAATATAACGTCAAAAATATAATCCGTTTAGATTCAGAATATAACTGCAAACACGTACAAAATTGTTAGTTTAAGTTCAATTCTCGGTTAGTTAGGTATGTTAAATGACGTTTAACTTTTAATCTTGAACATAAAAAGGTAATTTGTTGCCAAAACTTGACGGGAAAAAAAGTTTAGGGGTACCATTAAAGATAATAATAAAGTTTTGGGGTATCATAGAAACTTTTAGTAAAGTATAATGGTACCAAGTATACATGTAAAAATTGTAGGGGTACAAGTGTGAACATGACATAGGTCCACCCCGACTTGGCCACGCGCTGGTTTGGGGAGGCGAATGAATCTCATTTGAGATGGATCTCGGATTGAAATTTAAGTCTAATTAGGAGTCGCCACCGAACATTGTGGGAGTTCGGGCCCATTCGAACCAACTCTATATCTTAGTGGGCCGTGCAGATAGTACGGCCCATTCCGATTTCAGAGTTTATGGTGTTCGTCCCTTTGCATTGCGATACCGATACCGACATTATCGGAAATCGTGTATTGAATGACTCTCGTGTGCCAACGGTTTCGAACATCCGGAAACCATGGTTCTGAGTAAGGGGTGAGGGTACGTGCTGGGAAGTTCACAAAGAACACCCAACCCCGCCCGCACTTAGCGGCCTCTACTTAGATATCGTTCTTTTTTCATGTACGCGCGTTAGTTTGACGGTTAAAATGTTGTGCAAACAGTATTTTGACTAAACATGTTAAATATGTTTGATCTACGTCGTTTAATGCATCTTTGAATTATGTCGAAGTTGTATTCAGCTTACGAGGTTCGTTTTAGTACAATAAAACAAACAATGAAAATAAAGCGTCAAAATAGAGAAAATTGGGTTAGTAACGATAATAACGGTTTGTAAATAGGTTAGAATGATATAAGATGATATATGGTTTTGAAATGAGTAGACCACGTGATAGACTTGACACGTGTTGACCGAAGTCGTTAAAAGAATTTTATCGAGACTTGGAATATGTTGAAGGACTCACGGATTTGTCGTGACAAAGGCCACTCGATCGAGTCATAGAGGGACTCGACCGAGTGGACCTCAAAAAAAACCTTCTGCCCAAATTTTAGGGTGCCACTCGATCGAGTCATGGAGGGACTCGATCGAGTCATGGAGGGACTCGACCGAGTGGTCCTCAATAAAAACTTTCTGCCCGATTTTAGGATGCCACTCGACCAAGTGGGCTAGGCACTCGGTCGAGTGCCCCCCGTGCGAACAGTAGTTCGTGAATTTGCTCTTAGTTTTGAAATTTACAATTTTGCTAAATCGCGTGAAAATATAATATGATTTGCACTCAATTCAGTTTTTGATACTCGTCATATTCGATATTTGATTAAAGAATCAATATCTAATATTTAGAGTGAATTTTGTAAAAAAAATGTTTGTAAACCGTTTTAAACTTAGTTAAGACGAGATGTTTCCCTCTGCATTATAATGTCGTATTAGTCTTTTCGGACCATGTGACCATTATCTCGGCGTCAACGGGATCGTACTTAATATGATCTATTGATTGATTCCTTTAGATTCGATATTCGACTACGGAGTCGATACCGCATCCTAGGGATGATAATATGATAATATCGATATTAGAAACGAGAAAAGAAAAAAAAACATGACTACGACGATACAAGACGGACGAAAAAAATGAGAAAAAAGGGAGAAAACGGGATTTGTAACACCCTCAACTTACATGCTAAATTATCTCGAAAACGAACTCGTAATAGCGGCCTAGGCGCGGGAGCGTTGAGATGTATATAGGAGAGTTATGGTGTGTATAATTGGGAAGGGATTTGATGAGTTTTGCTCTCGGGTTTCCTAAAGGATTTCTGGAGGAAAAATCGGGATTGGATGTGTGTGTAATCTGCCTAGGATTGCTGAAATTTCGGGGTTGTGAATTGTTGTGTACTGTCGTGAATTGTGTGTTGTGTCAATTGAAAGTTGCAAAGGGGTGTATTTATAGGAGGATACCTCGACTTTGGATAGGAAAGGTACCCGGCTTGGGATTGGAAAGGTATCAGTTTGGGATGGAAAAGGATTCTGATTCCGGATAGAAAAAGGAGTCCGGTTTTAGCTAGAAATGGAGCTACTCGATCGAGTGGTGCATAGCACTCGATCGAGTGGCCGGTCTAACGCCGGTTTTTGCGGTTTTTGTGAGCCTACTCAATCGAGTGGGCTGGTCCACTCGATTGAGTGGGTCTGGACAAGTAAGACTTCTCTTTAGAGATAGAATTTTATCTCTAACGAGTTTGTTTGGTTGCTTGATTCTTCCTTGTAGCTGATATTTTTGTGGTATTTGACTTTAAATCAGACTTCCAAAGCTGCACGACTGATTTTTATGTCTCGGAAATGTCTTTGACCGGGTTTGACTCGGTTGCTAAAAGACGGTTCTACCCTTGGTGTCGGTTTTAACCTAAATTAGTCTTATTTGATTGGAAACGACCCACCGGGCCTGAATTTGAGGCCGTTTTGGTGAGATTTTTACTCCGCTAAAAGCTCGCGTCAAATACTATTGATTCCGAGTCCAAAATCGAGTGTATTAAGTCATGTTTACGTCTGATCATCATCGAGTGTTTTTCGGAAACTACTATAGACACCTAGCGGCCAAGCGTGGGTGTCTACAGAGCCCCCACTCTGACTGAGGTTTGGACAAGGCAAAAGTTAGAGTAGTTACCAGGCCAATCAAGGATTAAGACCTGGTAGACTTCCGGTCGGGTCGTTTATAGTCCATTAGACTTGCGTGAAAGGGCTTGCCAGCCATAAGATAGAAATCATACCTGAGTTCTGTTCTCCAGGATAGCTTCGTGGACTTATTTTTGAAGCCCTGGGTGTATCCGTATGCAAATATATCCCATCTCAGAGCTGCCCGGGAGCTTGTTTCTGAAGCCCCGGGTGTATCTGTTTACAGACACATCCCATCTCGGAACTGCGCGGGAGCTTGCCTAAGAAGCCTTGGGTGTGCCCGTTTGCAGACACATCCCGATTCGGAAATGCACGGGAGCTTGCCTAAGAAGCCCTGGGTGTGCCCGTTTGCAGAAACATCCCGATTCGGAATTACGCGGGAGCTTGCCTAAGAAGCGCTGGATGTGCCCGTTTGCAGACACATCCCAACTCGGAATTACGCGAGAGCTTGCCTAAGAAGCCCTGGGTGTATCTGTTTGCAGATACATCCCAATTTACATATGCCACTTTAAATGAAACTTCGTCTCACGCTGGGGAGATAAAAACTTGACGTTCTGTTGAGAAGCACAAGCGGGTACCTGAAATGTTAGTTATACAGGCCGAAATAGCAAATATAGAAGATAGAAAATGTGACTAGCATCTATAGACTGACTTGCGCTGGGGAACATGAATTTTGCTTCATTTTGAAATCGAAGTCCTGAAAGCAACTCACGTGCTACGAGATAGGTTTTGAAAATTGAAAAGGTTAGAAAAGAAGTTTGCAGTTTAAATAAACTGAAATTTGACCTTGTCGAAAAGGATTTTCTCAAATGGCTAAGTTTTAAAAATTTTAAAGTGGGAATTTGAAGAGAGAGGCCTACCGACAGACTCGACTCTGGACGTGACAGGACGAGTTGACAGACACGACTTGACTCTCGAGAAATTGAACCGTAACTCGGTAGGGGGTGGGCTACCTAAGATGATAAGACTCTTAAGTTGCGCTTATTGCGTAGCCTAGGCGAGTGGCAACACGGTCGAACATCGAAATGGGATAGATATGCTATAGGGGATTGAAGTAGTCTGTAATGAGACTGCTTTTGCATGTCAGGACTTAGCAGCTGCAATGCTATGGTCTAGTGCTTCTTTTGAATTTTTGGTTTTGGGGTACATTCCCAAAGTGGGTATCGCTTCGAGTCCCTGACGGATTCTTGTCTTCGACTAAGCCGAGTACTAGGACATTCTATAGAAAGGAGGCTATTTTTGAAAAAACTTTTGGATTACGTGAGTAGATGGAGGTCTTCTGCCTAAGAGAAGCCCCCAGGACGACAAAGCTAACTGTTGAGAACATGACAGTGTCGTGATAGGAATGACGGTGCTTTTGAATTTGTGTCAATGTGGTTGGTTATGCCCTTGTTAATAGGGTGCCTACGTATTCACGTGTAGTGAAATCAAACCAAGCCGCAGTTCAGTGGATTGAATGATATGTTAGGGTGCCTAGTCTATTAGGACTTCGTGTGTAACTAGCCATAGCGATGGTGTAGGCTAGGTGCATTCCCGATGATGTCTTGATCAAATGGCTAGAACAGTTAGGATGTTGATCCTGTGACTGTGAGCGTTCTCCGGGGTAGCCCCCAAAGGTGGTGTGAACTATTTGGGCATGTTCTATGCCAACCGCAGGTTGAGTTCCCATGTTTGGGACTGGTAACTGGTTTGGATAATTTTGTAAATGTGGTGCTAGGCCGTATGTGGCTTTGATGGTTTGAAATATGGAGCTTGATTTTGTGGAGCTAAGGCTTCGAGGGTAAGGTATTGTAATGTGGTAGGAAGTGGGGAAGTCGAGTAAAAATGACTCGGACTTCGATTGGGCAGGTTTGATAAAGCGGGATCTGATTTCATGTCTGGCCCTAATGGTTAGGGTGTATCCTATGGAGCTTGAATCCTCAAAATTCCAGACTGTCTCTTGGCCTAGGTCTCGAGAAGGTCTTGAGGGTTGTAATGTAGGAAGGCTAAATGTGGTGTTAGCTGACCAGCCTGATTGTCACCCTTTAAATTGATGGTAAGAGAATTGATAATTTTGAATTGACCGTACCCGGTCAAGGGACTTTCACTTGAGTTGACCACTAAACGTGGTCATGGGTGTTTTTTGGTTGACCTCTTAGCCCCGGTCACAGGATTAACCGTATTTGGTCGGGGGATGTTGAGAATTCTTTTTGATCATGGCCAGCTCTTTTATTTTGGCCTTTTGCTTTTTCCCTGGACTTTTGATCTTCTTTTTTTGTCCAGCTTTTTTTCCTTTTTTTTGTTATCCCCCCTATGGTGTTGGGCAATAGGCACGGGTATTCCCGGATCTATGACATCCATTTATGGGTGGATCTGGGGCTGGGCTTGTCAGTTGGATTAGTCTTTTGGAGCTAAGCTTTTGTAAGGTGTAAGCATAGTGTTTGTGTGAGTGCAACTCGCGGAGGAGTATCTATGGTAAACATGGCGATTTGGATCTCGGTATTGTCATTATAATTCCGAGCAGGCTTGGTGGGAGCATCGTCCGGAGTTGGGTATTTTTGGCATCACGTCTATGGGGTTACGATGCTTTTTTTTGGATAGACTAACGCCTAAGGTAGGGATTGGTTAGTCTTATTGGAGGGGTGTTTATTGTGGGAAATGGGCTTGCCTCCCGTCTTGAACCCAAACTAGGAGACTACCTAGATTTGTCATAGAATTCGATACCGCTCCTGCTAAGGGTAGTTATGTGGCTTTCTATGTCAGACATGGAACAGGTAAAGGAAAACACGGGTCTCTATTTCCTGCAGTCATTATAGATGTGCCTATAATAGTCACGTGCATGTACTCACAGTGTATGATGATGGTCATCATGTTCTCGGAAACACATAAGGAAAGCATATATATATGAGAAATAGAAAAGCCGATTTTATTGAATTTTGAAAAGAGGACAGAATACAGTTGACACTGACTCTAACTTTGAAATTGACAAAAAATAGTACATCCTAGACTCGGACTGAGACTAGGACTTAAATCAAATCCGGACTCTTGGATACATGGGAGGTAGATTGGATGCTTCGGTCATCGGGCCCTGTATAGTCCGTGAGGGGCTTTGCAAATGACAATGTTTCCATGACGGGTGTCCTCCCGGCATCGAGGAAATCTTGGATGAGGAGTTTCAGTTTCCAGCATTGTTCTGTATTGTGCCCCCTCCCCATGTGGAATTGGCAGTAATGTTCAGCGTTCCATGCTTTGGAGCATTTTTCTGAAGGTGTGTCGGCTATTGGGCCTATATGTAGTATTAGGCCCTTCGAAACCAACCTCTGGAAAGCGACGGTGTAGGACATATCCAACTGGGTAAATGTCCTTACTTTTGACCGGTTCTTGATTTTTGGAGAGGTGACTTGAGGGTTACCTCTCTCGGTCTTGCCATCCTGGGGGTATCAGATGGTTTCGTAAGAGTCTTCACCTTTCAAATGGCTTGGTTGGGTGATTGGCTGCCTTACCTGCTCTAGTTGTGTTAGACGGGATCGGGTTCTTACAAGATCCTCTTCGATGATGGCTACCCTGGAACTTAGGTTATCTAGGGCGGTATTGATTTTTGAGAAGATATTGTTAATGGAGCAAGATAGCATAAGCATACTCCCCTGGATATCTCCTTTCTCGACGGTGCAGGATTTGTTGTGGTTTGGTAGTGTCTCGTTCATTGGGTCCCTGATAGGAAGAAACGACAGGTGTTAGAACTCGCCTAAGCTCGATTTTGCGCAAGTGCAAGAGAGAGAGAGTCGAACTAGATACAGCCCGGGGGTGACGGGAATGACTAAAATTCATGGATCGTGATACCCGGACGTTGACCTAGACAAAGTAACGACTGCGAATTAGACTCGAGCTGCAAAAGAGTGGGTCCGAAAGTGGGGCGACCGTGTTTGATCGTGTCACGTGCTCGGATCAACCGTGGTGACCTAACCCTAGGTGACTCGAGTGCTCGTAGCAAAGGTACGATTCAAAGAAGGCATCATAAGGACGCCTGTGTACGATGAACGTAAGGTACCCCTTAAGGTGACTGTGGTCGAACGCTCGGGTGGAGGACAACCCCCAAGTGAGACTAAGGACTCTGATAAGACTCAGATGGTGTGGCATGTAAGTGACTCAAAAGTGGGGTACGTGAGACAACACGTGTAAGACATGACCCTTAGAGCAACCGTGATTGATCGCTCTGCCGAAAGGTAGCCCCCGAGTGTGATCGAAGATTTTGCTAAGACTCGAGTGTTGGACGAGTGACCCTTAGACGTAGGGACCAAGAACCTTTTGTTATAGGGCTATGCCTTATAAAAGATTGACTCGGCCTCGAGGAAAGGCAGACGGGGTAAGGGAAGAAACTTGCGATGTAAGATCGACAAAGTTTCGACGCTAGAGACCCTCGACTTGACTCGAGTAAGAGTGGCCATGCGATTAGGGTAAACCCTTAAGTTAAGGGGTTCTAGAATTGAGATGACTCAACTAACGGATTGAAAGATGGGCGAAATTCCCTTAGGAAAGGTCGTGGGGACCGTCCTGTTAGAGGGAAAGGTCGCGTGGGACTTTCTAGTTAGGACTCGAGTGTATGAACGAACCTTCCATTTACGAGTGTATGACTCGTGTCGGTTGGTTATGCCTTTGAGATAAGACAAACTAGGATGGAGAAGAAACCCATGATGTAGGACCGACGGAGTTTCGACGCTAAAGACCTTCGATAAATTATGAAAAGACCCAACACACGGATAACGGTAAGTCCCATAATAAGGAAGGTTTTTTTTGGAAAACAATTGAATTTTGAAAATTGAGAGAACGGTCCCGAAATTGGTAGTGGGTCAATAGGACCAGGCATTTTGAAAAGTTGAATATTAGGAACTTTGAAATTTTGAATATGGAAAATAAATTTCCGAAAATTTGAAAAATCGAAAACGGGATCCTGAAGATTTGAAAATCAAAAAGGCATCTCGGAGATTTGAAAATCGAAATAGAAATTTGAAAATTTTGAAAATCAAAATGGAATTTTGAAGATTTGAAAATCGAAATGGAATCTCGAAGATTTGAAAATCGAAATGGAATTTTGAAAACTCGAAAATCAGATGAGGGTTGGAAATTCGAATATTGAAATGGGCAGCATGCCGGCTAGAAAATAGGATTCTTTTGAGTCAAATCTTAAATCTAATTTTCGGCAGCATTCCGTTTTTTGAAAATTGAATATTTTTTGAAAAGATGCATTTTTGGAATGTCGGAATTTTGAATATCGAAAACGAATTTCCGAAAATTTGAAAATCGAAAATAGGATCCCGACTTTTAAAAAATTGGCGAAAGTGTCGTCGGGCTCAATTTTTTTTTTTTAAATGCCGAAAATTTTTGAATTTTTGAAGTGGATAGAATACCGGCTAAAAATAGGCTATTTTGAGTCAAATCATAAGTCCTAATTTCGGTAGTATTCCGGGTTTTTGAAAATTGAATATTTTAAAAAGCGGGTCCCGAAACAGACGGTATTTCAGTTTTTTTCAAAATTTTGGAAAGATGTATTTTTGAAATGGTGGTTTTTGAAAACGACATAGAAACCAAGTAGCACATAGTCACGCAAGCATTATAACGACACCATGTATGCTTTACACTAAGTCTCGGTCAGTCTGAGTAGGGTCTATACCAGTGCGCATAGCCTTTCCGAGAATCGAGACGGACTTTCTAAGTCGAGTTGATCTTAGAACATGCCGCAAAACCCATACGAATTAGATATATGAACACCTTGACATAACCAATTTGGAATATATCACGGTATAGTGGGACGTCGGTCGCCAATACCAGCCCGGGTAAAATGGGGTTATGCATGAACCGTAAAACTAAGACGCGTATTGTACTAATTGAACGATTTCTCTTCGAGTCTCACCCTGAGGATCCCGATGGTAAGTCACACATCAGTGTTTCTCCAGCGGAGTCGCCAAATTGTGGACATGACATAGGTCCACCCCAACTGGGCCACGTGCGGGTTTGGAGAGGCGAATGAATCTCATGTGAGATAGATCTCGGATTGAAATTTAAATCTAATTAGGAGTCGCCACCGAACTTTGTGGGAGTTCGGGCCCATTCGAACTCACTCTATATCTTAGTGAGCCGTGCACATAGTACGGCCCATTCTGATTTCAGAGTTTATGGGGTTCGTCTCTTTTTATTGCGATACCAATACCGACATTATCGAAAATCGTGTATTGAATGACTCTCGTGTGCCAACAGTTTCGGACATCCGGAAACCATGGTTCTAAGTAAGGGGTGAGGGTACGTGTTGGGAAGTTCACAAAGAACACCCAACCCCGCCCGCACTTAGCGGCCTCTACTTTGATATTGTTCGTTTCTAATGTACGCGCGTTAGTTTGACGGTTAAAATGTTACGCAAATAGTATTTTGACTAAACATGTGAAATATGTTTGATCTACGTCGTTTAATGCATCTTTGAACACCCAACCATGGTTCGTTTTAATACAATAAAACAAACAATGAAAATAAAGTGTCAAAATAGAGAAATTGGGTTAGTAACGATAATAACGGTTTGTAAATAGGTTAGAATGATATAAGTTGATATATGGTTTTGAAAAGAGTAGGCCACGTGATAGACTTGACACGTGTTGACCGAAGTCATTAAAAGAATTTTATCAAGACTTGGAATATGTTGAAGGACTCACGGATTTGTCGTGACAAAGACCACTCGATCGAGTCATAGAGGGACTCGACCGAGTGGACCTCGAAAAAAACCTTCTGCCCAAATTTTGGGGTGCCACTCGATCGAGTCATGGAGGGACTCGACCGAGTGGTCCTCAATAAAAATTTTATGCCCGATTTTGGGATGCCACTCGACCGAGTGGGCTAGCCACTCGGTCGAGTGCCCCCTGTTCGAACAGTAGTTCGTGAATTTGCTCTTAGTTTTGAAATTGATAACTTTACTAAATCGCGTGAAAATATAATATGATTTGCACTCGATTCAGTTTTTGATACTCGTCATATTTGATATTTGATTATAGAACCAGTATCTAATATTTAGAGTGAATTTTGTAAAAAAATGTTTGTAAACCGTTTTAAACTTAGTTAAGACGAGATGTTTCCCTCTGTGTTATAATGTCGTATTAGTCTTTTCGAACCATGTGACCATTATCTCGGCGTCAACGGGATCGTACTTAATATGATCTATTGATTGATTCCTTTAGATTCGTTATTCGACTACGGAGTCGATACCGCATCCTAGGGATGATATATAGTATGATAATATCGATATTAGAAACGAGAAAAGAAATAAAAAAACCTGACTACGACGATACAAGACGGACGAAAAAACGAGAAAAAATTAGGAAGAGAGAAAGGGAGAAAACGGGATTTGTAACACCCTCAACCTACATGCTAAATTATCTCGAAAACGGACTCGTAATAGCAGCCTAGGTGCTGGAGCGTTAAGAAGTATATAGGAGAGTTATGGTGTCTATAATTGGGAAGGGATTTGACGAGTTTTGCTCTCAGGTTTCCTAAAGGATTTCTGGAGGAAAAATCGGGATTGGATGTGTGTATAATCTGCCTAGGATTGCTGAAATTTCGGGGTTGTGAATTGTTGTGTATTGTCTTGAATCGTGTTGTGAATTGTGTTTTGTGTCAATTGAAGGTTGCAAAGGGGTGTATTTATAGGAGGATACCCCGACTTTGGATAGGAAAGGTACCCGGCTTTGGATTGGAAAGGTATCAGTTCGGGATGGAAAAGGATTCCGATTCCGGATAGAAAAAGCAAGGAGACCGATTTTAGCTAGAAACGGAGCTACTCGATCGAGTGCCCGGTCTGACGCCGGTTTTCACGGTTTTTGTGAGCCTACTCGATCGAGTGGGCTGGTCCACTCGATCGAGTGGGTCTGGACAAGTAAGACTTCTCTTTAGAGATAGAATTTTATCGTTAACGAGTTTGTTTGGTTGCTTAATTCTTCCTTGTAGCTGATATTTTTGTGGTATTTGACTTTGAATCAGACTTCTAAAGTTGCGCGACTGATTTTTATGTCTCAAAAATATTTTTGACCGGGGTTTGACTCGGTTGCTAAAAAACGGTTCTACCCTTGGTGTTGGTTTTGACCCAAATTAGTCTTATTTGATTGGAAACGACCCACCGGGCCTGAATTTGAGGTTGGTTTGGTGAGATTTTTACTCCGCTAAAAGCTCGCGCCAAATACTATTGATTCCGAGTCCAAAATTGAGTGTATTAAGTCATGTTTACGTCTGATCATCATCGGGTGTTTTTCGGAAACTGCTATAGACACCAAGCGGCCAAATGTGGGTGTCTACAACAAGGTAGAAAAGTAAAAAGTTCAGGGGTACCACGTAGAAAATCCCAACTAATTTTATGACTCGTGCAATGTACGGGGTTCATATAATATTTTATTATTGAAAACTATTGCATGATAACAAATTCACTAAATTAAATTCTTTAAAAAAATAATATAATTATTTGGCAAAGACATTGTCTAGACTTTGAATATCGATAACATTAAAATGCATGCAGAAATGTAATAAGTTTATGTGAATTTCGCATTAGAAATGTCCAAAAGACAGAAATTTACACTACATTTGTCCGCATTAATGTCTAAACTGTTTCAGGTAACTTGTGGACGTTGTGGTTGCAGGTAGAAGAAAGAAGTCATTCGATGAGTGGTCTAATAATAGTTGAGAAAGCATTTAATTATAGCCCATTTAAAATAGAAATGTGAAAAGACGATAACGTTTCAGTGGTGTCAACTATATGCAGTAGGAAAGCAGAGATGGTGAAGAGGGGTAACGGATAATTAAGTGAGGAGGGAAATGAGAAAGCCAGGTAGGGGAAGCGGACAAGCGGTTAGGCTGGGATTAGAGTGAAGGAGAGGATATACGTGGCTATTAGGTAGCCTAATATAAAAGATGAGTTGGTATAACATTACTAAACATAATGGAAGTAGTAGTATGGATTTTGTGTAGGCGTATAGAAAAGGGATGACTTTTTATAATAATTTAACTAGTCGCCATGCCCGTGCACCACACGGGAGTACACAAATCTTGTTTTAATTTCATGTGTTTTTAACTGTATCTACTTCCACAGACTGTCGTAAATCGTGAATAGGGCACAGGTTAGGAAGATTGAATGATCTAAGCTACTGAAATACATATGGCATGTATGTGTAAAGAACGACAGAGTTTAAAAAAGGTGCACTTAAAGTGGGAAACAGAGATCAAATAATGCGCATAATAAATAATAAGTCTTTTTTCTAAACTTTTATTGTGGTACGTAATCTTCTTGAATTATGACTTTGTTCTTCCTTTATTTTTCTAATGTGGCTTTATTTGGGATTTTCAACTCTTAGCCTCTTTTCCCCATTGTTTCTTTTGTTACAGCTGCTTTTCTCACCACCACTTCAGATCGATAACGCATTTTGGGTGTGTTAGTTTTGTATTTAAAATATACGCAACAGATTGCTTAGCTTGTAGTTGATGTACGTAATAATAGTTCATTTACCCCTTATCTACCTTTCTCTTCTCATTTTTAACTTGGGTGTTCACCTCAGCCTGCAGGCTCTAATTCTGTAGGGTATTTTTTCTAAGTTGTCTTCTTTTGGTTGCTCCTGTCAAAACATTATCCTCATTAGTATATATGACATATTTGATAAATAGAATTTGTTGTTGTTGTTGTTGTTGGGTCAGAATTTTTGTTGTTACTTTTGGATTTTCGTCCTTCCTTTCCACTATGGTTGGAGTTGGAAAGTCCTTTGACGTCGTTTATACCTTTTGGCACTTTAGTTCCCGTTTGGCATTGTATTTGGTAATCCCAATTTTGACTTTCATGTTGTATTCTCTCCCGACACATGGTTGGAGTATGTTAAACACGTTCTCCTTTCCTCCGTCCCGATTTTTTTTCTTGTTAGGACAATACGTTAGATATTTGTTCGTGTAGTTGGTTTGTTATTTTTTGCGTACCCTTTCATATAGAGTTAGTAATGCTTCGATTGGTCTGATGATGATCTTCTCAGCTTCCCTCTCAAAGACCACCAAAGTTGTGAAAGTTGTTTCGTCTGCCGATGATCTGTACATGTGTTGTGGGTATTAACATATTTCTGTGTTGGTTTTTATTTCTGGGTTTTTTCTTACCTTTGTTTGGGGTAAGGTATTGATTCGTTACATTGGCGACACGTTCCATCCTCATCGGTTCCAGCTGGGCATGATGTGCAAAGATTGATATCGCTAGTCAACATTTGTTCTTACTTCTGTTATCGTTCCGTGGCATTTGAATATATCGTTATGTTCCAATAGTTTCATTTGATCTGTGACATCTATTTGTAGAAGCTCTGCAAGTGTTGAAGTGAGCATTTTCTTCTGCCACGTCGGGATCAAGGATCCTTATTTGGACAGGTTCTTCGTCTCTGTAGGTTGGAATGACGCTGCAAATAGTAATATGTGGTTATTCTAGTATGGGTAAGATCGACTACATGTTCAATGTCCAACATTTTTATTGTGGTTTGGTCAAATGCTTACCTTTGCAGTAACATTTTAGTCTCCGGCAAGTCCTAGTGATAAAAAACCATTGTCCCGTATGTGGACTGTAGTTTATAATCTCATCTATCGGTGTTTTAATCCTTGTTAATAAGTATGACATGTACCTTATCAGTATAATAATGAAGTTTGTTACCTTCATAATTTATGACTCTTGTAGACGTGATGACTACGACCATGTTGTGTCTATTTTTTTTGCCGATTTCTTCACTAATGAAGTCTGATATATTACCCCACAGAGTCACATTGATTATTTTTTACCTACATGTAGTCAATATATTGTAGTAAGATAATTATTTTAGGTGTAACTATATGTGTGTTGAAGATGCTCAAGTTACCTTTCATCTTATATTTGTATATGTCTTAAATGTGTTTGACCATTTTTTGTTAGAACTTCTCTCTTCTCCTCGATTGTAGTTAGCAAGCCAACAACATCTGCACAATGTGGTTAAAAAGAATCAATAGGCAAATAGAATGTTAAAAATAATACTCTCTCAGTTTTTTAATATAAGTCATTCTCACTTTTCGAGATAACCCCTTCTCTCTTCAATATCTCTCACAATATAAGAAAAATACTATGAAATGTATACTCATTTGAAAATTCTTTTCGTAAAGAATTTTATGGTGCAATTTTTAAAAATTTTGGAATAATATATTTACATAAAAATTAAAGTCAAAGTCTCACCTCGAAAAAGCAAAACGTCATATAAAAAAATACGGAGGGAGTATAATTGTTGCATTTTATAGTGCATTTGTTGGTGTACTTGCCTACCAAATACTCTATCTCATCCAATCCATGCTTGAGATTGGATTTTGGGTAACTTTTAAAAAAAATGGGTAAAAAGTAAGGTATTATTGGTAAATCAAATGATTTAATGGGTCCACCTAAATTAAAGTGGGTAAACAGTAATGACATTTTTGGTAAATAGAGGAAGGATATGTGAATTGTATGGTAAAGTCTTTTGCCATAAAAGAAATGTAAAGCTTGGATTGGATGATCCATTTATAGTAAGTGTAAAGCTTGGATTGGATGCGATGGAGTAATCTTTTTTGTTCTTACATTCCTCTAATTTGTCGAGCGGGTGAAATTTGAATTTGTGAAGTGGAATATTCTGAATTTGGTCCTTATATATCCTTCTGTACTTATGTAAATGGGGTGCACTTGATGATGTTTGGATTTCCTTTGACTGACCTGTACGATATATTGTTTTGTGCGACCTCAAAATGCCGGAGGCTGTAAATTTTCCAGCGTGTAGTACTCCTTCATATGAGGACACCCACCGCTTTGGTAGTGTTGCATGTATATGATTTTTCTAGCCAAAATCACATAAATACACATCTTAATCTTAATCATTATAATGGTTGGGGAAAGTAGCATATAATTAAATAATGGGAAAAGTCCCATGGTACCCCCGAACTATGTCACATTACACATGGTACACCCGCTTTTAAGTTTGTTCCCATGGTAACCTTGAGTTTTATAGTTTAGTTCCCGATTTGCCCACATCCCATTTTCTGTCATCACGCCGTTCAATTATGCTTAAGAGCTGCATCATTAAGTGCTAATTAATTTTTGGAGGGAAAATTAGTTACATCCCTCAACGGCTACTTTTCAGAATCCTTAGCATAAAGAATGACGTTCCCATGGTACCCCTAAAGTTTGTTGGTTGTTCCCATGGTACCCCTAAGGTTACATTTTTGTTCACATGGTACCCCTGAAAACATTGGGGCGACTCTTTGAAGCAAAGTAACGGCTAGATTATTGAACTAGCCTTACACAAATGCTTATAAATGCTTACCCCTTTCTATTTTGACAGAATACGAACAAAAAAATCCACACAAATCAAACTTCCCACAATGTCGGTTTCACATTCAAGTTCAACTCTAAGAGGAGTTCAAGTGGAAAACAAAACATGCGTAAGATGCAATAAAAGAGCAAATATTCGAGCATCCTGATCAACCGCTGCAAATCCATTTAAGTTATACTATAAATGTGATGAATGTGGGTGGTTTCAATGGTGCAAAGGAAGAACGGAAGAAGTTACAAATACCAACACAATGGATGTAGTTGATCAAGTGTCCATTCAACAAGATTTGAAGAAAAAGATGAAGAAACAAATGGAAATAATTTGTGACATCAATAGAAAGATTGATTCTATGTCGAAGTTGCTAAATCTAAGCATCATAATTGGTTCGGTCATGTACTTTAGTCTACTTTATGTTGTTATGAACAAAATGTGATATGTATGGAAAACAAGTCTAATGCAATGAAATAAGATTACTACTAATATATTCCCACCATCACATTGATATGTTCGTTAAACAAACGAACTAAAAAGGGAACAACATCGGCGGAATAATTGTTTGTGTGATATATGCAAATCACCAAAAGATAGTTTACGTACCAACTTATCCAAAATATAGGAGAAACACCTGTGCAAAATATACGTACCACATACGAGATTATTCATATTCTAAGACCAAGTATGGTGGATTGGTGGTATAATAAGAGACCTGTGCAAAATATATACCCCTAGCTAAACCATACACAAAAGATAATAGGTCTTCTCCTTCCTTTCCTTAGCTTGACTCTGAAATTGAAAGAAGATACGAAACTAATGATACTCTGCCCATATAACATTCAGCCGTAAATAATATGACAAATTTAACATTCAAAATTAGAAGGGACTTACCTAAGTGTTGGTTGTTGAGGCTCCATCAGCCCTTGTGTTGCTCGTTGATGCTCCATCGGTTCTTGCCTTCTTATTCCGACCACCACCTTGAGAAGCTTGTCTTTCCCTTGCAGTTGGCCCACCTTTGCAGCTCCTTGAATTATGCCCAACCGTCTTGCATATCGAGCATGTCACGAAAGTTGTTCGCTTTCCCTTCTTAGGCTCATCCGCCTTCCTTTTTCTTTGTCGAGCCGGTCTCCCTATGCTTCTCTCTGGTATAGGTGGTAAGACTTTAGGAAATTCAAATGTTGGCCAAGCTTCCTTATCAGGCATAGGGTGCATACGGTCTCCATATGTCAGCTTGTAACATTGCCCACTAAAGAATCCATTCACATAATGCACTGGTTCTTCATTGTTCTTGTATATAGCTCTACAAGCATGCTTACACGGAATACCGGTTATCTGCCAACCACCACACAAACAAGTTCCCTTAAGAATATCCACAGGAAAACTGCTGTAACCGTCATGGACCTCAAATTCCCCACCTCCTGCATTGATCACCAAACACGTTCTACTCTGTACACAGTTAGCCTCTACGAGCTCCTTAACATACGGTGTAACATCATCATCCTGCAATCTTTCAGCCAAATCAATCCTCTCAGCAAACTTGTCCATGAAATATGTCCTAATACCTTCCATTAAAGTCAGCACGTCTTTCTCCCTCAAATCATTAATCAAAGCATTAAAAGACTCCACAAAATTAGAGGTGTTATGGTCACATGCTATTTCAGTGTCAAATTGGTATTTAGCCCATTGTTGAGGAACCTCTAAAAGGTACCCGACGGCTGCTGTTGATAGCTTACCTATCTCATCAAGAGCTTTATTGTGCATGTGGACAGAAGTAGAGTTTGCTGCCTTCCAAAATGGGTCATGAAAAGCTGGTCCGCCCCACTTCTGCTTGAAGTTCGTGTACAGATGCTGCGCACATATCCTCTTAACTGATTGTGGGAACTCTTTATCTAGTGCTGCCTCTACCCCCTTCATTCGATCGCTAATGAAAGTCCAATCCCATTTCGTGCAGCCATATTTCTGGAAAGCAATTTTGAGGTTCCTAAAAAAGTAGCTCCATGTTTCGGTGCTCTCCTTCGCCACTATAGCATAACCTATCATGAAAAGGTTATTCTTTGCATCCAATGACAAAGCCGATAGCAATATCCCCTTGTGTCTTCCCTTGAGGTGACAGCCATCAACCCCGATGATTGGTCTGCAACCTTTGAGAAACCCAATTACCCATGCTTTAAAACTCACAAACATCGCTTTAAAGTGGACTCCTGAACTAGTAGAAGGATTATTCCAAGTTATTAAAGTCCAAGAATCTGGATTCGTGGACTTAATCATTTCACCATATGCTGCCAAACGATTGTAGCTCTCCTCGTCACCTCCAGTTACTAGATCTTTCACAGCTATTCTCACCTTGTACATCGTCCTCTTACACACCTCAATACCGTATTTGTCCATTAAAAGTTGCACCATGGACTTTACAGGCATATTAGGTTGTGCCATCAACTCTACCTCCAATTTTTTAGCCATCCAAGGTACGGTGGCCATGGGGGTTTTTCTCACATTCAAACATTCCTTATGAACCCCTGAAATTGTCTTAATAGCCCACGTAACCTCATCGGGCAAACACGATGCATGAATTGTCCAAGTGTAGTCCTTACCACTACACTCTGCTCTGTACCTTGTCTTCTCAGATTTGAGAACAAGCACACTAAACCCCTCTTGCACATAGTAGTCAGCTAGGACAAGTAAGAAGTCTGCCTTCGACATGAACAACAACCATGGTTTGAGTACAATCTCACCCCAACGCTTAGGTGTATACATTTTCCCATTCTTGTACATCTTCTTCATTTGTTGTGCACTGTCATTTGTTCCCTCCTCACCCAGATTTGCTTCAACATCAAATGGATGAGTTCCATCACTGTCATCCTCATCCTTCTCACTGTCAGAACCATCCATGGACTCATCTTCATCATCATTACTGTCCTCCTCCCCACTACAAAGAAAATCCTCATCCGTGCTCTCTTCATCCACCTCCTCACTCTCAAGAGTCTCAACAACATGCCTTTTTATATTTCTTTTAGGCCTCTCCACACCAACATCCTCTTCAACCCCCATGTTCTTGTCTATCTTGGGAACATAGACTCCCTTTCTCCTAGCAGTGGATTTTGGAAGCTTTTTCTGGGATAGTGGGTCAGTGGACTGATTTTGGGTTGCTCTTGTTCGGTGTGCAACAGTTTCAGAAGACTGTGTTGAAAATCTGTCTGAAGTGGGACATTGTGAGCGTATTTGTGAGGTTTTTTGAGAGGGTTGTTGTACTATCTCCTCATTGGGTTGGGAGGGTGGTTCAGCTTCTTCATTAGCCTGCTGATCATCCTCTTCAATAGCCTGCTGATCAGGTTCTGAAGTTGGCTGCTTATTGGGTTGTCCACAAAGTGGATCAGTGGGTTGTTCGAACTCTTCTTCAGGGATCTCAGTAGTCTGCTCATTCTGCTGTTCAGTAGGCACTTCATTTTCCCCAGTTGGCTGCTCTTCAGGTTGCTCACATTGGTGTTTTGGAGGCTTATAAGCCTGCTGCTCCTCCTCCACCACTGTATCCTATGGACACTCTTGTGAGTTGTAGGTTCTCACCCATTGTGTCTCATTAGTTTCTATGTCAAACACAGGCACTTCAATACTCAATGGTGCAATATGTTCAGCCTCCCTGTCCATTTTTGCTTGTTCCTCTTCTTGCCTTCTCCTTTCCTCTTCTTGCCTTTTTTTGTTCTCTTCTTCCTCTAGCCATGATTTCTTTAGTTGAGCAGCCATTTGGAACACTTTCATGGGTTTGTTTGTCCTCTCCAGCCAAACCTTAATGGTTTCTAGACCATCAAAATATGCAAACATACCCATCAGATCTTCGTCACTCTTTATGTACATCTTCTTACCCCTTGCACCTTTATAGTACAGATTATAAACCTCGGGTATAAGAACATTTTGCTTCGAAGACACCCCATCGAGGTCGCCAATTATGTCCAGTAATTGCATTAAGTCGACGTCGTACACAGGATAATCGAAAGACTTCCCGTCATATTGAAATTCAATCCATATTTTAGCCGACATTCTGGATGTACACAAACATCAAAAATAAATGAGAATTAAGTGAACACAACGATAATAAGAACATAACACATTGAAATATAACACAATTGAAATATATAACACAACAGAAATATTCAATAATCATGATGTATATAGGAAAATTGACAACTAAAAACAGTACGGAGTATTTGAGTGCAAACCAATAAAATTTCAGAAAAATTCGTAATTGAACCTAAACCTTAATTTTGTATAAAACAGAGTATCATATCCAGTATCATATAGAGCAGAGTATAAACCCTAATTTTGTATAAACCCTAATTGAACATAAACCCATTTTAATGAACAATATTAGATTAACATTCAATCTAGTTTCACCAGAACATAGCATTAGATTGAGAATTGAAATTTTTTAGGGAAAAGAAAACCCTAATTGAAACATATAATCAGAAACCCTAATTTAATCAGAATTCGAAATCAAAATTTATAGACTAAACCTATAAGATGTACGAATATAAACCATAGTACAATCACCTAATAGCATAGAAGAAGATGTACGAAACTTTAGTCACAGAAATGTGAAAAATATAGAGTTAGTAGTATTTACCTTGCTTATTGGAAGAAAGGATTTTAATCACTTGGGATAGAACTTGCTTATTGGATTAGGTTGATGTTGAAGGATGATCGAGCTAAGTTACGGGGATGAAGTTCGATTTCGCCATTTTTTTCGTACTGAAGAAGATGAAAGATGAAGGTGAAAAGGTTGGGAATATGTGATTAATGTTTGAGTGAATGAGTGACTGGGTAAGGTGTCAGTGATTAGTGCTTCAGTGTGGCAGAGATTAATTACTAATGAGACGGCGTTATGACGGAAGTTGCTGTAAGGACAAATTGGAAAGCAAACTATAATACTCAAGGTTACCATGGGCACAAACTTAAAAGCGAGTGTACCATGTGTAATGTGACATAGTTCGGGGGTACCATGGGAAATTTCCGTTAAATAATTAAGTGTTGTTCTTTGGTGATTCTTGGATCTTTCAATTTAAAGGATCAGACTTAACCTATGAGGATTGTAAGCGCACCTTTAAAGGTTTGAAACGTTGAAAAATAGACCGCACACTTTTCAGTAATTTGTTTGCATCATTAAAAATAGACAGTGAATCAGAATATTTGTTCAATTAAAGGGTTGTGACTGCACTTCTTTATCTAATAGCATCATGTCTATCGACAGTGGGGGTTTATCCTTGTTCGGTGTTACTCACCATATCCTCGTGGCCCGTGCTGTTATTTGATATTTGGACTTTGAGGGAACCAAGCCTGTAATTGTAGTTGTTATTATTGGCATCATTGGTTTGCTTTTTTGGTTGTCTCTTGCCTATTTTGCTGCATTATTGTGTTGTGTATTTTAGTTCGGGTGTTAAAGAGTACATTGTTAAAGCAGTATGCATGTGATATTTATACCTATTTTTTTGTAATTGAAATTATATTTATGTCGACTTTATTATGATATTTATGAATTTTTTTATTTAATTACATTCTACTTAGTGGGTTGTCTGTACACCTTCTTAATTACCTTAAATGTTTTAAAGAGCAAGCAACTCAAAGGTCGTTTTGGTTGTACAATGCTAACATCACCTTATTTAGCAAAAGTTATCGTAATTAGAGGTGTACCAGTTGAAGTTGGATGTCCAATCAATTTTTCGACATCACCTTCGAGGGTCTACTGGTACCTTATCAACCTATCTGCAACTGTTTGACAGGAAATCGTTAAAGAATAATGTCCCTCTTCTGAAATTATTATAGGCATCCTAATGGCGCTCTGAAATCGGTAATTAATTATTCACATTCAACTTCATTCGTCCCCGTCAATTGTACAGTGATTTATATCAGTAAATAAATTAGTCTAAAGTACTAATAATTCTAACGCAGCTAGTCAAATAAGATAATATTTGACATTGACAAATTCATACCTTATTAACGAAAAATAAGTGAGATGACAAATCTATACTTTTTATTTGATTCGTTCTCATCCAATTTATGCTTTAACAATCTTTGATGCAATGCTTATGTACTTTATTACGAGTATTATATTTATTATGTAATTAAATATTATTTAGTGAGTGTCTCCACATTTTTCTCCAATAAAATCATGACATGTGGCTTAGTTAGAAGTGAGCATTAGGTAAATAAAGGATGGGGAATGGTTTGTTTAATGTTTAATATAGTATATAGATTATGTAAAGATAATTCACATGAATATTGTCCAAGTATAGTAAACATAAATTAATTTATCAATTTCTCATGATAATATCATTTTTAAACTTTCCGAAATTAGTCTCTTAAAGTGTGCCAATGGATAAATGGTAAAAAAAACCGTTTATATAATAGTATAGATAGAATTGTAGTCCATTAAAGACGAGAATGCAGAGAGACGAAGAGGTTGGGGAAGGGGTGTAACGGCTTTAGATAAATTGTAACTCCATTTGATTAGATTAGATTAGATAGGTAGTAGGAGTAATAGTATAGATAGGTGAAGGTAGTTACGTGACATTGATTTAGAATTAGATAGGTAGTAAAAGTAATCAATCAATATATATATATAAAGGAGGAACTTTTCGAGCGATGTGATTGATCCGTTGCATCAAAGCTTAATTTAGGAAAGTGTCATTAATAATAAAAAAAATCAAGCAAAGAATCTTCTAATTGTTATAATAATACATTTAATTTATCATATTAATGTGATATTTTATAATTTTCATCTTAAAGTCTTTAGATTTCGTTTAACAAAAAAATATCGTACAAAAAATTATAAAAATGTTATAATTAGATTCTTGGTAGAAAATACTTTCATTTGAGTATAAATTTCGTATAATTTGTTTCATATTATTTGCTTGAAAAACTGATGAATTTATTACACATAAAATAATAAAGTTATCCCACATCGACAAATTATAATAAGCTGATGAAATTCTATATTATAAATAAGAGTAATCATACGTTCTTAGATATTCACAAAAAATCTTTTGAGTCTTGAAGAACTCTTAAGATTAAGATTATAAACCTTAACTAATTATCTCACATTGAAAAATTATTATGAGGTTATGAAATTTTATACTATAAAATCATTGTTTAAACTTTTGAGTCTTAAAAAAACTCTTAATAAGATTACAAACTTAAAATTATCCCACATCGAAAAAATTAAAATAAGATGATGATTCTATATTATAAATTAGAGTAATCATGTGTTCTTTTGGGTCTTAAAAAGATCTCTTAATATTGTAAATTATTCAACATCAAAAAAATTATGATAATGGAATTCTATATTATAAATAAGAATAATAGTTTATTCTTAAATATCACTAATAAAAACTTTTGAGTCTTAAAAAGTTTCATACTAAGACTACAAATTCCACATCGAAAAATTATAACAAGCTACGATGAAACTCTATATTATAAATAAGAAATAAGAGTACTCAATTATATAATAAGACAATGAAATTCTATTGTACAAATAAAAGTAATCATTCTCCAAATTATGATGAGGTGATTGAAATTCTTTATTATAAAGAAGAGCAATTATTCATTCTTAAATATCAACAAAAAAAACTCTTAAAAAAACTCTTAATAAGATGGCACCCCATCGAAATTTTTTCTATATGCTATAAAAAAACTATAATAAGATGTCACTAAAAAAACTCAAAAAACTATAAACTTATGTAAGGGGTCGTTTGGTTGCCCTCTTATATCATGGGAAGTAGAACTTCCCATAAATTGATGAATTGGGATGTTGTTTGGTTGCCCACTTCCCGGGAATTGTCACTTACCAGGAATTGCCACTTCCTCCATAATGGAGGAAGTTAATCACCAAGTCTCCCTTGGTGTGTAGAACTTTCCGCATGAAGTTATGAAATACAAATTCACGTGAATTTAAATTCTTGATAACTCCATCTTCCCATGGTGAACCAAACGAGCCCTAAAGTTCTCCCACATCGAAAAATTATAATAAGAGATATTTTACATGGTACCCCATGTTTTTAGCTTTTCTATATGGTACCCTGCACTTTTATAATAAAGATACCCCTCACTTTAAGGGACAGAAAACATCACTAAGGGTTTAGAGACATAATACACTAAAAGTGAGGGGTACCATGTGTGATTATAAAAGTGCAAGGATGCCATATAGAAAAGCTAAAAACATAGGAACACCATGTAGAAAATCTCTTATAATAAAGTGGTGGAATTAAACTTAAGTAAATTATCCCACATCGAAAATTTATGATGTGGTGATGAAATTCTCTATTATAAATAAAGTGATCATTCGTCAAATTATGTTATGATGAAATTTTATATTATAAACAAGATTTCATATTATTTTCTCAAAAAAAATGTGATGAATTTATTACGTACTTCAGAAATTATCACAAATAAAAGAATCATTCATTTTTAGATATTAACCAAAAAAAATTTAGTCTTTTGAAAGCTTATATGGCGATAAATTTAACTAAAAATTATCCCACATTGAAAAATTATAATAAGGTGATGATATTCTACTATATAAATAAAAGTAATCGTTCATTTATAGATATCAATGAGAAATCTTTTGAATACTAAAAAACATTCTTAAGACTATAATTAAATTCAAGTAGAATTATCCCACATGGAAAAATTATAAGTTGATTGAATCTTACTATATAATTAAGAATTACCATTCGTTTTTATATGTCAATCTGGAATCTTAATTATGATGGAGGTGATGAAATTTACATCGTCAATAAGAGAAATGATTTGTTTTTAGATATTAATAAAAAATCTTTGGAATTTTATAATAACTCTTAAGGCTACAAATTGAATTAAAATTGATTGAATTAAAATTATCCCACATCAAAAAATTGCAATAAGGTGATGAAATTCTATTATATAAATAAAAGTAATCATCGTTGTTAGAGATCAATCAGAAATCTTTTGAGTCCTAAAAAGAATTCTTAAAATAAACTTGTAGACACCCACATTTTGCCTGCTAGTGTCTATAGCAGTTCCCGACAAAACACCCGATGATGATCGGACGCAAACGTGACTTAGTACACCCGAATATGGGCTCGGAATCAATAATATCCGACGTGGACTTTTAGCGGAGTACAAATCTCTCAAAACCAACCTCAAATTCAGGCCCAGTGGGTCGTTCCGAGTAAAATGAGACTAATTTGGGCCAAAACCGACACCAAAAATATAAACCGTCTTTTGGCGACCGGGTCAAAACCCGGTCAAAGACGAACCCATCCTCGAAATCAACCAAGTTCGTTTCTAGAAACTTGCGTCTGAACACAATCCTCAAAGAAATCAAAAAGGTCAACCATTTCCTAAAATGGCTCGTCAACCCTATCCACTCGATCGAGTGGAGCCACAAAAATTGCACCAGACCCCTTTCCTAGGGCACTCGATCGAGTGCACTAGGGCCACTCGATCGAGTGACCCTAGGTCGGGGGGTAAACTCTATAAGTACCCCCCCCCCCCTTGTGCTCTTCATTTGGGGAGATTTTTACACATGTATTTCACCTCACATTTCTACCCAAATTCACTCATTCTCTCTATACTACAATCCTAAGCAATACTACACAAAAAACCGAGTCATTATGTCCCTCACAAAACCGACAAAGCCATCCACACACACACACACACCATAACTTTGCATACATCCTCGATACTCCCGCGTTCCCGTCGCTATTACGAGTCCATTGCCGAGACCATTCTAAGCATGTATGTTGACGGTGTCATAAACCCCTTCTCAATCTTTACCATCTCGTTTAATATATACGTTTTGTACTTTATATTATAATTATACTAGTACACTAACACTAACATTTTAATTATCGTATACTAACTCTTTAATTTTCGTTACTAACCAATCTAACATTTATTTATCGTTATTCACTTTTCGTTCTTATTTACCGCGTATATATATGCATAATAATAAAATCGGATCCAAACCCGTTTGACTATGACGACCATCTAAAGTCCGTCTAATCCCTATACGAGCAACGACGGAGGTGGCACCCTTTCGAGGAGCGCCGCCTCAATGTACTCAAGGGCATAACGTGATCGTGGTCGATCATAGTTGAACGCGTTTGACTCCATTTCTAAGATTAGCGTGAAATCTGTTGATGCGAAAATCAACATCACATAATCCGTTAGGATTAGTTTCGATGTTGTGACGCGGAGGGGCACCATTTCGTCACTAATCAAATTTTCAATCCCATAATAACACATTTTCATAAAATCCCGATGACGGTCTCATAATCGTATATTACACGATTATAACACCGGAAGTCGAGTTGGATTTAAATCATGCAATATTTTTATCCAACTCGGCCCACCATCGATTTAAATATAAATAAATCGGAATAGCCACTCCTTTTCCGAAACGAGTTATGCCTCGTACAGGGGCCACTCGATCGAGTAGCACCCCAAAAATTGGGCAGTAGCTACTTCGAAGGTGCACTCGATCGAGTCCATGCCATGACTCGACCGAGTGGGTCCTGTAGCCCAGAAAACCGAGAGCTTTAATGCATCATTCGAGCATCATCTTTTTTTACGACTTAGTCGTCGCGTGCAAAGTCAATCACGTGATCCCCTTTTTCAAAACTCATGCATACCACTTCACTTAAACGACTTTGATTGGCGGTCTCTCACTATTAATCTTGTGTCGACGACTCCTTAGTCGTATCCGACGCATGGTTAGGCTAGACATCAATTTCTCAATGTGATAAGTCGGGACAAGGCACCGAGATTCGGGATCGGGCTAGCATCACGTCTAGGTCCCCTATCTCCGTCCTTCGCTTAATACACAATATAATGTGTATTTAATCGGAGTTCGTCCATTTACACAACTTACGGTCTAGTTTGTATTTATATATACGGGTCCGTTTCAAGTTATTATTTATCGCTCTTTATATCTCGTTTATCCTTTTTTATATTGTTCGTTATTTTGTATTGGCCGGGTTGTATTTCCGCCCGTGTATTTTGTACATATTTACGAGCTTTATTTATTTGGATGCTTATCGCTTTATAAATGAACCTCGCATGCTAAACAATTTGACTTGGATTTAGATGCATTAAATGACGTAGCTAACCAATAATTCACATGCTTAGCCAAAAACGCTGTTTGCATATCATTTGGTCGTTTTACTAGCGCGCGTACACGAACACGAACGATGTCTTAGTAGAGGCCGCTAAGTGCGGGCGGGGTTGGGTGTCCTTAGTGGGCTTCCCAACACGTACCCTCACCCCTTACTCAGAACCTCAGTTTCCGGATGTCTGAAACCATTGGCGCACGAGAGTCATTCTATACACGAAAGCCGGTGCAAACGGTATCGGTATCGTAATGCAAAGGGACGAGCCCCATAAACTCTGAAATCGAAATGGGTCGTACTTTGTGTATGGCCCACGACGACATAGAGTGGGCTCGAACGGTTCCGAATCCCATAAAATTCGGTGGTGACTCCAACTTTGACTTAAATTTCGAACCCGAGAACAATCTTACCACGAGATTCATTCGCCTACCCAAACCCGCGCGTGGCCGCGTCGGGGTGGACCTACGTCATGTCCACAATTTGGCGACTCCGCTGGGGATGCCTTATGTACCACATGTCATCGGGGTTCCTAGGGTGAGACTCGAAGAGATATCGTTCGTATATTAGTGTGCGCGCATTAGTTTAATGATTCATGCATAACCCAAATCTTTGCCCGGGCCGGTTAATTGTGACCGACGTCCCACTATACCACGGTGCATTCCTAAATTGGTGAGCTAAAGACTTTGATGGCGGAACTCGTATGGGTTTTGGCATGTCCTAAGACCAACTCGGCTTAGGGAGTCCGTCCTGATTTACGAGAATGCCATCGTTGTTGGTATAGACCCTATTTTGACCGATCGAGACTTAGTGTAAAGCATACATAAGCGTCGTTATAATGCTTGTTTGACTACATGCTATCTGGTTTCCGTGTCATTTTTTTTCAAAAAACGTCATTTCAAAAATGCATCTTTCCAAAAATACCAATTTTTGAAGAACCCGAAATGTTGTCCGTTTCGGGACCCGTCTTTTCAAAATATCCAATTTTCAAAATTCGGAATGCCGCCGAAACTTAGGATTAGTGATTTGATTCAAAATATCCTTTTCTTTAGCCGGCATGCTGTCCGTCAAGTTTCCAACACCATCTCGATTTTCGGATTTTTTAAAGTTCTAATCTCATTTTTTTCGAAATTCCTTTTTCGGTTTTCAAACTTTCGGAAATTCGCTCATTCTATATTCAAAATTCAAAATTTCAAACATCCGACTTTCCCAAAAAACAAATCTTCCTTATTATAGGACCTACCGTTTATCCGTGTGTCGGGTCTTTGCATAGTATGTCGAAGGTTTGTAGCGTCGAAACTCTGTCGATCTTACATCACGAGTTTCCTCCCTTTCCCGAGTCCGCCTTATTTGTCAAGGCACGACCAACCCGCGTAGGGCGTACCCCTACAAAGGAAAGTCCGTCTGTACACTCGAGTCAAAAGCCTGGGGAAAAATCTCACGTGGACCTTCCTTCGAATGGGATTAGGCCCAGAGAGCCAAAGTCCTAAGGAAGTTATACCACCCACGAGTCATCCGTCTAGGTGTCTTTCTCGAGTCTTTAGTCCTTTTCCTTTTGTCGCTCGGGATGTACTTTTTTTTTTATTCCGAGAGCTGGGTTTGGTTTCTGATTACGCGGTGTTCTTACAGACAGGCCACTGTCCACCAGACACAACCGCAAAATGGAAGCAGCTCTGAACAACCTGAAGGCCTCCGTGGATGCCATGGCCGCCAAACAAACCGACATTGATGCCCAACTGACAGAAATGAGGGCTGGTCAAGTGGCTATCGTTGCTCGCATGGCTGCAGTGGAGCAAAGAGCTTCTAATGCCGAGGCTACTGGCTTCTAGCTGAACTAGTTAGCGCTGTACGCCAACTGGAGGAACAAGTCCATTTGGCTGGGAGTAACAATATCCATCGGAAGAATAGCCGTGAGTACTCCCCGGTGAGTGACAAGCTGCCCGCGAACCTGAATCTCATGGGCTTACCCATGTTTGAGGGGACCGAAGACCCGTTACTACATGTACGGGCCTTCAAAGAATTCATGGCTATCAAAGGGGTAGATTCTTCGATGTTCAAGAATCTTTTTGCTGCATCCCTTGAAAAGCACCCACGGGCCTGGTACTACAGGCTAGACCCAAAAAAATACCCTACCTGGGATGATGTGGCTACGCAGTTTGCCCGGAACTATGCTGACAACACCGAGATCCAAACCACAATGCGGTCTTTGGAGGTCATGGCCCAAGAGTCAAAAGAGGGTTTTACTAAGCACCTTCAACGCTGGAGGACCGAGAGTGTGAAACTGGTCGATAAGCCCAGTGAAAAGACTTTGGTGGAGGCTTTCGTTAAGAATCTTCTCCCCTCATACCGGGTTCATCTCCGGTACGCTGTCATACCCAATTCAATTTCACCACCCTTACTGAAATGCGTATGAGAATTGAGACGGCCTTAGACTAGAGGGCCTTACTAAGGCCTCTAGCAAGGGATACCAAGGGGCTTCCACTTCCACCACTAAGCCCCAAGCTGCAACCCGCAACATTTTCGACGCGGTTAATCTACTAGATGCCCCGTCCAAGAAAAACACCCCACCTCGGGTTTTCACTGATATGGGTACCACCTATACCTATGCCTTACAAAGGCTGTCCTCAAAGGGCCTAATCCAGCCGATAGGCCCAACTCCTGAAGTTCCGGTCGAGCAACGCTTCAAGAACTACAATGTCCAAGCTTATTGCCAGTACCACCGAGGCAATGGGCACGATACCGAAAAGTGCTGGAAGCTAAAGCACTTGATCCAGGACCTAATTGAGAGCGGTAAAATCCCGCTACCTGGAGATAAGCCGAGTAACAAGGAGAACCCTTTCAGCTCTCATGCTGTCTTTGCCGGGGAGGTGATTGATTGCTCTCACCTTATCTCTCCACTTATCCCGCAAGTGAACGGGATCTGGTTTGACGACGAGGAAGATGTCTACCTCGCTAAAGGGGAAACTGTCCCCATCACCCCTGAGGAGATCCGTAAGACTAAATCCCAAGTCTTAGCCAGTAACCACCTTGGTCGTCCCTATCAAGCCACTAGCTCTAGGGACATCCCTATCCCGACAACCGTCACCGATCCACTCGGGATGGAAGTCGCCCCTGAAGAGCCAACTGCCGAAACGGCCCTCGTGAAGCAACTAAAGAAGACCCGAGGTTACCTTACCATATGGCAGCTCCTAGTTAGCTCACAAGAACATCGAGAAGCACTCACTAAGGCTCTCGATCAAGTTAAGATCGATTCTTTGGCTACCCCTGCTGAAATGGTAGCCACGGTCCTGCCCCACTTGGAGGGCAAAACCAAGGAAGGAGGCTCAATGATCACTTTCTCTGAAGCTGACCTACCGCCATTCGGGGCCTCCCATAATCTGGCCCTCTACATTACGGTGATCTGCCGAGGTAAATACCTCCCGATGACCCTAGTTGATGATGGGTCTGCTGTGAATGTCCTTCCTTTAAGGACCGCCATAGCCCTCGGCATTACCGAGGTTGATTATGTTCTGACGGCTCAAACCATCCAAGCCTTCGATGGGTGTCCAAAGTCGGTAGCTGGGGCCGTAAAGCTGACCATTATAACAGGCCCAATTGAAAAAGAGCTTGAATTCCAGGTGATCGATGTCACCTCATCTTTCAATTTGCTCCTAGGAAGGTCGTGGAATCACGCGGTCAAAGCGGTATCCTCCACCCTCCACCGAAAGATCAAGATACCTTTGCTCGATAATGTTATTACTTTAGAGGTGACCCCAATGACTGCGGCTAGCTGCAACGCCACGGGCCAGGCGGACCTCTGGGGGTTCGACTTTGTGGGGATGATCGAGAAAGAGTACCTTTTTAGGCCCTACTTCACAACTAGCATCGACACGATGCTACAAAACCTAGGGTACTTACCGGGGGCTACTTCTCGACCAGATCTTCTAGTTGGGAAGATCATTGAGGTCCTTAAGGACGAAGACTCTCACTTCGGCCTTGGCTATGCCGCCACCCCGGGCAACATTGTCCGAGCAGGAGTCGAAAAGGCCTGCAACATCATTAAGGGTATCCACTTGAGTCCTTACAGCCCACGGTTGACTGACTACTTTGTCACACCGGTGTTTGGGGCTATTCAGGTTGGTCTATACCAACCCAATGCTGCTCACCTCGAGACCCAATCGGCCCGGGACTGCAACTACATCCCGGATGATGTGTTCGCCCTCATCCAGTCTGATGGAGCTGACAATGATGAGCCTGCGCTGGGGCTACTTTTCGGGGAAGACACCACAGCCCCGACTCCAAAGGAAGACCTGGTCAACCTGATTCTCCGCAGCAACAGGTTTGACCTGACCAAGTTGATCTCGGACGTTGGCTTCGAGACGGGAAACAGGGCCTGGAGGAAGACTATCAAGTGGACTGACAGTCAAGGAAAGATCTACAAGCTGGTCACTGGAGAGGGAGCCATGCCTGAGTATGAGTCCGAGTCTGAGGTCGTGTCTAGGGAGTCCGGTGCTAGAGTCACTCCTGTAACCCCTCTCCCCCTTGTCATTCCTGCTACTGGCACTTCGGGGTCTGTTCCGCGTGCCTTACCATTTCCGCCACTGACCAATGATCTGATGGCTGCTCTTTTCGAGCTATTTTCAAAGTTTTCAATCAATAATAACAACCGTTCTGCTTACAACTTGCCTCTTTTAAATTCTGCTTTCAAAAATATTTTATGCAATGACTTTGAGAAACCCGACGAACAGGTGCCCTTACCTCCACATCTGATCGAGCAACTAGAGCAAAGGGAATCCCGGAATCCGGTAATCGAGGAAACCGAATCCATTAATGTGGGAACAACCTTAGAGCCCCAGATACTTAAGATAGGGTTATCCTTGGATCCCGAGGAGAGACAACAATTCACGAACCTCCTCCAAGAATTCAAAGATGTCTTCGCTTGGTCCTACAAGGACATGCCGGGGATAGACCGGGAAATAGCCGAGCACCACATACCGATCAAAGACGGGTGCAAACCGATTAAGCAGAAGCTCCGCCGAATGAGGCCCGAGTGGTCTCTCAAAGTAAAAGAAGAAGTCGATAAACAGTTCAAAGCCGGCTTCATACAAGTGTCCGAATATCCGGACTGGGTTGCCAACATCGTGTCGGTTCCTAAAAAGGACGGTAAGGTGCGGGTATGCGTAGATTTTTGGGATCTTAACAAGGCAAGCCCGAAAGATGATTTTCTGTTACCACACATCGACATACTGGTGGATAACACGGCCGATCATGCCCTTCTATCATTTATGGACGTTTATGCCGGGTATAATCAAATCAAGATGGCGGAGAAAGATATGAGTAAGACTACCTTCACCACACCTTGGGGTACTTACTACTACACCGTCATGCCTTTTGGTCTCATTAATGTCGGGGCCACATACCAAAGGACAGCTACCACTTTATTGCATGACATGATGCATAAAGAGGTAGAAGTTTATGTAGACGATATGATCGTCAAATCCAAAGAACGGGACGGTCACATCACCGCCTTAAGAAAATTCTTCACCCGATTGCGCAAGTACAACATGAGGCTAAACCCTCAAAAGTGCAGTTTCGGGGTAACGTCAGGCAAATTACTGGGTCATATCGTTAGCCAACGAGGTATCGAGGTCGACCCAGCTAAAATTAAAGCCATTATCGAGATGCAACCTCCTAAAACCGAAAAAGAAATAAGGGGATTTCTTGGGAAAGTCCAGTATATCAGTCGGTTCATCTCCAAACTAACCATGGTGTGTGAACCAATTTTCAGGAAACTGAAAGTAGGGGAACGAGTACTGTGGGATGACAAGTGCCAAGCTGCTTTCGACTAAATCAAGGAAATCATGTCTGCTCCGCTAGTCTTAATGCCACCTCAACCCGGTTTGCCTCTATCGTTATACCTAACAACGACCGGGACAGCCATGGGGGCTATGCTGGCTCAGACAGTTAACTCCGAAGAACGAGCCATTTATTACATCAGCAAAAAGTTTTTAGAGTATGAGTGCAAATATACCATGCTCGAAAAGACGTTCTTGGCTCTGGTTTGGGCCACTAAGAAGCTCCGACATTATATGCTCAGCTACGAGGTCCATGTGCTATCCAAGATGGACCCGATCAAATACCTTTTCGAAAAGCCCGTTCTCAATGGCCGAATTTCTAGATGAACTCTAATGCTGGCAGAGTTCGATCTAAAATTTGTACCGTTAAAGGCCATTAAGGGGCGAGTGGTAGCTGAATTCCTTGCTGACAGTCCCGTAACCAAAGAAGGACTCACCGACACCTGGTCCTTCCCAGATGAAGATATATTTCATACCGACACTGAAACATGAGATTTATACTTCGACGGAGCATCCAATTTTTGAGGGTTCGGAGTCGGGATCCTCCTAATTTCACCAAAAGGGGAGCATACCCCCGTGTCCATCAAACTGGACTTTGATGTTACCAACAATGCAGCTGAGTACAAAGCATGCATTTACGGGCTAAAAGTCGCCGCCGATCTGGGGATCACAAATCTCCGGGTACACGGTGACTCCTCCTTGGTCATTAACCAAGCACTCCAAAAATGGAAAACTCGAAACGCTAATCTCGTGGCCTATCAGGCACGAGTAAGGGATCTCGAGAAACAATTTCAAAAGGTAGAGTACATATACTTGCCTCGGGAAGAGAATCAGTTTGCAGATGCACTCTCAAAATTGGTATCTTTGCTGAATATTCCCGACCACGTGACCAGTATGCCAATTTGTGTCGAAAGACGGTCCGAGCCGGCTTACATTCACGACATTGAAGACATCGAGATAACTGATCCTGAACCATGGTATCAGACCGTGTTGACATACCTGAAGAACGGAGAATATCCTCCCGGGATCGAAGGTCGGGCCAAGAAAGCCTTACGAAGGCTAGCCACTCAGTTCATCCGTACCGATGACGGACAACTGTACAAAAAGACGGCACAGGGGGCTCTTCTCCTTTGTGTTGATAAATATAAAACCGAAAAGGTTATGGCTGAAGTGCATGATGGCGAATGCGGCCCACATATGAATGCCCAGATCTTAACCCAAAAAATCATGAGGCTCGGGTATTACTGGAACACTATGGAAGCCGACTGCCAGTTATATGTCAAACATTGTCATAATTGCCAAATCTTCGCCAATGTGCAACATATGCCGTCATCTCACCTTTATACCATGACGTCACCCTGGCCATTCTCGACATGGGGTATCGACATAATCGAGAAAGTAAATCCCTCCAGTACTGGTGGACACTGTTTCATTTTAGTACCTATCGACTATTTCACCAAATGGGTCGAAGCTAAATCGTACCGCATCCTCAATGCTAAACATGTTGCCAAGTTTATCCAAAACAAGATAATATGTCGATATGGTATCCCACATGAATTTATCAGTGATCACGGGACTCACTTTCAAGCCGAAACTGCGACCCTACTGACCAAATTTAAAATTCAAAGGCATACGTCTTCACCTTACCGTCCCCAAACAAATGGAGCAGTAGAGGCGGCCAACAAAACAATTGTCACCATACTCAAAAAGATGGCTGATAATTACCGGGACTGGCCCGACAAAATACCCTTTGCCCTATGGGGATATCGGACGTCAATCCGCGCCGCAACCGGTGTGACACCGTATTATCTAACCTATGGGATGGAGGCAGTCCAACCAGTCGAGCTGGAAATACCGTCCCTTAGAATTCTGTTAGAAAGTCAAGTACCCGAAGGTGATTGGGTTCGAGCACGGTATGACTCGTTGGTTCTACTCGACGAACGACGATCTCGTGCCCTCAACAATATCCAAATCTATCAGAAAAGGATCCAGCGGGCCTTCAACAAAAGAGTAAGGCCCAGGAACATTAAAGAAGGGGATCTGGTCCTTAAATCGGTTCGAACTTTATTACCAGTTGACCCAAGGGGAAAATTCAAACCTAACTGGGCTGGGCCATATTTGGTAAAGAAGATCCTATCGGGAGGAGCAGTGATGCTGATGGACCTGGACGGGAATGAGTTCGTCAACCCAACCAACCTGGACCAGCTGAAGCGTTACTACCCTTAGCCACCCTTAGCCATTTCTCAATGTCATTAGCAAATTTTATCAAAATTATTTTTTTACAAAAAGTAAGTCAATAAGTTAGAATTATTTATTCTACTGTCACAAACATCTTGAACCAAAGTCTTGGTGTAATTCGAGATTGCAAATTTACTGAGCTTGAACTACGTTTGGTTTGATTCCATTAATCGCGGATACGTAGGCAGCCCCTCAAAAGGGCACAACCAGTGCAATCGAGAAAGACAGGAACGGTTTAATAATAAACTTCTTTTATTAATTACTAAAAACCCCGATAAACTCGGGAAATTACAAATGCAGGAATTCAAAAAAAAAAGCACACAACAAAAATAGTAATAATATTTAAATAATAATAAAGCTAAGGACTTGGCGTTCAAGGCATCTTGCCATTTCCCTTGTCCTTGGCCTCCTTGGCCGTCCACTGACGGCGACGCGGAGGAGAGCGTTCCCGAATCACCACGGGAACCTCCTTGGCCCGGACTCGCCTCTTTGAACTTGAGTCCTCAATCACATTAATGGGCCCAAGTCAGGCCCTCACGGGCTCAGGCAGCCGATCGCGTGGGCCTAGTCGGTCTCTAACCGCCAGTCTTGGCCCAAGTCGTCTCTCCAAATCAGTCTGGAGGCTTTGCTGCCCCCGCGTGCCGCTAGCACCGGCATCCTTAGCTCGAGTCTTAGTTTGTGACTTAAGACCCGATTCTAATCGGACTAAAGTAGCAGAGTGTCTCCCTCCTCGAAGAAACCCCTGTTGTCTTTCGCCGTCTCTCGGCGAACCAATTCGAAGGCCTCATCAACCTTCAAAGCCTTACGAGCTTCCTCGGACTCCTCGGAAGTCCACTTCTCGTATGCACGTGTAACCCAAGCGGATTGGCAAGGTTTGGGTATAGTCCATGTAGGACGGATGAACCATCTCTGCAGCCATGTGTCACACATAGCGTCCGTCAATTGGAGCGAGACGCTAATGATTGCCTCAGTTTCAGGAATACGCTGAGACAAACCCAACTGCCTCAGGAGGCGGTCCGGGTAGATGTGAACTGTCCAGTCGAGAGACAGAATCACCAAGTAGCGGGCTTGGTCTCTCTGAGCCAAACCCGTCATTTTGGAGAGAAACCACTAGGCGACGGTCCACCTAATTAAGGGACCACTATGAAACACCAACTCCTCATCCCAGTAAGCTCGGTTTATATGGTGACTCGAGCTTATCCGACGCCTCCTCGAGCTAATTTGGCTGCTACGGTAATTGGGAATACTTGGAGGAGACTCTATGATCGACAGGCGTTCCGACAGCCATATCTGAAAACATACACAAAATTCGTAAGGAGCGGGAAGGTTCGCTGGAGCCCACTCGATCGAGTACGACGTCTGACTCGATCGAGTAAGCCCTCTAAAAGCAATCAGAAGCTCGTCGAAGGTGTCACTCGATCGAGTGACAGGTCCACTCGATCGAGTGCCTTACGGACATCAGAAAATTCGCGTGAAAAAAAAAACGTGAGATGTATACCTGTAAGATACGGACGCTCCCCGTCAACTGTCGGTCCGGGTCAAGCCTCCTAGCATCGAGACCCATAATGATCTCCCCGGTGGCTAGCCAAGCAGGGCTATGACCAGTCTCCATCTGGTCAACCACACCAATCAGCCTGATCTGACCCAAGCACGAGTCAGCCTCCATCATCCCTTCAAAAACGTAACGGTGCAGCATACAAAAGGCGAAAGCCCTACGCCTATGAGCAGCAGTAATCCTCACATCTCGATTATTCATGAACTTGTCAGCCAGGTCGAAAAGGGAGACAGAATTTCCCCGTACCATTCGATCTGTCTCAGCATGAGACAAACCCAAGAAATCCCTCAGCCTTCTCCTTAGATCAGGATAGAATTGAGGGACATCAGGATGAGCAATAAGGTCCAACCACCTATAGTTGCGATCTCCTCGGGTAGAGGGCATATTTCTCCTCGCGGGAACGCGAAAATGTGATGGGTAGTATCCCAAAACGTTAAGCAGGCATCCAAAAAATGCGAGTCGATTATCAGACGTTGAAATGGGAGTAAATTGACGATTCCAATCTGAGTCAGTTGAACCTTTTCCTCGTCCCAAAAATGTTGGGACCAAGCAAAAAGAAGCGCAGTTAGGTGATCGATACCCATGACAGAAATTTGAATCTTCTTGAAAGTCTAAAATATTTTGAGGAGAAGGAGTTTGTGATGTGGGATACAGAAAACTCAAGCAGGGATTCCTATATTTATAATAAGGAAACCTAACTGAAACCTAACTAAACTCTAACTGCCATGCCTCCTCAGCAGATTTGGGCCCTACTCAGGCCTGATTTTAGCTCAGAACCCAGAATAGGAATCAAGTCGTCCCGAGCATTCCTAAAAATTTCTAAAAATATTTCAAAAATTCCGCTTTTCAAAAAATCGATATTTTATTTCCCCAGCACGAGTCGGTGTTTTGCTTATGTGTTACATGCAAGTTATTATGTGTCAGCATACAGGTACACCCCAGACTTCTGAAGCAAGTCTTCGCGCAGCTACTTTACTCCCCAACGTGAGTCAGTGTTTCTCCCGGAAAGCTACATCCAAGATGTGATGTACCGGCATACGGGTACACCTAAGACTTCAAAGGCAAGTCCGACTCCCCGCGGAGCTATCATCATCAGGACAGGTATGACCCTCTGCTTATGGCTGGCAAGCCCTTCACGCAAGTCTAACGGACTATAAACGACCCGAACGGAAGGCTGCCAGGTCGTAATCTGCAATTGGCCTGGTAGCTACTCTGACTTTCGCCTTGTCCAAGCCTCAGTCAGAGTGGGGGCTCTGTAGACACCCGCATTTTGCCTACTAGTGTCTATAGCAGTTCTCGACAAAACACCCGATGATGATCGGACGCAAACGTGACTTAGTACACCCGAATATGGGCTCGAAATCAATAATATCCGACGTGGACTTTTAGCGGAGTACAAATCTCTCAAAACCAACCTCAAATTCAGGCCCAGTGGGTCGTTCCGAGTAAAATGAGACTAATTTGGGCCAAAACCGACATCAAAAATATAAACCGTCTTTTGGCGACCGGGTCAAAACCCGGTCAAAGACGAACCCATCCTCGAAATCAACCAAGTTCGTTTCTAGAAACTTGTGTCTGAACACAATCCTCAAAGAAATCAAAAAGGTCAACCATTTCCTAAAATGGCTCGTCAACCCTATCCACTCGATCGAGTGGATTGACCTCACTCGATCGAGTAGAGCCACAAAAATCACACCAGACCCCTTTCCTAGGGCACTCGATCGAGTGCACTAGGGCCACTCGATCGAGTGACCCTAGGTCGGGGGTAAACTCTATAAATACCCCCCTTGTGCTCTTCATTTGGGGAGATTTTTACACATGCATTTCACCTCACATTTCTACCTTAATTCACTCATTCTCTCTACAATACTACACAAAAAACCGAGTCATTTTGTCCCTCACAAAACCGACAAAGCCATCCACACACACACACCATAACTTTGCATACATCCTCAATACTCCTGCGTTCCCGTCGCTATTACGAGTCCATTGCCGAGGTCATTCTAAGCATGTGTGTTGAGGGTGTCATAAACCCCGTCTCAATCTTTACCATCTCGTTTTATATATACGTTTTGTACTTTATATTATAATTATAGTACACTAACACTAACATTTTAATTATCGTATACTAACTCTTTAATTTTCGTTACTAACCAATCTAACATTTATTTATCGTTATTCACTTTTCGTTCTTATTTACCGCGTATATATATGCATAATAATAAAATCGGATCCAAACCCGTTTGACTATGACGACCATCTAAAGTCCGTCTAATCCCTTTACGAGCAACGACGGAGGTGGCACCCTTTCGAGGAGCGCCGCCTCAATGTACTCAAGGGCATAACGTGATCGTGGTCGATCATAGTTGAACGCGTTTGACTCCATTTCTAAGATTAGCGTGAAATCCGTTGATGCGAAAATCAACATCACATAATCCGTTAGGATTAGTTTCGATATTGTGACGCGGAGGGGCACCATTTCGTCACTAATCAAATTTTCAATCCCATAATAACACATTTTCATAAAATCCCGATGACGGTCTCATAATCGTATATTACACGATTATAACACCGGAAGTCGAGTTGGATTTAAATCATGGAATATTTTTATCCAACTCGGCCCACCATCGATTTAAAAATAAATAAATCGGAATAGCCACTCCTTTTCCGAAACGAGTTATGCCTAGTACAGGGGTCACTCGACCGAGTGCCATGGGCCACTCAATCGAGTAGCACCCCAAAAATTGGGCAGTAGCTACTTCGAAGGTGCACTCGATCGAGTCCATGCCATGACTCGACTGAGTGGGTCCTGTAGCCCAGAAAACCGAGAGCTTTAATGCATCTTTCGAGCCTCGTCTTTTTTTAAGACTTAGCCGTCGCGTGCAAAGTCAATCACGTGATCCCCTTTTTCAAAACTCATGCATAACACTTCACTTAAACGACTTTGATTGACGGTCTCTCACTATTAATCTTGTGTCGACGACTCCTTAGTCGTATCCGACGCATGGTTAGGCTAGACATCAATTTCTCAATGTGATAAGTCGGGACAAGGCACCGAGATTCGGGATCGGGCTAGCATCACGTCTAGGTCCCCTATCTCCGTCCTTCGCTTAATACACAATATTATGTGTATTTAATCGGAGTTCGTCCATTTACACAACTTACGGTCTAGTTTGTATTTATATATACGGGTTCGTTTCAAGTTATTATTTATCGCTCTTTATATCTCGTTTATTCTTTTTTATAATGTTCGTTATTTTGTATTGGCCGGGTTGTATTTCCGCCCGTGTATTTTGTACATATTTACGAGCTTTATTTATTTGGATGCTTATCGCTTTATAAATGAACCTCGCATGCTAAACAATTTGACTTGGATTTAGATGCATTAAATGACGTAGCTAACCAATAATTCACATGCTTAGCCAAAAACGTTGTTTGCATATCATTTAGTCGTTTTACTAGCGCGCGTACACGAACACGAACGATGTCTTAGTAGTGGCCGCTAAGTGCGGGCGGGGTTGGGTGTCCTTAGTGGGCTTCCCAACACGTACCCCCACCCCTTACTCAGAACCTCGGTTTCCGGATGACCGAAACCGTTGGCGCACGAGAGTCATTCTATACACGAAAGCCGGTGCAAACGGTATCGGTATCGTAAGGCAAATGGACGAGCCCCATAAACTCTGAAATCGAAATGGGTCGTACTTTGTGTATGGCCCACGACGACATAGAGTGGGCTCGAACGGTTCCGAATTCCCATAAAATTCAGTGGCGACTCCAACTTTGACTTAAATTTCGAACCCGAGAACAATCTTACCACGAAATTCATTCGCCTACCCAAACCCGCGTGTGGCCGCGTCGGGGTGGACCTACGTCATGTCCACAAAACTATAAATTTAAGCAGAATTATCACACATCGAAAAATTATGATGAGCTGATGAAATTCTATTATATAAATAAAAGTAATCATTCGTCTATAGATATCAATAATAAATATTTTGAGTCCTATAAATCACTCTTAAGACTATAATTAAATTCAAGTAGAATTATCCCACATCGAAAAATTATAAGTTGATTGAATTCTACTACGAGTATATAATTAAGAGCGATAATTCGTCTTTATATGTCAATATGGACTCTTTTGAGTCATAAAAGAACTTTTAAGATTATAAATCTAAGTAGATTTATCCTACATCGAAAAATTATGATGAGATGATGAATTTCTATCAAATAAGAGACATCATTCGTTTTTAGATATTAACAAAAAAATTGTCTTATAAAAGCTCATAAAGCTATAAATTTAAGTAAAATTATCTCACATCGAGAAATTATAATAAGGTGATGAAATTCTACTATATAAACACGGAGTAAAAACAATCATTCGTCTTTAGATATCAACAAGAAATCTTTTGAGTCCTAAAAGAACATTTTAAGATTATAAACTTAAGTTTACCCACATCGAAAAATTATGATGAGGGGATGAAATTCTACATCATTAATAAAAGAAATTATTCGTTTTTAGAAGTAAAAATTATCCCATATCGAAAAATTACAAAAAAGTGATGAAAATTATATAAATAAAAGTAATCATCGTCTTTAGATATCATTCAGAAATCTTTTGAGAACTAAAAAGAGTTCTTAAAGCTATAAATTGAAATAGAATTATCACACATCGAAAAAATATGATGAGATATCGTAAATAAAAGAAATTATTCGTTTTAGATAATCACTTGTCCAAAAGTATACTCCGTAATAAGGTGATCGAATTCTATTATATAAACAAGAATAATCGTTTGTACTTAATAACTTATATGGAAAAACAAACTCTTTTGGGACTTAAAAAAATTTCATAAGACCATAAACTTAATTAAGTAAAATTATTCCACATTTTTTAGTCTTAAAAAACTTTTAAGACTATAAATATTAGTAAAATTTCTCACATCGAAAAATTATTACAAAGTCATGGATTTCATAGATATAAACCAAACCTCTTTTGAGTTTTAGAAAAGCTCTTAAGACTATAATAAATTTAAGTAAAAATTTCTCTTTTGAGTCTTAAAAAAGTTCTTAAGACCATAAACGTGTGTGAAATTTTCCCACATTGAAAAATTATTATAAAGTTATGAATTTCATATTATTTTCTCTAAAAATTAATGAACCCATTACATATAAAAACAGTAAAATCATTTCGCATCGAAAAAATTATATTAAGGTGATAAATTTTTACTATATTATAAATAAGAATAATCATTCGTTCTTAGATATCAACAAAAAATCTTTTGATCTTTTCTCTATTAAGTAAAATTATCCCACATTGAAAAATTATGATGAACTAATTAATCAATATATATATATATTTTAGGCTTTTTTCGAGCGATCTCATTGGTCCGTTCAATCAAACCTCAAATTAGGAAAGTATCATAAATAATAAAAAAAATCAATTAGAGAATCTTTTGATTATTACAATATATATTTAATCTATTATATTAATGTGATATTTTACAATTCTGACGTGAAAACCTTTAGAGTTCATTTTTTTAAAAACATTATCGTAAAATAAATTATAAAAATGAAATAATTAGATTCGTCTTAAAAAATGCTTTCATTAGAGTATAAATTTCATATCATTTGTTTCACATTATGTGATGAATTTATAACATATAACAGTTTTAAATTATCACACATCGACAAATTACAATATGATAATGAAATTCTATATTATAAATAAAGATTAATAATTCATTCTTCGATATCTACCAAGAGTCTTTTGAATCTCAAAAAGAGTTTTTAAGACAATAAACTTAAGTAATTATCCTACACCGAGATGATGAAATTTTATATTATAAATAAGAATAATCATTCGTTTTAAATATCAACCAAGAAAAACTTTTAAATTATCCCACATCGAAAACATAAATAAATAAGACTAATCATTCGTTATTAAATATCACATCGAAACTTAAATAAATTATTTCACATCAAAAAATATGATAAGTTGATTAATTCTATATTATAAATAAGACTAATCATTCGTTATTAAATATCAATTAAAAAAACTTTTAAGTCTTAAAAAATCTCTTAATATGACTACAAACTTAAGTAAAAAACAATCTCACATCGAAAAATTATAATAAGGTGATGAAACTTTATATTATAAATAATACTCCGTAGTAACCATGTGCTATTAATTATTAACCAAAAATATTTTGAGTCTTAAAATATATATTAAGATTATAAACTTAACTAAAACTATCTCACATTTGAAAAATTATAAAGTTTCATCAAACATAAATCTTTTGAGTCTTAAAAAAGTTGTCAAGACTATACACTTAAATAAAGAAATTATAATAAGGTGATGAAATTCTATATTATAAATAAAATTAAAAAAAAATTATTTAGACATCAACGAAGTTAAGTAATTCTCCCACATCGAAAAATTATGATGAGCTTATGAATTTGTACTAAAGAAGAGTAATCATCGTTTTTAAATATCAACCAACAAAAAAACTTTTGTTTTTTTAAAAAAAACTATGATGAAATTCTATGTCATTGTTTTTTAAATTATGATGAAGTCATGAATTTGTAGTCTTGAGTTTATAAAGGATCTTAATAAGACTACAAACTTAAAACTATCCCACATCGAAACAATTAAAATATGTTACGGTAATGATTCTATATTATAAATAAGACTACAAATTTTAGTTAAATTTATCTCACATCGACAAATTATAATAAGGTGATGAATTTTTATATTATAAATAAGACTAATTATTTGTTCTTAGATTCTTAGATATCAATCAAAATCTTTTGAGTCTTAAAGGAACTATTAAGACTATAAACTTGAGTAAATGATCCCACATCGAAAAATTATACCCCTCTCTTTTGAGTCTTAAAACACTCTTAAGGCTATAAACTTAAGTAAATTATATCCCACATCAAAAAATTATACTCCCTTTGGTCGCATCATTTCATTAAAATACCCCTCACAAATATTATTAAGAAATGGAGAAAAGAAGAGAGTATAATAAGACGATTATTAAGGAAATGGAGAAAAGAAGAGAGTATAATAAGACGATGAAATTCTATTATATAAATAAAAGTAGTCATTTCTCCAAATTATGATGAGGTGATTCAATTCTATATTATAAATAAGATTAATCATTCGTCCTAAAAAAAGTTCTTAACTCTATGTAATCTTTCGTTCTTAGATATTAACCAAAAATCTTTTGAGACAAAAAAATTCTAGGACTAAGACTATATAGTTAAAGTATAATTATCTCGCATCGAAAAATGAAGATGGATTGATGGAATTCTATATATTATAAATAAGTGTAATCATTCGTCTATGAATAAAAGTTCTTAATTAGACTATATATCTAAATTTAAATAAATTTAAGTAAAATTATCTCATATCAAAAAATTATAATAAGATGAATTTTTATTATTATATAAATAAGAGTAATCATTCATCCAAAATATATAATAAGATAATCCATATGTTTATACTAAAAGTGGAATATTTTAAATGCTTAAATACAACACTATGGGTTAAATACCGACAAAAAACTTTTGAATCTTAAAAAAGCTTTGAATATACAAGACTACGGTTCGTTAAGACTATAAGTTTAAGTAAATTATCTCACATCGAAAAAAAAATTGACGAGCTGATGAAAGACTATAAACTTAAATAAATCATCCCACATCGAAAAGTTATGATAAGGTGATGAAACTTTATAGTATAAATAAGACTAATCATTCGTTCTTAAATATCAATAAAAAATTCTAAGTCTTAAAAACTCTCTTAACAAGACTACAAACTAAACTAAAATAATTTAAAATAATCTCACATCGAAACATTAACTAAAATAATCTAAAATAATCTCACATCGAAACATTATAATAAGGTGAAAGCTAAGTAAAATTATCCCACATCCGAAAAATTATAAAGTTTTATCAAACAAAACTCTTTTGAGTCTTAAAAAGGTTCTTAAGACTATACACAAAAGACTAATTATAATTTTTTCCTTAGACGTCAACCAACAATATTTTGAGTTTAGAAAAGTCATAATAAGACTACAAAATTAAAATTATCCCACATTGAAACAATTAAAATAAGGTACGGTGATGATTTTATATTACAAATAAGACTACAAATTTTACTTAAATTATCCCACATCGACAAATTATAATATGGTTATGGTTCTATATTATAAATAAGACTAATTATTTGTTCTTAGATATGATATCAATCAAAATCTTTTGAGTCTTCAAAAAATTCTTAAGACCATAATAAGACGATGAAATTCTATGGTGATAAAATTCTATATTATAAACAAGACTAATCATTCATCCTTAGATGTCAACAAAAAAACTTTTAGTCTTAAAAAAAATTATTAATAAGACTACAAATAAAGTTAAATCAAAATTATCAGGTGATATAATTCTACGTAATCTTTCGTTCTTAGATATTAACCAACAATCTTTTGAACTTAAAAAAAAAGGTATAATTAAAGTATATAGTTAATGTATAATTATCCCGCATCGAAATTAAGATGGTGTGATGGAATTCTATGTATTATAAATAAGAGTAATCATGCATCCGTCTATAAATAAAAGTTCTTAATTCTTAATTAGACTATATCTAAACTTAAATAAACTTAATTAAAACTATCCCACATCGAAAAATTATAATAAGGTGGATTTTTTTATTATATAAATAAGAGTAATCATTCATCAAAAGTATATACTCCAACAAGATGATCAAATTCGATTATATAAATAAAGAGTAATCGTCTATCATCTAACATAAACTTAAGTATGATGAGGTGATGAAATTCTATATCATAAGTGAGTTATCTTATGGTTTAAAATATCAACCAACAAATTTTGAGTCTTAAAAAGCTTTTAAAAGGACTAGAAACCTAAAATTATCCCACATCAAAAAAATTAAAATAAGGTGATGATTCTATATTATAAATAAGAGTAATCGTGCGTTTTTCTGGGTCTTTAAAGCATATCTTAAAACTATAAACCTTGAGTAAATTATCCTATATCGAAAAATTATGATGAGACGATAGAATCTTATATTATCAATCAAAAAAATTATTCGCATGTATTCTTTTGAGTTTTAGAATAAGCTCTTAAGACTATAAACTTAGTTGAAATTAAGTTTAATTACTAATATCATGTGATTATCTTATTTATTATAATGATATAGATTGATCAAGTTTCTTACGAATATACATCATCAATGTAATTAAGTCAATTAACCCGAAGCCAACTAACCCGTGCAACGCACGAGCTTTAATCTAGTATCTATATTATAAATAAGAGTAATCATACGCCCATAGATATTGACCAAACATCTTGAGTCTTTGAAAAACTCCATCTTACATCGAAAAATTATATAATAGGGCGATGAGTTTTCATTATATAATTCGTCATTAAATATCGACAAAAATTAACGAGCTTTTAAGACTATAAAATTAAGTAAAATTATCTCACATTAAAATAATAATGTCATTCAAAGAATAACGTCATATGTATAAATTAATTATAAGTAAGAAGTGAGGTTAATGTAGTAAAAAGGTTGGACCAAATAAAAAATATTCCGGATGAGAAGAAGATAGAAAGACGAACGAAAATAGAATATGGAAGGAGATAGAAGGAAAGAGGAAGTACTTCGTAGTATAATTGTACCACATCGAAAGATTATCTACATTCACGTATGTAAATAGTATTCCTTTAGCATCATCTAACTTGGTGTTATTATCATTGTCACTAAAAATCGGCCCGTGCATCGCACGGGCTTTCCAACTAGTAGTATAGATTACGTGACGTTGATTTAGAATGGTGAGAAAAATTATGAGTTGTCATGGGGTAAGAGAGGCTCCAACTGCACCACCAACCCTATTGATGGTTATTTACTTCCTAAATCTTATATTCCTATCACGGAGTATAATACTGTACTAACTTGATACGGAGTACAATGGGGGTGTTTGGTTGTCGGCGGATCCGCCAAAAATCAGCATATTGGGATGGATTAGCATGTTTGACCATAAGATCCGCCAATTTAAGGCCCTGTTTGGTAAACAGCGGATTAATATTGGCAGAAGCAGATTTAAAAAGCAGATTTGACTAGCAGAATCAATTGACAGATTTGACTAGCAGATTTAATTAGCAGAATTGCTTTAATAATGTTTGGTAATTAGCTGTTCTAGATTACCGGATTGATTAATTGATTTGTAAAATGACAAAAAAGGACATAAGCAAAATTTTGATTAAAATATGTCAAACATACATCACACCAATCATTTTAAAATAATTAATATCGTCGATTTCTTCTACTGGACATTAAAGCTGAACTTTGAAATTAATATGTCAAATTCTAATATGCGGTAAATTAACAAAAAGAATTAAAATTTGACGGCATATTTCCTCATATTCAATCATAAAACTAATTCAACTGACGTACAACCAAATAAATTGAATGTCATCAAGGAAGACGTACAACTCTAGAATCCTATAAAATACGGAAATTTTAAGCAATTGAAAAATAAACCGAACATAAATTAATTACTGCAAAAAAAATCAAGAAAAACGTACCTTATGAGATGAATTATGAAAGTGAATCAAGAGAATGATGAAGGTAGGGTTTGATTGGCAAAGGGGTAAGGAGGTAAAAAAAATAGAAAATTGTAATCTGCTAACTGAATATTGTAAATTGGCGGATTGGGCTCGAATATGCCGTTTGAATCTACCATTTACCAAACACTTAAATTGGCGGATCTTATGGTCAAACATGCTAATCCATCCCAATATGCTGATTTTTGGCGGATCCGCCGACAACCAAACACCCCCTAAGTGTTTGGTAAATGGTAGATTCAAACGGCATATTCGAGCCCAATCCGCCAATTTACAATATGTTGCTAGTAACAGCATATTCAGTTAGCAGATTACAATTTTCTATTTTTTTTACCTCCTTGCCCCTTTGCCAATCAAACCCTACCTTCATCATTCTCTTGATTCACTTTCATAATTCATCTCATAAGGTACGTCTTTCTTGATTTTTTTTTTGCAGTAATTAATTTATGTTCGGTTTATTTTTCAATTGCTTAAAATTTCCGTATTTTATAGGATTCTAGAGTCGTACGTCTTCCTTGATGACATTTAATTTATTTGGTTGTACGTCAATTGAATTAGTTCTATGATTGAATATGAGGAAATATGCCGTCAAATTCTAATTCTTTTTGTTAATTTACCGCATATTAGAATTTGACATATTAATTTCAAAGTTCAACTTTAATGTCTAGTAGAAGAAATCGACGATATTAATTATTTTAAAATGGTTGGTGTGATGTATGTTTGACATATTTTAATCAAAATTTTGCTTATGTCCTTTTTTGTCATTTTACAAATCAATTAATCAATCCGCTAATCTAGAACATCTAATTACCAAACACTATTAAAGCAATTTTGCTAATTAAATCTGCTAGTCAAATCTGTCAAATGATTCTGTTAGTCAAATCTGCTTTTTAAATCTGCTTCTGCCAATATTAATCCGCTGCTTACCAAACAGGGCCAATATTTAACACTAAAATTTTAAAATTTAAATACGAGTAGATGTTATTATAATACAGTTAATAATTGATTACTAACTGTATTATAATACCATCTACTCGTATTTAAATTTTAAAATTTAAGTTTATTAAACTCGATTATTGTTTTTTAATTTTACGATTTTTTTGGTATTTTAAGTCGAGTTTTGATTTTAGTTTCTACATATAAAGGGCTTCAAATCCTTATATCAATATGTATCTTTTTTCATTAACATAAAATACATATCCTTGAGTACCGTGTCCGTGTCCACGCTAACTACTCCGTAGGTCTGAACTGCACTAGACTACTGGAGCATAAACAAATACCCTTACAATGTGCTATGGCCTATGCCTATGGTGTACTGTATCATGTATGTATGTATGATTTGGTAGGCTAAATTTCTGTTTTCTGAGAAACTGCAGTGCAGTGCAGTACATCATGTGAGTGGTAAAGCATGAATGTAAATTATAGGTGTGATAAAAAGACAATAAAAATTGGCTGACAAAAACATCTATCCATGGCTTCTGGGATCAGCAACTTGGTGAATCTTGCGAAACTCGGCACTGGAATATCGTCCAACAGCACGAGCGTGAGGAATGGATTCATCTCCACGAGCTATGGCTTCAACATTCTCCAACAAGTACTCTCTCGGGAGTCGACCTACAACATTCCCCTCCTCGTTACCATTCTTATCCAGGAATGCAAAATGAGGGATACCCTCTACTCCAAATTCATCCAGCTCCTGCTCCCATTTTGTGTTGTCCACATTCAGCATCACAAAATTCACTTTATCCCTGAACGCCAACCAATGCCAATGTCGTTAATTTGGTTGCCTATACCATGTCCATGTGCAACACTTAGAGACCCTTTAGGCCTTTACTTTATCGGCCCAAAACATGTATAGAAAGTTGCAACAAAGTCGTAAATGTAATTCCAACTGTCGTCATCAAATCGTGATTGTGATTGTATAGTATAGTTGTGGTTGTGCCTAACACATGTAGTTAAGTTATTAGCATTAATCTAAAGTCTAAAGAAATACTCCGTACTAGTCTTCAATCTCATGGTTTTAATTGGTTCTGTCATGAGAAGTAGCAAAATCAGAAAAAAGAGGGGACCTACCTGTACTGCTGTTCCACTTTGTAGACATCGGGTGCCAATTCCCGACATACTTCGCACCAATCAGCGTAAAACTCCACGACCGTTGGCTTTCCATTTGATAAAGCCTACACAGACAACAGTAGTAACGCAAAGACATTATTAATGTCACTGGACAGCCTCTAAAAGCAAGTGTAGTCTGACTATATCACTAATACCCATGCACGGCGAAAAACACCATATATGCTGAAAGATGATTACTTTAACAAGTTGGAACTTTCTCCCAAACAAGTTCAGAAAATGCAGCAAGTATTACCCTGCAGTATCATTTGCAGAATCCAAGCGGCTGCCTATATACCAGCAAATTTAGAACGAAGTGATTGAACAAACCTCTTCATATGGTAATGCTACGGCAGTTAGGTCTCGGAGTGAAACACCAAAATCTAAGCGTCCAGATAAGAAGAGCCCAAGTGCTGCAGCTGTGGAAAGCAGGGCTATCCTCTTATTCACCTCTTTGTTCGGAAGCTCGGGAAAGCTAGGACCTGTGGAAGACGTCCCTGCAGCTTGGCCAGATGTATCATCGACTGTATCTAGCTTCGTGGCTTCCTTCTCCTGGACAAAGACTGATTGATTATATGAGAAGCAAAAAAAGGAAAATTAGAAATAGACAGCAGATCAACTGTGATCAGAATAACATCAGCTCAGTTTGTATCATCAAAACCAGGTACAAATTTTGACGAGGCAAGTGGCGTGGTCATACCGTTGTTGCAGGGCTGGATTTGGAAGTAGTGTCGCTTTGGCAAGCAACATACTGCAATCTACGCGGTCTCAGTTTAGCATGAAGGAGTATTCGAGGGGAAGCGTAATAATCACAAGAAGTAGGGAATCTCTGAAGGTTGATCAAGTTGGAGGAAAAGTGTAGGGCCATTCTTTATATTATAGCTCGCCAAAGGATGAGAGCTGATGCAACATAAAATGCAGTAGTATATAGTATTATATTATGCCACCACTTTGAATTAAAGCTACGTTACTCATTTTTTTGGTGGTAAAAAGTTGCTCTTAACATAACAAGAAGAAGAAGTGAAGTGGTATCAGCCATTGGCTCATTTCATCCGCAAATATTGACAAACTCATAGTTACAGCTACCAAACCGAGTTACTCCCTTCATCCCACTGATATTGTCCTCATTTAACTTTGGTTGAGAGGATTCCTTGACACCAACCAAAACCAGTGTTACCAGATTCGCAGTTCGCCGGCACGATTTCCGAACTAGTTCGCCCGATTTACGAATTAGTTCGTTCGCGAACTAATTCACCATCACCAACGAACTGAATTTTGAAATAGAAATTGCTCAATCAATCAAGCATGAAAACAACAAAAATCAATCCGGAACAAATACTATTACCTGATGAGCCCTGAAATGAACCAGAAGTAGGAGAAAAATCTTCAGAGTTTCGACTTTCGACTTTCAATTTTTTTCGAGGAAGATGAGAGATGAGGAGGAGGATGATAAGCGAGGAGGAAATAAAGATGATATATACGGAGTAAATATTAGGAGGAATAGGTCGATTTCAATTTTTCCAATTTTTTTTTGGGTTGATTAGGAGGAGGAAGATGAAAGATGTAGCACTGCAGGCTGTCCCCAGCTCGGCCCATAGAGTCATAGAGTTAGGGTCATAATTAATATTGGACTCCAACACAAAATATACGGATCGCATATAAAACGCATGTCATTTTTTTCGGAATATTTTTTAAAAATAAATCAAAGCACAACCCGAGAATCGACATGAAAACCGAAGCAGGGGCACGAACGGAAACGGGTAGGATCAGGCACGGGACCCTGCCCGGGCCAGGCACGAAATGTCACCTCCAAGTACAGTACTCCGTATTACTTAGTTCGAATCCAAAGGGTACGTTTGCTTTTTCACACTTACCGATACACGTTTTACACCGTCAATATCTTTCGTTTTACATTAAATTTTTTTTATAAAAATTCGATATTCTTAATCTGCTCATAAAGACGAATCAAACAAGATCCAACCTGACTATATTTTCTCTTATAGATTGTCGTTAATATTAACGATTCTCTTGAGTTATGAATAGTGTCCAAAAGGGAAGCGTACCCTTTGGATTTGAACGGAGGGAGTAATTTATTTCACTCCACTTTTTAGTGTATTAGAAATTACGTCTCATATTAGTGTGAGACGGTTTTACCAGAGATTATTAATTATAATACTCCGTATTAATTAACTTTTTGTATTAGTTCACTAGTACGAGTATTAAATAGACACAATTAATATTTCGTAACTTTTATTAATTCGTATTAAGTTATATTATTGTCTAAATTAATTCGTTAAAGTATAGGACTCAACCGAGTTCACTTGGGGTATCGAATTTTGGAGTGAATTTCGAACTAGAACTTTGAATTCGAACCACATCGAACTTCGAATACACCTAGCTTTCTACTTATAAGTTGACTTTCGTCTCAAACCTCTTTTTTCCTCTATATTATATAATTCACACGATATTGACATTTACCTTAATTAGAAAGATGTTAGGATCCATCCATCCACCCAACTTTCTTTGAGGCTTACAATTATCAAAAAGCAAGTAAGGCACTAGCTAGAACTACCTAATCAACTAATAGTCGAAGAGAAGATGTACTGTGAGACCAAAAATATGAAAAATAAGAGAGTGATAAGAATTATAGTACAAAATGAGAGGGGTGTACGGTACTATTTAGCAAAAAAAATAAAAAAAAATCACATTGCCACCTACACTATCAAATTGAATTCAAGAGATATACTAAAAGTAGAAAAGGCAAGAAAATACCAGAACAATGATGATTAGGTAAACATTGTGGGCTAAAAAATACTCCTAGAAACTAAAATAAGAAGATCTAAAGTAAGATAAAATCAATAAGATTGAGAGTGATACATGAATAAAAAAGAAAACGGAAAAAGAGGGCCTTTAACAACACATGACTAGAGAAAACTTCAAACAATGAATTTGGTAGAACATAATTGAATGAGTTAAAAATATTTTAAAACATAAAGTCTTCTGAGTAGGATGAGAGATGTGCCAAGTGTGTAGATTGTATAAACCTAATGAAGAGTGTTTATTTTAAAACAATGCCAAGTGTGTTACTCCGTATAACGTATGAGTATAAAGTGAAACTACATTCCAAATAAAATACCATATGTGGATATGAAACTGAAGCGGATATCTCATATGGAGTACTGTTCTGGCAGATCCATCAGTAGAATAACCTATGCCTATGTGTCTTATGATAAATGGAAAAGTTGAGCAAGACTTGGACTCTGTGCATATGTTTTTTTCCTAATGTAAAGAGAGTCACATGAAAGTTTAACCTAAGCTATCAATAACACTAGTCAATGACTTTATCGTAACTACGCATATGAAATTTGTATTTGGTGCAAATGCAATCAATAGGGCAGTTCTGATCTACGTTGGCTCAGTATTACATGTGTACTTGTAACTCGCTAGCATAATTGGTCGTTAAAAGGAAGATAAGTGGACAAAGACAACACTAACCTCTGCAATGACAGTAAAATCAGGGGTGAAAACTTTTGGTGTCAATTAGCCATTTCTCAATGTAGGGATACAATTAGAATAACAATCAAAACCACGATATTACCGAAAAACTGAAATGAAATTCCCATTTTTTTTATATACATTTAGACATCTAAATTACAATTAACAAACTACACACCTTAACAATTCAACAAAATGATGACACTTTCAAACTTAATCAAAACACCTAAAACTCGATTTCGACACAAAAATTGATACTCCCTTGAACAGACAGACTCCTCATTAATTTACACATGAAAATACGATACACGCACTTTGAATACCAAGCAATTCCTTTAATCATAGCACAAATTCCAATAATACAACGTAATTAGAGACTTAACTGCACAAAATTCAAACAATCTCAACTCAACCGATCTGAACTACGAAACATCAGTGACGGAGTCAAAATAAGGATGAAACTTACCTAAAAATTTGGAAACAACGCAGTAGCTAGAGACATCAACAAAAAGCAAAAACTCGTACTCTGCAGAAAAACTCTAACCAAAAAAACTACGGAGTATAAATTAGTAAAAAAAAATGCTACACTCGAAATAGATCAGAATTAGTAACAAAAGCTTCAATTGAAGCCTACATAGGACTGGTAATTGTATTTGAATCAAAAATAAATAATGAAATTCAACAAAATGAAAAAAAATTCAATTGTAAGCGATTGCCTGGTTGCGTCTGTGAGAGGAGGTGGAACGACAGACTAATGACATGTGTGTTACCGGCGCGTCTTCTTCTTCGTGAGTCGTCTTCTTCACGTCGTCAAATTTAGGGTTCTCCGTGTTTAGTGTATTTCTTCGGGTCGACATGTATGTTTTGTGTTTTCTGGTTATAAGTTTCATTTTGTGTGTTCTAAGTTTTTAATTTTAAACGTGAAAATCACGGATATATTTCAAAATAATTGTCACAATTTTATTTTTAAAATTAATTGTGACAAATAGGGGTGACAATATGGGCAATATTGTCACAATTATTTGTCACAACTAAATTGTGAAAGTATTTTTGATATTTTTTAAATAAAATTGTTTATTAATATTACGTAGCTTTTATAATTCGTTTAAATTATAGTATTGTCTAAATTAATTCGTTTAAATATAGGACCGAACCGAGTTCACCTGGGGTAGCGAATTTCGAACCCAAACTTCGAACTCGAACCGCATCGAACTTCGGACAATGTATCCTTGACCAAAACTGATATTCGTAGTTCAACATTGATTTTATACTCTTCAACATTTTGGTGGGTTTGGCCAATTTGACTTCACAGCATACAATAATAGTTAACACAAATTTTGGAAATTTATATGAAAAAAGTTATACTTGTAAGTTGCAAAATTTGCACTATTTGACATTATACAAGCAGTAGCTACAGTAGTAAATTGGGGGAAAACCCATTTCAAAAGCAGTCGTATTACCCACCAATAGGCAATAGGCAATAGTCCACCCATGATCTGATAATCCCTAATAAACCATTAATTAAGTGATTTAAGATGGAGGCACCGTGTCCGCTATTGTAATGCGAGCAAGTAAAGTGGGGATAAAGAAAAATAGGAAGAAAAGGGAAGCATAAAGATGAAAGTATAAAGAGAGTAAAGGGGAAAGGAATGAATACCTCCAAACTCCAACAAAAAAAGGGAAACAGGAAAATTGAAAGAAGAAATGGAGGAACTCAGTGACTGGCCTGGTCCTACTCCTAACTCCTGTGGTTTGTGGAGTAGCCTTCTTTGAGATGAGTGTTCAACACAAACACCACTTACAAACTCGCTTGCTTCTTGCGTCTGATTGCAAGTTTGCAACTTGCAACACAGACATCCACTTCTTGGGTCGGTTCGAATATCCATTTCACCCACAACCAATTTTTGTTGGATATGGAGTATTTAATGATATGGTGACAGTGTAAATCCCAATTCCTGATCCACAAACTCAACTTCTTCCTTATTGGGCTTTAAATATACATACATGCTCTCTCCGTTGTTAAAGAATTTTCAAATTTAGTCTCTCTTTCTGACTCGGGAGTCAGGCTTGATGGAGTCCGGTCCGAGTTTGGATCAGTGAACACTCCACTCCGGTCCTGGGTCACTAAAATCAGTTACCCCAAAGTGTAGGTAGTAAAATTAAACAAATACGGTAAAACCAACAAAAAAATTCAAATATTTCACCTACAACTCATTTTATTATGTGTGCGAGTATGACTGGCAATTGGCAAACCCAAAAAAAAAAAAAAAGGGTTGTTGGGGTATTATGATTCAAGTGAAACAGAGAGATCCATGACGTAATGGCAACACTATATCTCTAGTGTAACCAAGAAGTTAAGTTTATGCCTCGACTCGCTACTGCTGTAGGGTAGGGTAGTCTCACAATCCAGGCAACGGGAACTGGGTTGTCATATCCTCAACTCTTCTTTGAAGCTCCAATATACGATTCTTCAACGGGAAGTCCGGAGAGACTACAAATTTCAGAAATTCTTAGAGCTTCGCTTTAGGAACTAACTTGCTGGCTTCAAGGCTTATTTGTATGCCTTCATCAATGAGCTCGGCCGTTGCCACAAACTCCTTTTCTGTGAACCCTCGCGTTGTCATGGCTGGTGAACCAATTCTTATACCCCCGGCATCAGAGCACTCTTGTCACCTGTCCATCCATGTGACGTCTCATCACCACAGATCAATGGAAAGACAAACGAGAAGAGGCAGAAAGACCGAACATCACTTACCAGGCACAGAGTTCTTGTTTAGGGTAATAGAAGCCAGATCCATAATTTTCTCAACTCGTGCACCATCGGTTCCCTATAGAAGCAGGACGGCTTGGATTAACAAAACATCTATGCTTTACCTAAAAAAAGGGTCCACAGCTACTGAAACATGTACTGCTAGTAGTAGACAACTCACCAGTGGCCTCAGATCCACGAGAACAAGGTGATTATCACTCCCGCCAGAGACTAGTTTGTGACCTAGTTCAACTAATCAGCTTGCTAGAGCTCTATAGTTGGAAACCACCTATAAGCCAGAAGAAGAGCCTCAAAGTCATAAATCGGAAATATATATATAGAGAGTCAGCTCGTCGTAGAATAAGATGTTTACATTGTTCTGGTACGCCTTAAATTCCGGCGATTGTGCATGCTTCAGGCAAACCGCTAATCCTCCAATAGTGTGGTTATGTGGGCCACCCTGCATAATAGTGGTACAACTTTCAATAAGTTGGGTCTCACACACAAGAGAAGTAAGACCATCTCATATGGAAACATATAAAAGTTGTTACAAAGACCAATTTATATTTGAAAAGAATGTAAAGAAGAGGAGAGGGATATTGTTAAGTATTGGTTTGTAAAATTCCCCTTGCCTTCCTAATCAAAAGGTACAGGTATTTATATACAATCCTAAGGATATTACTCCTACTTCTAGATACATAGGAACTAACTACATACTTAGGAACTAGTAAGATAGTAAATACAATACAATGAATATATGCAACTACAATGAATATATGTTAATACATTGAATATATTCTAATACGGCCCCTCAGTCGAAACAGGAGGTGACTGGATGTTGAGACTGGAACAAAAGTCATCGAACAGGGCTTTAGGGAGGCCTTTGGTGAAGATGTCAGCATAATGATACCGGGACGGGACATGTAAGACACGGAGCTGACCTAAAGCAACCTTTTCATGAACAAAGTGGATGTCCATTTCAATATGTTTGGTTCGTTGATGGTTGACGGGATTACCGGCGAGGTAAATGGCGCTTACATTGTCGCAATAAACGATGGTGGCTTTTGATTGAGGGCAATGAAGTTCAAGGAGTAGATTACGAAGCCAACAAGTCTCGGCTACAGTGTTAGCAACACCACGATATTAGGCTTCTGTACTAGAGCGGGATAAAATGGGTTGACGTTTGGAGGACCATGAGACAATGTTGTCGCCTAGGTAGACACAGTATCTGGAGGTGGAACGACGAGTGTCGGGGCAGCCTCCCTAATCATCATCAGAATAGGCAATGAGAGAGTGCGTGGATGAGGGGCGGATGGTGAGGCCGTGAGATGTCGTGCCGCGAATGTATCGTAAAATGCGCTTGAGGGCGGCTAGATGGGGCTCACGGGGGTCGTGCATGAAGAGGCATATTTGTTGGACCGCATAGGAGATGTCTGGACGCGTGAAGGTTAGATATTGGAGGGCACCAGCGAGGCTGCGATAAAGAGTGGGATCGGAGACGGGAGGGCCGGTGGTGGAACTGAGCTTTGCCTCTGAGGCAACCGGTGTCAGGGATGGCTTACACGAAGTCATGTTGGCACGGGCCAAGATGTCTTCAGCATACTTAGATTGGGACAAGAAAAGACCCTCTTTGCGTCGGTCAACGGAGATACCCAAAAAATAGTTGAGAGGACCGAGGTCAGTCATAAAGAACTCTGATTTAAACTGCTGAATAATAGTGTCGCGGAGGTGGTCAGAGGAGGAGGCGAGAATAATATCATCAACATATAGAAGTATGTAAGCAGTGTGGCTGGTGGTACGGAGAACGAAGAGGGAGTGATCGACACGGCTTTGTAGGAAACCGATGGACTGGACAAAGGAGGCGAAACGTTGATACCAAGCCCGGGGAGCCTGTTTAAGCCCGTACAAAGACTTCATGAGGAGGCAGACATAGTCGGGATGCCGAGAATCACGGAATCCTGGTGGTTGGTGCATGTAGACAGTCTCAGAAAGGTGTCCATGTAAGAAAGCATTTTTCACATCTAATTGATGGAGGGACCATTGACGGGAGACGGCAATACTGAGAACGGTGCGGATGGTGGTTGGTTTGACAACAGGACTAAACGTTTCTTCACAATCAATTCCGACCTGTTGGGACCTGCCATTAACAACGAGACGAGCTTTGTACCGCTCCAAGACACCATTAGATTTGAATTTATGTTTAAATAACCACATGCATCGAGTAACATTAGCATCACATGGCCGAGGCACAAGAACCCATGTATTATTTTTAATTAGAGCATTAAATTCGTCGGTCATGGCATGTTTCCAATTTGGGTCGCGTAAAGCACTTAGAGGGTCTCGGGGAATAGGGGATAGGTCAGTAGTGGCGGTGAGGCTAGGGATGACGCGAGGTTTATGGATACCACGTTTGCTACGGGTTTCCATGGGGTGGGATGGGTTATTAGAGGGGATGGCGGAGGTGGGCTGAGAAGTGGAGGTGGGTTGGGCTTTGGGAGGGGATGGGTGTTTAGGAGGGGAGGTAGAGGTGGACTGGGAAGGTGAATTGGGCTGAGAATCGGAGTGGGCTGAAGGTTTAGAAGGGGAGAGAGGTGAGGAGGAATGGTCAGTGGATTTAGGAGGGGATTGGGCTGGTATTGGAGTTGTTTTGGGCCGCCTGGAGTAGACCTGGAGAGGAGGGTTAAGAGGAGAGGTAGTGGATTGGGCTAAGTGGTGGGTTAAAGAAGGAGATGGGTCAGAACATAGGAAATCATAGGAGGGTGGGTTGGAACATATTTTTTCCTTAAAGGGAAAAATTGTTTCGTGAAACGTGACATGTCGATTGATGAGGACCTTACGGGTGGATAAGTCGAGACATAAGTAGTCGCGGTGAGCAGAGGGATAGCCGAGAAAGACACACGGTGTGGACCTCGGGTCGAGTTTGTGAATTGTGGTCGGAGGGAGATGAGGGTAACAAAGACAACCAAAAACACGAAGATGAGAATAAGATGGAACTTTGAGGTAGAGACTTTGTGTGGGAGAGACGTGACGGTTAGCTTTACTTGGGGTTAGATTATGGAGATAGGTGGCCATGGCAAGAGCGTACGGCCAAAGATTAGGGGGAACGTGAGAATGAGTTAGAAGAGTACGGATAATGTTATTAATGGTTCTAATTTTTCGTTCGATTTTTCCGTTTTGACTAGAAGTGTGTGGACATGAGAAGCGGAATTGAATTCCGTGTTGGTGAAAGAATGAGTGATAGGCATCGTTATCGAATTCTCGACCATTGTCGCATTGAAATTTTTTTATTTTTCGATTAAATTGAGTGGAAACGAGATTGTGAAATTGGGAGAAGAGGGAGAAAACTTGAGCCTTAGTTTTTAGCGGAAAAGTCCATAGAAAATTAGTAAAATCATCAAGAAATAATAAATAATAATGATGGTGAAGATTGCTAGAGAAGGGGGATGTCCATAGGTCACTATGAACAATGTCAAATGGTAAAGCGGTAGTATTATTAGATGGGAAAAAGGGGAGACGAGTGTGCTTACCGAGTTCACAAGCATGACAAAAATTTGGTACTCGGTGTTTTATTACATGGTATAGCATTAGATGAACGTAAATTACTAATAATAGAGGGACTTGGATGGCCGAGTCGGGAGTGCCATAAGTCGGAAGTCACGGCGGATAGAGCCAAGAAAGAACGGAGAACATCAATTTTGTCGGTTTTGGTGGAAGAAATGGGGTAGAGCTCACCGCTGCTATTACATCTCATAAGACGGGTCCCCGTCCGAAGGTCCTTCACAGTGAAACCAAACGGGTCAAACTCCACAGAAACATTATTATCAGTAGTAAATTTACGAACCGATATAAGATTTTTAACAATATCTGGGGAATGAAGGACGTCATTTAATTGTAATGGGGGAAGGGGATGAGATAGAGTGGTATTTCCGAAACCCTTAATTGGAATACGATGACCGTTACCGACAATTATATTATGTGAATTGGTCGAATTAAAATAAGATACAAGGGTACCTGTATTCGCGGTCATGTGAGCAGAAGCTCCAGTATCCATATACCATTCGTTATCAGGTTCTTGGAGAGAAACCGATTGCACAGTAGCAGCCAGTTCAGTAGGGTAATAGACTGATGGTGGTTGGTACCTGGCGGGAATGGTGGCGGAGGTAAGGCGACTGACACAGGGGTGGTGACCGGAGCGGTGGCGATGAAGGCCTGCGAGGAGGGGCGGCTGCCCAGAATACCTGGATCGGAATTGGTGGGTGGTGCCCACCCTTGGGTGGAGTAAGGACATGGTGGTGTTTGCCAAGACGGTGCGGGTCCAGGAATCCAAGCCCAATGTCCAGTAGTAGATCCAGGAGGCGCCGGAACAGAGGGTGGAGGCGTGCGGTTCGCCGGCGACTGGCGGCGGTGGCCACCGCGGCCGCGGTTGTTGTGGGACCCAGATCTGCCGCCTCTGCCTCGGTTGTTGTGTTGGCGGCCACCGATGTGTCGCCGGGCCGAGGAGCCTGGTTCTCCGTCAGTTTCAGCAGCTAGGGCCGTCGGAGTCGGTTGTCCGATGACCGGATTCTGACGAGTTTCTTCCAATGCTAACATAGATCGGGCCTTGAAAAAGGAGGGAAGTGGGTTGCTTTGTTGAATGAGAAGAGCAACATTCCCGTATGCTTTGGATACATTTGTGACCATATGGAGAACGAGACGGTCATCGGATATCGGGGATTCGACATTTTTTAATTGATCGGCCAATCTTTTGAGAGCCTGACAATAAGAAGAGACATTAGAAAAATTATCCATGTGAGTGGAAGAAAATTGTTGTTCAAGCAAGACAGCTCGGGAGTGCTTGTTATCGTTGAAAATATCATAGATACGTTCCCACGTTTGTTTGGCCGTGGACCCGGTCTTGACAATTGTTTCAAGAAGGTCTCGGGAAATAGTGCCATAAATCCATTGGTTGACAATGGCGTCGAGACGGGCCCATAGAGCTGGGTCAGAGGCATCGGCGGCCGGAGGGGCATCCGCCGGAGGGTCGACGAGATGGTGGTGGACATCGTGGGCTTTGGCTGTATTGAGAAATAATTCGGACCAAACGTCATAGGCGGACTCATAATCGAGGAGGAGGGGCACGTGATTTTTGATGGCGGTGACGTTGCCGGCAGGATGGAATGTTGGACTTGGAGCCATGATGTTGGGAGTGAGAGAAAAAAAAAATAGCAGCAGAAGGAGCCTGGCACAAGGACGAAGAGGGGCCTGCAAAACAAAAATACAGAGAGAAATAGGAAGAAAAAGAACAGGAAGAGAAGAAGAGTAAAAAATTATTTGTGCTCTGATACCATATTGGTTGGTAAAATTCCCCTTGCCTTCCTAATCAAAAGATACAGGTATTTATATACCATCCTTAGGAGATTACTCCTACTCCTAGATACATAGGAACTAACTACATAGGAACTAGTAAGATAGTAAATACAATACAATGAATATATGCAACTACAATGAATATATGTTAATACATTGAATATATTCTAATATTAAGTGTTCCAAATCCTTACCTGTAGACCTGGAAAAACGTCATTATTGATGGAAGTTTCTAAATCAACTCCTAAGATTGTATCCTTGTAAAAGATCATGCCACCTCTCGGACCTCGTAGAGACTGCAAATACAGAACTAAATCCAGTTAGAGGCAGAGAAGTCATAGCACACAGGAGATATAAATGCCCTCCCTATCACCAATTTGCTTAAATGATTTGTTTTAGACTTCACTCCTACAACATCAACTCGTTATGAACTGCGTGGTGTTCCCTAGTCCCTTTTTCTCTTTCTTTGTTTTTTTCATAAAAAACACTTCCACTTTCATATCATAGGATACTCGGCTACTCTCATACCGCTTAGAGATAATTGCCTGAATATCAGTGTTTATATGAACATATGACACGAGTTACTTGATCACTTTGAAAGAATTGACAAATCACAATCAACACATAGCCCTTACGACTAAAGATGAAAAAATGATTAGTTCATGAGATTACTTAATTGTGGTTGAAGATTGCTTCAGCGGACAAGTAAGTCAAAAACAGCAGAACACTACTCGAGAATGACAGATTAGTAAAAGTAAGTACAGAACATCATCTAGCCCTCACCTTGTGAGTTGTTGTCGTCACTACATCACAATACTTGAATGGATCACCAACCACAGATGCAGAAACGAGGCCACTTATGTGTGCCATATCCATCATAAGAAAAGCACCAACAACATCTGCAATCTTTCATTTGAAAGAATATTTTCAGTTTTTGTTACAGGGCAAAATCGAAAAAATGGAAGGTTTCACATAAACACATAAAAACATACCTTCCTCATTCGAGGATAATCGAAATCTCTGGGATATGCACTAGCACCAGCAATGATAAGTTTTGGTCGAAATAGAATAACAGTTTTCTCAAGCATGTCATAGTCTACCAAACCTGCACAATGGAGGATTCTTAGCTAAAATCCAACAAGTAAACAAAATTTAATCCCCTAACCTATGAGAAAATGACAAACCTGTCGATTCATCCAGGCGATATGGCATAGATTCGAAATAAATTGATGTTCCTGAAACTCGTCGTTTAGCTGTCATGAGTCCGTGAGACAAGTGCCCTCCATGAGGTAGATCTAAGCCCTGGATAAGAAGAATCGAGTAAGAGTGAAACGAAATAAATACGCCTAAGCACCCCATATTTGAAATCAAAGATTCATGAAGAATTCATGGAAAATAACCTACCATGATTCTATCATGTGGATTGAGAAGGGCAGTGTAAACCTCAAAGTTTGTTGGAGAACCAGACAATGGCTGAACATTCACCCCCCCCCCCCATTTTTCCGCATCTAAGTGAAAAGCTTTCAAAGCCCTCTTCTGACAGAGAGTCTCAAGCTCGTCAATATGTTCATTGCCACCATAATACCTAACATAAACAGCACCATTAAGAGCCACCATAATATGAATGGGAATCACCATAAAAAGGTAATGTTATTTGGAAATGAAAACGTAGAGCATCAGCATGAGTGTGTATATATATTTGTATGTGTCATCCAGTGTGAGCCTTACCTTTTACCAGGTAAGCCTTCGGAATATTTGTTAGTCAAACAAGAACCAACAGCCTCCATGACCGCTTTCGATGTGAAGTTTTCTGAGGCAATAAGTTCCAAACTTTTAAACTGCCTTTGTTTTTCCTTGCCAATGATCTCATGCACTTCTGGATCCACATTACCAAGTGAATAGTCCTTAAAGCTACTTGCATCACCTGATTTGCACCAGAGAACGACACAAATCATGATTTAGAACTAAAAAACCATCACTAGCTGTTGTACAGTAGATAACTAGTTCCATAACATTTCTATGCACCAGGGTTTGAAGTTTTCGAAGTCTAGTACACATAAAACAGTAAACAAAATCAATCTACGATTTGCAATAGGCACAAGAGCTCGACCTATTTAATCCCACCAAAAGTAGACATTTCTTACAGAAGTAAGCAAGAAGTTTCAAAATGTGTTAAAAAGGTTTAAAAGTTATAACTTCAGCAATCATCAACACCAATTCTGGAGGTAGTGCCAAGACATCTAAAAGGCGAGAACATAGAATCGAAGACCACAATCAGCAGGCAGTGCCAAGACATCTAAGAGGAAAGATCATAGAATCAGAGGCCAAAAGTTTGAGATGCTAGATTGTTAGTGGCATATGTTAGAGATAAATGCTCCAAAAGAACAACACTTAGTGGTATTTAATATCCCACATGGAACATTTATTGCTTCTACATTGTGTTTATATATGACCAACTAAAATGCTCTACTGGATGTGTATAAGTGAGGACTACGTACACCAAGTGCGCGCGCGCCGAGCCGGGCCGGGCCGAGCCCCTGTGGCGCACCGCTTGCGGGTAATTTTTAGTGGTCGGATTATATCTGTTTTATTCCAGAAGCATCCTTTTCATCTTTGCAGTCTTTGTGCAATTTCCGAGACTGATTGTGCTTTTTCCTGAGACTGATTACTGCAAGTTTCCAGTGTGCATTTATTGCTGCACATTGAAACTTTGCTTTGGCTTCACTATATAATCTGCCCTTCTCCTCATCTCTGATACACATCAAACATACTCAACACTCATACACTCTCATACATCATATCTTCATCCCTGTTCCGGTTAAGTTTTTGGCAAACGTTCTTGGCTGTATTCAACCGTTCTTCACCTACACTGAAGTTACGGTATAGTTGTGGAATCCTGGGAGTTGAGTGCCATTGAGGCCGTGTGTAGCAGACGGGGCATAAATCAACTTTAGGACAGTGACGTTCTTGTCGCGACACAGCTTCTGTTCTTTGTTTCAGATAAGATCTAACTCTCTTCTCTCCCTACTTCTACTACTACCGTGATAACAATCTAAAGTTGATTTATTCCGTTTTTCATCATGGTTGGTAGTCCTGTTAATGTTGTTCCTTCTACTCCTCCTCCTCCTGTTTTCACTTCTGTTCCTACTGCTGTTGTTCATAACTCATTCATACCCGACATGTCCAAATTAGAACTTTTTGATGGAAAAAATTATCGTATGTGGTTAGACAAAATGGAATTTTTTCTAACCCAATTAGGGGTTGTTTACACACTTACTAAATCTGAGGCTCCAGAAAAGTCGGGTAGAGATTTTGAAACCGATAATGTCACTTGTAGGGGGATGTTACTGCATTATATGACTTCTTCTTTGTACTTGATTTACAGTAAGTTTAAGAATGCTACTGAAATTTGGGATGCTCTCAAAACCAAGTATGGTTCTGATGATTATGGAACGAAAAAATATGCTTGCAGTCGTTGGTTAAATTTCAAGCTACTCGATGAGAAACCCATTTTAGATCAAGTTCATGAGTACGAAAATCTATGTGCAGAGGTAATGGCGAAAGAAGTTAATCTAGTAAGCAATTTTTCCGAATGGGTTGTTGATACTGGCGCTACAAGGCACATCTGCTCCAATCAGGATATTTTCACGGACTACTCTCAAGTAGGGGTGTTCACCGGTCCGGAACCGGACTGGACCGGACCGGACCCGGTTGGACCGAAGACCGGTCAGGTGCTCGAGCCAGAACCGAAACCCGGACCGGTCATGTGTTAGACCGGACCGGGACCGGACCGGTGAGACCGGTCTTAACCCGGACCGGACCGGTCGACCCGGATGGCGCGTGGTTACGTCTTACGTACGGCTAATTGTAAATTGTAACTTGTAAGAATTTGGTTAAGATGAAACGTTCCAACGTAAATTGTTTATAAATGAATACGTAAATAACGTAGTCATAACTCATAAAGAATTGAGAACTAAATAGCAAAGTCTAAGGTAAAAATAAAATACGAAACTAATAATGTGTTCTTAAAATTTAATAATGACGATTGACGAGACTAAAAAAATCTTCGAATCTTTGAGGTCTTCGGTCTTCAACTCTTCAAAGTTGGACAACGACATCTTCTTCATCAATTATTGTCGTATTCGTCAAATCTATATAAAATTAAATTGACAAATTATGTTAGGAAAATATTAAGTAAGTCGGCAATAAGAATAATAATGTATAAATTTAATAGAAGTAAGTAACTAAATAAGCCTATAAGTTCGGAAATACCTTTTTCAAGTTTTTCAAGTTCTTCTAACTTCTCTTCCATGTTAAGCCCTTTATCATTTCTTGGCCGAATCCAATCTTGTGCACATAAGAGTGCTTCAACAATCTTAGATGACATAAAATAATAAATTTTTGTGGTTAAAGTCTTCAATAGACATTCAAAGAAATAAATAAGAACTAAAATGTCTAAATATATATATTACCTTTGGGGTCAATGGGCTTCTAAATGGTGATAGATGTCGACGACCGGCACTAAAAGAGGACTCTGAAGCTACAGTAGAAATAGGCACTGCTAAAACATCACGTGCTAAACGTGATAAAATAGGGTACCTAGGAGCGTTCAGTTTCCACCATGTCAACGCATCATAATCTTCTTCGTGTTCCCCAAGTATTTCCTCCAAATATCTATCAAGCTCGGATTTTGAATACCCACTATTCGACCTTGTCCTCCGAACTTGGCGTTCAATAGCTTTTTTGAAATCTAAAGAATCATCATGTCCAACACCAACACTACTACCCACAACATGTGTACTCTCATCATTTTGAGGAGCCAAAGGAGCATATAATCTCCTATACTCATCAAATAACCCCATTGCTTTAGTATACACTAGCTTGCTCATTTCTTCATCTTTAGGCGCATCATAAACACTAGTGAAAGCAAACTTCAAACCTACTAACTTAACATGCGGATCAATAATAGCTCCCATATAAACCAAGACATTCATCTTCTCAACATCTCCCCAATACTTGTCAAATTTCTTTTTCATAGCACATGACATAGCTTTAAAGTCATCATCATCGCTAGCACTAAATTTATTTAACTGATGAAGTGCACGAGCAATGAAAAAGAAACTAGAATCGCTAGTCACATACAATGAAGCAGAAACTTTTTCAGTCAAAACTTTAAACTCCTTCAAAAATTTCATCAACGATTCAACTACAACCCAATCATGATCACTAGGAGCACCAGAATGTTTTATCTCAATAGGATTCCCAAACTCATCAACATCATCTGAACCAAGTTCATTTCCTAAAGGGTTAACTGGAACATTTACATCACCAAATACATCCTTAAATTTCAAAGCGGTTTCCAACATATCAAATGTAGAGTTCCATCTAGTAGGCACGTCAAGAGATAATGACTTCTCAGATTGTGTATACCTCTTTGCGACATCCTTAAAGAATTTCACTCTAGCAGGAGAACTTTTAACAAATTTAACCGCATACCTAACCTTACTGATTGAGTCCTTGTTCTTTTTCAAACCATCCCACACAATAAGGTTGATAATATGCGCAACACACCTCATATGCAAATAATCCCCATTCCCAACTGTATTAGGCTTATTTTGAAGAATTTTTCTTAGTTCCAAACAAGCAGTGTCATTAGAACTAGCATTATCAATAGTCAAAGTAAAGACTTTATCATCTAAACCCCATGATTTGAAGCAACCATCAAGAAGGTTTGCTATATCCTTACCCTTGTGACTATAGATAGGACAAAAACAAATGATCTTCTTATGCAACTTCCAGTCATTGTCGATATAATGAGCAGTTACACACATGTAGTTGATTTTCTGAATGCTAGTCCATGTATCAGTGGTAAAAGATACCCTTTGACATGAAACTCTAAGACACTCGATCAATTTAGTTTTCTCATTACAAAAGAGTTGATAACAATCCCGAGTTATAGTGACACGAGATGGGATACGAAATGTAGGGCAAGTCACATACATAAGACGTTTGAAACCAGTTTTCTCAACAAACCGAAATGGTAACTCGTCCACTATGATCATGTAAACAACTGCATCTCTAACCTCATCGAGATTCAAAACCCACCCTTTCAATTGACCTTCCCCTTCATTTTCACTCCTATCAAAAATTAACTGAGTTTGTTTCCCTTTAGACTTGTTTGTAGCAGCATCAGGATTAGCGGGGCATGCAATCCAATGGTTTTTAACATTTTTGGAACCATTTATATTACTATCAGCTGCAAAAGTTTTATTTTCACAATAGATACATTCAGCTCTTCGCTTACCTTCCTCGTCGTCGTACTCACGGAAATGCACCCAATAAGCAGATCTCCTGCTACTTTTACCATCGACGTACTTGCGTCCTGGGACTTTCGGCCTGACAGGAAATAAAGCTGTTTCTGGACCTTCTGGTTTTGTCTGAGAAACATTAATATTCTCGTCAAAACCGACGTCAAAGTCCGATGTGATCGCCTCTTGCGTTACGACCTCTTCCAAATCAGGTTCAAGCCGTCTTTTTTTCGAAACTGAGCTCCTCATTATTCTAAAATAACAAATAAGCGAATAATTAAAATAATATTCAAACGAATAATTACAAATTACGAATAATTACAAATAACAGTATAAAATATTAACAATAATTACAATTTACAAATAATTGTATAAAATAACAGTACAAATTACGAATAATTACAATTTACAAATAATAACAATGGGTTACAGATTAACAGTATAAGTGTATAACACATAAACACATTAAGTCATTAACACATTAACAAAACTAAAAAGTACAAAACGGCAACAGGCAACACCGCAAGTCCGCAAGACCGCAACAGCATGTCAGCAATCAGCATTACATGCTTACAAGTTACAGCAGATCTGCAGAAGTCAGAAGACTCAGAACAGTACACCGACTCACCGAGGGTCCATGCCAACAAGTCAACAACAAAATAACAAAACAACAACAGCACAACACACCATGACACCAGCACGCAGCACTCCAGCAGAGTAGCAGACAGCAGCACACCATTGCAGTGCGGCAGAGACGAGTATATATATATATATTTTATAAAATATTAGATGATTTCATGCGATGATTACGACTTTACGACGAGTATATACGATAATATAAAATCAAACGATCCACAATCAACAATGAACGATAATACGACTATACGAGTTATGATTTATGAACAAAAAAAAACTACAATACCTATTCGAGTGATGTATTGATGAATGATGATGAATGACGAACTGATGATACGTAATCGAGCGTCCGAGCGACCGAGCCTCAGGGAGTCAGGGGACTGGGGAGTCAGGGCAATTTAGGGCTAGGGAAGTAGGGAATATGTGAATTTGAATATTTGAAATTTTTAATGTAATTTACGTAAACATGTGAAAGACTGAAAGAGTATGATTTGAGTATATAATATAACTATATAATATAAGAATTAATAAGAATATAAGATTATAAGAATATAAGATTATATAGGAAATAAGGAAGTTATGATTTGGGAATATTAGGAATTTGAGTATTATAGGAAATAGGAATTCAAATAGGAATTAATTTGAATTTGACAGAAGTCAGTAAGTCACACAATATTGGGAACTTGATTACTTGAGAAGGGGTGTTCACCGGTCTACCGGTCCGGACCGGTTTTTTCCGGGTTTTAGACCGGACCGGACCGGAAACCGGAAAGTCCATGGAGGAGGGACCGGGGACCGGACCGGTTGTGGGTAGGTCCGGTTCGGTCTGGACCGGCCGGTCCGGTTCGGTCCGGTTGGTCGGTCTGGACCGGTTTTTGAACAGCCCTACTCTCAAGTACCGAGTGGGGAATGTGTATTTATGGGAAATTCTAGCACCGTGAAGGAACTTGGTAAAGGGAAAGTCATTCTGAAGCTCACTTCCGGTAAGACTCTTGAACTTAATAACGTGCTACATGTTCCTGATATTCGAAGAAATCTTATTTCTGGGGCTTTACTAAACAAAGCAGGTATCAAACTATCTTTTGAATCAGATAAACTTGTGCTCACTAGAAACGGAAATTTTGTTGGTAAAGGCTTTTGTAATGGAGGATTATTTGTATTAGATATAGAAGTTATTAATAAGAATTTGTCATAAGCCCGTCTTGTCTGGAGTGGGTGGAGTATACCTAAACATAGCTTCATTTCGTGGCTTGTTTTTAGGAGGGCTCTAAACACTAGGATTAATCTGGCTAGATTTGGGGTTGCGGACTCTGACCGTTGTGTCATATGTGATTCACATGAAGAAAGTTTGGAACATCTATTCTTTGAGTGTGAGTGGAGTGCTAGGATTGTGGAGAGCATGCGGGAGTGGACGAAGAAATTGATTCCATATTCTGGGGCGTTAATCTGGGCGTGCAAAGTTCGTGGTACGAAATTGCAATGCAATATTATTTGGGTCCTGATCAATGCCATGATTTATCACATTTGGAGACAGCGCAATTTGTGTCGAGTGGATGGTGCAGTCCAACGGCCCATACATGTTGTTAAGATAATAAAGTTGGATGTCAGAAATAGAATTATGGCTAAGATTACATACCCTTTACGTACTAGAGATGCGAGATGGCTGCATAATTTGATGTAGCCAATTATTTGTACAGTAAACATTATTTTTTAATACATACTTACCTTTTACCAAAAAAAAGAATTTGTCATCTTCTGTTTATATTGCTGAGTCTGTTTCTTTATGGCATGCTAGACTAGGACATGTGAATGTGACCTCGATTAAAAACATGAAAAAGCATGATCTTATTCCTAACTTTAGCGACACAAATTTTGATAAATGTGAAATATGTGTCGAAGCCAAGCATGCTAAAACACTCTTTAATAAATGTGTGGAACGTTCTATTACGTGTCTTGAGCTGATTCACTCGGACCTAGCTGACTTTAAGAACACCACAAGTAGGGGTGGGAAACATTACTGATGAGGGTCGGTAGCCTGCTCCGGGCCGCCTGCTAAGCAGGCGCCCAGAAGACCCAACCCAAGGAGCTCGGGAACCAACCCGGCAGACAATCGGAGCGAAATCGCTAAAAAGAGAACCCACTGGGGACAACTTCAGACGAACGCCTGCCCGGCAGGGCGATGCGGCCTGCTCAACCCAGCCTTCACATAACCCCTACCTGCCTGTCCTCTGAGGGAAATCCCCGCAGGCAGAGCAGAGATCACCAAGGGACCTCCTCGTCATTTCGCCTAAGGTAAATGAGAATGGGTGGATGAGGTGAAGCCACTTGTCACCCCCTCATCCACCCATCCTCCTTCTACTTCCCTCTCTTGTGGGAAGGTATAAATACTCTTCCATTTCCCACAAGAAAGGGGTTGGATTTTCTCTCTCTAGACTCTCACTCTAAAACCGCCATCTAGCTCCTCACGAGCTAGGTTCATTAAGGCATTCACGGACTGACTTAGGCATCGGAGAAGGTTTCCTCGGACAACCTCCGAGGCCCTGTGCGTTCTGTGTGCAGGGAGCAAGCCCATTCCGCCGGGAAGGTCCGATTAGTGGAGTAAGAGGAAGGAGAGGTTGACAAGATTGTCCGATCATCACTCAAAGCAATATTGAACATCACAGACCCGAATTCCAAGTCGGGTTAATTGATTCCAATACCGGAACAATTACTATATCACATTTGTTGATGATTTTTCTCGCTACACTAGGGTCTATTTATTAACAACCAAAGATGAGGTCGAAGAAAAGTTTATAGAGTTTAAAGTCGAGGTTGAAAATCAATTTGACCTTAAAATAAAACGAGTAAGATCTGACCGGGGAAGTGAATACGACGGTAATCCACTTAGTGACTATTGTAAGACCCATGGGATTATACATGAAAGGACTGCCCCCTATTCACCCCAACAAAACGGTGTTGCCGAACGCAAAAATCGATCACTAAAGAATATGATGAATGCAATATTGTTGAGTTCTGGAATGCCTTCTAATATGTCGGGTGAAGCAGTCCTTTATGAATGTCATGTTCTGAACCGTGTATCTCATAAGAAAACAGGTAAGACTCCTTATGAGCTATGGAAAGGATACAAGCCCAATCTCCAATACCTTAAAGTGTGGGGGTGTTTGGCGAAGATCGGGATTCCAACGTTTCACAGAAGCAAAATCGGACCGAAAACCGTAGACGGAATTTTCATCGGGAAAGCCATGAATAGTGCCGCTTACCGCTTTATTCTTAAAGATTCGTCCGGTTTTGGGGCCATAAAGGAATCTAGAGATGCAGAATTTTTCGAGCATATTTTTCCTATGAAAACTAACTCTTTGGCTCCTGTTGTTACAGCGCGTCCTTCTACTCCTGCGGTGGTTCCCGATGAACCTCGAAGGAGCAAACGATCCAGGACCGAAACCAGTTTTGGTCCAGATTTCGTGACCGCTTTCCTTGCCGAAACGAGTTTAGTTGATGAGTATGTTGTAAATGTTTTTATGCTCGAAACAGATCCTAGAACTTATAAAGAGGCTATGAGCTCCATTGACTCCACCTTTTGGCTTCAAGCCATTAATAGTGAAATAGAGTCCATTATGAGTAATAACATTTGGGTGTTAACAGATTTACCTAGAGGTTGTAAACCCCTAAGTAATAAGTGGGTGTTTAAAAAGAAACTCAAACCCGATGGCTCAGTTGATAAATTTAAGGCCAGACTTGTTGTATGTGGTAATCGTCAAACAAAAGGTTTGGATTTCTTTGATACTTACTCACCTGTTACTAAAGTGTCTACCATTAGGGCTTTAATTGCACTTGCATCTATACATGATTTAGTCATTCATCAGATGGATGTAAAGACTGCATTTCTGAATGGCGACCTTGATGAAGAAATCTACATGAAACAACCAGAAGGTTTTCTGGCTCCTGGTCAAGAGAACAAGGTATGCAAGCTCATCAGGTCCTTGTACGGTCTGAAACAGGCACCAAAGCAATGGTATGACAAATTTGACAAAACTATCAGATCCAATGGTTTCATGGTAAACGATTCTGATGCATGTGCGTATTCTAAATATGATGACTCTGGTTGTGTGATAATATGTTTGTATGTGGATGATATGCTCATATTTGGAACAAACATGCATGTGGTTGCTACCAAGAATTTTTTAAATTCGTGTTTTGACATGAAAGACTTAGGGGAGGCCGATGTTATACTTGGGGTGAAAATCACTAGAACTAAAACAGGATTATGTTTGAGTCGGGCTCACTACACGGAAAAAATTCTGAGAAAGTTCAATCAATTTGATAGTTCACCCCTGTCCTCACCCTATGACTCTAGTATAGATCTGGCTAAAAACCCCGGGAACGGTGTGGGACAAGAGGAATATGCCAAGATTATGGGTAGTGTCATGTACCTAATGAATTATACTAGACCCGATATTGCCTACGCAATAAGCAGACTTAGTAGGTACACTCATAACCCCGGACAAGACCATTGGACGGCCCTTATTCGTTTGTTGAGATACTTGAGGGGTACTATGGATTGGGGTTTACATTATGAGAGAACACCTGCATTATGAAGGTTATACTGATGCTGATATCTTATCCACTAGTGGTTATGTGTTTACACTTGCTAGTGGTGCTATTTCATGGAAATCGTCTAAACAAACTTGCATTGCCAAATCGACAATGGAATCTGAATTTATTGCTCTAGAATTGGCAGGACAGGAAGCAGAGTGGCTTAGGAGTCTGCTAGATGACATTCCATTGTGGGGGAAGCCGACTCCATCAGTCTCCATGCATTGTGACAATCAAGCTGCAATTGGGGTAGCTCACAGTCAAACATACAATGGGAAAAGAAGACACATACGTCTAAGGCATGGAATAGTGAGGAATCTGATCAGAAAAAATGTAATCTCAATTGAGTTTGTAAGATCCGAGAGGAACATAGCGGATCCTTTCACCAAAGGCCTTAGTAGGAAGATGGTGCTGGAGACAGCACGGGAAATGGGTTTAAAGCCCGTAAAGGAGTAAACTGTGATTGATACCCAACTTAGCTCAGCTAAAGTCAAATGCGGTCAAACGAAGTCACAGTGAACTCGAGTAATAATTTCACAACCATTTCCTTTTGTAATTGTTTTGCGTGACATATGTTTTATTTTGATATCTACTGTCTTGTGTTTTAAGGTTGAGGTTTGGCTCTTAATAAATTCATAGTCCTAAACGGATGGTTTGTGACAGTCAAACCTGATGAATTTACCTATGTGAATGTGGGGGATTATTGCTCTAAACCCCAAGAGATCCTGAGGCTTTAGGATCTCTAGAGGCATTCATGAATTACCAGGATTCATTTGGAGAGCACTTGGGAAGTCCAAGTAAAACACTTATGATAATATACAGTTAGCGTTCATGATGAGTTCATGGATGGTGCGAATACTAGCCCTGATTTGAGTACGGTAAGTGCGCAACTAACCTTTTACCAATATGGTTAGGAGGTTAAAGGCTTCGATCCACCTCTAAATGATGGTTCTAATTTTTTCTACGCACTGGGTGTCAGTTAAAGTCCACAAGACACTGAACATCTAAACACTAAAACTCCGTTTGCCAAAAATTTCTCCATTTTTCTTCTTCTTTTGGATCATGTGGGGGATTGTTAGAGATAAATGCTCTAAAAGAACAACACTTAGTGGTATTTAATATCCCACATGGAATATTTATTGCTTCTACATTGTGTTTATATATGACCAACTAAAATGATCTACTAGATGTGTATAAGTGAGGACTACGTACACCACACAAGCGCGCGCGCGCCGAGCACGAGCACGAGCACGAGCCGGGCGCCTGCGGCGCACCGCTTGCGGGTAATTTTTAGTGGTCGGATTATATCTGTTTTATTCCAGAAGCATCCTTTTCATCTTTGCAGTCTTTGTGCAATTTTCGAGACTGATTGTGCTTTTTCCTGAGACTGATTACTGCAAGTTTCCAGTGTGCATTTATTGCTGCACATTGAAACTTTGCTTTGGCTTCACTATATAATCTGCCCTTCTCCTCATCTCTGATACACATCAAACATACTCAACACTCATACACTCTCATACATCATATCTTCATCCCTGTTCCGGTTAAGTTTTTGGCAAACGTTCTTGGCTGTATTCAACCGTTCTTCACCTACACTGAAGTTACGGTATAGTTGTGGAATCCTGGGAGTTGAGTGCCATTGAGGCCGTGTGTAGCAGACGGGGCATAAATCAACTTTAGGACAGTGACGTTCTTGTCGCGACACAGCTTCTGTTCTTTGTTTCAGATAAGATCTAACTCTCTTCTCTCCTTACTTCTACTACTACCGTGATAACATCATACTGGCTACTTCCATCATCACCCAACAGGGAAATAAGATTCATATCGCTCACCTTGGTAGTTAAATATCCACTATATATATGCACTAAAAAGGCGCAATTTACCAACACATGGAGGAATCCAACAACAGATCGATGACAGCATTGACATGCTGAAAATTACAGATACATTTCAGCATAAATTTGCATCCTTTTTCTTCCAGTAGCATGCTTGATTGCATTCCCATCATACATATAGATATCCAATTGCGAACATGTTACACCAAAAATCATCTTCATCCCAAAACATAAACATAAAAAACACCAAGCATATACTACAGATTACAAGAATAATCCAACATCAAAGAAGCCAGCTTTATACACACACAATCATCTCCATCCCAAAACATACAATATCATCATATCTGCATATGAGCAGAACAAAATACAAGATAATCATCTATTCAGACAAATACATACTCCCTCATGTTGGTTTTAAATGATTGCCCCGTTTCAATATACTCTGTAATACTCTTCACATATATTTGCACAAACGGGGCAATCATTTAAAACCAAAACCGGAGGAAATATAAAGTTTCAGCCAACAAGTAAAATCAACCATATATTTCAGAATACAAATTTATAATCAAATTTTAACCAACCCATCAGTGTCAGTGTCAACCAACTTCATGAACTAAAAATCATTGCAAAAAGGAAAAAAAAACCTCCAATTTCAGGCAGAGGGGAAGAAAGTCTATCAGTGAGCAAGCTATTAGTAATAGCAAAAAATTTAGAAGGATTTGAAAAATGAATGAAAGCATGAGAATGGGTTGTGTTGAATAAAGAGGGAAGAAGAGTATGAGAAGGGGAGATTTTAGTAGAAGTGAAGCATGGGTTTTGAATTGAACCAATTACAGTTGCAGTTGTTTATTGCATGTTTTGGGGGAATGAATTGAGAATAGAGTGAACGCAGTGAGTAGAGAAAGGAGGAGAAAATGGTGTGTGTTTGATTGGAAAAGTGCTTAAACCCTAACACCACACACATTAGTACGCCACTTTGGAAATATTACGCGCCGTTTATGGATTTACATTTCTTTTCATGCTTCCCCTTTTTTTACCAATAATAATATCTTTCTTTTTTCGTGAATATCTTGGATAGTTTCCATTTTCTTTTTCTTGGTATCACTCTTCACTTCTAACTTCGGTGGCCTACCTATTTACTTCCTCTCTACTTTTGAGAGGTATTTAGAAAAAGATAATACCCTTTTCTACTTGTTTATATTTGTTTGGTTAATTTAATCATTCTTTTTTCCCCTTCCTTAAGTCTTTTCCCCTCAAACTCCTCTAAGAGCAAGTCCATCCATGAACTTTTCTCCATTCTTGAGGGAGAATGGAGAAAAATTCATGGTCCATCCTTGAATGGATCATTCGTGGGGATGGAGATTGGGGTTTCATTCGTTCATACGAATGAAGTGGAGAATGAAGGGAGATGACCCCACATGTACTTGTTGTTGAGTTTTTTATTTGCTCAATTGCTACATAGAGACCCACTTGCAATTGTGAGGAATGAGCATTTGACACGTGTATGGAATGTGGGATTATGGAATTAATTTTCATACTTCAAGTGTTGTTTGTTGTAGGAGTAGTACTTTATATTTTACATATTTCATATACTGTATTATTATTAAACTAACGCATTAAAATGATGTTTATACTAATGCAAAATTATAATGCAGAAAATACGTTTAAAAAAATAACGTTAATTTTTAATTAAAATATGTGAAGTTTATGAAAAATATTTGAATTATTGATATTAAAGAAAAATAGAGAAATGTAAAAATGATTGAGTTGGGGATGTAAATGGGGTGGAAAGTGTTGGGACCCACTGAAGATTAGAAAACACATTCTTGGATGGAGTATTTTTTTTAGAATAGAGAAATTATGATAGATATGATGAGGTGGAAGGGGTGGGTCCTACCCAAGAATGGAAAAACCATTCATGGGTAGGCATGCTCTAACCCCTTACCCCAAATAATGGATTCTCTTTCCCCACCTATCACCGTCGGGACATCACCATCAACCATCACAATCACCACCACCACCACCAAGGTCTACCCATCACCACTATGACCACCACCACACTACCGGGACAAGTCAAATATATATGTCAGATTTGGGTAAAAAATAATTTTGATGCCTTAATTTTATCAATTAAAAAGAAAAATTATCATTTTTTCAAAATTTTATTGTATTGTAAAAATTATTATAATTACCGTATTTACAATCAAAAAATGTAAAAATTATATTACTTAACAATTATTTTATTATTAAAAGATATCAAAGTTACACAAAATTAAATTTTTATTATTTTTATTATTTAAATTAATTAATTTTTTTATCTCAAATATAATCTCCTATATACTAAAAGGATAAGGACTAGGAAGTACTAGAAAAAAGATGATGGGTCATCTTCTCCTTCTCCCATTTTTCCCGCTCAAAATAAATGTCCTCTAATTAAGATCCAATGTTAATAGTGGTCCAGTAGAATGTATGGTCTGGGTGGGTCAATACTTATTTCTTATAATTACATCTCATAATATCAAGGCCATAAAATATACTACTCCGTACACAATATGAATTATTCCGTATAATAGAAAGATAGGGTAATAGGTAAGGAATAAATATAATACGGGTATAAATTACAGTATATTTAATTTATAATAAATGAAAGACTTTATAAATTACAGTATATTTAATAAATATAATACGGGTATAAATTTACAGTATATACTTCATACGGGTAACTAGTATACGAGATTGACTTTATATATTATATATGTACGTGATAACTTAATTTTCTTTATAACATATAACTAGTCGCCGTACCCGTGCACCGCACGAGACTATATTGTTTTATGGCCTTTATAAATCTAAGTTCCGTCTTTTTTTCTCATTGTCCTATATTTATTTCATTATTTATTCACTTTTTGTTTTGATTTCATGTCTTTGTAAGTTTATTTACTTCACAGACATTCGTAAATTGTGAATAGGATGGAGTTTAGGAAGATTGAACGATCCAAGTTACGGAAATATATATGGCATGTATGTTAAATGAATGCCAAGGGAAAAAAGGGTGGACTGAAAGCATCAAAACATGCATGATGCATCAAACATGTCACCACAAGTGTAGTAAGGTGAATTAGACTGAAAGTGTGTTTGTCAGAATGTAAGTGAGTGATTATTGAAAAAAAAAAAAAAGAGATATAACGCTTTAAGATTTAATGCATAATAACTAATAATTCATTTTTTTTAACTTTTATTGGAGAACGTAATCATATTGAATTATAACTTTGATCTTTCTTAGTTTTTCTCTCGCGTCTTTAGTTAGGATTTTCAAATTTTAGCCTATTTTCTTCCATGATTTCTATTGTTACGATTTCTTACTTTTTTACTGTCACTTCAGGGTGTGTTAGTTTTGTTCTTAAAATATAAACAATGTACTTGTAGTTGAAGTACATAATAATTGTTCACTTACCCATTGTCTAGCTTTTTCTTTTCCTTTTTTAATTGGTGTGTTTACCGCAGACTCTAATTTTGTTTGGGTGGTACACCGACGCGAGATTCATATTGAGGTTTGGTTGCAGGTCTAATTGGGTCGTTTTGATTGTACACTTGGATGCGATATTGAGGTTCATTCTCTGTAATAATTTTTGTACCCATTGTTGTAGGTGATAATACACTTATGAATAAATTATGGAAGGGAAAGATGAATGGAAGAGGAAGATGAAGCGAGGTGGGAGGTAAGAAGTTTTTCCTCCTTTCTCTATTCTTTCTTAATTGATTGAGTTTTTTTAATTAAAAAATTTGTTAATTGATTGTCTTTGTTTTTTTAACATATATCTTTGTTAACACATGGTTTTATTAAAAGATAGTACAGAGTATTAGATAAATAATGGACGGAAGATAATTTGTTTGGGTTTTAAATTTTAATCCGTAACATATAGTTTATACGGAGTATAATGTAAGACACTCTCTCCATTTTCCTTCTCCCCTATTATATTTTTTTTGTTTCCTCAGTTTTTGTATGTGATATTATACAAATAGTGGGTCGGAGGTCCGGATGTGTCATATTTTATTGTTCGACCTTGTGCTAGTTTCTCCTTTGTTTCCTCTCGTCTACATTGTTGAGTTTCTTGCTCTTGCCATTTGTGTGCTTGTTTATAATTCTCATGTTTCACATTTGTCTGTGTTAGTTTTGTTCTATTATTTTTCATTATTAGTTGTGTATTAGATTATGATTGAAATTTATGGTATGGTTTCTTTACGTTTCTTTTCTGTTTCACTTTTCCTTATTATCTGATGTGTCTTGTGTTATCTCTACTCCTTTTATCGGTTGGCTTGACCGTTATTTTTATAATTCACCCTAAACATTGTTCAATTAGTAGATTATACAATCTGTTATACATAGCTCTAAGTACAACTTGTTTTATGATTTTGTATCTTATCGCAAAGTTTTTTAGCTTTGTTATAAACTTTCTGAGATTTAGTGTAAAGTTGTCAAGGTAAATCACATAAATATTTAAGCTCAAAAACTTACAATTCAGCTCGAAAACTTGTATAAGCTCAATAAGTACACGCAAAATTTCAACAACTTTGAGATGGTTGTAGATACGACTGGTGGTATAATACTATTTTTCAACATTGTTTGTGTTAATAGTTTATGACGGAGTAATTGTTATGGTTAATTAGTCGAGGAAGATTAACCAATATTAGCGTCTAATAACAACTTAAAATATAATAATAATTAAAATAATAGTACTCATATTTTCGTAGGACGACTATAAGTTTTGAAAATATAGTTAGAAATTAAATCAAGATTTTTTTCTATCCAATACCACTTATATATACCAACAATACATGATTCATTCAAAGTTTATCTAAATTAATCATTTTCATTTTTTTTAAAAAGAACAAATTAACCAACTATTTGAATAAAATGCATAATTTTTTTATAAAATACATAAATCTAGTTTTTAATATCCTCAAATGCTCTCAAAATGAAATGAAGAAATATGATGATTTTGTTTGAATTTAACAGTATATAGATTTGCATTTAATAATATACATTCAATACACAAATTAATTATTATTTTTTTTTAAAAAAAATCAACCAATGAGAAGAGGGTGACATGACTTCCTCAAATGCTCTCAAAAATAAAATGAAGAAATGATATGATTTTGTTTGAGTTTTAATAGTATATATAGCGATAGATGTGGTGTATTGAAAAAGTATATTATGGTGTGCATATTGCAAGATATATTATGTGTCGGTCAGTAATAATCAATACGAAATATTTCTTAAGTTCAAAGTTCATCTAACATTATAAATATACGACCTCCTAAAAACACTTTCTCGAATAATATATTCGAACTCAAACTTATTTTTAATATAATATCATATATAGTTTATCTTACACATTATCATAAAAACATTAACGATCTAAAAATAAAAGTTATTAAATGTAGTTTTAAACCTTGCTTAATGTCTAATTAAAGAAAAAAATAAATAATATGTCAAGTTTAAGTGTAATTTATTGTTAATATGATAATGAGTATTGATAATATGATACTACTACATACCCCTTCTCCCACAATGATTTTCCCACTTTTAATCAAATGTGAGGGATTAAAATAATGAGTGGGAAAATCACAGTTGGGGGGAGGGAGTACTATGTAAGCCGATACTACACTCAGGGTCGGTTCTGAACTTTCAGAGGCCCTAGGCAAAATATTGTAATTGGGCCCTCGAAATATCGTCATGATCGATTATTTTCATTATCTCATTATATATCATCTTAACACTTTCATTTGGGGACATAAATTTTCATTATTTACATGTTTAATTAAGAACAAATTTATCAATAACAAATTGTTACGGAGTATGATTTTTGTATAATAATATTGTGGACATGACATAGGTCCACCCCGACGCGGCCACGCACGGGTTTGGGTAGGTAAAAAAAAATCTCGTGGTAAGATTGATCTTGGGTCGAAATTTAAATCGAAGTTAGGAGTCGCCACCGAATTTTGTGGGAATTCGGACCCGTTCGAACTCACTCTACACTTAAGCGTTTCGTGTACAAAACACGTCCCGCTTTTAGTGCTAGAGCTTGTGAGTTTGTCCCTTTGCATTACGATATCGATGCCGAGTTATCGGATATCGTGCATCGAATGACTCTCGTGCGCCAATGGTTTCGGACATCCGGAAACCATGGTTCTGAGTAAGAGGTGAGGGTACGTGTTGGGAAGCCCACGAAGGACACCCAACCCCGTCCGCTCTTAGCGGCCTCTACTAAGATACCGTTCGATTTTTGTGTACACGCGTTAGTTTGACGATGAAATGTTATGCAAACGATATTTTGACTAAGCATGTGAATTACGTGTTTGACTACGTCATTTAATGCATCTAAATTATCGTCGGAGTTGTTTAGCATGCGATGTTCATTTAAGGCAATAAATGACAAACATCAAAAATAGAAAACTCGCAAATAAATTATAAATTACACGGGAGGAATACAACCCAAAATTTACAATACAACGAGCGATAAAATAATAATCGGATTAGAAAACAGTAAACATTAACTATAAACGGACCCGTAAATAGAAAATGTAAGCTAAACCGTAATTAGAATAAATGGATGAACTTCGATTAAATACACATTATGTTGTGCATTAAACGGAGGACAGAGACTTTAATACGCTCTTGCGTACGGGGTCGTAGCGTGGTGCTAGCTCGATCCCGGGCCTCGAAGTCTTGTCCCGACTTATCATATATAGCGAAACGGAAATGTCTCAACCCGTCCTATATTGGATACGACTAAAAAGTCGTCAACTTAGGACTAGTCTTGTGAGACGTGGCTCAAAGTCGTAAAGGTGACTAGAATATAATGTGATGCATGGTTTTTGAAAATGTAGGCACGTGATTGACTTTACACGTGTTGACCGAAGTCGTAAAATATTTGACGAGGCTATATGGCGCTTAGAAGCTCACGTCCTAGTACAAAGAGGGACCACTTGATCGAGTCATGGTCAGGACTCGATCGAGGGACCTTGTCACATGCCTTCTGCCTCGTTTTTGGAGTGCTACTCGATCGAGTGGGCTATGGCACTCGATCGAATGCCTCCTATTTGAGCTGTTGCTCCGTTTCGTAAAAGGTGGTCATTACGAGTTTTATTTCGTTTAAAACCGATTGTTAACCGAGTCGAATATAAATATGGCATAATTTATATTTGGCTCAGTTTTCGGTACCCGTAACATTTTTTATGATTACGAGACCGGCATCGGGATGTTAGAAAAGAGTGTGATAAAATCATTTTGAATCGGATTAGGACGAAATAATTAATTCCCTCCGCGTTACGACATCTATAATAATCCTTACGGAATATGTGATGCTCGGTTTAGCGTCAACGGGTTTCGTACCAATCTTGAAAATGGTATCGGACGCGTTCAACTACGTACTACCACGATCACGTTACGCCCTTAAGTGCTTAGGGCGGTGCTCCTCGAAAGGGCGCCACCACTGTCGCGACTTGTAAAGGGATTAAACGGACTTGGAGCGGTAGTCGTAGTCAAACGTGTTCAATCCAAAAAATGATATTATATATATACACACACACACACACACACACACATATGCGGTATTAATTATAAATGACGATAAAATTAACGAAAAATTAAAAGACAACAATAATGAAAATGTTAGTGTTAGTGTTAGTATAGAGAGAGAGAGAGAGGTTCATGGGAGTTAGCAACTCTTGTAGATCCCCGCCATCCATTCATTCTAAGATGGATGGTGGATGGATGGTGGATGGATGAGGTTCAATTAAAAAAAGGACTGACATGCTGCGGTCCATCAGCCATCAACCATCACTAATCAATACCTTCTCTCCTCACCCTCCTCTCATTAATTCTTGTTTCTCTCTATACTCTCAATTCATTTCTCAACCCAATTCAACTCTCTCTAACAAAACCCAACAAATAATCTCCATTAATACTCCGACCATACTCCGTCAACTACTCCGACCATACTGCGTTTTTAACACAACATACTCCGTCAGTAACTTCGATCATCATACAAAGTTATGTTCATGCTTCATTTTCATCTTTATCATCTTCATCTTCATGCTTCTTTTTCTTTTTTTTCATCATCATCATCATCTTCATCTTCAAGCTTCTTTTTATTTTTTATACCCTTTATTTTTGGTATTTATAAAATTATTCATCTTTATTATCCACACAAAAAAAGAACAACTTCATCTTTAAGATGAAGTTTGAAGATGAAGTTGTTCTTTTTTTGTGGGATGAATGAAGGTTGAAGATGAAGATGAACAAGTCATTTAGTGCGTAATGTTCTTACAGAATTGCAAGACCACACACTTTTAGTTGTATAGTCACACCCATTATGTTGTAGAATCACGCAACTGTACACTCATTGTAGTCACATATTCAGTTGTATAGTCACACTCAATATGTTGTATAGTCACACTCGTTATGTTGTAGAATCACTCAGCTGTAGAATACCTTGGGATTAAGGTATCATGCGTTTAATCATCTTCCTCTTCATGCTTGTTTTTTTTTCATACAAAAAAAATGAAGATTGAATATGGATGAATAAAGGTTGAATATTTAATGAAGGTTGAATATGGATGAATGGATGTTGAATATTTAATGAATATTTAGATATTTTCGTTTTTTTTTTGTGCATAGTGAAGATGAATAATTTTATAAATACAAAAAAAGGTATGAAAAATAAAACAAACATGAAGATGAAGATGATTAAACGCATGATACCCTAATCCCAAGGTATTCTACAGCTGCGTGATTCTACAACATAATGAATGTGACTATGCAATATAATGAGTGCGACTATACAACTGAAAGTGTGTGACTATACAACTTAAAGCGTGTGACTTTTTTCAGGTATTTTTTTTATCTACGTTCAAGATTCCACGTTCGTCAAATCCCTACTTCCGAACCTCGACGATTTTCAGGTTTTTTTTTAATCTTTTTAGAGCATCTTTAAAATAATTAATCATCTTCATCTTCATGCTTGTTTTATTTTTCATTCCTTTTTATTTGTATTTATAATATTATTTATCTTCATTATTCAAAAAAAATGAAGATTGAATATGGATGAATGAAGATTGAATGTTTAATGAATGTTTAAATAATTTGCTCTGATTAGTATGTATAACCATCTTTCTAATTATGAATGTGACTTTGCTAATGATGATTGAAGAATAATTGACTGTATGGCTTGTATTTTCCATTTTACGGAAATTTTTTTTGTAGTCACAAACTTTAGGTTGTACAGTCAAACAGTTGATGTTGTATAATCACACTCATTATATTGTAGAATCACACAAATTCTTGCAGTGATTAGTGCATGTAATCATCTTTGCTAATGATGATTGAAGTATAAATAACTACGAGTATAATTTAGTTGTATAGTCACAAAGATTATGTTGTATAGTCACACAGTTGAAGTTGTATAGTCATACTCGTTATGTTGTAGGATCACACCGTTTATGTTGTATAGTCACACAGTTAAAGTTGTATAGTCACACTCATTATGTTGTACAATCATGCAGTTTTACAGTCATTGTAGTCACATACTCAGTTTTGTCGCAGTGAAATGGCTGGTAAAAGGGGCGGTGGGAAGAAGAAGGTCGTGGAAGATATAGTGGCCAACCACATAATTGGACAACGTATTATTGCGCACGTACCAGAGACCATCTTTAAGCTTTTGAGTGTTTATATGAGATAAAATATTTGCTTTAGGATGAACGTACTATATGTAAAGGATGTTGGGTGGGTTAGAATGTTTTTATGTTTGACGTCCTATAGGTAAAGGATGGACTTTTTCTAATGTAAATATATTTTCATCGCTACTTTCTGGTTTCATAATTAATCACGCGAGGTCTATAGCAAAATCATTTATCCTTTCACCTTTAAAAGCACACAGCTGTGCACCAATTGGTTTGTAGCCAAAAGTGGTCGTATTTGTATAGTCACATTCGCCTTGTTGTATAGTCACACTCGCTATGTTGTATAGTCACACTCGCTATGTTGTATAGTCACACTCGATTTTGGTTTTTCATTTTGTATAGTCACACTCGTCATGCAGTAGAATCACACTCATTAAGTTGTAGAATCACATTCATTTTATGCGTAATGTCAAACGTCAACATAATGAGTGTGACTATACAGCATAATGAGTGTGACTATACAACTGAAAGTGTGTGACCTTACAATTCTGCAAGAACATTACGCACAAAATGAGTTGTTCTTTTTTTTAATCAAAATAATATTTCTAACTAGAACATATATTAATTGGAGGTTTAATATTTAATGAATGTTTAAATACTTTTGTATGTGATTAATACTTTCATTTTTTTAGAATGTCGTTACTGAGGAAAGTCACAGTTGTCCATTCATCCATATTCAACTTTCAATTTTTTTTTATAATGAAGATGAATAATTTTATAAATACCAAAAAAAAGAAGGTATGAAAAATAAAACAAGCATGAAGATGAAGATGATTAAACGAATGATACCTTAATCCTTCAAAAGTTGCGTGATTCTACAACTTAGCGAGTGTGATTATGCAGCATAATAATTGTGACTATACAACTGAATTTGTGACTACAATGAGTGTACAGCTGCGTGATTCTACAACATAATGAGTGTGACTATAAAATATAATGAGTATGACTATACAGCTGAAAGTGTGCGACCTTGCAATTCCGCAAAAACATTACGCATGATGAAGATGATGATAGGATGAAGATGAAGATGTTCATCAAACTTCCGCCATTCATCAAGCTTGAAGATGAAGATGCTCTTATTTTTTGTTGGATGAATGAAGCTTGAAGATGAAGAAACTTTTTTTGTCGAATGAATTAATTTTAAAGATGAGGATGTTTTTTATTTAATGGATGAATGGATCTTGAAGATGATGATGCTTTTTTTTTGTTTGATAGATGAAGATGAAGATGAGAGAGATGGGAGAGTATCAAGTGGTAAGGAGTTAGAGTAGTTGTAAGAAGTGAGAGTTTGATTGAGGGGGTTGCTTTTTGCTTTTCTCCTTTTCTCTCTCCACTGGTGCTGTGTCAGTTACTAACATCTCCCTTTTTTTTAACATCATTCATCTAAGCCATCCATCCAACCCAAGATCAAGGGACGAGAACACAACTTCTCAACTTCCCAATCCACACCCAACTCCCCTAATCCCATTTCTATATATATATAGATAGGTTCTAATGAGTCCCTATATATGTGTCGAGTCCTTAAGTCCTCATCTCATCCGTTGGATGGGAGATGGATGAAGGGACGAGATTAATCACTATATTATTTTTAAAAAAAAGATACTGCTGCCAACAAAATAGGAAGGTGAATATCATCCCATAATTTTAAGAAACAACAAATTAATTCATTCACATTATTACGTTTATCATCATCAAACCTAAAAAAAAAACACTTCCCATCAATCTGTGCTCGACATCCCGTTCTATGGATTCAATGGTCGCGACATCTTCATCAACTGTTGATAAGCAAAACGTAGAGTACAACAATGGTGAGTTTTTGATATTGCTATTGTTCATTTTATTCATTTCATTTTATCACGTTCAATCATTCATCTTCTTCTTCGTGCGATTGCAACTTACGTTCAATCAACCCACTCAATAACACGTTCAATCTTTTATCTTCTTCCTCGCGACGCTGAAAATTTTCATTCGATGGCGGGTATGCAAATCGTCGAATACACAAACGGTGAGTATTTGGTTTCTAATTTATACTGAAAACGCGTCATTAGGATGCTCCATATTATTGGATTTTAAAGTTTACAGTATGGAAACTGCATATTATTAAATGTCTAATCATTATATGAATTTTACGCACAAACAAATATACTGTGTTACTTTAATATACATAATCTGTTATTTTAATGGCTAACTCCTGTTATTTTATTGCACATAATGTTAATTGAATCTAATGTTACTTTAACGCACTTCATCGGTTACTTTAGTTCTTTTCATCTGTTACTCTAATGCATTAGAGTGACAAAAAATTGTTACTTTATATGTCGTGTTACTTTAATACACTCCAGTCGTTACTTTAGTTCTTTTCATCTGTTATTGTAGTGCATTGGAGTGTCCTAAGAATTTACGAAACTGGCATATTAAAAAAAATTAAAAAACATATATATTGTTTCCTATAATAATGGGACATGATTGCCACCAAAATAGGAAACAATATCAAAGAATAACGCCATATAAAAAAAAGAAAAGAAAAAAGATATTGCTTCCTATAATTATGGGACATGATGACTTCAAAATAGGAAACAATATCAAAGAGTAAGATACTGCGTCATACCCTCATTTTTTATCGTTATATGAATTTTTTGCACTAACCTATATCTGGTGTTATTTTAATGAACATTATCTGTTACTTTAATTCACATTATCTGTTACTTTAATGTCTGACCTCTGTTACTTTATACCTGGTGTATAAGCATCCTCTGTTAATTTAATTCAATGTTACTTCAATGCACTTCATCTGTTACTTTAATTCTTGTTATCTGTTACTTTAATCCATATTTCAAGTTTTGATTGTTTTTTTTTCGCCACATTTATTGGCACTGTTATTGTTTTTTCAGTAGACGCAAAAGCACATTAATGATGAAGAGATGTGGGTGAGAATTTCTCCATACATAGGGCAGATCTTCAAAGATGTAGATGAGAAGAAGAAGAAGGAAACGTTGTGTAAATCATCGTCTGACGATGAAGAAGAATCAGGAGAAGAAGAAGATGAAGAAGAAGCACAATTCTGAGTAGGACAATATATTGTTAGAGTAACATACATTATTCGTTAGAGTAACATCCTTGATTGGAGTAAAATGAGTTAGAATAACATACATTATGCGTTAGAGTAACATACTTAATGAGTTACAGTAACACAATTTTAATGAGTTACAGTAAAACAGTTTATGATTATAATTTGATTTCAATTATCGAGTTCTTATAGTTACAGGTGTGAAACATTGGAATTATAGTGGAGTTTTATAATTTTTGTTTTGGAGTATCCTTAATAGAAACATACATTATTCTTTTGGTTGATTGAAAGTCTTGTTTTTGCAAAAGATTATTATGCAACATAATAGATTTTATGAGTTAAAGTAATGTAGTTCATGAATTAGAGTAACACAATGTATGAGTTATAGTAATAGTTTTTGCAAGAGGATATTATACAACGTAACAAATTTTATGAGTTAAACTAACACAGTCGTTCATGAATTAAAGTAACACGTTATATGAGTTAAAGTAACGCAATTCATGAATTAGAGTAACACATTGTATGAGTTAGAATAATAGTTTTTGCAAGATAATATTATACAACGTAACAGATTTTATGAGTTAAAGTAACACACTTCATGAATTAAAGTAACACGTTATATGAGTTAAAGTAACATAGTTTATGGATTATGGCAGTAAAATAGTAACATACGTACAATGGCAGTAGGAAAATGATATTTTTTGGTGAAGATGAAAAAAATTTAATTTTGAAGAAACCTGTTGTGTGAGAGAAAGAGCAGTTAAAAAGATTAATAAGAGAGAGAAAAGATTTGCATTGAGATAATGAAGGAAGAGAGAGAGAATTGATATATTTACCCAGATTTGTTAGTTATTACCTTAATTATGATATCAAATCTTGTCCATTAATCTAACATTGAATCAAAGGCTAAGATGGGGACTCACGGACTCAACATATATAAGTGGAATCACCTGATCCCACTTCTATATATATATATATATAGAAGTAGGATCATTTACCCACTCCATCTTTTTGTACAATTTACTTTCATTTTGCAACCATTAGATCTAATTACATCAAGGGTCAAGATTAAATATTAAAATTAAGAAGTGAAGTGTGAAACACAACCCACCATCAAACACAACTCACCCTCAAACCCTATACCCAAACTGAAACAAAAATCCCTAGCTCCCAAATCCTCTCGCATCCCACTCCAGATTCTCAAAAAACCATCAATATCACGAGAAGAAATCGCATCTCATCAATATCTACAAACAATCTTGCATCCAACTCAGGTATTTCAATCCTTAGTTTTATCATTTTTTTTGTATTTCAATTTTTTTCTATTGTTTGATCAATTTCAATCGTATTGTATTTTCTACTGTATGATTTCAGTCTATTTTGTCTGTTGTATTTTTTTTATTTTGTACTGTATTTTGTATTTCAATCGTATTTTTTACGGTTTCAGTCTATTTCAATTTTAAAATTTTTGTACTGTATGATTTTTTTTCAATTTATTTAGTATTGTTCAACTTAGTATTGTTCAATTTTTTTTCAATTTATTTAGTACTGCGTTTATCAGTCTGCGTTATTCAATTTTTTTTCAATTTATTAGTCTACGTTATCAGTCTGCGTTTTTTTTCAAATTTTTTGAACTTAGAATTTACTGCGTTTCAATATTAGGGTTTGATGGTCTTCATGTTAATTCGTTGAGTTTTTATGGTTTACTGAACTTGTTATTGCAATACTTGAATATGAATAATCAAATACTTGAATATGAACATTGAAATAACTACAAATTATTTCGTAGCATGAATTTCTTGTTTTGGTACATTATTATTACTATGAAATACCCAATTATTTTACTATGTTATTCCAGTTATTTTATACTATTGTTGCAGTTATTCTATATTATTCTTGAATTTATTTCATTATACTCCCCCCGTCCCAATGAATTGTTTGCCTATTTCATATTGAGGCGTCTCAATGAATTGTTTGTCTTTCTATTTTAGGAATGCTTTTTATATGTAATTTAACTCTTGGCTCCACATGTCACTTCCCCATTGGTTCTCTTTCCCTTGATGCCAAAAGCAAAGGCAAACAATTCATTGGAACGGAGGGAGTATTAGTTACAATGTTTTATTATTAGAGTTATTTTATAGTGTTTTTATAGTTATTTTATAGCACATACTCCCTCTGATTCACAAAGATCTTCCCCTTTGATTAAAATATACCTCACATATATTAAACAAAGGGGAACATCTTTGTGAATCGGAGGGAGTATGTGATTATTGTACTTCAATATTTTTTTGTACTATTACTAACTCCCTTTTTGTTGTTGTCTTTCAGTGAAGTTTCTTTTGCTGGATGCATCTTCAATGATATGCAAGATGTTTCATCCCAATACAATAACGCGCGTTATTCATTACAATAATTGAGTTTCTACATTGGCTTAATAACTACTCCCTCCGTTCCAACGATTTGTATACATTTGCTTTTTTAACACTATTTATAAGTGATGAGAATGTTCAATATAACTTCTAATATACAAGATAAAAGATAGTCATGTGAGATCTTGTTTAAATCGTCTAATAAAATACATTATGAATATCAAATTTTTATAATTTTTAATAACACGTAACTATAGATATAGACAAAAGAAAACGAGTATCGACATACGTGCATAAAACAAACGTATACAAATGGTTGGAAAGGAGGAAGTACGTAAAATCAGATAACATTATTTTAAAACTGATTATATTTGAGTGTCAGCCAAATATAACAACATAGAGTTATTCATTAAAATAACTGAGTTTCTACCTTAGAATAACCACGTAAAATTATATAACATTATTATAAATTTAATTATATTTGAATTCCATCTCAATACAATAACACGATTTATATATAATAACTGAGTTTCTACATTGGAATAACTATGTAACATCAGATAACATTATTCTATTATATTTGAGTTTCATCTCAATACAATAACACATGTTATTCAATACAATAACTGACTTTCTACATTGAAATCATTAGTATTTACATTAAAATAACCTAATAACATTATTCTCAGTAAACAATTGAGTTAACTATAAAATAACTACGTTTCTTCATTAAAATAATCTTGTTTGTACATCGAAATAATTATAAAAATCTGAGAAAAAAATGCTTTGGGATTTAGAGAGTTTTAATCTCAGCTCTCGATCATGTGAGATCTAATGACCACAATTAAGAGGTAAATTGTAGCAAATTTGACAAATGTATCAGATACTGCCTCTCTCTCTCTCTCTATATATATATATATATATATATATATATATATATATAAACGATAAAAAGAAAAAGGGAGAAAAAGATTAGAGAAAAAGAAACGGGGTTTGATGACACCCTCAACCTAAATGATTAATTGGTCTCGGAAACAGACTCGTAGTAGCGGCGTGCGCGTGGGAGTGTCGAGATATGTAGGGTGAGTTAGGGTGTGTATGGTTAGGGAGAGGATGCTCTCGGGTCTTTGACGAGTTTTGATCTCGAAATGTGTGTATGTAGAGGTGATGTGAGGTGGATATGTAGTGTAAAATGTGATGCTGTGCGTTGTGTAGGGTTGATGTATGTGAAGTTGTAGTGTGATTAGGGTTGCAAAAGTCTGGTTTATGAAGAGCATAGGGGGGTATTTATAGGAAATGCCCCTCGACCTAGGGTCACACGATCGAGTGGCCCTAGTGTACTCGATCGAGTGCCCTGAAAAAAAGGGTCTGCTCGTTTTTTGTAGCTACATTCGATCGAGTGAGGTCAAACCACTCGATCGAGTGGGGTCAGGCGGGTGAGCCAATTTAGGAAGGCTTTGACCTTTTTTGAATTTTGAATATTGTTGATTTGGCGCTTGTTTCTAGAAGCTTTGCAAGGTCGATTTCTGACTCGGACCGGGTTTTGGGTCGTAAAAAGACGATTTTATTTTTGGTGTCGGTTTTGGCCCAAATTAGTCTCATTTTATTGGAAACGACCCACTGGGCCTGGATTTGAGGTCGTTTTGAGAGATTTGCACTCCGCTAAATGCCCACGTCGGATACTATTAATTCCGAGTCCGTATTCGAGCGTATTAAGTCACGTTTACGTCCGATCATCATCGGATGTTTTGTCGTGAACTGCCATAGACACTAGCAGGCAAAATGCGGGTGTCTACAGAGCCCCCACTCTGACTGAGGCTTGGACAAGGCGAAAGTCAGAGTAGCTACCAGGCCAATCGAGGATTACAACCTGACAGTCGCTTGTATGAATAAAATATTTGTAGCAATGTTCATTATTTTTTTAAGATGTTCCTTATAAAGTTAACAAATTAAACCACTGACAAATTTTATAACTGAAACAATTTCTATGTTAAAGATTCGTATAACTACTTTTTTATTCTTTTATATTATGCACATGGCTATTAAAAAAATATTGTTAGACATTTTTTTTTAAAAAAAACCTGAAATAATATGGGCAAATTTAAAAAGGAAAAAAAACGAGTTATAAGAAATTCAATAGTAACTGAACATAAATACTATGTTTTAAAAAGCAAAAAAAAACTAGGAGTTGTGAAAAATGTAAGAACCAAGATTTGAACCCTCTTCCTCTCACCCTCTAAGAGGAAGGGGCCCTAAATTACCACCATACCAAAGTGAAACTAGTGATATAATGTGCACTCAATATGTATATTAGAAATAATGGGTCAGATTTTTTTGGGCCCCTTTCTAACATGGGCCCTGGGCCGTCGCCCCACCAGACTATGCCCAGGGCCGGCCCTGACTACACTAGTACGGAGTATATAAATATTACGATAACACACCGTTAATGTTGAAATTTGGGTGAAGGTTGGTTGAAATGCATTCCCTTTCATTGCAAACCTAACAACCTAAATTTGGAGTGATCCCATTTTTTTTTCAGTTTGTTTATTTCATTTTCTTTCTTTTGATGAACGACCAAACGCCCCTTAATTATTTTCTTCATATTTTGTGTAACTTTTTTAGATTAGGGAAATTGGCATGCATGGTGATCGCCTGATCGGTGGGTCGTCGAGTAGAGAAGGAGCGGTCAACGACAAGGGAGGCAGTGGCGGATAATAATGGGTTGACCGATGATAGGCTAATGGATCGACCTGTTTTTGGATTGGGGTTTAGGATGGTTGGCGATGGTGGGGAGGTGGGTCAACGTGGATAATACATTGAGAATTGATGAGGTTTAACTTTGATAATCCAAGTCCATACCTACTAACTCATGAATTGCTTCATTTTTTTTATTTTGATCCAGGGAAGAGCGCACTACATTGCATTGCAGGTGAGAATTGAACTCCCAATTTATCAGTCGGGGTAAGAAAGTTTTTACAACTTGAACTTGCCTATTTTTCTCTTGAATTGCTTTATTATAACAACTTTGTGTTTTTATATGCACGCCAGAAATAACAAACAATTGGAAAATGCGGAGTAATTATTAACACAACCACAACCGGTTCTTCTTAAACACACTCGTGGATACAAAATCCCATCTGGTTGACGTAATTAACTAATTTTGCGAAGAGCAGTCGGAATCAAAATGAACAATTTCATCACAAAGAAAAACACCCCTTCTCGTACTAAAAGGTGCCTTATCAGCAGCTAACCAAGCAGCCACAGGAAAGTTAGTCTTGCGGCAAGCACGTGTGGGCGAAATGGCGGTGACATCCACCCACTGGACGTACCAATCAGGCGTGGGACCCGAGTTGTCATGGCTCAACGCGATGCTACACACCGGCCCTCGTAGACACTTGGCTTTGACAGCGAATGCATCGAGGTTTCCTGTTTGGAAGTACTCGTACCACTTTCCCATGACTCCGTGGGACGACAGGTCTGTCACATTCACTTGGTTGGTGTAGATGTCTTTCAGTTCAACCCTCACTCCTGCGTATGTCCCTGCGTTTTGGATTTCCCCTGTTTTCACGTACACTACGTACGTGCAATCCTCATCATCCTAAACATCATTTTAGACTGACTCATCATCAAAGTATACAATAATACAGTAGGATTGATTGATTCTCGTCAAGTTTGGATTTTTTTGGATTGGTAACAAAACTATGATCGGATCAAATTAGGTCAATTTGGGTAGGTATAACTTCAGATCATGCTAATTTGGCTTATGAACAAAGTAGCTCTCGTGTGAGTCATGTCACTTGAATTGGGTTTACTTGAGCACTTCAACTACGAGTACAACCTTATTTTTATGATAACTCGTTAAAAATGGGTCAATTCATGCTGAGACTTGTTTTGTGATTTTTCATTAATTAATCTGTGTATAGATAAATGGTCAACACCTGACTCTCACATTGCAATATCAAACCAAAATGGAAGAGATGGATAGTTATATAATTACGATTGTTGATAATAACAAAAAAAAATGACGTTAGAAGTAATCGAATAAGAAAAGAGAAAATTGAAAGTTAAATTGTTACCGTAGAATAGGCGACCGAGACCAGAAATGAAGCGAGAAACAAGGTGAGACAAAGCTTGATAGTATCCATTTTCTTCCTCACTTTTTTAGTGTTCGTAAAATTAAGAGCTAGAGAGCATATAAACTAGGAACCTACCTTTTCTATTGTTTTAACAATTATGAATGAAAGGCTTTTTTATTATCTAATTAAATTAATTAATTATGCTTAGTTCATGTATGCAAATATGCAATGAAACGTCGTGGGGTGCACGAGGTGGACAAATTGACCAAGTATTGATTGCAACTTAACAATTATTTTGTCTCTCTAATACTCCATAAATGGCCAGCTTGGTTGCTTCATTCTTGGGTCATCCAACTGCTTCACATCCATGTTAATAAACTTTTTGTCCTCTATCCTAATATTCCGTATGACTAGACTAAATACATGTTTCGTTTGGAACCTAAAAAAATCTTAACTCATTAAAAGATCTCCAGTTTAAACCGTTAGAATATAAACTGTGCAGATTAGCCCAACCCGTCAATGCACTACCCAGGCCGGGCTGCATGAACTAAAAATCATCGTAAAAAACGAACATGAAGAAAAAAAACTAAAGACAAAACCTCCAACTTCACGTATACGAGAACCAACTCTAATAATCTACTCTTATCAGTGACCAAACTATTACCAGTAGTAATGAAAAAAAATTCAGACCTTGAAAGTTGAGTGCTGAGATGATGAAAGTTTTTCAAATTATACTGGAACGGCATTTCTTTTATTCTTTTCGGACAAATTCACGTTTTCCACTAACCTGTGAAAGAAGAAGAATGTGTGAAAATAAAGGAGAAAGTGGATGCTCTTCCACTCTACATCACCACTTCCTAACTACTCACTGCACAATTTTCAGGCAATTTGGACTCTATGGAGATTCGATCCAGGTCCTAAGCATAATATAATCCTGGTAAGTGGCAATGTATATGCTTCTTATTATGCCGTAGGAGTTACGCCTGACACCTCGAATATATGCTATCATCGCCTTTTTAAAAAAACATCAAACTTTGTTAAGACGGATCATCAAATCGAAATACCCCACTGGCAATATTCTACGATCAGGAATGTCCATCGGCCTTTGCTCAAAGCCAAGATATGATGAACTTTACGCATTAGGCACCACATATGTAGTCAGTCATATATGCATTGCAAAAAGTAAATGTTCAAAGCATTTCTAGTCAAAGATTAGAACAGAACACTGTATGTTTCATGGCAAGTAATCAATCTCCCAAGGTTCAACTTTTCAAAGATTATGAATGTACAGAATTAAGTAAGCTAGTTGCTCCAAAGGGTCATTAACAGTCAGAGATGACGATCTTCTCCTAGTCTCATGCACTCTTGTGTAGCACGGTAGTGTATGGCCGTGAAAAAACAAAGAGCAACACCACGCACACGGCACACTACAAATTTACTCCACTTGTGAAAGACCTCCTCCTGTCTCTGCATGGGTCCTGAATACACAAACGTGAACGAGAAATTAAACATCATAATTATCCCAAATCTTACATACGGAGCAATGTTGTTTAGCCTCTCACTATTCATAAGTTTAACCAAAAAGTTCAATTAAAATTATGATATTGATACTGATATTGATGCGTGCTATAGGAAAGGTTCTTTTTTTTAATCTTAACTTTAGTTTAGAGAGTTGGTCTCACATAACACTGATATGAAAATCATATAGTAAGTCAAACTAAACTAATACTCCGTATACAGTGAGCATTCAAAGTTGCATGTTGAAACCACGTTAATTATCAGAAGTTAGTGCAGCCGGTCTTGCCCAAACTTTCCACATCAGTCCATCGCTAAAACAAAAGGGAAACAGGACTTACTTGTGATCAGATGGATTTGGCATCAGTTCATAAACAATTGTCGCAACAACATCCCTCTTCAGCTGAACATACATACAAAAAGAAATGGCATCAAGAAAAGAGCAACACAGTAACCAGCGGTGTTATATGAAAACAACCGATGACTCGATGACTACTGCCCACTAGAGCACCATCATACCTGGGCTGCTTCACCCTTTAAGCCAATGTAATGTATTTTGCTTGTGTCAGCTCCAAAATTATCAGGGAAGTGGAGAGTCAAGTTGCCAACCCCCTGAAATTTAGAGTACCTGTCCAATCAACATGTATCATCAAGATTTTGAAGAAAGAACCCAGTAATCTAGCATACAACGTGGTGAAAATGTAGCGGTCGTCGGTTTCAGAGAATGTGGTTCCAGCATCCAATGCCACGACTGGGAGATGCATCAAGGATCATAGTCATCCCAGCAAGCAGTTATAACACAAACTTGAGCACATTTAACGGAAGTCATTGATAGCTAAACAAACCAACTAGATTATAATAATAAATTAACTACTGTGCTATTCTAAATATGACGAACGGAAGAGGTTAAATTCACTTTCTTAACACTTACCAATACAAAATGGGACACTGTTACTGCTGTTACCAATAGATTACAGGAACTAGATACTGAGTAAAGAATTGTACGAGTACCTTTTAGAAACATAATTAACTGATTACTAAATTAGAGGGTTGGGTTTTCAAAAAAAAAAAAAAACTAAATTAGAGGGTTGAAACAATATAATTACCTTGTTTGATATTCCAAAACTCCTTGTAGATTTTCAGACAGGTCACATTCCTGGAAGCGAGACCATGCATTACTACAAGTTTAAGGATGCAAACACTTTTGAACTAAATACTTTTCGGCCTCAACAAACGAATACCTGAATGGCTTGCATACTTTGTGCATCAGAGAAATCAATGCCCTCACGATTGATGAACCTAAATTTGATAAGAAGCTCAATATGTTACATTTTATTTGCAGAGAAACTCACACAGACAAGCATAGTATCGAGTCAAGTGGGATGAGAACTAGGCAATTAATAAATTCCTACTCTTCCCCCCAAGACACTTGAACTTGCAATGGTTCAGTGATTAGTGAATCATAAGGGAGGTCCATCACTTAGCATTAGCAAGTACCAAGGAAAATCGTGAAAACTGAAATTGAAAGTATAACAACAGCTTACGCTCTCATCTTTGAAGGACTTGTTCCATCACTGCCACCAACAAATCGATATGCTCTTGATCTTGACATCAGATGTGAATCTGACACAAAATATTGGCTTATTAGCATATAGATCAATAAGATCATCTAACCCTAACATAAGCCCTGTATGAAACATCCATTTTACTTACGGGATAAAAACAATCAACTCAGGATCACCTTCATTGCTTTCCAGAAATTCCTGGATCGGTAAACAAGTCTTATATCACACTTCCGTAGAAAAGTTTCCATTAATAATAATCAATGCACAATAGTAATACTATACAAACTAACAGATAAATAAAGAAATTCAGCCATCGATAACGAACTCTTCAGTATGGCAAACAAAACTCCAGATATCAAACATACCCCAGTAAAATTTAGGCGCTGTTCCCAGGATCTGAAAACAGCCTTCACACTTCCTGAAACAGACTCATTCAGAGCAGACACCTGTAGAACACCAAGTTAGACTTGCATAGATACACTAAAACTTCTATGAGACTCACCCACTGACTCATGCGTGAGAGCAACACAATAATCCTCTTAACTAAATGACGAAACCATAACGATTTGGGTTGGTCTCTTACGTCAGTCCATATTGTAAAATGATCATAGGAGAATTCAAGCTCCATAAGATACAGCCTAACCATTAGGACCAGACATGGAAATCAGATCCCGCATTATTACCAAATCTATTCCGATCGAAGTTCGAGTCATTTTTACTCGACCTCCCCCATTTCCTACAACATTCACTAGTAGAAAATTGACCTCCCCCATTTCCTACAACATTCACTAGTAGAAAATTACCCTTTGGAACCGGTTGTAAACTACCCTTTGGAACCTTTTTTCAAAGGTTCTACTGCCACAGATTCCTTAGGTCCGGAGCTTTGGAACCGTGTGGACATGACATAGGTCCACCCCGACACGGCCACGCGCGGGTTTGAGGAGGCGAATTAATCTTCATATAAGATGGTGAAATTGAAATTTAAATCGAAGTAGAAGTCGCCACCGAACTTTGTGGGAGTTCGGGCCCGTTCGAACCCACTCTATGTCGTAGTGGGCCAAATACAAAATATGGCCCATTTCCGATGTCAGAGTTTATCGGGTTCGTCCCTTAGCATTTGATACCGATACCGACATTATCGGATATCGTGTATTGAATGACTCTCGTTCCCAATGGATTCGGATATCCGGAAACCATGGTTCTGAGCAAGGAGTGAGGGTACGTGTTGGGAAGTTCACTGAGAACACCCAACCCCACCCGCACTTAGCGGCCTTTACTAAGATATCGTTCGTTTTTTATGTACACGCGTTAGTTCGACGGTGAAATGATATGCAAACATTATTTTTCCTAAGCATGTGAGAGAAGAAAAATAAATGGGTTGCTAAGTCGTTTAATGCATCTTAAACTAATAACGTCAAAGTTATTTTAACATGTGAAGTTCGTTTTAGTCTAATAAAACAATAGAAATAAAATAAACTGCTACAAACACGAGAAAACGAGTTAGTAACGATTGAATAAATCGAATAAAGATGCAAATACGATAATATGACATGATTTTGAAAAAAGTTTATGACACGTGATGGATTAACACGTGTTGACCGAGGTCGAAAAAGTATTTATCGAAATCCGGAAATATGTCGCAAAAGTCGCTATTTTATGTAAGGAACGAGAAGAATAAAGAGCGAGAGAACGGAGAAAAAAGGCACGGTTTTCCAGGCCCTCGCGCGAGTCGCCTGGCAGGCGCGCGACTCGCGCGGGAGTCTGTCCCGCTTTCTTATTTTTCGAAAATCATCAATTTTTATAAATCGCGTACAAATATGGACTAATTTATACTCGATTTATATTTTCCATATTCGTCGTATTCGATATTCGATTATGAAATCGATATCAAATAGTTAGAATGATTTTTAGAAAAAAGTTTTGTAAAGTTTGTTTTGAAAAGAGTTTGAACGAAAAGAGAAAAAATGTTAATTCTCCCCGCGTAAAAATCGTCGAATTTTGTTTAAAAAAATGTAACGATTTTTTGGCATCAACGAGATTTAATTTAGTCCTTGTTTAATACGATATTTGATTAGAGAATCGATATCGTATTTTAAGAACGTTTATATATGAAAATAGTTTTTATAGTATCGATATTAGAAATATGTAAAACGACCCATATTAAAACGAGGACCGACGACACGACACAAAAAAGATAAAAAAAAAAAAGACGACGAGAAAGGAGAAGAGAAGGAAGAAGAATCGGGTTTGATTTACACCCTCAACCTACATGCTTTGTTTTCTCAGAATAGAGCTCGTCGGGAAGTGGCTTAGGCACCGGAGCGTCGAGATGATGGGGATGAATTTGGGTGTCGGTTTGGTCGTGTAAGGTGACGTGAGAGGGGGGCCGGTTTTGATCGGGCGTGTTCTCGGTATGTGTGTGTCGGGATAATACTATCGGTCTTTCGATGCTATATTCGATGCTTTGAATGTTGTGAAGGTATTGAGGATGAAGTGATGAATCGATGTGTATACTTGGTAGATGTGTTGGCACATAATTGATTGATGTCCTTGATGTGTGACCGGAGGGTCCTATTTATAGGCGAGGTGGTTTAGGAGAGGTACCTTGCTTGGACAACAAGAAATACCGGTTTAGATAGGAAACGTAAGAGTTCGAAAGGGAGCGAGAGTCTCGTTTCTTGGTGAGGAAGCCGAGTATCTTGTCTGTTTTGGCTGTTTTGGCCGAGTGTTTGACACTCGGTCGGTAAGTTGATTTAGTTTTCGGATAGAATTCTACTTGAGATCGAATTCTATCCTCGAATGGATTTGTTTAGTATTTTCGAGGCTGATTTTTGTAGTATTTGAGTCCAAACCGGACGTGTAGTGTCACGGCTGGTCCGCGTGTCTCGGGAAAAAATATCTTTGACCGGGTTTGACCGGTCGCTAAAAGACGATTTTGCCCCTGGTGCCGGATTCGACCCAAATTAGTCTTATTTGACTCGAAACGACCTACTGGGCCTGGATTTGAGGTTGGTTTTGTAAGTTTTGTACTCCGTAATAAGCTTAAACCAAATGTCCATGATTTCGAGCCCATAATCGAGTCCATAAAAGCACGTTTGCGTCCGATCATCATTGGGTGTGTTTGGCGGGAACTATTATAGACACCTGGCAGTCAAAATGTGGGTGTCTACAGAGCCCCCATTATGACTGAGGCTTGGACAAGGCAAAAGTCAGAGTAGCTACCAGGTCAATCAAGGATTAAAACCTGGCAGACTTTCGATCGGGTCGTTTATAGTCCATTAGACCTGCGTGAAGGGCTCGCCAGCCATAAGCTAGAAATCGTACCTGGGTTGATGTTAATAATGTCGCGGGAGCTTGCCTTGGAAGCTATGGGTGTATCTATTTACAGATACATCCCGTCTTGGAATTTCGCGGGAGTTTGCCTTGGAAGCTATGGGTGTATCTGTTTACAGATACATCCCGTCTTGGAATTACGCGGGAGCTTGCCTTGGAAGCTGTGGGCGTATCTGTTTACAGATACATCCCGAAAAAAGTTGCTTGAGTTTCTCCACTGGGGAATTTTTGAGAATTCTTCGGGAGTCTTGGGTGTACCTGTATGCTGACACAATTTGTATGTAACATTTAGGTGAAACACCAACTCACGCTGGGGAAGAAATGATTTTTGATTGATTTTTGAAAAAATAAATTTTTGAATTTTTTTGGAAATAAGGATGCTTGGGATGACTTGATTCCTGATCAGATTCTGACACGGATTCCTAAAATCCATGGTTAGGCCTTTATGCCTAGATGAGGTGGGGAGCATGCTAAAAATTCTTATTCCTGTGGTGACTAGGAAAGGGATTTTCTCTATTATAAATAGAGGGTTTTTGCTCTTTATTTTTCATATTCCAACCCAAAACTATTCTTTCTATCTAAAAATCCCTTAGACTTTTAAGACAAAACAAAAAAACTATTCTTGTAATGGGTATTGATCATCTGACCGCGATGCTTCAGGCATGGGCTCAAGACTTTCGAGATGAAGATAAAGTTCAGCTAACTCAAATGGGAATTGTTGCTTTATTCCCACTTCAGCGACTTAGGGTAAATTCGCACTTTCTCGATGCTTGCTTATCCTTTTGGGATACTACCCACCATGTTTTCGCATTCCCTCGAGGGGAAATATGTCCCCTTCCCGAAGAAATTGCAGCTATAGGCGGTTGGTGCCCTAATGTTCGTCATGCTATTCTCCCATTTTATCCTGACCCAAGGAGGAGTTTAAGGGATTTTCTAGGCTTGTCGCATGCTGAGACGACCCGTATGGTAAAGAGAGATTCGGTTTCCCTATTTGACCTAGCTGACAAATTCACTAATCCAGTTGGCGCAAGAATTATTTCTACCCATAGGCGTAGGGCTTTTGCCTTTTGTATGTTGCATCAATATGTCTTTGAAGGTCGGATGGATGCTGACTCGTGTTTGGGTGAAATCAGGCTGTTTAGCATAGTTGACCAGATGGAGACAGGTCACAGCCCGGCTTTTTTTCCTCTTTTTTCCGAAAGATTGCCCGAATTTTTCGAAAAAAAATTTTGGAATTTTTTTTTCTCGAAATTCTCCAAATTTTCGAATTTTTTTCGAATTTTTGATTTTCTCGAAATTTTTTTAATTTTTTCGAAATTTTTTTAAAATTTTTTTCGAAATTTTTTTCCCGAATTTTTCCAATTTTTTTTTTCAAAATTTTTCGAAAAAATTCGAAATATTTTTTTTTTGATTTTTCGAAAGTTTTTGACTTTTCGAAAATTTTTGCAGATCTGGTTGTCCGAGCGTTTGTCAATTATAGAGCCCCGGTGAACATATCTAGATATCGCAGCTGTCAGATTGGCTCCAGGTCCCGACGAATAAGCTCGAGTCATCATATAAATCGGAAATATTGGGATGAAGAGCTAACATTCCATGGCGGGCCTTTGATTAGATGGAACGTCATCTGGTGGTTCCTTTCAAGACTGACGGGATTAGCTAAGAGGGACAAAGCCCGTTATCTGGTGATCTTGTCTTTGGATTGGACCGTGCATGTCTACCCGGATCGTATTCTGAGACAGTTCGGTTCGTTTCAGCAGATCCCCGAGACTGAAGCAATCATTAGCGTTTCGCTCCAATTGACGGACGCTATGTGTGATACGTGGCTACAACGATGGTTTAACCGTGTCATATGGACTATACCTCGCCCTTGCCAAACCGTTTGGGTTTCTGAGTCATACCGAAAATGGACTTCTGAAGAATCCAAAGAGACCCGTAAAGCTTTGAAGACTGACGAGGCTTTTGACTTGGTCGTCGAGAATCGGTAAAAGACAATAGGTGGTTCTTTGATAAAGAGGAAATTCCAACTACCTTTGTCCAGCCGGAGTCGGGTTCTAATTCAAAAACTAAAACTCGAGCAAATGAGACCGGTGCTAGTGACTTGGAGAGAAGGCTCTAGCGGTCCGAGATAGGCTAGGTCCGTGTGACCGGTTACTTGAGAGGGTGAGGGCCCGCCTAGGACCGAGTGAGGTGACTGGGGAATCGAGTTTGAAGAAACGTGCCCGGGTCAAGGAGGTTCCCTTGGTGATTCGGGAGCGTTCACTCCACGTCGACGTCGGTGGACGGAAAAGGAAGCTAAGGACAAAGGAAAGGGAAAAATGCCTTAGTTTATTATTATTATTATTTAAGTATTAGTATTATTTATGTGTGCTTTTTTTTGATTTTTTTGTAACTTTCCGAGTTTATCGGAGATTTTTTTTTTGGAAATTAATAAAAGAAATTTATTAAAAACCGTTCCTGTTTTCTCGATTGCAGTGGTTGTGCCCTTTTGAGGGGCTGCCTACATATCCACAATAAATGGAATCAAACCAAACGTAGTTCAGACTTGATTTGCAATTTCGAAATACATCAAGACTACTTTTTCAAGATGCTTGTAACAGTAGAATAAGTAATTCTAGATTTTGACTTGTCTTTAAAAGTTTATGTTTTGAAAAGATTTTCTTTTTTATAAACTTTTGCAAATGACATTGAGAGAGATGGGTTAGGGGTAGTAACGCTTCAGCTGGTCAAGGTTAGTTGGGTTGACGAACTCATTTCCGTCCAGGTCCGTTAGCATTACTGCTCCGCCTGATAGAATCTTCTTTACCAAATATGGGCCAACCCAGTTAGGTTTGAACTTTCCCCTTGGGTCTACTGGTAATAAAGCTCGAACAGACTTGAGAACCAGATCTCCTTCTTTGATGTTTCTGGGCCTTACCCTTTTGTTGAAAGCCCGCTGGATTCTCTTCTGATAGATTTGTATATTATTGAGGGCACGAGATCGTCGTTCGTCTAAAAGGACTAGCGAGTCATATCGTGCTCGAACCCAATCAGCTTCGGGTACTTGACTCTCAAGTAGGATTCTGAGTGATGGTACCTCTAACTCAACAGGTTGGACCGCTTCCATCCCGTATGTAAGGTAATACGGTGTTGCCCCGGTCGCAGTACGAATCGAGGTCCGATATCCCCAAAGTGCGAATGGTATTTTGTCGGGCCAATCCAGGTAATTATCAGCCATCTTTTTGAGTACGGTGACAATTGTTTTATTAGCCGCTTCTACCGCCCCATTGGTTTGGGGTCGGTAGGGTGAAGATGTATGCCTTTGAATTTTGTACTTGGTTAATAATGCTGCTATCTCGGCTTGAAAATGGGTCCCGTGGTCACTGATGAATTCGTGCGGGATCCCATATCGGCATATTATCTTATTTTGAATAAACTTGGCGACATGCTTGGCGTTGAGAATACGATAAGACTCAGCTTCGACCCATTTGTTGAAATAGTCGATAGCCACCAAAATGAAGCAATGTCCTCCGGTTCCCGAGGGGTTTATCTTCCCAATTATGTCGATTCCCCATGTGGAAAATGGCAGGGTGACGTCATGGTATACAATAAGGATGGCGGCATATGCTGTACATTGGCAAAAATTTGACAATTATGGCAATGTCTAACATATAGCTGGCAGTCGGTTTCCATGCTATTCCAATAGTATCCGAGCCTCATGATTTTCCGGACTAACATCTGGGTATTCATGTGTGGGCCGCATTCGCCATCATGTACCTCAGCCATAACTTTTTCAGCGTTGGCTTTATCGACACATCGAAGGAGAGCCCCCTGTGCCGTCTTTTTGTAAAGTTGCCCATCGTCGGTGCGGATAAACTGGGTTGCTAGTCTTCGCAAGGCCTTTCTGGCTCGGTTGTCAGCTCCGGGTGGATATTCTCCGGTTGTTAGGTACGTCAACACAGCTTGATACCATGGCTCGGGATCAGGTATCTCGATATCTTCGATGTTGTGGATATATGCTGGCTCGGATCGTCTTTCGACACAGATTGGCATGCTGGTCACATGATCGGGAATATTTAGTAAAGATGCCAGTTTTGAAAGTGCATCTGCAAACTGATTCTCTTCCCGAGGTATATATATATATATATATATATATATATATATATATATATATATTCTATCTTCTGGAATTGCTTCTCGAGATCCCTTACTCGTGCCTGGTAGGCCACGAGATTAGCATTTCGAGTCTTCCATTTTTGGAGTGCTTGATTAATGACCAGAGATGAATCACCATTTACTCGGAGATTCGTGACCCCTAAGTCGGCGGCGGCTTGTAGCCCGTGTATACATGCTTCATACTCAGCGGCGTTATTAGTGACGTCGAAGTCTAATTTGATGGACACAGGAGTATGTTCCCCTCTTGGCGAGATTAGGAGAATCCCGACTCCAAATCCTCGGAAATTGGATGCTCCGTCAAAGTATAAGTCCCATGTTTCAGCGTCAGTGTGGAAAATGTCTTCATCTGGGAAAGACCAAGTGTCGGTGTGTCCTTCTTCGGTTATGGGACTGTCAGCGAGAAATTCGGCTACTATTCGTCCTTTGATGGCTTTCAATGGTACGAACTTCAGATCAAATTCTGCCAACATCAGGGTCCATCTCGATATCCTGCCATTGAGAATGGGCTTTTCGAAAAGGTACTTGATCGGATCCATTCTGGATAATACTTGTACCTCGTAACTGAGCATGTAGTGTCAGAGCTTCTTGGTGGCCCGGACCAAGGCTAAGCACGTTTTTTCGAGCATGGTGTACTTACACTCGTACTCTAAAAATTTCTTGCTGATGTAGTATATAGCCCGTTCTTCGGAGTTGACCGTTTGAGCTAGCATAGCCCCCATGGCTGTCTCTGTCGTAGTTAGGTATAGTGACAAAGGCAAACCGTGTTGAGGTGGCATCAGGACTGGTGGCGAAGACAAATTTTTTTTGATTCTATCAAAGGCTGCTTGACACTTGTCGTCCCATAGTAACCGTTCCCCTATTTTCAGCTTCTTGAAGATCGGTTCACACACCATGGTCAGCTTTGAAATGAACCTGCTGATGTATTGGACTTTTCCGAGAAACCCTCTTATCTCCTTTTCGGTTTTAGGGGGCTGCATTTCGGTGATGGCCTTGATTTTGGATGGATCGACTTCGATACCATGTTGGCTAACGATATGACCCAGTAATTTGCCAGATGTTACCCCGAAACTGCATTTCTGAGGGTTTAGCCTCATGTTGTATTTGCGTAATCGGGTGAAGAACTTTCTCAGGGCGGTGATGTGACCGTCCCTGTCTTTAGATTTGACAATCATGTCGTCCACGTAAACTTCCACTTCTTTATGCATCATGTCATGTAATAAAGTTGTGGCGGTTCGTTGATAGGTGGCCCCAGCATTGATGAGACCAAATGGCATAACAGTATAGCAATAAGTACCCCAAGGTGTAATGAAGGTGGTCTTATCCATGTCTTCTTCTGCTATTTTTATCTGGTTATACCCCGCATACCCGTCCATAAATGATAGAAGGGCATGATCAGCTGTGTTATCCACCAGTATATCGATGTGTGGTAACGGGAAATCATCTTTCGGGCTTGCCTTGTTAAGGTCCCGAAAGTCTACACAGACACGTACCTTACCATCCTTTTTGGGGACTGGCACGATGTTTGCACCCCAATCTGGATACTCGGAGACTCGTATGAACCCAGCCTTGAATTGTTTTTCGACCTCCTCCTTGACTTTGAGGGACCATTCGGGCCTCATGCGTCGGAGTTTTTGTTTAACCGGCTTGAACCCTTCCTTGATCGGTATATGGTGCTTGGCTATTTCGCGATCTATCCCCGACATGTCCTTGTAGGACCATGTGAAGACGTCTTTGAATTCTTGAAGGAGATTTACGAATTGTTGTTTCTCCTCGTGATCTAAGGATAACCCTATCTTAAGCATCTGAGGTTCTAAGGTTGTTCCCACGTTAATGGATTCGGTTTCTTCGATTACCAGATTGCGGGATTCCCATTGTTCTAGCTGCTCGATCAGATGTGGAGGCAAGGATACCTGTTCGCCGGGTTTCTCAATGTCATTGCACAGAATATTTTTGGAATTAAGAAAATTTTGAAAATGAGACAAATCGTAAGCAGAACGGTTGTTATTATTGATCATGAATTGAGAAAATAGCTCGAAAAGAGCTGCCATCAGATCACTAGTCAGTGGCGGGATAGGTAGGATGCCCGGGACAGACCCCGAGGCACCAGGAGTAGCTAAAGGGAGAGGGGGAGTTACAGGACTGACCCTAGCACCGGACTCACTAGACTCAATCTTAGACTCTGACTCGGACTCTGACTCGGACTCAGACTCAGATTCTGGCATTTCTCCTTCCCCTGTGATCAGCTTGTAAGTCCTCCCTTGACTGTCAGTCCATTTGACAGTTTTCCTCCAGGCTCTATTTCCGGTCCCGGATCCGACCTCCGAGATTTGCTTAGATGGATCAAAGGTGCGGCTGCGGAGAATGAGACTAACTAGCTCTTCCTTTGGTGCTGGGGTCGCGAGTTCCTCTCCAAAAAGCAGCCCTAGTGTGGGCTCAGCATCCTTAGCATCTTCGGACTGGATAAGAGCGAAGATGTCATCTGGTATGTAGTTGCAATCCTGGGCCAAGTGGGTCCCAGGGCGCGTGGTGCTGGGCCGGTATAGGCCCGTTTGGACTGGCCCAAATACTGGAGTAACAAAAGTGACAGTGTTAGTCCTTGTTTGGCCCATATTCTCTGGGGTTATGGTATAACCCAGACCAGTTTGAGTCCTCCCGTTATCTAGGACTTCGAGGATTTTCCCTGCGGGGAGATTGGGCCTTGATGTAGCCCCCGGTAGATAGCCCAGATTCTGCAACATCCGGTCAATGTTAACCGTGAAGTAGGGTCGGAAAAGATACTCTTCTTCAATGGTCCCTACGAAGTCGAACCCCCAGAGATCGGTGCGGCCCGAGGTGTTGCAGTTAGCCACAGTCATAGGCGTGGCTTCCAGAGTTATGACTGTGTCGTTCAAAGGTAGCTTGATTTTCCGATACAAGGTGGAGGATACAGCCCTGGTCGTGTGGATCCAAGGTCTTCCTAAAAGAAGGTTGAAGGAAGAAGTCACGTCAATCACTTGAAATTCCAGCTCTTTTTCTATCGGGCATGTTATGATAGTAAGTTTTACGACCCCGACTACTGACTTTGGACTTCCGTCGAAAGCCTGAATGGTTTGAGCTGTGGGAATGTAGTCGGCCTCAGTGATGCCGAGGGCTTTGGCGGTCCTCAAGGAGAGGACATTAACTGCGGACCCGTTGTCGATCAGGGTCATGGGCAGGTACTTTCCACAGCAAATGACCGTGATGTAGAGGGCCATGTTGTGGGCTGGCCCAAATGGTGGTAGATCAGCATTGGAGAAGGTAATAAGTGGGCCTTCTTCTTTAGCTTTCCCCTTTAGGTGGGGCAGAACCGTGGCTACCATTTTAGCTGGAGTAGCCATGGAGTCGATTTTGACTTGATTAAGGGCCTTAGTGAGTGCCTCTTGATGTTCTTGTGAGCTGACTAGGAGTTGCCATATAGAGAGGTCAACTCGAGTCTTGCTCAGCTACTTTACAAGAGCCTTTTCAGTGGTTGGCTCTTCCGGGGCGGGCTCTACCCTAGATGGCTCGGCGATGATGAGGGCTTGACTATTGGCTAAGACCTTGGACTTAACCTTTTGGATCTCCTCGGATGTGATGGGGACAGCTTCCTCCTTGGTGAGATAGACGTCGTCTTCATCGTCGCACCAGATCTCGTTTATTTGCGGGACAAGTGGAGAAATGAGGTCTGAGCAATCCACTATTTCCCCGGAGAAAATGGCGTGAGTGGCCAGAGGGTTATCCTTGTTGTTGGGTTTGCCCCCGGGCAAAGGGATCTTACCACTTTCGATGAGATCCTGGATTAGGTGCTTTAGCTTCCAGCATTTCTCGGTATCGTGTCCCTTGCCACGATGGTACTGACAGTAGGCCTGGATGTCGTAGGCCTTGGAGCGACGCTTGACCGGGAGTTCAGGTGTTGGGCCTATCGGGGTGATCAGGCCTTTTGACGATAGCCTCTGCAGGGCATTTTCATAGGTGGTGCCTATGTCAGTGAATACCCGGGGTGTGGTATTCTTCTTGGACGGGGTATCAAGTAGATTGACCTCGTCGAAAATGCTACGAGTGGCAGCAGTAGATGCGGGCTTGCTTGTTGAGGAGCTGGCCCCTTGGTATCCCTTGGCGGAGGCCTTAGTGAGGCTTTCCAACCTTAGATCATCTTCGATTCTCGTCCCCATCTCAGTCAGGACTGCGAAACTAGGTATAATGGCGTACCGGAGATGGATTCGGTTAGCGGGAAGGAGGTTCTTGACGAAGGTTTCAACCATCACTTTTTCACTGGGCTTATCAACCAGTTTGACGCTTTCAACCCTCCAGCGTTGAAGGTATTTCATGAATCCTTCCTTAGGTTCCTGGGCCATTATTTCTAGGCTGCGCATAGTGGTCTGGATTTCAGCATTATCCGCATAGTTTCGTGCGAATTCCATTGCAACATCGTCCTAAGTTTTGTATTTCTTGGGATCAAGCCTGTAGTACCAGGCCTTCGTGTGCTTTTCTAGAGAGGAGGCAAAAAGGTGCTTGAACATGGTCGATTTGACCCCCTTGACAGCCATAAAATCCTTGAAAGCCCGAATATGGAGTACCGGGTCTTCAGTCCCGTCAAACATTGGTAGGACCGTCAAGTTGAGGTTTGTGGGTAGTTCATCGGTCAAGGGCGAATAAGAACGGGCATTTTCCGTGAGGATGGTGTTCCTGGTGGTCGAGTGGACCTGTTCTTGTAGTTTTTGGACCGCACCGGCCAATGCGGCCAAAGGTCCGTCATCCTCGATCGAAGCATTGGGGGTTCCTTGTTCCACGGCACTTACCCGAGTGATGATGGCAATCTGGTCTTCCCTCATTTGTCTCAATTGGTCTTGGATCTTGGTCAATGAAGCTGTCAACCCATCAATGGCTTCTTTCGTCATGGCTCGGGTGTGGGGTGGCCTGTCTGTAAGGGCACCGCGCAATCTATAACTGACCCAGATCTTAAAATCAAAGAGTACATCCCGAGCAAGGAAAAGACTAGACAAGAAAAAGACCGAAAACCGACTTCTAGATGGATGACCCGTGAACGGTGGGCCTTCCTTAGGATTTGGCAAAGTGGGCCTTATCCTGTTCGAAGGAAGGTCCACGTGAGAATTCCTCAGACTTTGGACTCGAATGTGTAAACGGGCTTCCCTTTGCAGAATTTTGTCCTACGAAGGTGGACCCTGCCTTGACAAATAAGGCGGACTGGAATAGGGAGGAAATCCGTGATGTATGATCGACGGAGTTTCGACGCTATAGACTCTTACAACCTATGACAAGACCCGACACTGCTAAATACGGGAAGTCCTAAGAGGAAGAGGGCTTTGAAAAGGGAATTTGGATTTGAAAACCGAGCAAAGTCGGATAGGATGGTCCGATTTTTTTTGAAAATCGAAAAAAAGGTTATCGGGCCGAGATTTCGGATTTTTGAAAAAGGTTTGGACAGCATACCGGCTAAATATAGGCTATTTTGAGTCAAAATCATAAGTCCTAAATTCGGTAGCTTTCCGGGTTTTGAAAAAGTGGATAGGTTTTGAAAAGATGCAAATTTTTGAAAATGACGCTTTTTGAAAAGACGGTAAATAGATCAAATAGCATGTAGTCATGGAAACAGTATAATGACACCATGTATGCTCCTAATCTAAGTCTCGGTTGGTCGAATAGGGTCTATACCAACGACGATCGCTTTCTCACAAATCAGGACGGACTTCCTAAGCTGAGTTGGTCTTAGAACCTGCCGTTGTGGACATGACATAGGTCCACCCCGACGCGGCCACGCGCGGGTTTGGGGAGGCGAATGAATCTCCATATGAGATGATCAAATTGAAATTTAAATCGAAGTAGAAGTCGCCACCGAACTTTGTGGGAGTTCGGGCCCGTTCGAACCCACTCTATGTCGTAGTGGGCCATATACAAAATATGGCCCATTTCCGATGTCAGAGTTTATCGGGTTCGTCCCTTAGCATTTGATACCGATACCGACATTATCGGATATCGTGTATTGAATGACTCTCGTTCCCAATGGATTCGGATATCCGGAAACCATGGTTCTGAGTAAGGGGTAAGGGTACGTGTTGGAAATTTCACTGAGAACACCCAACCCCACCCGCACTTAGCGGCCTTTACTAAGATATCGTTCGTTTTTTATGTACACGCGTTAGTTCGACGGTGGAATGATATGCAAACATTATTTTCCCTAAGCATGTGAGAGAAGAAAAATAAATGGGTTGCTAAGTCGTTTAATGCATCTTAAACTAATAACGTCAAAGTTATTTTAACATGTGAAGTTCGTTTTAGTCTAATAAAACAATAAAAATAAAATAAACTGCTACAAACACGAGAAAACGAGTTAGTAACGATTGAATAAATCGAATAAAGATGCAAATACGATAATATGACATGATTTTGAAAAAAGTTTATGACACGTGATGGATTAACACGTGTTGACCGAGGTCGAAAAAGTATTTATCGAAATCCGGAAATATGTCGCAAAAGTCGCTATTTTATGTAAGGAACGAGAAGAATAAAGAGCGAGAAAACGGAGAAAAAAGGCACGGTTTTCCAGGCCCTCGCGCGAGTCGCCTGGCAAGTACGCGACTCGCGCGGGAGTCTGTCCCGCTTTCTTATTTTTCGAAAATCGTCAATTTTTATAAATCGCGTACAAATATGGAGTAATTTATACTCGATTTATATTTTCGATATTCGTCGTATTCGATATTCGATTATGAAATCGATATAAAATAGTTAGAATGATTTTTAGAAAAAAGTTTTGTAAAGTTTGTTTTGAAAAGAGTTTGAACGAAAAGAGAAAAAATGTTAATTCTCTCCGCGTAAAAATCATCGAATTTTGTTTAAAAAGATGTAACGATTTTTTGGCATCAACGAGATTTAATTTAGTCCTTGTTTAATACGATATTTGATTAGAGAATCGATATCGTATTTTAAGAATGTTTATATATGAAAATAGTTTTTATAGTATCGATATTAGAAATATGTAAAACGACCCATATTAAAACGAGGACCGACGACACGATACAAAAAAGAAAAAAAAAAGACGACGAGAAAGGAGAAGAGAAGGAAGAAGAATCGGGTTTGATTTACACCCTCAACCTACATGCTTTGTTTTCTCGGAATAGAGCTCGTCGGGAACTGGCTTAGGCACCGGAGCGTCGAGATGATGGGGATGAATTTGGGTGTCGGTTTGGTCGTGTAAGGTGACGTGAGAGGGGGGCCGGTTTTGGTCGGGCGTGTTCTCGGTATGTGTGTGTCGGGATAATACTATCGATCTTTCGATGCTATATTCGATGCTTTGAATGTTGTGAAGGTATTGAGGATGAAGTGATGAATCGATGTGTATACTTGGTAGATGTGTTGGCAGATAATTTATTGATGTCCTTGATGTGTGACCGGAGGGTCCTATTTATAGGCGAGGTGGTTTAGGAGAGGTACCTTGCTTGGACAACAAGAAATACCGGTTTAGATAGGAAACGTAAGAGTTCGAAAGGGAGCGAGAGTCTTGTTTCTTGGTGAGGAAGCCGAGTATCTCGGCTGTTTTGGCTGTTTTAACCAAGTGTTTAAGACTCAGTCGGTAAGTTGATTTAGTTTTCGGATAGAATTCCACTTGAGATCGAATTCTATCCTCGAATGGATTTGTTTAGTATTTTCGAGGCTGATTTTTGTAGTATTTGAGTCCAAACCGGACGTGTAGTGTCACGGCTGGTCCGCGTGTCTCGGGAAAAAATATCTTTGACCGGGTTTGACCCGGTCGCTAAAAGACGGTTTTGCCCCTGGTGCCGGATTCGACCCAAATTAGTCTTATTTGACTCGAAACGACCTACGGGGCCTGGATTTGAGGTTGGTTTTGTAAGTTTTGTACTTCGTAATAAGCTTAAACCAAATGTCCATGATTTCGAGCCCATAATCGAGTCCATCAAAGCACATTTGCGTCCGATCATCATTGGGTGTTTGGCGGGAACTATTATAGACACCTGGCAGTCAAAATGTGGGTGTCTACAAACCGGTTGGAAGAAGGTTTCATAGATGCCCTTTGGAACCGGTTGTTGTTGAAACCGGTTCCAAAGGGTATACCGTTGGAACCTATTGTATTTACAACCGGTTCCAAAGGGTGTACCATTGAAACCTATTATTATTCACAACCGGTTCCAAAAGTATACCATTGGAACCTGTTGTAAATCACAACCGGTTCAAAAGGGTGTCCCATTGGAACCTGTTGTAAAGTTGTAATTCACAACCGGTTCCAAAGGCTGTACCATTGGAACCTGTTGTAATTCACAACCGGTTCCAAAGAATGTTCCATTGGAACCTTTTGCTATTCACAACCGGTTCCAAAGGCTGTTTCATTGGAACCTGTTGCTATTCACAACCGGTTCCAAAGGTTTACCATTGGAACCTATTGTAATGCCAACAGGTTCCAAAGGGTACCTCATTGAAACCTATGATAATTTAGACACGGTTCCAAAGGCATGTCATTTTATCATTTATTTATATTTTAAAACCGGTGACAAATGTTACTGATTTTAATTACAAAATTGAATTTTTGTATCCCTAAGAATGGTATATAAAAAACAAATCAAAGCACGCCAATTATAATATTAATAATTTGTCGAAAATTGGGCAGCACCTCCCTACAATTTGATTAAACCAAAATCAAAATCATATCACTGCAATCTTTAAATAGCACAACCAAATCCATAACCAATCCACACCTCCAACTACTTAAGTAACATCTCCAGTAGAATGCTCCACGTCTGGCAATCAACATGACTACAATATATATCTAACCACAAAAGTTAACAAAGTCACAAACGTACTACATCATCAACTCTATGCACTTCTGAGACCAATATTCACGAACTTGGTTCATATCTTCCGTCGTATTTCTTGATTTTGAAACACACTAACAAATAAAAAGAATAGTAACAATGGATTAGCGGTTACACCCATAATTACTTTATAACAGAAAAACTAAGATTAAGTTAAAAAAAACCTTCCCGTATTTAGGACTTCCTTTTCTTAGGACTTCCCGTATTTAGCATGTGTCGGGTCGGGTCGTGTCGTAAGTCGTCGAGGTCTTTAGCGTCGAGACTCTGTCGATCTTACATCACGAGTTTCTTCCCTATCCCAGTACACCTTATTAGACTAGGCCCACCTATGTAGGACATACTCCTACAAAGGAGGGCCCATCCACACATTCGAGTCCAAAGTCTGGGGATGTCTCACGTGGACCTTTCTTCGAACAGGACTCGGCCCACCCGCCGAATCCTAAGGAAGGCCCACCTCTCACGAGTCACCCGTCTAGGTGTCCTTTCCGAGTCATTTCCTTTTAAGGCTTTTCCTCACTCGGGGGCTACCCTCCAACAGGGCGATCAATCACGGTTGCTCTAAGGGTCGTGTTCTACACGTGTCATCTCACATACCCCGCTTTCGAGTCAGTTCGATGTCATACCATCTGAGTCCTTGGCCTCACTTGGGGGCTATTCTCCGACGGAGCGATGAATCACAGTCACTCTGAGAATCGCACCCTACACATTTGTCTTAGGAGAGTCTAACCCGAGTCAAACACGATCGCCCCCATTTTCGGACTCACCCTTCTGCAGCTCGAGTCTAATTCGCGGTCGTTACCTCGTCTAGGTCAACATTCGAGTATCCCGGTCCGAGAGTCTTTGTCGACCCGTCACCCCGGGCCGTGTCTAGTTTGACTCCCTCTCTTGCACTTGCGCAAAGCCGAATTTAGGCGAGTCGTGGCACCCGTCGTTCTCTCCAATCAAAGACCTTACCAAAAAAAAAAACAACCAACCGAGCATCCGAGTCCGGATTTGATTGGAGTCTAAGTCTGAGTCTGAGTCTAGAATACCCTACATCCTCATTTCCAAATCAGAGTCAGAGTCTTTTGCATCCTGTCCTCTTTTTCAAAATTCAATAAAATCAGCTTTCAATATTCTTTCTCATATATACTTTCCTTATGTGTTTCCGAGAACATGATGAACACCATCATACACTGAGCACACGCACGTGATTATTATAGGCACATCTTTAATGACTGCAGGAAACCGAACCCGTGTTTTCCTTTACCTGTTCCATGTCTGACATAAAAAGCCACATAACTACCCTTAGCAGGAGCGGTATCGAATCCTATGACAAATCTTGGTAGTCTCCTAGTTTGGGTTCAAGACGGGAGGCAAGCCCATTTCCCACAATAAACACCAATCCAATAAGACTGACCAATCCCTACCTTAGGTGTTAGTCTGACCAACAAAAAAACTGGACGAAAAAAAAATCAAAAGTCCAAGAAAAAAAGAAAAACTGGACAAAAAAAATCAAAAGTCCAGGATAAAGCAAAATGCCAAAACAAAACGCAGGCCATCATCAAAAAAAAGATCCACCCCTGACCGAGGTTAAACAGTCAACCCAAATGAAGAATCCCATGACCGGGGCTAAGAAGTCAACCAACTAAAAAATATTTAAAAACACATGACTGTACTTAACGGTCAACTCAAGTGAAACGGTCAATTCAAAATTATCAAAACCTATACCATCCAATAGGAGAGAGACAATCAAGCTGGTCAGCTAACACCACACTCAGCCTTCCCACATTACAACCCTCAAGACCTTCCCGAGACCTAAGCTAAGAGACAGCCCAGAATTTTGAGGATTCAAGCTCCATAGGATACAACCTAACCATTAGGGCCAGACATGGAAACCAGATCCCGCATTATCAACCTACCCCGATCGAAGTTCGAGTCATTTTTACTCGACTTCCCCCTTTCTTGCCACATTACAATACCTTACCCTCGAAGCCTTAGCTTCACAAAATCAAGCTCCAGATGTCAAAACATCAAAGCCACTTATGACCTAGCACCACATTTCTAAAATTATCCAAACCAGTTACCAGCCCCAAACACGGGAACTCAACCTGCGGTCGGCATAGAACATGCCCAAATAGTTCACACCACCTCCGGTGGCTACCCCGAAAAATGTTCACAGTCACAGGATCAACATCCTAACCATTCTAGCCCTTTGATCAAGATATCACTGGGAGTGCACCTAGCCTACACCATCGTTATGATTAGTTACACACAAAGTCCTATTAGACTAGGCACCATAATATATCTTTCAATCCACTGAACTACGACATGGTTTGATTTCACCACACGTGAATACGTAGGCAGCCTTTCAACAGAGGCACAACCACCCACATTGACACAAATTCAAAAAGCACCATCATTCCGGTCACGACACTGTCATGTTCTCAGCAGCTAGCTTTGTCGTCCTGAGGGCTTCTCCTAGGCAGAAGTTCTCCATCCACACACAAAATCCAGATAAATTCAAAAAAATCTAGCCTTCTTTCTATAGTGTGACCTAGTACTCGACTCAGTCGAAGACGAGAATCTGTCAGGGACTTGAAGCAATACCCACTTTGGGAAGGTACTCTAAAACCAAAAAATTCAAAAGAGCACTAGACTATAGCATTGCTACTGCTAAGTCCTGTCATGCAAAAGCAGTCTCATTACAGACTACTGCAGTCCTTCTATAATGTATCCTTCCCATTTCGATGTTCGACCGTGTTGCCACTCGCCTAGGCTACGGAATAGCGCAACTTATTAAGAGTCTTGTCATCTTAGGTGGCCCACCCTCCTATCGAGTCACGGTCCAACCCTTAGAGAGTCCAGTTCGTGTCTGTCAACTCGTCCTGTCACGTCCAATGTCGAGTCTGTCGGTATACCTCTCCTTTCAAATTCCCGCTTTAAAATTTGCAAAACTTAGCCATTTTAGAAAATCCTTTTCGACAAGGTCAAATTTCGGTCTATTTAAAATGCAAATTTCTTTTCTACCCTTTTCAATTTTGAAAACCTATCTCCTAGCACGTGAGTTGCTTTCAGGACTTCGATTTCAAAATGAAGCAAAAAATCACTTTCCCCAGCGCGGGTCATATTTTTACCTACGTGTTACTTGCAAAATTTTATGTAACTTGAACAGGTACGATTCAAGGCTTCCGAAACAAGCCCGCACAGCTCATATATCTCCTCAGCGGAAACCCCAAGGTGGCATTTATCACGGGATGGGCTCACATATAGGCGCACCCGGAACTTACACGGCAATTCCACAATTATTCCCCACAGAGTTATCATCTTCAGCTCAAGTATGATTTCTAGCTTGTGACTGGCGAGCCCTTCACGCAAGTCCAATGGACTATAAGCGACCCGACCGGAAGTCTGCCAGGTCTTAATCCTCGATTGGCCTGGTAGCTACTCTGACTTTCGCCTTGTCCAAGCCTCAGTCAGAGTGGGGGCTCTGTAGACACCCACATTTTGACCGCCGGGTGTCTATAGCAGTTTCCAAAAAACACCCGATGATGATCGGATGCAAACATGTTTCCACGCGCTTGGATATGGGCTCAAAACCATTAGTTTCTGGCTTTGGCTTTTTACGGAGTACAAATCTCACAAAACTGACCTCAAATTTAGGCCCAGCGGGTCGTTTCCAATCAAATAAGACTAATTTGGGTCAAAACTGACACCGGAAATAAAACTGACTTTTAGCGACTGGTCAAAACTCGGTCAAAGCCGTTTCCGAGAAGCAAACCCGCGGTCCTCCTTCAGGCGGGCCATCGGATCAAGTCCATCAAGGCACTAAACCCTAAACAAGGGGGAGCAATTGCCTATATATACACCCCTTTGCATGCAATTAAAACCCCAACTTTCATAACTACACATAAACTTTTCACATACACAACACAACCTTTTTACAACCCTAACTTTTACCCATCACAACTTTACACATACATACCTTCAACCCTTGCATCAAGTAAACATCAAACCCTAAAACCACCATAACTCCATCTACATAATCTCGCACTCCCGTGCCTAAGCCACAACTAGACGAGTCCATACCGAGAATACGAAGCATGTAGGTTGAGGGTGCAAAAATCCAAATTTCTTCCTTTTCTTCTCTTCTCACGTCATCTTCTCATCTTCTCGTTTTTTTTCGTTTTTTTATTTTTTCGTTTATGATATCATTAATACTGTTAGTATCAAAACATTAAATTATTCGCCTATTCGTGTCGAATACAAGGGATGACGGGATAAGAAAACACGAATACAAGGGCCTCGTGCCCGATGTTGCCGGTCGCTTATCCCGACACCCCAAGTATTTGATTGTTGAAGCGAATCTACGTCAACAAGATCGTTTTTTTATTTATCGCGTCGCCAGTGTCGTCGTAGCATTTACATAATCATCATCAAAATCATACATTCATCAATTTCTAAAATTATTTCGAATTGAACACGTTTAAAGGCGATATTAGCATAAGACCCTTCTAACCCTTTTACGAGTTGTAACAGTGGTGGAGCCCTCTCGAGGAGCCCCGCCCTAAACACACAAAGGCATGATGGGGTCGCAATATTCCCCTTTAAACGCGTCTGATTCCTTTTTAGGTTAGACCGAAACCTGTTTATGAGGATCCGACATCACATAATCCGCAAGGATTAATTACGATATCGGAATGCGGAGGTAATCTATTTTCGGATCTAATCAAACAAGCAAAATATATTTCTTTAGATGCGATACCGACTCTATAGTCGAATATCGTGCCTAAAAGAATTCGTCAATAAATCTAACTAATACGAATTCATTGATGCTAAAAATAGTGATCACATAATTCGAAAGAATTAATTACGACACTATAAACGCGGAGATAACCTATTTCGTTTTAGTTAATTTAAAGCGACTTACAAGCGTATTTTTTAAGATTTCGCTTTAAATATTCGATATCGATTCAATAATCGAATGTTGGATACGACGAGTATCAAAGTCCGAATCGAGCATAAATCATACAATATTTATGTCCGATTAATTGAAATCGTCGATTTTTCAAAACCATGCATCATGTTATTTACATCATTCTATGGCATTTTTACATTACTCGCAAACCGTTGTATCGTTATACCGTTACTAACATGTTTGTCTCCATCCTTGTTGATTTATTTCCGTTGTTTATTTTATTGTACTAAAATAAACCCGCATGCTAAAATACGACTTTGACGTTAAATTTAGTTTCATTAAATCGACTTAGCAACCCATTCAATTCTTGCATGTTTAGGGAAAACAATGTTCGCATATCATTTTCATCGTTCTACTAACACGCGTATTAAGACGTCATTCGATATCTTAGTAGAGGCCACTAATGTGCGGGCGGGGTTGGGTGTTCTTTGTGAATTTCCCAACACGTACCCTCACCCCTTACTCAGAACCTCGGTTTCCGGATGCCCGAAACCGTTGGCGCACGAGAGTCATTCAATACACGGTATTCGATAATGTCGGTATCGGTATCAAATGCTAAGGGACGAACCCAATAAACTCTGACATCCGAATGGGCCATATTTTGTACACGGCCCACTAAGATATAGAGTGGGTTCGAACGGATCCGAACTCCCACAAAGTTCGGTGGCGACTCCACTTCGATTTCGATCCATCTCATATGGAGATTCATTCGCCTCCTCAAACCCGCGCGTGGCCGCGTCGGGGTGGACCTATGTCATGTCCACAAGTTTTTTCTCCATCGGAGGCAAATTTGCTTTCCACAGTTTCTTTCTACGCTCTTTTCGTAAGTGCGTAAGTGCACCTTGCTCTTATCACCTTGCGACTCAGCTGTTTCAGTGACTCCTGAGAGCTGACAATGGTACTGTTGAAGTGGATAATGACGTTCGTGCCCTTTCTTCTGTGCATCATCAACTCACCTTAGTCTATCGATGCTATTTTCTTACCGCTATTGTTTTAGTTTTCTTTTATCTGATTTTCATGTATAATAAGGGATATAATATGGGTTCTCAGAGCCCAAACAGCGTGTAATCCCACTTTCTTTCTTGGCTGGCAAAAAAAAGCTATAAATTTAAGTAAAATTATCTCACATCGAAAAATTATAATAAGGTGATGACATTCTACTATATAAATACAAGTAATCATTCATCTATAGATATCAACGAGAAATCTTTTGAATCCTAAAATGCATTCTTAAGACTTTAATTAAATTCAAGTAGAATTATCCTACATCGAAAAATTATAAGTTGATTCAATTCTATTATGAATATATAATTAAGAGCAATCATTCGTCTTTATATGTCAATTTGGAATCTTTTGAGTCCTAAAAGAGCTTTTAAGACTATAAATTAAGTAGAATTATCCCACATTGAAAAATTATGATGGAGGTGATGAAATTCTACATCATCAATAAGACAAATTCTTAGTTTTTAGATATTAATAAAAAATCTTTTGAGTCTTTTAATAGCTCTTAAAGCTGTAGATTGAATTAAAACTATCCTACATCGAAAAATTGCAATAAGATGATGAAATTTTATTATATAAATATCAGAAATCTTTTGACTCATAAAAAGAGTTCTTAAAACTAGAAATTTAAGTAGAATTATTACACATCGAAAAATTATGATGAGCTGATGAAATTTTATATTATATCATAAATAAGAGAAATTATTCGGTTGAGATATTAACCCAAAAAATATTGGGTTATTTCATGGAAATAATACCAACTATGCGTGTACTTCTTAAATTAATACAAACTATACGTGTACTTCTTAAATTAATACAAACTATACGTAATCTCATTTAATACGAACTACATCATCATTAATCTCGCTTTGTTATGGGTGACCGGCTACCTGTTGAACCTTCCTTTTTCAACTCTTCCTCTAACTTTTCTTCTTCTAATTTACATTTCGTGTTTATTTTCAGCCATTGATAAAAAAAATTAAATTTTCCGAAATTCATCTTCCATTTGTTTTTCAATTAGCCTTATAGAAGCTATGAAAAAAAATATTTTTATTGTAATTTTGACTTTCACGATAACTCCAACGGACCTAATAAAACCCTAGAAAGTTACAACAAGTCACTATGACCGGTAATAGCAAGTCATAATTTCATACATAGCAAAGCGAGATTAATGAATGCGTAGCTCATATTAAAATGAGATTACGTATAGTTTGTCTTAATTTAAGAAGCACATGCATAGTTGGTATTATTCCCATGAAATAACCCAAAAATATTTTGAATCCTATAGTAACTCTTAAGGCTATAAATTGAAGTAAAAATATCTCACATTGAGAAGTTATAATAAGACGATGAAATTCTATTATATAAATAAAAGTCTTTCAACCTGTAGTTTCACCAATTTATGCAATTTTCTAACTTGGTGTCATTATTATTGTCACTAAAAATTGGCTTGTGCATCGTAAGGGCTTTCCAACTAGAATATATATATATATAGAGGTAGGTTCTTATAAGGTCAATAACTTGTTTAAGTTCCTAAGTTCCAGTGTTAAAGTTACACAAAAAGTGCTTAAAGTTACACGAGATGAGTGATAAAGTTGCACTTTATCACTTGAAGTGATAAAAATGATGAATGTTATAGTTACATATCAATTTTGAACAAATGCAACTTTATCGTATGTCATCTGTAACTTTAATATAGACTTAAAAAAATTGTTGACCTTATTTGAACCTACCTCTATATATATATATATATATAACCTATAGAGAGAGAGTCAAGATCCGGTGAGAACCTATAGTATAATGAGAACTTCTCCTAACCATTAGATCTCAAAAGATCTAACGACATACATTAATTGAAATTCATCCTCACTCTTACAAAAATCATTTGACTCATATTCTTTACCAAAAGTAGAACTTGACACACAACTAAATCAATTCTCCAATTTAACAAATAAAATCCTTCTCATTAAACCCTTCTCGCAATTTGAAACCTAAAACCGAATGCAACCATAATCTCGCAATTTCAAACAACCCGTGGAATATGGTAAATCACTAAATCATGATGAGTTGATGACTTTGTACACAGGCAGACAGGCTCACCCTCAACTGCAGAAATTGCTCATCTTCCTAAAGAAATAAAATGAATGACAGTGTGATATTCGCTCATTTGAAAGCTAAAACTATGCATATCAATAAAATTGCTCATCTTCCTAATCGAATAAATTGCAAGAATGTTTTTGAAACTAAAGACAACTGCAAAAATTGCGACATATACAAGTTACACCTTTTCTGTTTCAGCTTCCAGACATCGGACTGAACACCCTGCACTGATAACTACATCTCTTTAAACTTTTACACTTTCCCAAACTCTCAGGAATCTGACCGAATAAGAAATTACTGGATGGGTAGAGTTTCTGGATTTACTGGGCAAGTCTTCAATTTTTGGGTTTACTGGATTGCTATTGTTGATGATGATGATGATGATCTGATTTGATTAATGATGAGGATGAGGATGACTGATTTGTTTGGTGTTACCGTAGTTAGGTGGTAAAACGAGGGGTAGATTAATAAAAGGTATTCTCGTTATTACAGAATGTATTCACTTAAAATTAAAAAGGGTACACCAAAATGGGTACGCTAAAATTGAGAAGGGTACACCAAAATTAAAAAAATGTACGTTAAAATTCAAAGGTGAGGGTACGCTAAAATTGAATTTAAAAGGGTACGTTAAAATAGAAAAAAGGGTACGCTAAAATTGAAATCGAAAAAAAGTACGCTAAAAGTGAAAAATGGTACGCTAAAATTTGAAAAGAGTACGCTAAAATTGAAATTGAAAAATGGTGCGCTGAAATTTAAAAAGGGTACGCTAAAATTGAAAAAGGCTACGATAAATTTAAGAAAGGGTACGCTAAAATTGAAAATGGATACACCATAATTAAAAGAGGGTACGACAATGGTATGCTAAAATTGAAAAATGTTACGCTAAAATTGAAAAAGGAAATTAAATCGAGTAGGGCCTGAAGAAGAAGTGTTGTATTCCATATAAAATCCGTACAAAAGAAAATTAAAGAACAATATTTTAGATGAACTCCTAAGTCAATGAGGAAATTTGGAAAAAAAAAACGGTGAGATTATTGCAATTATATTTGCCGACGATAATACTATTACTATTGTAATGAAATAATGAATTTAATCGAATAAGTTAACTCATAAAATAATTAATTTTTTTAAAAAAACTAAAAGTTACTTAGGTTACTGGGGTCCCAATTGTGATGGATTGAAGAAAAGTCGATTGAAAAATTGATGAATTAAAAATTGGATTTAATGGTTGATTGAAAAATTATGGATTAAAGGATTACGGGTCAAAAAATTTTGTAGAAGGAGAAGGAGTTACGACCTTACGGGTTGAAGGCTCAAGCAATTGTGATTAATTGATGGGATTGAAGAATTTTAAAGGATCCAACGAATGAGATTGAACACTATGATCTAATGGCTCATATTATAGTTCTCACGGTTCTCAGTGAAGAAGTGGTTCTCACATGAACCTAAATCTATCTATCTATATATATATATATATATATATATATATATATATATATATATATATATATATATATATATATATATATATATATATATAGAACGTAGCTTAATAGGTTTGCAATTAACATAGCTTACATTTTTTCTATTTTAACCTAGCTTACATTTTTTAATTTTGATGTACCCTTTCTCAATTTTATAGAACTGAAGGTATTTAATAGGTTTAATAGGTTTGCAATCTGACATGTATTCAAGGTATTCAACTTTTATGCTTGTATGTATGTTGCTGTATTATCATAGCGTAGAGATGAAGGGTTTGCTCAGGAGAGGGAAATTGATGATGGACAGTTTAGTTTATTGGTATATCTTGTCGAATTGTTAGTTAAAGCAATTGGGTTTCAGTTTAATTGGTATGCTTGTATGTATGTTGCTGTATTATCTAAGGGCTGTAAAGGGTTCTCACAGTTCTCACCATAGCATGAGTTCTCACCCGATCTTGACTCTCTCTCTCTCTCTATATATATATATATGTACACACATACTAGATTAAAGCCGGTGCGCTACATGGGTTAGTTGGCTTAATTACATTGATGATATACACATGATATTAGTAATCAAACTTAATTTCAGATAAATTTATAGTTTTAAGAACTCATTTTAAAACTCAAAAGAACACATGATTACTATGAAGTATTATTTATAATATAAAATTTACCACCTTATTATAATTTTGCGATGTAGAAATAATTTTACGTTTGTAGGTTTATTAAGAGATTTTTAAGACCATAAGTTTTTTGATTGATATCTAAGAACGAATGAATTTTAAATATGTTCGGGCAAACATTGAGTTTACATGTGTCTTTTTACTTGCTAACCATTTGACTTTCCGCATCGAATATGTTTGTATGTATCAAATTATCTCGCTCTAAATTTAACCTTGCTCGAAACCCGTCCCACCCAGCCCGACCTGTGGAATTTAGGGTCATGAACTCATTCTTTTAACCTGAATCCTAATGACCCATTAATTTATGGTCATGACCGGGACCGATATGTTCAACCCGTTGGAAAGAATAGATTACAAAACCTTAGTCTAAAAGGCTAGTTCTGTACGGTGGTACATAGGGAGACAAAAATTGCATTCTCGTGTTAAATAGTAACGTTACTGTTAGACTTGATAAAACTTGACCCGACTTGTAAACCTGACTCATCCAACCTGTTTTTTCGTAGGTCAAGAATCCGAACCTCCAATTTTTATCTGTGAGTCGATATTTTAAATTACAAATATAAAATAATATTTAATTTAGAGCAAAATTAGAAATTACTACCTTCAAAGATGCGTTTATTAAAATTTAGTCCCTTGTAATTTTTTTTAATATTTTACACCCAAAAAGATGCAAAACTTCAAAATTTACTTGCAAATCACTACTCCGACGAGTTAATCCGGTGAGTTTGAATTATTTTGCTTGTTTCCTATTTTTTACACCGAAAATGCCCTTTTCTTCTTCCTACTCTTCTTCCCCCCTTCCCTTATGCTCTCATTTAGTCTGCAGACTTGCAAAAAAAAAAGTTCCCACAATTGATTGATGAATGGATGCTCGAGTTTTGGGTTTGGTGATTTGGGAATTTAGGATTTTCCTGGAATTGGAATTGAAAGAGTTGGGAAAGTCGAAATGAGGATGAGGTGGGGTGGGGGAGGGGCGTACTATTAATGAAAGGCATTTCGGTCAGTAAAATCATAAACTCATCGGAATAGTGATTTCCAAATAAATTTTGAAGTTTTGCATCTTTTTGGGTGTAAAATATTAAAAAAAATCATAAGGGAGTAAATTTTAATAAACACATCTTTGAAGGGAGTAATTTCTAATTTACTCTTTGATTTAATACAACTTTTTTTTATCTTTTAATGGTAAAATAATTAAAATTATAAAATAATATTTAATTTAATACAACTTTTTTTTATCTTTTAATGGTAAAATAATTATGGAGTATTAAAATAATTTTAAAAATTCATTGAAATGGAGTAGTATTTATATATGATTAAAGAATATAAAAATAATACTATTGAATTAAATAAAAACATAATATTAAAAATATTTTTTTTACTTAAAAAACAGTAAAAAATTCGGCGTTTATAACCATTAACACGTCTCATGTCCAGTATAACCCGACTCATATTTGAACCGACCTGTATTCTGACTCGACATGTTTAAAGTTATTTAAATAAATCATATACTCAAGCTACATTATTGGAATACTTCAGAAAATAATTTTTCGAAAAATATACTCAAGATTTTTGATTGATAACCAATAATCAATGATATTCTTTTATAATTAAAAAATCTCATCATATATTATAATTTTCCGATGTGTAATTTTTTTTACTGTTTATATATGTACTCTGTAGTAGATTTACCACTACCACGTACTAAAAAACACATCGTCTTTTTCAAGCAAATGATATGAAAGTTATATACTAAAAGAATAACATTTTTCATCACAAATCTAGTTTTATCATTTTTATAAATGTTTTTACGATAATTTTTTTGTTAAACAAAATGTAAAGATTTTTACAAAAAAAAATTAATTTCTCGTAAACTATACTGAAATTAAAATAAATCTAATTCTGTTAGAATAAAAATATTACTTTTAATGTTTATAATATTTAAATTATATTAGGATAAAATTAAAAATAAATCTAATTCTATTAGAGTAAAATATTACCTTTAATAAAATTTTAGTGTTTTTAAAAAGCTGGATTCTCTCACGTCGCTCGAAAAAAGCTTCAGTTACATATTTATATAACTTTATAAAATAGAATTTCATCACCTTATTATAATTTTACGTTGTGAGATAATTTTACTTAAATTTATCGTCGTAAGAACTGTTATAAGACTCAAAATACTTCTACTTTTACGTTGTGAGATAATTTTACTTAAATTTATCGTCGTAAGAACTGTTATAAGACTCAAAATACTTCTGATTGATATCTGAAAACGAATCATTAGATTTATTAAAATATTTGTTTATCTAAGATGTACTAATGTATGTCCATTCTATTGTTGATACAATAATAAAGCTTATTATTATTATTATGACTTTTTACTTAAATTTATCATAAATATTTTTAATGACTCAAAATATTTTATGATTACTATTATTTATAATATAAAATTAGATTCACCCTATCATAAATTTTTCGATGTGGAATAATTAATAATTTTAATTTGGACAAATGACTAATTTTATTTATAATAGAGAACTCCATTTTTTATGGGGGATAATTTACTTGAGTTTATAATCTTGTGGGCTCTCTTTAAGACTCAAAAGATTGTTGATTGATATTTAAGGATAAATAAAAGTATTATTTAGTATAAGATAGAATTTTATGAGGTTATTATAATTTTTTGATGTCGGATTACTTTACTAGTTTTATACGTGATAAATTTATCACTTTTTTTCGAAAAAATAATATGAAATTATATTTTAATAAAAACATTTTCTAGCACGATTCTAATTTTTTCATTTTTATAATTTTTTTATGATATATTTTTTTGTTAAACGAAGTTTAAAGATTTTTTGATGTAAATTATAAAACATCGCATTAATATAATAGATTAAATATATATCCTTATATAATAATTGATCTAGAGAAATCAAATCATTATCAAACAGAATAGACTACGTATTTCACGTTGTCTTAGTTCAATTTTTGTGGTGTTTTAAGGTGATAACTGACTGTTTATATAGTGCTAATTTTTTGAGTCAGAGATATAGTGGGATTATTTTTTATACAAATCTAATCACTTGATTCTAGAATGTAGATGGATTCTTTTTTTCAAATTTTGTGGTGTTTTAAGGTGATAATTGACTGTTTATATAGTGTTAATTCTTTTAGTCAGAGATATAGTAGGATTTTGTTTTTATACAAATATCACTTGATTCTAGGTGTTGATGGATTCTTTTTTTTCTATACAAAGTTTTGTATTATTAATTTAAATTAAAAATATATATTAAAAGTGTTAATTAATATCGCTTGATTTAATATATATATATATATATATATACTTCTTCTATTCCTTTTAAGATTGAAGAGCTATTTACTTTTTTCATGGGTATTTTAAAAAAGTTGGATTCTCTCACGTCGCTCGAAAAAAGCTTCAAATATATATTTATATATATGATATGATTTTATCGTCTCATTATAATTTTACGATATAGGATAATTTACTTAAGGTTTATAGTTTTAAGACCCAGATAAACGCACGATTACTCTGATTTATAATATAGAATCATCACCTTATTTAAATTTTTTTGATGTGGATAATTTTAGGTTTGTAGTCTTTTTAAAAAAAATTTAAGACTCAAAAGATTGTTGGTTGATATTTAAAACCGAAGATTACTCATTTATGATATAGAAATCTATCACCTCATCATAATTTTTCAATGTGGTATAATTTACTTAATTAAATGTATAGTTTTAAGAGCTATTTTTTATACTCAAAAGAGTTTGTTTTTATATATAAGTTAAAGAACAGATGATCACTCTTTATTTATATAATCGAATTTGATCAACTTATTATATACTAGAATGATGCCCGTGCGATGCACGGATACTAAAAAAAGAGTTCACTAACTGACATCACATGCATCAGTTGTATGGTAGCTTTTACATCATTTAATAAACTTCTTTGATTGTCCAAAATATTATTTTGTTTTATTTTATCTATTCCTTTTAGTCCAATACATTTTATCAATGCCCGTGCAATGCTAATCAAAGTAATAGATCATGTGTCTATGAGTAAATATAAATATCTCTTTGACAACTCGTCTGCAAACTTTAAGTTTATCTATGTCTTATAGTGTCTAACTATCGACTTTCCTTATCGAATATATTTATATGTCATCATCCCTCTCTAAATTCGACTCATCTGACCCATTATTTTTATGGTCATGAACTCTTTTCAACTCGTGGCCCGTTTGACCCGGAACCCTAAATGATCCATTAGGTCAATAAGAATTTATTAAAATTAATAAAATATTTATATTATATACTATATGATTCTTAATGATTGACCCGTTTCATTAAAATATTCCCGAGATATAATGAACGTATGAGGGCAATACGGGGCCATCATTAACAATCAAAGGAAATATTATATTTAGATTTATAATACTGAAAATATTTAGTATTATAAATTACGAATATACACTAATATTAAAATTAATATCGAGTACAATTTTTTTATCTATTAATAATATAATAATTAAAAAAATTGATATTAATATTTTTTTAAACATAACATTATAATTAAAGAGTATATTAACACTATTAAACTATCAATATCAAAAATATTAATTTGTAATTACAAAGCGCTATAAAAGTAAGATTTCGAAACTATTTCCAACCCGTATTCTGACCCAACTCGTTAAGTTGGGGACTACGTACATGTCACTCGGAAAATACCTCAATTATATTCATTGTCTTTAATTATTTAATTAGTTAATTTATTTAAGTGTTTTAGCTTTACTATATTTTTTTATTATTCTTCAGTAATGTTACTCCGTATATATTTGTGTTCCGAGACTACCGTAACATTGAAATAGTTAGAGCAGTATAATCAAATATATAATGTTCTAACTTTTTTAAACACTTAAATATGATAAATAATTAAGTTTTTATTTAAGAATTCTAAATTGTTGAATACTGTTACGTCGTTTGTTCAAAACTAATTCTGACACGTATTCTGACCATGACTCGTATAATCCAGGTCCACCCATATAAAGTTACTAAAATAAATTATGCAGTTTTAAAAAGTTGGAGAATATATGTCACTCGAAAAAAGTCTTAATTATTGAGTATTATTCATTTTGTTTTTATTTATTTACTAGTTTTAATCCCGCATAAATTTCGCGGTTGTTCCTTCAAAAATTGTACAAATTTTCATGTGAGACGGTTATTGTGTGACTGTCTCACATAAGAACTTCTCTAAAAATTGTGCTGTTATACAAAGTAAAAAAAACGTATACATATATTAATTTTTCTCAAAGATTTTGAGAAAATGTGAGAAAATGTGGAATGAAAAAATACTGTTAGAACTTAAAATTCATTTTAATAGTGTTATATCCGAACATTATACTGTAACAAAATAATACTCCGTAACTGATTGAAGGTTGATATTTCAAATAATTTATAAAATAAGTTGAACGATATTTTCCCAGTTATATATTTTAAAGTAATCAAATAAGTTATTAATAGTTATCAAATAATGTGAAAATATATGAAGTAAACCACACAAATATATATATATATATATATATATATATATATATATATATATATATATATATATATATATATATATATATATATATATATATATATATATATATATTTGTGTGTGTGCGCCCCCCCCCCTCATTAGCATGAAACAATAATTAAAGGATATAAATTCTAGGATTATTAACTAAATAATGAGTGAATATTATATTGTTTTCCTTTTTGTAAAAGATCATGGTATCAGTTCATTCAGTGGATATGATAGACCTTTATACTTTATAAACAGAAAGGTCAGAGTTTCCTGTGTGTGTGTGTGTGTGTATAGTCGTGTACTCGTGAGTAATTCATTTTATCCCTCGGTCGTTGCAAGATTTCGAGATAAGCAAATTGTCAAAGATCACTCGAAAACATTCAACGAAGAAATAGACATTGTACGTTAAATAATTCTAAACACTATAAGGTACTTTCACCTTATTATATACGAAGTATTATCAAATGAGCCTCTAACTAATAAACCTTAAACTATCAAATGTACTTAAGTGTGATAATTTTTTTGCATTTATATATTTGGCTTGAAGTCTAAGTAATACACATATTATTACATATACTTATACTTACAAAGCAAAAACAACATACGAAGTATATGCCTGTGATAGAGATTAATGAAGTGGAGAAATGAAGACGATTCTACGGGAAAACATGATATGACAATACCCACTTCATTGAACCTTCTTTCTTCACCGCTTTGCCTATCTTCAGTGACTTCCACACTCAATTCTACGATTGCTGAAACAAATAAGCAAAAATATTTAGAAGTAGCTAAATTACTAAATTAATTGAAGTATCTAACAAATAAAAAATAAAATGGTTAAACATACTTTAAAAACCAAATCAAATCACGCATCAAAAACTAAAATCCAAAATTAACCATAACGTGATTGTGAAATCATAAACTTTAAGATACAACGAATCAATTACGCAACATCAACAAATCAAATTCAATAAACATCATATTATCAAGTAAATCTAAAACTATATAAATATGAAGAAAAAAATCAAATCACACAAATCAAAAACTAAAATCCAAAATGAAGCACGATTTGATTGCGAAGTTCTAAACTTTAAGCTCCAACAAAGAATCATTTACGAACATCAACAAATGAAATTCAATAACCGAGAAGAAACGGACTCCAACACGTCTCCTCCGCTACCTCGTCTTCCTCCACTGCATACGTTGGTAGTACGGAGGCTGTTGTATGTGGGTGAGGTCCGAGGACATGAAAATAGACTGTCAAAATTCAACTCCTAATTAGAATACCAAAAACACAGCATTAGAAACCAAGAAGTGAGCAATACAGTCCGAAATTGAATACATAAACTGCCGTTTAACGATGAATTTTAGTTCCATTGTGTTACAAATCAAACACAGACAATATAAATTTCAAAACTGTGCATAATATCAGAGTAATAATTGGATAGCCAAAAGAATAAATAAAAAAAGGTTGAAACTTGAGGACAAAATAACAAAAGAAAGAAAATGGATGAGGAAACAAACCTTCAAGATCCCACCAAACTAAGAGCAGCTCGAAGAAATCAATATGATGAGGATACCTCCAAAATTTAACAGCAGAGGACTATTTTTTTTTTATCCTTGTCGAGCATGCAGACGGGCAGACGACAACAGATGGGGAAAGAAAGAGAAGATAATTTTTTTTTAATGGATGTATTGATGAGAGGGGGAGAGAAAGAGAAGTTGACATCAATTAAAAGATGTGATGCAGTTATTTTTTTTAATTGGTATATAATGGGGTAGTTTTCCAAAAAAATCTATAATGTGGTAGTGGGGAGTTAAGGACGACAGTTATATTTTCTCTAGTGTATTGCAGAAGTAATGTAGGTTGTCCAAATAAGCGCAATGTAGGTGTCATATCATTGTGAGGTAGATTGCTGAGGTGGGTGAATATGAAGGCTTTAAAAGTTTCTACTTTAATATATAAAAGATTTATTTAAGTATTTGTAACTTTATTAACCTTTTTATTATTCTATAGTCTATAGTTGTCATAGCAACATTCCAAGATTACCCTAACATTCCCACCCGTATAAAGTTATTTAAATAAATTATGTAGTTTTAAAAAGTTGGAGAATATGTCACACGAAAAAAATCTCATTTATATTCATTTTGTTTTTATTTATTTTTTTAAACATTTGTAACTTTATTTATTTAACCTTTTTATTATTTTATAAACTGTAGTAATGTCATCATAGTAGCGTTCCAAGATTACCATGACATTGAATTTGTTGATAGTTTTCAAATTTGTAATGTTCAATTTTTTATAAACACTTATATACGATATTGCGTAAATAATAACATCATATCGCTCGAAAAAAGTTTCTTTCATTTTCAATGTGGGACAAACAACTGATGTTAAAAAAACACATCGTCTTTTTGGAGCAAATACTCATGATTTTATATTGATAGCCAATGACAAATGATGACTCTTAATTACGGAGTATAATTATAAAATTGCATCATGTATTATAATTTTCCGGTGTGAATTTTTTTACTATTTATATAGGGAGTATGTAATAGATTTACCACTACCGCGTACTAAAAAAAGCATCGTCTTTTATGAGCAAATAATTTGAAAATTATACACTAAGAATAGTATTTTTCACCACAAATCTAATTCTATCATTTTTATAAATGTTTTTACGATAATGTTTTTGTTAAACGAAATGTAAAGGTTTTTACATAAAAATTATAAATTCTCGTAAATTGTTAAAAAAACAAAAAACAAAATTATATTTACTTTATTTAGGATAATATTAATTTTATTTGATTAAAAATTGATAAAATTATATTTCTACTTTATTAGGATAATACTAATTTTATTTTATTAAAAATATATCTAATTCTATTAGGATAAAAAAACATTACTTTTAATATTTAAAATATTTAATATTTAGACTTCAGTGTTTTAAAAAAGTTGGATTCTCCCACGTTACTGGAAAAAAGTTTCAATTATATATTTACTTATGATTTTGGATTAATGATTACTCTTATTTATATAATTAAAAAAATTCACCTTATTGTAATTTTGTGATGGGGGATAATTTTACTTAAATTTATTTAAGTTTAGATATAGTCTAATTAAGAACTTTTATTTATAGACGAATGATTACTCTTATTTATAATATATAGAATTCCATCACTCCATCTAAATTTTTCGATGCTGGATAATTATACTTTAACCCTATAGTCTTGGTCTCAGAAACTTTTTTTGAAGTCTCAAAAGATTGAAGTCTCAAACGAATGATTAGTCTTATTTATAATATATGTATAATTTCTCAATGTGGGATAATTTACTTAAGTCTATAATCTTAAGAGTTTTTCAAGACTCAAAAGAGAGGGAGTATAATTTTTTGATGTGGATAATTTACTTAAGTTTATAGTCTAAAAGTTTTTAAGAATTCTAAAGATTTTGATTGATATCTAAGAACAAATAATTAGTCTTATTTATAATATAGAAATCCATCGCTTATTATAATTTGTCAATGTGGGACAGTCTAACTAAAATTTGTAGTCTTATTTATAATATAAAATCATCGTCGTACCTTATTTTAATTGTTTCGATGTAGGATAATTTTAAGTTTGTAGTCTTATTAAGACTTTTTTTAACTCAAAATATTTTTGTTGATATTTAAAAATAATTACTCTTATTAGTAGAATTTCATAACCCCATCATAATTTTTCGATGTAGAAGAATTATTAGGTAGGTTGATGTCCAAGAAAGAATTATTATTAGTCTTGTTTATAATATAGAATTTCATCATCACCTTATTATAACTTTTTACTTAAGTGTACAGTCTTAAAAACTTTTTTAAGACTTAAAGATTTTTGTTTGATGAAAATTTATAATTTTTTTGAATGTGGGATAATTTTTCTTAAGTTAGTCTTAATATATTTTTAAGACTCAAAAGATTTTTGGTTAACATCTATCAGCACATGATTACTCTTATTTATAATATAAAGTTTCATCACCTTATTATAATTTTTCGATGTGAGATTATTTTTACTTAAGCTTGTAGTCTTATTAAGAGACTTTTTAAGACTTAAAAGTTTTTTTTATTGATATTTAAGAACAAATGATTAGTCTTATTATTTATAATATAGAATTCATCAAGTTATCATAAATTTCGATATGGGATAATTTATTTAATTAAGTTTATAGTGTTCCATCACCTCGTCATAATTTTTCGATGTGATATAATTTACTTAAGCTTTTAGTCTTAAGAACTATTTTTTAGACTAAAAAAAAACATCACTACTCTTGTTTATAATATGGAATTTTGTCACCTCACTATAACTTTTTAATGTGGGATGATTTTAAGTTTGTAGTCGTATATATTAAAAGCTTTTTTAAGACTCAAAATTTTTTTGGTCGATATTTAAAACCAAATAATTACTATTATTTATAATATATAAAATTCATCACTTCATCATAATTTTCACTACAAGAAATAAGGTCTCGGGCGTCCATAAATGGCTTGTGTTTATGGACACCTTTTGAGGACGGGCGTTCCTTGGCAGACGCCTGGCTGTGGAAGCCCAGAGTGATCGCCTTTTTTTAAAGCGGGTGTCCACAGTTCGAAGCCACAAACGGGCGTCCACCTTGGCGTTTGACTGTGAATGCCCATTTGAGAACGCAGGCGTCCGACTTTGGAAGCCTGTTTCAAGCTCATGGTGTCTGCAAGTAGACACTCTCTCATTCACTGGGCGTCCAACTATGGATGTGTAGACACCCACATTTTGACCGCCAGGTGTCTATAATAGTTCCCGTCAAACACTCGATGATGATTGGACGTAAACGTGCTTTGATGGACTCAGATATGGGCTCGTAATCATGGACATTTGGTTTAGACCTATTTCGGAGTACAAATCTTATAAAACCAACCTCAAATCCAGGCCCAGTGGGTCGTTTCGAGTCAAATAGGACTAATTTGGGTCGAAACCGGCACCAGGGGTAAAACCATCTTTTAACGACCGGATCAAACCCGGTCAAAGATATTTTTTCCCGAGACATGCGGACCAACCGTGACACTACACGTCCGTTTGGACTCAAACACCACAAAAAATCAGCTTCAAAAAGTATTAAACAAGTCCGTTTAAGGATAGAATTCGATCCCAAGTAGGAATTCTATCCGAAAACCAAAACAATTCACAAACCGAGCTCAAATACTCGGCTAAAACACCCCAAACAGCCGAAACACTCCACCACCAGCCGAGATTCATTGCTTTTCCACCAAGCAACGGAATTTACGTTCCTCTCAACTTCCTACATTTCCTATCCTAAGTGGTAGTTCCAATCCAACTACTCCTCCTAGCCAAGGTCGGGAATACTCCTATAAATAGCCCCTTGCACAACATGAAAAAACACATGAAATATACATCCATCATCCTCGACATCTAAAAAAATGACTCAAAGCAAATCCCGATACACCTCCGAAGAAGCACCAAAATACTGCCAAAATACCGACGAATCCGACCTCAAAAACACCGGCCGAAACCCGTCCAGCCACACGTCCAAAATATTAACTCATCCCGCATCATCTCGACGCTCCCAAGTTTAAACCACTGTCCGACGAGCTCTATACCGAGAAAACAAAGCATGTAGGTTGAGGGTGTAAATCAAACCCGACTCTTTCCCCTTTTCTCTTCCTTTTCCACGTTTTTTTCTCGTCGTGTCGTCGGTCGTTTCGTATTTTAATATGGGTCGTTCTTCGCATATTTTTTATTTCTAATAATCGATACTACAAAAAACTATTTTTTTATAACGTTCTTAAAATACGATATCGATTCTCTAATCGAATATCGTATCTAACAAGAACAAAATTAAATTAAATCTCGTTGATGCTAATAAAATCGTTATATCTTTTTAAACAAAATTCGACGATTTTATACGCGGAGAGAATTAACATCTTTTTCGTTCAAAATTCTTTTTTTACTTTTCGTTCAAAAGAAACTTTTTTTCAAAACCTTTTCTAAAATCATTCCGACTATTCGATACCGATTTCATAATCAAATATCGAATACGACGAATATCGAAAATATAAATCGAGTATAAGTTAATCCATATTTATACGCGATTTATAAAAATTGACGATTTTCGACAAATAAAAAACGGACAGACCCCCACGCGAGTCGCGCGCCAGTCAGGCGACTCGCGCGGAGGCCTGATTGGCCGAGTTCCTTTTCCTCGTTTTCTCGCTTTTCTATTTTTTCGGATCTTACATAAAAAGCGACTTTCGCGACATATTTTCAGATTTCGATAAATACTTTTTTGACCCCGGTCAACACGTGTTAATCCATCACGTGTCATAAACCTTTTTTCAAAACTATGCATATTATCGTATTTGCTCCTTTATTCGATCTATTCAACCGTTACTAACTCGTTTTCTCGTGTTTGTAGCTATTTATTTTCATATTTTGTTTTATTACACTAAAACGAATTCGCATGCTAAAATAACTTTGACGTTATTAGTTTAATATGCATTAAACGACTTAGCAACCCATTTATTTTTCTCTCACATGTCTAGGGAAAATAATCTTTGCATATCATTCAACCGTCGAACTAACGCATGTACACCAAAAACGAATGATATCTTAGTAAAGGCCGCTAAGTGCAGGCGGGGTTGGGTGTTCTTAGTGAACTTCCCAACACGTACCCTCACCCCTTACTCAGAACCATGGTTTTCGGATGTCCGAATCCATTGGCAACGAGAGTCATTCAATACACGGTATTCGATAATGTCGGTATCGGTATCAAATGCTAAGGGACGAACCCGATAAACTCTGACAACGGAAATGGGCCGTATTTTGTACACGGCCCACTACGACATAGAGTGGGTTCGAACGGGCCCGAAATCCCACAAAGTTCGGTGGCGACTCCTACTTTGATTTAAATTTCAATTTGACCATCTCATATGGAGATTCATTCGCCTCCCCAAACCCGCGCGTGGCCGCGTCGGGGTGGACCTATGTCATGTCCACAATTTGGCGACTCCGCTGGGGATCAACTGATGAGTCACTTACCATCGGCATCCTCAGGGTGAGACTCGAAAAGAAATCGTTCGATTAGTAATGTACACGTTTTAGTTCAATGGTTCATGCATAACCCAAATTTTTCCCGGGCCGGTTACTTGTGACCGACGTCCCACTATACCACGGTGCATTCCTAAAGGGGTGCACTAAAGACTTCGATGGCGGAACTCGCATGGGTTTTACGGCAGGTTCTAAGACCAACTCGGCTTAGGAAGTCCGTCCTGATTTGCGAGAAAGCGATCGTCGTTGGTATAGACCTTATTTGACCGACCGAGACTTAGACTAAGAGCATACATGGTGTCATTATACTGTTTCCGTGACTACATGCTACTTGATCTTCTTTGGTGTTTTTCAAAAACCATTATTTTCAAAAATTTGCATCTTTTCAAACCCACCTATTTTTCAAAACCCGGAAAGCTACCGAATTTAGGACTTATGATTTTGACTCAAAATAGCCTATTTTTAGCCGGTATGTTGTCCAAACCTTTTCAAAAAGCCCGAAATCTCGGCCCGATAACCTTTTTCTCAATTTTTTTTAAAATCGGACCATCCTACCCGACTTTGTTCGGTTTTCAAATCCAAATTCTCTTTTCAAAACCCTCTTCTTCTTAGGACTTGCCGTATTTAGCAGTGCCGGGTCTTGTCATAGGTTGTAAGAGTCTATAGCGTCGAAACTCCGTCGATCTTACATCACGAATTTCCCCCCCTATCCCAGTCCGCCTTATTTGTCAAGGCACGGCCCACCTTCGTAAAACAAACTCCTGCAAAGGGAAGCCCGTTTACACATTCGAGTCCAAAGTCTGGGGAATTCTCACGTGGACCTTCCTTCGAACGGGGCTAGGCCCACTTTGCCAAATCCTAAGGAAGGCCCACCGTCCACGGGTCATCCGTCTAGAAGTCGATTTTCGGTCTTTTCCTCGTTTAGTCTTTTCCTTGCTCGGGATGTACTCTTTGATCTGGGTCAGTTACTGATTACGCGGTGCCCTTACAGACAGGCCACCCCACACCCGAGCCATGACGCAACAAGCCATAGATGAATTGAGGGCCTCATTGACCAAGCTGGAAAACATGATCACGTCGATGAGAGGGGACCAGATCGCGATCCTTACCCGGGTAAGTGTCGTGGAGCAAGGAACTCCTAGCGGCAGTGTCGACACTACTGGGCCTTTAGCTGAATTGTCCAGCGCAGTCCACAAACTGCAGGAACAGGTCCATCTGTCAACCCAAAATTCTATCCACACGGAGAATGCTCGGACCTACACACCATTGACCGACGAACTACCCACCAATCTTAATCTGACGGGCCTGCCAATGTTCGAGGGTACTGAAGACCCGGTCCACCATATCCGGGCCTTCAAGGAGTTCATGGCCCTTAAGGGGGTTAAGTCCAACATGTTCAAACACCTGTTCGCTTCTTCTCTTGAGAAACACCCAAGGGCCTAGTACTACCGGCTCGATTCCAAGAAATATAAAACGTGGGATGACGTGGCAACGGAATTCGCTCGGAACTACGCCGACAACACGGAAATCCAGACCACTATGTGCACCCTGTAAGTAATGGCCCAGGAACCTAAGGAAGGATTCACGAAATACCTTCAACGCTGGAGGGCTGAAAGCGTCAAACTGGTCGATAAGCCCAGTGAAAAAGTGTTGGTTGAAGCCTTCGTCAAGAACCTCCTTCCTGCTTACCGGGTCCATCTCCGGTACGCCATCATACCTAGCTTCGCGGTCCTAACTGAGATGGGAATGAGAATCGAAGATGATTTAAGGTTGGAAAGCCTCACTAAGGCCTCCGCCAAGGGATACCTAGGGGCCAGCTCATCAACAAGCAAGCCCACATCTACTGCTGCCACTCGTAGCATTTTTTACGAGGTAAACGTACTTGATACCTCGTCCAAGAAGAATACCACCCCCCGGGTATTCACCGAGATAGGCACCACCTATGAAAATGCCCTGCAGAGGCTATCATCAAAAGGCCTGATCACCCCGATAGGCCCAACACCTGATCTCCCGGTCGAGCGTCGCTCCAAGGCCTACGACCTCCAAGCCTACTGTCAGTACCATCGTGGCAAGGGACACGATGCCGAGAAATGTTGGAAACTAAACCACCTCATCCAAGATCTCATCGAGAGCGGGAAGATCCCTTTACCGGGAGGTAAACCCAACAACAAAGATAACCCGTTGGCCGCTCACGCCATTTTTTCCGGGGAAATAGTGGATTGCTCACACCTCATTTCTCCATTTGTCCCGCAAATAAACGGGATCTGGTGCGACGACGAAGACGATGTCTATCTCACCAAGGGGGAAGCTGTCCCCATCACGCCCGAGGAGATTCAGAAGGTTAAGTCCAAGGTCTTAGCCAATAGTCAAGCCCTCATCATCGGCGAGCCACTTAAGATGGAGCCCGCCCCAGAAGAGCCAACTACTGAAAAGGCTCTTGTAAAGCAGCTGAGCAAGACTCGAGTTGACCTCTCTATATGGCAACTCCTAGTTAGCTCCCAAGAACATCGAGAGGCACTCACTAAGGCCCTTGGCCGAGTAACAAGGAGAACTCTTTCAGCTCCCATGCCATCTTTGCCGGGGAGATAATTGATTGCTCTCATCTTATCTCTCCATTTATCCCGCAGGTGAACGGGATCTGGTTTGACGACGAGGACGATGTCTACCTCGCTAAAGGGAAAACTGTCCCCATTACCCCTGAGCAGATTCGCGAGGCCAAATCCCGAGTCTTAGCCAGTAACCACCTTGGTCGTCCCTATCAAGCCACTAGCTCTAAGGACACCTCCATCCCGACAACCATCACCGATCCACTCGGGATGGAAGTCGCCCCTGAGGAGCCAACTGCTGAAACGGCTCTCGTGAAGCAACTAAAGAAGACCCGAGTTGACCTCACTATATGGCAACTCCTAGTTAGCTCACAAGAACATCGAGAAGCACTCACTAAGGCTCTCGATCAAATTAAGATCGACTCTTTGGCTACCCCTGCTGAAATGGTAGCCACGGTCCTGCCCCACTTGAAGGGCAAAACGAAGGAAGGAGGCCTAATGATCACTTTCTCTGAAGCCGACCTACCGCCGTTCGAGGCCTCCCATAACCTAGCCCTCTATATTACAGTGATCTGCAGAGGGAAATACCTCCCAATGACCCTAGTTGATGATGGGTCTGCTGTGAATGTCCTTCCTTTGAGGACCGCCAAAGCCCTCGGCATTACCGAGGCCGATTATGTTTCGACGGCTCAGACCATCCAAGCATTTGATGGGAGCCCAAAGTCGGTAGCTGGGGCCATAAAGCTGACCATTACAACGGGCCCAATTGAAAAGGAGCTTGAATTCCAGGTGATCGATGTCACCTCATCTTTCAATTTGCTCCTAGGAAGGCCGTGGATTCACGCGGTCAAAGCGGTATCCTCCACCCTCCACCGAAATATCAAAATGCCTTTGCTCGACAATGTCATTACTTTGGAGGCAACCCCAATGACTGTGGCTAGCTGTAACGCCACGGGCCGCACGGACCTCTGGGGGTTCGACTTTGTGGGGATGATCGAGGAAGAGTACCTTTTCAGGCCCTACTTCACAACGAGCATCGACACGATGCTACAGAACCTAGGATACTTACCGGGGGCAACTTCTCGACCCGATCTTCCAGCTGGGAAGGTCATTGAAGTCCTCAAGGACGAAGACTCTCACTTCGGCCTTGGCTATGCCTCCACCCCGGGCAACGTTGTCCGAGCAGGAGTCGAAAAGCCCTGCAACATCATTAAGGGTATCAACTTGAGCCCTTACAGCTCACGGTTGACTGACTACTTTGTCACACCGGTATTCGGGGCTATCCAGGTTGGTCTGTACCAACCCAATGTTGCGCACCTCGGGACCCAATTGGCCCGGAACTGCAACTACATCCCGGATGATGTGTTCGCCCTCATCCAGTCTGATGAAGCCGACAATGATGAGCCCGCGCTGGGGCTACTTTTCGGGGAAGACACCATAGCCCCGACTCCAAAGGAAGACCTGGTCAACCTAATTCTCCGCAGCAACAGGTTTGACCCGACCAAGCTGATCTCGGATGTTGGTTTCGAGACAGGAAACAGGGCCTGGAGGTAGACTGTCAAGTGGACTGACAGTCAAGGAAAGATCTACAAGCTGGTCGCTGGAGAAGGAGACATGCCTGAGTCTGAGTCCGAGTCTGAGTCGGAGTCTGAATCAGAGTCTGAGGTCGAGTCTAGGGAGTCTGGTGCTAGAGTCACTCCTGTAACCCCTCTCCCACTTGTCATTCCTGCTGCTGGCCAATTCGGGGCCTGTAATTCGGGGTCTGTCCCGCGTGCCTTACCAATTCCGCCACTGACCAATGATCAGATGGCTGCTCTTTTCGAGCTGTTTTCAAAATTTTCAATCAATAATAACAACCGTTCTGCTTACGACTTGTCTCTTTTAAATTCTGCTTTCAAAAATATTTTATGCAATGACATTGAGAAACCCGACGAACAGGTACCCTTACCTCCACATCTGATCGAGCAACTAGAGCAAAGGGAATCCCGGAATCCGGTAATCGAAGAGACCGAGTCCATCAATTTAGGAACAACCTTAGAGCCTCAGATGCTTAAGATAGGATTATCCTTAGATCCCGATGAGAGATAACAATTCACGAGCCTCCTCCAAGAGTTCAAAGATGTCTTCGCATGGTCCTAAAAGGACATGCCGGGGATAGACCGGGAAATAGCCGAGCACCACATACCAATTAAAGACGGGTGCAAACCGGTTAAGGAGAAGCTCCGCCGAATGAGGCCTGAGTGGTCTCTCAAGGTAAAAAAAGAAGTCGATAAACAGTTCAAAGCCGGCTTCATACAGGTGTCCGAATATCTGGACTGGGTTGCAAACATCGTGCCGGTTCCTAAAAAGGATGGTAAGGTGTGGGTATGCGTGGATTTTCGGGATCTTAACAAGCCAAGCCCGAAAGATGATTTTCCGTTACCACCCATCGACATACTAGTGGATAACACGGTCGATCATGCCCTTCTGTCATTTATGGATGGGTATGCCGGGTACAATCAGATAAAGATGGCGGAAGAAGATATGAGTAAGACTACCTTCACCACACCTTGGGGTACTTACTGCTATACCGTCATGCCATTTGGTCTCATTAATGCCGGGGCCACGTATCAACGAACTGCTACCACCTTATTACATGACATGATGCATAAAGAGGTAGAGGTTTATGTAGACGACATGATCGTCAAATCCAAAGAACGGGACGGTCACATCACCACCCTAAGAAAATTCTTCACCCGATTGCGCAAATACAACATGAGGCCAAACCCCCAAAAGTGCAGCTTCAGGGTAACATCAGGCAAATTACTGGGCCATATCGTTAGCCAACGAGGCATCGAAGTCGACCCAGCTAAAATTAAAGCCATTATCGAGATGCAACCTTCTAAAACCGAAAAAGAAATAAGGGGATTTCTCGGGAAAGTCCAGTATATTAGGCGGTTCATTTCCAAACTAACCATGGTATGTGAACTGATTTTCAAGAAACTGAAAGTAGGGGAACGGGTACTATGGGATGATAAGTGCCAGGCTGCTTTCGACAAAAAGGAAATCCTGTCTGCTCCGCCAGTCTTAATGCCACCTCAACCCGGTTTGCCTCTGTCGTTATACCTAACGACGACCGAGACAGCCATGGGGGCTATGCTGGCCCAGACAGTTGACGCCGAGGAACGAGCCATTTATTACATCAGCAAAAAGTTTTTAGAGTAAGAGTGCAAATGTACCATGCTCGAAAAGACCTGCTTGGCTCTTTTTTGAGCCACTAAGAAGCTCAGACATTATATGCTCAGCTACGAGGTCCATGTGCTATCCAAGATGGACCCGATCAAATACCTTTTCGAAAAGCCCGTTCTCAATGGCCGAATTTCTAAATGGACTCCAATGCTGGCAGAGTTCGATCTAAAATTGTGCCGTTAAAAGCTATTAAAGGTCGGGTGGTAGCTGAATTCCTTGCTGACAGTCCCGTAACCGAAGAAGGACACACCGATACCTGGTCCTTCCTAGATGAAGATATCTTCCATACCGATACCGAAACATGAGATTTATACTTCGACGGAGCATCCAATTTTCGAGGGTTCGGAGGCGGGATCCTCCTAATTTCACCAAAAGGGGAGCATTCTCCCGTGTTAATCAAACTGGACTTTTATGTTACCACTAATGCAGCCGAATGCGAAGCATGCATTTACGGGCTACAAGCCGCTGCCGATCTGGGGATCACAAATCTTCGGGTACACGGTGATTCATCCTTGGTCATTAACCAAGCACTTCAAAAATGGAAGACTTGGAACGCTAACCTCGTGGCCTACCAGACACGAGTAAGAGATCTCGAGAAACAATTCCAAAAGGTGGAGTACATATACTTGCCTCAGGAATAAAATCAGTTCGTAGATGCTCTCTCAAAATTGGCATCTTTGCTGAACATTCCCGACCATGTGACTAGTATGCCAGTTTGCGTCGAAAGGCGGTCCGAGCCGGCATACATCCACGACATTGAAGACATTGAGATAACTGATCCTGAGCCATGGTATCAGGCTGTATTAACATACCTGAAAAACGGAGAATATCCTCCCGGGACCGAAGGCCGGGCCAAGAAAGCCTTACGAAGGCTAGCCACTCAGTTCATCCGTACCGATGACGGGCAACTGTACAAAAAGACGGCACAGGGGGCTCTTATCCTTTGTGTTGATAAATATAAAGCCGAAAAGGTTATGGCTGAAGTGCATGATGGCGAATGCGGCCCACACATGAACGCCCAGATGCTGGCCCAAAAAATCATGAGGCTCGGGTATTACGGGAATACTATGGAGGCCGACTGCCAGTTATATGTTAAACATTGTCATAACTGCCAAATCTTCGCCAATGTGCAGCATATGCCATCATCTCTGCTTTATACCATGACGTCACCCTGGCCATTCTCGACATGGGGTATCGACATAATCGGGAAAATAAACCCTTCTGGAACCGGAGGACACTGTTTCATCTTAGTAGCTATCGACTATTTCACCAAATGGGTCGAAGCTGAATCATACCGCATTCTCAACGCTAAGCATGTCGCCAAGTTTATCCAGAGCAAGATAATATGTCGGTATGGGATCCCACACGAGTTTAACAGTGATCACGGGACTCATTTTCAAGCCGAAACGGCAGCCCTTTTGACCAAGTATAAAATCCAGAGACATACGTCTTCACCCTACCGTCCCCAGACGAATGGAGCAGTAGAAGCGGCCAATAAAACAATTGTCACCATACTCAAAAAGATGGCTGACAATTACCGGGACTGGCCCGACAAAATACCTTTTGCCCTATGGGGATACCGCACGTCGATTCGCACCGCAACCGGGGCGACGCCATATTACCTAACTTATGGGATGGAGGCAGTCCACCCAATTGAATTGGAAGTACCATCTGATGGTAGGAATTGTCGTGGGTCCCCACCGATCAAGTAGAGTCCAACTAACCTAACACGTAGCTAGGGTAAGTCGGGTCGTGTCCACGGAGACGGTTATAGGTGTCTAGACTAGGTCTACCAAGAACCAAGGCTAAGTCACACAAACAAACACAAAGAAGACGATAATTGACAAACTATGATGGTTGAAGGCGATGAAAGTGGACTAACAATGTACTAAGTATGACATGAACTAATGAAACAACTAAAGATTAACTAAGCAAATAAACTAGAGAAGATGATCGACTAAAGGGATAGATAAATCAAATATGGGAAGGAGTAGGGTTAGGTCGGGTTCATAAGTGTAGTAGGATGGTTGGGTAATCAAGGGTGTAGGTGCCACTTAGTTACTAAGGTCTGTTTGCGCTCTCGCGCCAAAGCCAAAGTCTGCACTCTCGTGTCAAAGACTAGACCCGAACACTCATGCTAGATGCTACTCAAAACACAAGGATTCAATCACAAATTAGTCAAACAATGAGAAGAGGAGTACAAGTATGAGAAGCATTGGCCACTACTACCCACACAAGCAATACAACAAACACATAGTGTGCCCAATATGTGACTAGCAACAAAGGAATCACCTTTACCCACAATCAACCCTAATCACCCATAATCCACACTTAATCTCCCTACTAACCCCACAAAAAGTAGTCTACTCACTAATAATGAAACTATCAATAACAATGATAAGAGAAATCAACATAAACAACCAAACATTCATCATGAACAAACAAGAACAATAAACAACATGTAAAGATTAAAACTTGAAAGATTAACAAAGATTAAGAGAGATTATACCAACTAACAAGGAGATAAAAAGATGAGAACTTGCATTAATAAGAAAGCCCAAATAATCTCCAAGGTTGTCAAGCTTGGATGAATCTTCAAGAATCTTCTTAATACAAGACTAATTAACTAGATAATCTAAGATTAACAAAAGTTTAAAGAAAGATTAGGCTAATGAGAGGAGCACTAAATCTAGGGTTTTAATGTAGAGAGGTCTAAGAGAGTCTAATGTAATGTAAGATGCTTAAACAATACAAGGGAGAAGTATTTATAAGGTTACAAGAGTGAAGAAGGAGAAAATAAGAATTTCCGTGCTGTAGTGGTCCATCCCGCCCGGGACGGGTCGGTCCCGTCCGGGACGAAGTGGTTCCAACCGGGACGGCCTCGAAACAGGCGCTGCTCATTTTGTGCACCCCTTCCCGGTCGGGAAGGCTACTATCCCGCCCGGGAAGGGTCTTGTAGGCCTCCAACATGATCTTTAAGGTCCCTCCTGGCCTCTCATGGGCTTCTCATCGATTCTCGCGGCTCGGGATCGAGTCTAAGGGGCTCGGGAATGGGTCCCAAGGTCTCGGGATCGAATCCAAGGCATCGAGTTATCGTTCCTTATCTTCGTTGGCTCCAAAAGTGTATGAAACGAGTCGGAATCGTTCCAATTCTCCATGAATGGTCTTGGGAACCTAAAACGAACTAGAAGAAGCATAAGTAGCCCAGAAACCGCTCCCAATGAGCGATTCCACAAGAGAAACTGGGACCAAACACAACAAATTAGGCACTACAAACTACACTTATCAACTCCCCCACACTTAACCCTTACTCGCCCTCGAGTAAGCACAAACTAACTAAAGACTAAAAGAAACTAGACTACTAGCCGAGTGGGTATTAGCGCACCCTACGCCCTTTCAACTCACGCGAGTACACTTAGAGGACAAGTGTTATCCGCAAGGCAAGTGGGGTCTTGCGACAAAACTGTGGATGCAACCGGACACGAAAACACACAAACAAACAAACAAACATACAAACGAACAACACTCGGTTGCACCCAAAAAGAAACAAATACCGCTTTCCTCCACAAAGCGGTGAAGAAACACCGGTTAAGGACTCAAGGCAAGTGACAATGTTCCCAAGCTAATAACACAAATCGAAATGGACAAAATCCTAATAGTATGACAACAAAGCAATAAAAACGTTGGTAACTTACCTAGGTTCCTCCTAACCTTCTAAGAACGTACCACGGGACGATCGGCGGGGTGGATAAAGGATGAACCACGGTGTTAGTCGACACTGTAGGTAAGTGAGACCCCGCCCCCTTTAGCGATGAGCCAAGAGGGTCGTCCCATGCTCAAAATCGTCCAACTAGTCCAAATAAAAAGGTGGATATGATTGCAAAATGAGGGAAGACCGACCATTACCGCTATCATCCTTCCTAGAGACTCGGTCCTTTGGTAGGCTCTTCACGGTAATAGTCAGAAAAAGGCTTATTTTGAGGGTGAGAATCTTTTTGTGAGACGGTTTTCTTTGGCAATTTCTCTCTTTTGCATCTTTGCTTTTTTTGTGTTGCTATGCCATTTCTTTTTCATCTTTTGTATTTTCTTTTTGGCTTTTTGTGCCTTTTCTTTTTCTTCATTCTTTTCTTTCTTTCATTTTCTTTCTTCTTCTTTGTTTGCCCTTTTGGCTAGATTTGAGTTGTAGCCATTTCTTTTGCAACCAAGAAAGAGATATCAACAATTTGCAACTTTATTTTGTGGATACGTGTAGGAAGTAGAGGAATGGGTAAGTCGGGGGTCGCGATCCCCCTCCAAACTCACAAAAAGGTGAGAAACTTGGACTAATCAAACAATTTCAAACATGGTCACCTAAGAGACGTGACTCGGCAACCAAGGCCTTTTCACACCGTGGGTGGTCAAAATGGTCAAAATGCAAATCCCGTAGTAAATCCCTAGTAATCTAGGTGGACTCAAGGGAAGAAACCAACGAAATCATTGATTTAGGGTCATTCTACTAGACTAAGGTCCAACACTCAATTCATACTACTAGAAGGGGAAAGTAAACACTTGCACACTAGCCTCAAAACCGGGTTTTCGAAAATCTTTTTACACACTAGACACAACTACACACCACAAAACAAAGACACGATAAAAACGAAAGAAAAAGAGACAAAAGGCGACAAGACAAAACAAAACAAAACAAACACACAAAGAGAACAAACACCACCCCGAATTTTCAAGCAAGTCACCAAATCAACCATAAACTCTACAAAGCTCCACCCGAGCACACAACATCACAAATCTCCTCCAAACTCCACAAGAGACAAAGAAGAAAAAGGGATAAAAGATGTTACCGGATGTCTTGAAAGCCCTCCAAAGTTGACGGTGAATAAGCAACCTACAAGGAAAAAGGGGGGCAAACACACACAACACAACAAAAGTACGACACAACGACACAAAAAGAGAAAGACACAGAAGAAAATCTTTTTGATTTTTGTGAAAAAATTTCAAATTTTTATGGTTTTTTAAGATTTTTCTAAAAACAACGAAAATAAAATTAAACTATACTAGAATATCGCTCCCCCACACTTAAACCGAGCAATGCCCTCATGCTCGATCGTAGTGTACGGAGACACTAAAGAAAAGAAAAGAAACTACGAAAATAAAGCTAAAAATCAAAAATAAAGCGGAGAAAAGGGTAGAATGTGTCCGGCCGAGGTGTAGTCAAGTCACCATGGGTCGAGACGAGAAAAGATATGGATGAGGGAAGAAATAAAAAAAGTAAATAAAAGGAAATGGGAGGGGAGGACTAGGTGTAATCAAGTCACCTAGCCCGGATTCCGCCCGAATCTAACTAAATCCTACAAAAAAGGTGAAAATCTTGTAAATTTGGATTTTTCAAATGACTCTCGATGTAGTCACGTCATCGAGAGTCGGGAGCAACAATTACCAAGGCCCTGAGGGCCACCACGACAAGGGGGAAGGGGAGTATCCAAAGGGAGACAAGCAATAAAAGACGAAAAAGAAATTAGAGTCGCCTTACCACTAGGTTAGTAACTCACGAACTCCATCGTCTCAATGATCAATAAAGGCACTTTTGCTTGTCTTCTTCATTGTCATCCCACTTCGAATTCGATAATATTCCATGGTTGAGGTACAAAGGTATAAGGTCGGGGATTTGATGTGAAAATCGGGGTAAAGTGAAGAGAAAAATGAGGTGAATGTGTATATATGAAGTGTAGGGGTCCTATGATAGGTGCAAGGGTAGGTAGGGAGGTTGAGAGGGGGTATAAAATGGTTGGGTGGGCTCGAATGACAAAGAAGAGGCCAAAAGAAGGAGCAGGGCATCATCCCGGTCGGGATGGATGGTCCCGGTCGGGATGACACACCCATCCCGTTCGGGAAGCTCCCGTCCCGGTCGGGATGACACTCCAGAAAACCCAATTTTTGGTACACTCATCCCGATTGGGATAACATCCTTCCCGGTCGGGATGGTTCATCCTTCCCGGTCAGGATGCCCTCTTCTCGGCCGGGAAGAGTCCTCTAACCCTCTATAACCCCAAAAGCTTGTCCAAAGCTTCAAAAACCGACTCCCTTGCTCACAACCCAAGCTTTATCAATAACCACTCCTCTCTAAGCTTCATCTTCACTTCTCACCTATCAAATAAGCTCAAACACATTCATCAAAATCCCTCCTTCACATCGCTCATCAAAATGAATTTCAACTTTCAAGAATTTCACAAAACCTAAAAGAATTACAAGAAAGAAATATATACAATAAGACAGTTCTTTTGGGACTCCGTCAAACCAAGGATGGTGCATTCTTCAATCCTTTTTTTAACAACACTTGGTCAATTCCATCTCCATCAAGGGCTCGAAGTAACAAATCGAAGGCTCTCGCGAAGTCTTCAATCAAGCTTGTGGTATAACCATCCACACTCCAAGGGTCCTCATGATCTAACCTCGATGTTCCCGGGGCATCCCGATCTACTAAATTCAATGGCTTGAACTTGTATTTGCGATCTTTCGGGATATACCCAAACGTCCATCTATCTTCATGTGGCCCCAAGGGAGGCTCATCTTTCTTCTTTCTTCTCAGCTTGTCCTCAATCTCATGATATGGGCATTCGTCCGCCCCTAGCTCGGAATCATCATCCTCGATTCCATGGAAGTTATTCTTCAAGCTTTTACCCGACTCATCCCCTAGATCGATGTCTCTCATGGCGGTGATCAATTTACAAGACTCATCATTAGTAGGCGAGGTGTTGCCTTGGAGGTCAAACACGAGCTTCTCGTTGCCTAACTCAAATGTGATCTTACCGTTTTTTACATCAATCATAGCACTGGCGGTATGTAGAAATGGGCGCCCAAGGATAATGGGAGTGATAGCATCTTCCGGCATGTCAAGTACAAGGAAGTCGACCGGAATGAAGAACTTCCAGATTCTTATTGGCACATCTTCCAACATCCCCAAAGGTTGGTTGAGGGAACTATCGACCATTTGGAGTGTAATGGAAGTACACTTGAGCTCCTTCATCCCAAGTCGCTCACAAATGGAATAGGGAATGATGCTTACACTCGCACCCAAATCACATAGTGCTCTCTCAATCTTGAAGTTGCCTATGATGCACGGGATCGAGAAACTACCTGAATCCTTCAACTTGGGAAGCGTAGAACCTTGAATAAGCTCGCTCACCACTCTTGTGAACGCTATGGTCTCTTCCTTATCGACGGATCTCTTCCTAGCCAAGATTTCTTTCATGAATCTTCCATATGCCGGGATTTGGGTAAGTAGATCGGTAAAAGGGACACTTACATCCAATTTCTTCACAATATTAAGGAACTTGTCATATTGAACATCCACCTTAGTCTTCAATTGCCTTGTTGGGAAAGGCAACTTGATATGCACCTTGTCTTGCTCATTAAGGTTGGACTTTTCAAATGACATTTTCCCTTTTCCCTTGTCTTTTCCTTGAAGTGGGGGAAGCTTATCTTCATGGGGTTTCTCAATCTCCCACAAAACTTGCTCCTCCATTGGATTTCCCAAGCTTGAATTATCTTGAAGTGGAGGTACAACCTCTTTCATTGGTTCTTGCTCATTAGGGAGTAAGGAAGAGTTATAAAATGAACCACTCCTCAAGGTAATAGCATTCACATGCTCAAATTTCGCCGTTTCACCTTGAGGAGGTAGTTGCCCCTTTTGCCTTGAAGAGCTACCCGAAGCAAGTTGAGCTATTTGGGTCTCGAGCATCTTCATATGCGCATCTCTTGCCAAGTTATCCCTTTGAAGTTGAGCAATAATTTCTTGTTGTGTTCTTTGTGTCTCCAATTGACTTCTTTGCATGTCCAACATTGACTTTTGCATGTCGAAATCCCGAGGGGAGATTGTTGGTTATGAGGAGTGTTGGTGATGGCTAGAGGAATGCCATAATCATGAATAGGAGATCGACTCCTTTGCTTGCTTTCATGTTGAGTACCTTGATATCCTTGTTGTTGTTGATGGTTCCCTTGGAACCCATGAGAGTTACCTTGATTAAGGCCTTGGTTGTAATTATGGTATCCTTGGGAGTGTTGGTTCCCTTGGAAACCACCTTGATTGAAGTTCCCTTGTTGGAACCCTTGATTGTTGTTGAAGGTACCTTGTTGTGTTGCTTGAAATTGTTGAATGGCCTTGGATTGCCTATATAACCTTGGTAGCTTTGATTGTTGTCCCTTAAGGGAGGTGGCACATATGGACGGTGTTGTAGAGATTGTTGTTGGGTAACTTGTTGGGAAGCTTGAAACATATGGGGATAAGGGGCACCTTGCTTGAACGCTTGAAAGACGTTCACTTGCTCAATAGTACCACGACAATGTAAAGGCTCATGTCCCACTATCCCACAAGTATCGCATATCCCATAATAAGATGTAGGAGATACAACTCCCAAAGCATTAACTTGTTGAATGGAATGTTGGTGGGAGGCACTTGCACTTTGACCTTGATCAAAATGGCTTTGGAGCTTATTGTCAATAGATTCCATGTGGGTTTTTAGTTGAGCTCCAAGATCAATGCTTAGTTGTGTAATGGCATCGATCTCGTGCCTTCCTCCTCGATTTGCCTTCCTAGGCCTTGAGTATTGAGAGTTGTGTACCGCCATCTCCTCGATTCTTGACCAAGTTTGGTCATTATCCACCTCGGTAAACCTTCCATTCGATCCCATGTTAAGAATGGCCCTTGAGTCTTCATATAGTCCGTTCCAAAATTGTTGAACAAGGAACCATTGTGATAGACCATGGTGAGGACAAGAACGGATCAAGGCTTTGAATCTTTCCCACGATTCATAGAGGCTTTCTTCATCACGTTGTTGGAATCCCGTGATAGAGGCTCTCAATAGATTTGTCTTCTCCGGGGGATAGAATTGTTGGTAGAAAGCTAAGGCTAGCTTCTTCCAAGTATCAATACCAAGAGTCGCCTTGTCTAACCCTTTGAACCATTGCTTTGCTTTACCGATCAAAGAGAAAGGAAATAATACCCACCGGATTTGGTCTTGGGTTATTCCCGTTTGTGAGATAGCATCGCAATAATCCGAAAAGGTTTCCATGTGTTGATGAGGATCTTCGGTTGGTAACCCACTAAATTGACTTCTTTCGACCAATTGGATGAATTGTGTTTTTGCCACAAAGTTGCCGGTATAAGCCTCTGGTAAAGCGGTTGGACCGGGCAAAACGTCTTTCGTAAAGGTTGAATGAGAAGAGAACTTAGGCATTATTGGATATGCGGGAGAGGATGGTGTAGATGGTGTTGATGTAGAAGTAGAGGGAGAACTTGGTTGAGAAGTACCAAAAGGATTAATGAAATTCCCTTCGGCCGTCTCTCGAGGTGATTCGTCTAAGTCGGATCCTTGAGCTTGTTCTTGATTGGTATTGCTAGCACTTGGTTGAGAGATTCTAACCCGGTCAATCGTCCGTTGACGAAAGGCTCTAAAGAGTCTTTCCGGCTCTGGATTGAAGAGAAAGAAATCACCTCCCCTCCTAAGCATACACTACACACTCAAACAAACGTGAGAACACCTAGTGCTTTATGGGCACTAGGCAAAGACAATAAACGAACACAACGGGAGACAAAGAAAAAAGAAAGCTATGAAAAAGAGAAAAACCTACAAAATATGCACAAAAGAAAGAAGAAGAGCACCAGAAGGGTAACTAAGTCAAGCTAATAAGCAAACTAAGTCTAAACATGCACCGTCCCCGGCAACGGCGCCAAATTGATGGTAGGAATTGCCGTGGGTCCCCACCGATCAAGTAGAGTCCAACTAACCTAACACGAAGCTAGGGTAAGTCGGGTCGTGTCCACGGAGACGGTTATAGGTGTCTAGACTAGGTCTACCTAGAAACAAGGCTAAGTCACACAAACAAACACAAAGAAGACGATAATTGACAAACTATGATGGTTGAAGGCGATGAAAGTGGACTAACAATGTACTAAGTATGACATGAACTAATGAAACAACTAAAGATTAACTAAGCAAATAAACTAGAGAAGATGATCGACTAAAGGGATAGATAAATCAAATATGGGAAGGAGTAGGGTTAGGTCGGGTTCATAAGTGTAGTAGGATGGTTGGGTAATCAAGGGTGTAGGTGCCACTTAGTTACTAAGGTCGGTTTGCGCTCTCGCGCCAAAGCCAAAGTCCGCACTCTCGTGTCAAAGACTAGACCCGAACACTCATGCTAGATGCTACTCAAAACACAAGGATTCAATCACAAATTAGTCAAACAATGAGAAGAGGAGTACAAGTATGAGAAGCATTGGCCACTACTACCCACACAAGCAATACAACAAACACATATTGTGCCCAATATGTGACTAGCAACAAAGGAATCACCTTTACCCACAATCAACCCTAATCACCCATAATCCACACTTAATCTCCCTACTAACCCCACAAAAAGTCTACTCACTCATAATGAAACTATCAATAACAATGATAAGAGAAATCAACATAAACAACCAAACATTCATCATGAACAAACAAGAACAATAAACAACATGTAAAGATTAAAACTTGAAAGATTAACAAAGATTAAGAGAGATTATACCAACTAACAAGGAGATAAAAAGATGAGAACTTGCATTAATAAGAAAGCCCAAATAATCTCCAAGGTTGTCAAGCTTGGATGAATCTTCAAGAATCTTCTTAATATAAGACTAATTAACTAGATAATCTAAGATTAACAAAAGTTTAAAGAAAGATTAGGCTAATGAGAGGAGCACTAAATCTAGGGTTTTAATGTAGAGAGGTCTAAGATAGTCTAATGTAATGTAAGATGCTTAAACAATACAAGGGAGGAGTATTTATAAGGTTACAAGAGTGAAGAAGGAGAAAATAAGAATTTCCGTGCTGCAGTGGTCCATCCCGTCCAGGACGGGTCGGTCCCGTCCGGGACGAAGTGGTCCCGACCGGGACGGATTGGTCCCGACCGGGACGGCCTCAAAACTGGCGCTGCTCCTTTTGTGCACCCATTCCCGGTCGGGAAGGCTACTATCCCGCCCGGGAAGGGTCTTGTAGGCCTCCAACATGATCTTTAAGGTCCCTCCTGGCCTCTCATGGGCTTCTCATCGATTCTCGCGGCTCGGGAATGGGTCCCAAGGTCTCGGGATCGAATCCAAGGCACCGAGTGATCGTTTCTTCTCTTCGTTGGCTCCAAAAGTGTATGAAACGAGTCGGAATCGTTCCAATTCTCCATGAATGGTCTTGGGAACCTAAAACGAACTAGAAGAAGCATAAGTAGCCCAGAAACCGCTCCCAAGGAGCGATTCCACAAGAAAAACCGGGACCAAACACAACAAATTAGACACTGCAAACTACACTTATCATCATCCCTCAGAATCCTGTTAGAAAGTCAAGTACCCAAAGCTGACTGGGTTCGAGCACGGTACGACTCGTTGGTTCTACTGGACGAACGAGGATCTCGTGCCCTTAACAATATCCAAATCTACCAGAAAAGGATCGAACGGGCCTTCAACAAAAGGGTAAGGCCTAGGAACATTAAAGAAGGGGATCTGGTCCATAAATCGGTTCGAGCTTTATTACCAATTGACCCAAGGGGAAAATTCAAACCTAATTAGGCTGGGCCATACTTGGTAAAGAAGATCCTATCGGGAGGAGCAGTAATGCTAACGGACCTGGAAGGGAATGAGTTCATCAACCCAACCAACCTGGACCAGCTGAAGCGTTACTACCCATAGCCATTTCTCAATGTCATTAGCAAATTTTATCAAAATCATTATTTTTTTTATAAAAAGCAAGTCAATAAGCTAGAATTATTTATTCTACTGTCACAAACATCTTGAACCAATAGTCTTGGTGTAATTCGAGATTGCAAATTTACTCAGCTTGAACTACGTTTGGTTTGATTCTGTTAATCGCGGATACGTAGGCAGCCCCTCAAAAGGGCACAACCAGTGCAATCAAGAAAAGACAGAAACGGTTTAATAATAAACTTCTTTTATTAATTACTAAAACCCCGATGAACTCGGGAAATTACAAATGCAGGAATTAAAAAAAAAAAACAAAAAACACACAACAAAAATAATAATAATATTTAAATAGTAATAAAGCTAGGGACTTGGCGTTCAAGGCATCTTGCCGTTTCCCTTGTCTTTAGCCTCCTTGGCCGTCCACTGACGACGACGCGGAGAAGAGCGTTCCCGAAACTTGAGTCCTCAATCACATCAATGGGCCCAAGTCGGGCCCTCACAGGCTCAGGAAGCCGGTCACGTGGGCCTAGTCGGTCTCTAACCGCCAATCTGGGCCCAAGTCGTCTCTCTAAGTCAGTCTGGGGGCTTGGCTGCCCCCGAGTGTTGCTAGCATCAGCATCCTTAGATCGAGTCTTAGTATGTGACCTAAGGCCCGATTCTAATCGGACTAAAGTAGCAGGAGTGTCTCTCTCCTCGAAGAAACCCTTGTTGTCTTTTTCCTTCTCCCGGCGAACCAATTCGAAGGCCTCATCAACCTTCAAAGCCTTACGAGCTTCCTCGGACTCCTCGGAAGTCCACTTCCTGTATGTACGTGAAACCCAAGCGGATTGGCAAGGGTTGGGTATAGTCCATGTAGTACGTGTGAACCATCTCTACAGCCAGGTGTCACACATAGCGTCCGTCAGTTGGAGCGAGACGCTAATGATTGCCTCAGTTTCAGGAATACGGTGAGACAAACCGAACTGCCTCAGGTGGCGGTCCGGGTAAATGTGAACAGTCCAGTCGAGAGACAGGATCACCAGGTAACGGGCTTGGTCTCTCTTGGCCAAACCTGTCAGTTTGGAAAGAAACCACCAGGCGACGGTCCACTTAATTAAGGGACCACCATGAAACACCAGCTCCTCATCCCAGTAGGCTTGGTTAATATGGTGACTCGAGCTTATCCGACGCCTTCTCGAGCTAATTTGGCTACTACGGTAGTTGGGAATACTCGGAGGGGACTCAATGATCGACAGACGCTCAGACAGCCATATCTGAAAAGGGATACACAAGTTCCGTAAGCAACATGAAGGTTCGCTACAGTCCACTCGATCGAGTAAGCCCTCTGAAAGCAGACAGAAGCTCGTCAGGAGTGTCACTCGATCGAGTATTGCAGCTGACTCGACCGAGTAAGCCCTCTGAAAATGGGCAGAAGCACTTCAAAGACGTCACTCGATCGAGTGACAGGTCCACTCGATCGAGTGACTTTCGGACATCAGAAAATTCGCGTGAAAAGAAAAAAAAATACAAAAAACAAGAAAAACGTGAGATTTATACCTGCAAGATACGGACGCTCCCCGTCAGCTGTCGATCAGGGTCAAGCCTCCTAGCATCGAGACCCATAATGATCTCCCCGGTGGCTAGCCAAGCAGGGTTATGACCAGTCTCCATCTGGTCAACCACACCAATCAGCCTGATCTGACCCAAGCACGAGTCAGCCTCCATCATCCCTTCGAAAACGTAGCGGTGCAGCATACAAAAGGCGAAAGCCCTACGCCTATGAGCAGCTGTAATCCTCACGTCTCGATTATTCATGAACTTGTCAGCCAGGTCGAAAAGGGAGACAAAATTTCCCCGTACCATTCGATCTGTCTCAGCATGAGACAAACCCAAGAAATCCCTCAACCTCCTCCTTGGATCGGGATAGAACGGAGGGATGGCAGGATGAGCCGATAGGGCTCCAACCACCTATAGCTGCGATTTCCTCAGGTAGAGGGCATATTTCGCCTCGCGGGAAAGCGAAAACGTGATGGGTAGTATCCCAAAACGTTAAACAGGCATCCAAAAAATGCGAGTTCATTATCAGACGTTGAAATGGGAGTAAATTGACGATTCCCATCTGAGTCAGATGAACCTTTTTCTCGTCCCGAAAGTGTTGGGACCAAGCAAAAAGCAGTGCAGTCAGGTGATCAATACCCATGACAGAAATTTGAATCTTCTTGAAAGTCTAAAGGATTTTGAGGAGAAGAAGGGGTTTGTGATGTGGGATGCAGTGAACTGAAGCGGGGATTCCTATATTTATAATAAGGAAACCCAACTGAAACCTAACTAAATCCTAACTGCCATGCCTCCTCAGCAGATTTGGGCCCTACTCAGGCCTGATTACAGTTCAGAACCCAGAATAGGAATCGAGTCGTCCCGAGCATTCCTAAAAATTTCTAAAAATATTTCAAAATTCCGCTTTTCAAAAAAAAAACTTATTTCCCCAGCACGAGTCGGTGTTTTGCCTATGTGTTACATGCAATTTGTTATGTGTCAGCATACAGGTGCACCCTAGACTACAGAAGCAAGTCACCGCGCAATTACTTTACTCCCCAACGTGAGTCAATGTTTCTCCCGGAATGCTACATCCAAGATGTGATGTATCAGCACACAGGTACACCTAGGACTTCAAAGGCAAGTCCGACTCCCCACGGAGCTATCATCATCAGGACAGGTATGACCCTCTGCTTATGGCTGGCGAGCCCTTCACGTAAGTCTACTGGACTATAAACGACCCGACCGGAAGGCTGCCAGGTTGTAATCTGCGATTGGCATGGTAGCTACTCTGACTTTCGCCTTGTCCAAGCCTCAGTCAGAGTGGGGGCTCTGTAAACACCCGCATTTTGCCTGCTAGTGTCTATAGCAGTTCCCGACAAAACACCCGATGATGATCGGACACAAACGTGACTTAGTACACTCGAATATGGGCTCGGAATCAATAATATCCGACGTGGACATTTAGTGGAGTACAAATCTCTCAAAACCAACCTCAAATTCAGGCCCAGTGGGTCGTTTCGAGTAAAATGAGACTAATTTGGGCCAAAACCGACACCAAAAATAAAACCCGTCTTTTGGCGACCGGGTCAAAACCCGATCAAGGACGAATCTGACACAAAAATCGACCAAGTTCGTTTCTAGAAGCTTGCGTCTGAACACAATCCTTAAACAAATCAAAAGGGTCAACCATTTCCTAAAATGGCTCGCCACCCTTATCCACTCGATCGAGTGGATTGACCCACTCGGTCGAGTGGAGCCTCAAATTCCGGAACAAACCCGCTTTCAAAAGCACTCGATCGAGTGCACTAGGGCCACTCGATCGAGTGCACTAGGGCCACTCGATCGAGTGCACTAGGGCCACTCGATCGAGTGACCCTAGGTCGAGGGGTAAAATCTATAAATACCCCCCTTGTGCTCTTCATTTGAACAAGAATTTTCACCTACATTTTACCCTACATTTCTACCCTAGCACTCTACACTACACTACACTACAATCCTAAGCAATACTACACAAGAACCGAGTCATTTTGTCCCTCGAAAAACCGACAAAGCCATCCACACACACACACACCATAACTCAACTACATCCCCGATACTCCCGCGTTCCCGTCACTATTACGAGTCCATTGCCGAGGCCATTCTAAGCATGTATGTTGAGGGTGTCATAAACCCCATCTCGATCTTTACTATCTCGATTCATTTTATTTACATTTTCGTACTTTATATTATAATTATACTAGTATACTAACACTAACACTAACATTAACATTTTAATTATTGTATACTAACCCTTTATTTTTCGTTACTAACCTCTAACATTTAATTATCGTCGTTAACATTATACCGCGTATATATATATTAATATCAAAAATCGGATCTTAACACGTTTGACTATGACGACCATCCAAAGTCCGTTTAATCCCTTTACGAGCAACGACGGAGGTGGCACCCTTTCGAGGAGCGCCGCCCCAATGTACTCAAGGGCGTAACGAGATCGTGGTCGCTCATAGTTGAACGTGTAGGACTCCATTTCTAAGATTAGTGCGAGATCCGTTGATGCGAAAACCGACATCACATAATCCGTTAGGATTAATACCGATGTCGTGACGCGAAGGACTACAATTTCGTCACTAATCAAAACTTTTAATCCCATAATGACATTTTTCACAAATTTCCGATGACGGTATTATAATCGTATATTACACGATCATAGCACCGGAAGTCGAGTTGGATTTAAATCATGCAATATTTTTATCCAACTCGACCAACCATCGATTTAAAAGCAATTAAATCGGAATGGCCACCCTTTTCCGAAACGAGTTATGCCTCGTACAGGGGTCACTCGACCGAGTGCATGGGCCACACGATCAAGTAGCACCCCAAAAACTGGGCAGTAGCTACTCCAAAGGTGCACTCGATCGAGTCCATGCCATGACTCGATCAAGTGGGTCCTGTAGCCCAGAAAACCGAGAGCTTTAATGCATCATTCGAGTCTCGTCTTTTTTTACGACTTAGTCGTCGCGTGTAAAGTTAATTACGTGATCTCCCTTTTCAAAACTCATGCATATCACTTCACTTTAACGACTTTGATTGACGGTCTCTCACTATTAATCTTGTGTCGACGGCTCCTTAGTCGTATCCGACGCATGATTAATCAAGACTCCAACTTCTCAACGTGATAAGTCGGGACAAGGCATCGAGATTCGGGATCGGGCTAGCATCACGCCTAGGTCCCCTATCTCCGTTCTTCGCTTAATACACAATATAATGTGTATTTAATCGGAGTTCGTCCATTTGCACAACTTACAGTCTAGTTTATATTTATATATATACAGGTCCGTTTCAAGTTATTATTTATCGCTCTTTATATATCTCATTTATTCTTTTTTTCGTTATTTTGTATTGGCCAGGTTGTATTTCCGCCCGTGTATTTTCTACATATTTTCGAGCTTTTTTTATTTTGATGATTATCGCTTTATAAATGAACCTCGCATGCTAAACAATTTGACTTGGATTTAGATGCATTAAATGACGTAGCTAACCAATAATTCACATGCTTAGCCAAAAACGCTGTTTGCATATCATTAGTCGTTTTACTAGCGCGCGTACACGAACATGAACGATGTCTTGGTAGAGGCCGCTAAGTGCGGGCGGGGTTGGGTGTCCTTAGTGGGCTTTCCAACACGTACCCCCACCCCTTACTCAGAACCTCGGTTTCCGGATGCCCGAAACCGTTGGCGCACGAGAGTCATTCTATACACGAAAGCCGGTGTAAACGGTATCGGTATCGTAATGCAAAGGGACGAGCCCCATAAACTCTGAAATCGAAATGGGCCGTACTTTGTGTAAAGCCCATGACGACATAGAGTGGACTCGAACGGTTCCGAATAACCATAAAATTTGGTGGCGACTCCAACTTTGACTTAAATTTCAACCCGAGAACAATCTCACCACGAGATTCATTCGCCTACCCAAATTCGCGCGTGGCCGCGTCGGGGTGGACCTACGTCATGTCCACAAATTATAAACACGACTTATAAAAAATTCTTTGTAAAAAAATGTAGAAAATGCTAATATGTAGAGTAATTACTTTCTACGGAGTATTTATTACAACTATAAAAGCACATGAACTACTCCATATTGATGAGTTAACATTTTTGTGATGCCACTTGTCAATCCCTTGTAAAGTCTAACATTTTGGAATGATTTTTTATATTTTTATATAGATATGAACACAATGATGAAGTTATTACTTAATCAAATATATAGAATAAGACAAAGTGAATTATTTGATGTAGGTAGTGCTCACCCAAATTGACTGATCCTTCTTCGTGACGAATCTTGCCCTCCCTTCGTCGTTCGTCTTCGCATGCAGGATGTACAAATCCTATAAATGTCAAAGTAAGTAAGAAATTAAAACACGCGCACCTTGAAATTGTTGAACCACTGTCGACGCTGGTGCGGTGGCACTTGAGCCCAGAAAGTGTACCACAAGCCCTTGTCGGCCGCCATGTAGCTCTGCGTGCACCCCGACACTACATCCTGCTGCCAAAACCTGCACCGTTTTGAGAAATGTCAGAGTCAAAAAATCTTAAAAAAACATTCAAACAACTATATTAGAAATGTACGTTAGATTATATTACCAGTAGTGGTCGATATCGAGTATCACCTTACCATCCTCGCCGACTGTGGGTTCATCCACTTGCTGCCCCCTTGTGGTTGGTCCTTTTGCTGTAAGATAAATACTTAAGGTTTATAGTCTTAAGGACTCTTTTAGAGATTCAAAAGACTTTGATAGATATCGAAAAATGAATTATTACTCTTATTTATAATATAGAATTTTATCATCATATTATAATTTGTCGATGTTGATAGTTTTACGACTGTTATATGTAATAAATTCATCACATAATGTGAAACAAATAATATGAAATTTATACTCTAATGAAAGCATTTTTTACCACGAATCTAATTATTTTGTTTTTATAATTTATTTTACGGTAATATTTTTAAAAAATGAACTTTAATGGTTTTTACCTAACAATTGTAAAACATTAGATTAATATAATAAATTAAATATATATTATAATAATAATAAATTCTCTAATTGATTTTTTTTATTTATGATACTTTACCAATTTGAGTTTTGATTAAACAAACCAATGAGATCGCTTAAAAAAAGTTTCAAATAAATAGGTGTTACTCTTCGCAGTACGCATTTTACTCGACGCAGTACGATATTTCCAATTTTGCCCCTCTCATTTCCTCTCACCTCAAATTTCATCTTTTTTTCCCTTTTTTTCTTTTCTTCTCCTCTTTTCTCCATCTATTTGACTTAACCCTTATTTTTCACTTTTACGCAGTACATATTCTTTTAGCTTTGAAGCTAGTATACTTATTTTAATTTTGGTAGACTGCATATTTTTTTATCTTTCACGCAACTATACGTTTCTTTTACCACACAGTACAATTTATTTTCAACTTTGACGCTATTCATACATTTTTAAAACTTTGATTGAGAACATTTCAATTTGTTGACACAACACGTTTGTTTTTCTTTTTTTTTAAAAAAATTTCAACCGTACTACGTAAGTTAAAAATAAGGTCGAACAAAAAAAACCAAGAAAAAAACCTAATTCAATAATTTACTTTATAATTAATCTTCAATTTACTCGTATCCATAATCTTATAAATTGAAAAAATTAAATGATTTGTATAGTTAGAAATGGAGGGGAATCGATGATAAATAAAAAAATTGGACGTTTTCTAGAACTCTAACTTCAATAATTAAGGATTGAAGCGAATCAATGATAATTAAAAAAATTGAACGAAGAACCCTAATTTCAATAATTAGGGATTGAAGAAAATTGATGATAATCGAAAAAATTAGACGATTTCTAGAACCCTAATTTCAATAATTAGAGATAAACAACAATTCATACCTGTTTTCTATCAAACTTGTATCCATACTCTTATAAATTTGATAAATTGAATGGATTGTATCGTAGTTAGAACTTAGAATTGAAATGAATTGTTGATAATTGAAGTATAATAGAGATTATGTGAATATTTCTATTTTTTAGTGAAAGGCATATAATGAAAAATTATGTGCAAAAAGTAATGCATCGATTAAAATTGGTACTGCGAAGATTGATTATTTTTACGATGAGCTTGGAAAATTTACTACCTAATTTATTTTTTTATGAGGTAATTTACTACCTAATTTACATATTAGTGAGTCAAACAAACGCCAATTTCAATATTTGTGAACCAAACTAACGGGAAAACAAAATCAGATAAACATTTAATATGGAAAAAAATGGATTCTTATGCGTAATGTATTCCAAATTCACATTTAAATTTATCTAATTTCACTAATATTATTATTTCAAAGTTACCATCTTTTGTAATTGCTTTGTCTCAATTTTTAGACTGTTTCAAAGTATTGAACATCACATTAGGATGAATTTCCTGTAAAATCAAAGTAATGTATGCATTCACCAGGATCAACAAAACAATACTATTAGATTCAATGAGGTAGAGTAATAATCTATGTCAAACTGTCGTAGTCTATGCGCGAAATTATATAATAAAACTCACTAGTGGGCTCAAAATATATTAGAAAAAGCTCGTAACCTTTACCTATTAGCTTGGATTAATTCATATTTTGTTAAAAATATTATTGGTATAGGTATAATTGAATTTTACTCAAATAACCCAATTAATCGGAAACTCACCTCGGAATATATTAGAAAAAGCTCGGAAACTATACCTATTAGCTCTGATTAGTTCACGCTATGTTTAAAAAACTTAATGGTATAGGTATAATTGAATTTTACTCAAAAACCTTAATTCATTGGAAAGTCCCCTCATCATTCATGCAAAAATCTAAAATCATCGAATGCAAAGCTAAATCTTCATAAATTAATTGATAGAAAAAAAAGAGGTACATGTCAATATGTAATTGATGTTAAAATTTACCTCAAAATTGGTAGATGCGCTTTTTAGTCTTAATGGTATCGTCAATGCTTCAATTTTTCCTTTGTAGGGCAAAATATGGAGAAGATTTGAGAAAGTGTAAAGAGCGTCAATGTAGTTTGAGGGTATAAGATTTAGGTTTTTTTTTAATTCGTTTTGGTCTTTTTAAATAAGCTTAAAGTTTGAAACTTTAGTTTTTTTTATATTAATTGGGCTTGGTTATAGAATGCTACTATACAACCTGGTGTATCATCCTATTTTCCGATTGCTACCTAGATAATTTTACCAAATACAGTTCATCAATTTGTATGTCGATTCGTCGTTGATGATTTATAAACAACAATACATGTAAGAGTCAAATCGTATCTCGCTTGTGAATGCGTTCACTCATCTTTGTTAATTCTCATCGATTTGATTCTACGTTTGTAATTGAGCTCAGACGGTTAGACTAGGTCGTCATATTCGTAAGAGTTGTTTATGTACGCTTTCCTAGTGAATAGCTAAAGCTAAGTGAGTATAGAAATTCTCGATTTCAATAACAAGGTGTTCAATGACAAAGTAGAGTATATAATTGGGTCAATGATCAATCTTTAGTTTGTTGGTGAAAATCGTTTGTTCCCAGATTCGTTTTATAAATATCTTCATCACCATAACATCAATTGCATTTCACTTTTATTAGACTTAGAGTCAAAAATCAAAACACCCCCAATTGGTTACTTGAAATATAATCTCTACACACATTTGATTGACGTTTGCACCTTCCTCGTGGGTTCGACCTCGACTTTTACACTGGCTACTAGTTTCAGTTTGTAGTGAATAAAATTACTAATTTGGAGACTTGTGACAAGTCTAGCCAAAGTTTTGGGTTTGATAAAATAAGAACTTATTCTTATATAAAGTTCTTGTAATGGTACTCGGAGGGGGCTGCAACAAGAGGACCCCATTTCTCCTCTCTTGTTCACCATTTGAATGGAGTATCTAAGTTGAACCCTTAATTATGCCACCTCTAATTATGGGTTTAAATTTCATCATAAATGTGCCTCCTTGAAACTTAGTAATTTAATGTTTGCGGATGATCTCTTATTATTTTGCAAAGGAGAGATGCGATCATTTAATATCCTTATGAGGGCATTTGCTATGTTCATGAAAACTCCTAGTTTAACGATGAGTATTGGTAAATCCCACTTATTCTGTGCTGATATGAATGATACTTTGAAGTCTGAGGCTCTTGCAGCAACTGGGTGTGCTGAGGGGGTGATTCATTTCCGGTATTTAGGGATTCCTTATTCAGACTGCTAAGTTGAATAGGACTAATTGTGCTAAATTGATAGAAAAGATCACCAGTAGAATACGGAGTATTTGAGCTAGGAGAATCTTGTATGCGGGGAGGTTGACCCTTGTTCAGTCGGTTCTTTCACATGTGCATGTGTATTGGGCAATGATTTTTATGTTGCCTAAATGCGTGCTTGCTTGTATTGATGGACTATGTAGGACATTTCTGTGGGATGGTAAGGAGGAGTACCAGCGTGTGCCATTAGTTGCGTGGGAGAAAATGTGTCTTCCAAAGAAGAAGGGTGGTCTGGGATTACGACAATTGCAAGTCTGGAATGCTACTGCTCTAGGTAAGCTTGTGTCATGGATTTAAGATCAACAAGACAAGCTGTGGGTGAAGTAGGTACATAGTTTTTACTTAAGGGGGTGTTTGTGGCATGATTATCAGCCCGGTCCTTTTGTTTCATGGGGACGGAAGCGTATTTGCTTGTTCTGTTAAAGAGGTGTTGAAGCTTCACTTTCAAGATGGGACATGGCAAGGGGGTGGTACAACTTACACCATTGCTACTGGCTATGATCTCTGTTGCGCAGGAAGGGGCCTGAAGTGTCATGGGCTCAGTTGGTCATGGGAAAGCTAGTGTTCCTAAGCATCAATTTTTAACATGGATGGTGTTTAGGAATGCTATGAATACTCGAGAGAAGCTTTCTAGATTGGGGATTAGTTCTTTCTCTAGGTGTTGTCTGTGTGAGATGTTTGGCGAATTGACTGAGCACTTGGTTTTCCTATGCCCTTATGGTACCCAACTGCGGAGAATGATCCAAGATTGGCTGGGCCTTCTAGTCGCAGTCACACTGTAGCAGTGTGTGCAGCTGCAGGAGCAGGGAGTGCGACAAGATGTGCGGGTTGTTGTCATTGCAGCTGCTATCCATTTGATTTGGTGGGAAAGGAATAAGAGTAGAGTCGAGGGTTATGTTGGTAGACCTTAGGTTGTGTTTAGAAGAATTAAAGCTGATATATGTATTCGATTTGGAGTTATAATGGAAGGCGAGTTGTCTGTGTCGGAGAAGTCTTGGCCTAGGATGATCTTAGCCTAGACTTGTTCCTTTGATTGTAAATTATTCTAAGTTCTTGTAACGCCAAATTATTTATCACCATTTTCTAAATATAAGAACTTTTTATTGCAATTGAAGAACTTTTTGTTAAGATATGATCCTCCCCAATATTATTCCTGAATCATCTCGATATGATCTCACGTACACAATCTTCGTAATACAACTTCTTTATGTATAGATTATATACACTAGACATAATTGTATGATTCTCGTAGATACTTGTAGTTTATATGATCTGTAACTTTGTATAAATAGTCTGATTGTAAGTTCATTCTAATCATCAATTTAATATAACTCATTACATTCACATATGGTAACAGAGCCTCGATCAAACTAACCGATCAGCTGCTCACTATTCTCGAACCAACCACCACGACAAACACAACAATCCCAAACCCTCACGAACCATCAAAGCCTCTCCTCCATCTCAATGTCTCCTTCATCGACAAACTCACACCTATGAACTACCCTCATTGGAAAGCCCAACTCACCGCACTCTTCGCTGGTTACTCACTTCTTGCCTTCATTGACGGAACGGCACTACCTCTCAAAACTATCCCCGATTCAGAGAAAAAACCCATCCCTAACCCGGCCTACGGCACTTGGTTCCTACAAGACCAAATCCTCATTAGTACACTCGTAGGCACCCTCGAGTCTGACCTCCACTCACTAATAACCAACCTCCCCACCACACGGGAACCATGGACCACACTATCCAATACTTTTGCACTCCCCTCACGTGGCCATGTAAAACAACTCAAATACCATCTCAAATCACTCTCTCTCAAAACCTCCACAACCATCTCAGCCTTTATGACCAAAATAAAAACTATTACCGATGAACTAGCGGGACTAGGCTCGCCTATGCACGCTGAAGATATCACGGATATCGTGATAGAACGGCTCGACTCTCGCTACCTTTCCATTATTGAGGCGGTCCAAGCCCATGACAAACCCATCTTCTTCACGGAACTCCATGAAAAACTCATCAACCGGGAGTTAGCCATCCAAATTGAAACCAACAATCAATCAACCCACCCCGCGGTCGCCCTTGCTGCTCATACTCGACCGTACCAACACAACTCCCAACGCAACTACACCCACTCATCCACACCCTCTACCGACTCTGCCCCCTTCAAAGGCCGATGTCAGTGGTGTAACATCCGAGGCCACGTCCTCTACTTCTGCACCATTTTCAAAAAACTCCACCCTAACATCGTCGTCCCTTGGCCAACTCGCCAAACACCATCCCCTGCCCAGTCCCACGCTGCTACACTTACCACACCTGCTGCTGCCTCAACCACCAATCCTCCGTGGTTAGTCGACTCTGGAGACTCCCATCACGTCACCTCGGCCCTTGACAACCTTGCACTTCACCAACCTTATGATGGGACGGACGAAATCGTGATCGGGAATGGATCCGGACTCGAAATTGTCCATACCGGTTCAACCACTATCTCTTCCTCTTCTCGTAACTTTACTTTAAATAATGTCCTTCACGTACCTTCAATGCATAAAAATATCATCTCTGTGTCACAACTATGTGCTGTTAATAATGTGTCGGTTTTCTTCTCACCTTCCTCATTTGTTATACAGGACAACCACTCTAAAGCCATCCTACTTACCGGTCAAGCCCAAGACGGTGTCTACTATTGGCCACGCATGTCCGCTCCACTCGCTTGAGCCACAACGCTCACCCAATCTGACCTACATCACCGTTTTGGTCACCCCGCTCCTCATAGATTAAATAAAGTCATGTCATCGTTCTCTATTAATAATAAATCGATTCCTCATTGTCTCTCGTGTTTTATTTACAAAAGTCACAAGTTACCTTTTACGACGTCATCATTAAAAAGCATCGGCCCACTCGATATTATTTTCAGTGACGTATGGACTTCACCAATACATTCCTACGATGATTATAAATACTATATTATTTTTGTCGACCACTTCACTAAATACACATGGTTATACCCCATTAAAAATAAATCTGACACTCTCCCAGTTTTTTCCATTTTTAAAAAACTCGTAGAAAAAAAATTCAACACTCAAATAAAAACCGTCTACTCGGATAATGGGGGCGAATACAAGAAACTCGCCCCTACCCTTACCAAACATGGCATATCTCAACTAACTTCTCCACCACATACACCTGAGCATAATGGCTATGCGGACCGAAGACACCGGCACATAGTCGAAACCGGCCTTGCGTTACTTGACCACGCCTCTATGCCTACCTTCTATTGGAGTCTTGCATTCCAAACCGCCACCTATCTTATAAATAGAATGCCGACTCCCACACTCAATTACTCCTCCCCGTACACCAAACTCTTCAATCATGAACCCAAATATCACAATCTTCAAAATTTTGGTTGTCTCTGTTATCCCTGGCTACGATCCTACACCAATAATAAACTAGACCCACGGTCCATCTCGTGTGTCTTTGTCGGCTACTCTCCAACCCAACATGCTTACCTTTGCCTTGACCCCAAAACCCACCACCTCTATGTTTCTCGTCATGTGCGGTTTGTCGAAACCACATACCCATTTTCCACTCTTCAACCCTCCGAACCCTTACCTACCACACATGAGTGGGTCCTGGCATCTATTCCCCCTCCTAACTCTCTGCTTCCGGCCTCCCCTGCTCTCGATCCAGCACCCCTACCACAACCTCTGTCCTCCCCTGTTCTTACCACTCCCGACCAATCTTCGTCACCTCCTGTAATCCCCCCACCCTTACCTGACACATCAACCACCACCACACTCTCCGCACCAATCTTCGTCACCTCCTGTAATCCCCCCACCCTTACCTGACACATCAACCACCACCACACTCTCCGCACCTACTGACACTCCACCGTTACCACCACCCACCCATGGTTACAACACACGTGCTTCCCGTAACATCTACAAACCAATAAACAAACTAAACCTTGTAGCCCAACTCGTGTCTACCGAACTTCGCAGCCTTAAATCAGCCCTTAATGATCCTACATGGCATGCTGCCATGGAGGTCCAATACCAAGCACTCATAACACACGTGGGATTTAGTTCCCCCTCACCTTTCACAAAATATTATCGGTTGCAAATGGATATTCCACACCAAATACAAATCCGATGGTACACTAGACAAACACAAAGCCCGCTTGGTAGCCAAAGGCTTCCATCAACGGGCCTCCATCGACTACACTGGGACTTTTAGCCCTGTTATCAAACCCGCAACTATTAGGATGGTTTTGACTCTTGCAGTAACCAGGTGTTGGCCACTTCGTCAGCTTGACATAAATGACGCGTTTCTATAAGGCACTCTAACTGAGACAGTTCACATGTCCCAACCCCCTGGGTTCGTCGGCCCTACAAAACCGACTATGTGTGCCGACTCCGAAAGGCCATCTATGGCCTCAAAAAAGCTCTCCGAGCCTGGTACACAGAACTTCGGAATTATCTTCTGAGTGTTGGGTTCACCAATGCTGTCTCGGATACGTCTTTATTCTGTTTTCATTCTAACATCACCCTATTTGTTTTAGTGTATGTGGATGATATAATTGTTACAGGCTCAAACTTCGGTGCGGTCAACTCATTCATCTCCGCACTAGCCTCCATATTCTCTCTAAAAGACCTAGGCAACCTCTCCTACTTCCTAGGAGTTGAAGTTATCCCAACCGAGTCGGGTTTGTTTCTGAATCAACATCGATACACACTTGACCTACTCCAGCGTGCAAAACTCCGCGACGCCAACCCGGCTCCCACTCCACTTGACCCCTCTGTTACCCTCAAACTCCAAGACGACGAACCAGTAATTGACGAAACAGAGTTCTGCGCGATTGTTGGGTCTCTCCAATACCTATCTCTAACCCGTCCCGATGTTGCTTTCGCCGTCAACAAATTATCTCAATTCATGCACAAACCTTCAGATACGCATTGGAAAGCTCTGAAACGTGTCCTTTGCTACTTAGCAGGTACAGCATCTCATGGTCTACTCCTTTTCCGAGACTCACCCCTACATCTACATGCATTTTCCGACTTAGATTGGGCCGGCGACAAAAATCTATATCGGTCTACAGGTGCATATCTGGTCTATCAAGGCAGAAATGCAATTTCTTGGAGCTCAAAAAAACAGAACACCGTGTCCCGATCCTCTACCGAAGCTGAGTACCGAGCAGTAGCTAATGCTGCCGCTGAACTAACTTGGATCACAAATCTCCTGACCGAACTTCAGGTCAAGCTACCTGACGCCCCTCATATTTACTGTGACAACATCGGGGCAACTCAGCTCAGTGGCAATCTCGTGTTTCACTCGAAAATGAAACACATTGCCCTTGACTTTCACTTCATCCGTGAACGAGTTCAAACAGGTGCCCTCTTTGTCATGTCAGTCGCTCAAGACAATCAACTAGCTGATCTCCTCACCAAAGCTCTACCTCGTCAACGGTTCCATATGCTTCTTTCCAAGATTGGACTATCCTCACTGCCGTCCATCTTGCGGAAGGATGTTAAGATATGATCCTCCCCAATATTATTCCTGAATCACCTCGATATGATCTCACGTACACAATCTTTGTAATACAACTTATTTATGTATAGATTATATACATTAGACATAATTGTATGATTCTCGTAGATACTTGTAGTTTATATGATCTGTAAGTTTGTATAAATAGTCTGATTGTAAGTTCATTCTAATCATCAATTTAATATAACTCATTACATTCACATACTTTTTACTTTGTATTTAAATGGGAACAATTTCTATTTTTTCATTCATCAAGCTAATTTATTGTTTTTATAAAAATTGAAAAACTTGATTTGAAAATAAAAACCGAGTTTGTACTAAATTCAAGAAAAAGTTGGCAAATTGCTTCTTATTTTTTTTATTCATTTCTATCAAACTCATTTTATCTAAGAACTTTATAATTTTTTTCATTGTGGGTAAAAGTTCAAAGTCTCTTGAGTTTGTCAAATGATGAAATGACAATGACAAACTTTATTCAAAGTTTGTCCATTGTGATTGCTCTAAGAACCTAGTTCTTAGATAAAGAACCCAATAAGATCCACAATGGATGAACTTTTGAAAATAAAGTTCTTATTAACAACCTCAGTGCTAAGAACCACCATTGTGGTTTCCCTAATAATATTGGTATTGATGAGAAATGAAAATTGAAACTAGGCCCCAATTAAAAACAAAAGAAATAGTTCTTCCACTAAGAATGAATAAATAACATTTCTTGTAAATAAAGAACAGAAAGAAGAACAATATGGTAAAAATGGTAAGTTATAAAAGGAAACTGAAGAAGTGGGGCAAAAAATAAAGACCTGACAAATAAGGAAAGTCGGGCGAAAAATAGTGACCGGAGGGAGTAATTATAAATCATCAAGAATTTAGTGGAAGCAACTTTTCCCGCGCTTGCCCGCCTTAATCGCTTTCAATTAATTGCAAACAATCACTCTTCATAACCACATCCGATTCCTTCTTCGCTTCGCCTCCAAGAGTCTCTCCATTAATATAGCAACTACTTATGCGACATACGGCTAGTAAGACCCCATTCTACTTATCATGTCTCACCTTGACAAACCACCCCGATGTCAACCCCCCCCCCCCCAACAGTCAGTACTTTAACCGCTCCATGCATCCACCAACGAACACAACCTCTCTTCCTCTTGGTTTGTCCCTCGCTCCCTCACTGCGCACTTCATGGTTGGGTTCTCCCTCTCCCCGAGCTTTACCCATCTCGATTATCACATCCCACATTTACCCATCTCGATTATCACATCCAACACCCGATTGATAGTGGCATCGACATTAGCCGCCCTTCCTTCGATCCGAAGACCACTTTCTTATGGTGTCCCCACATGGCCCACGCACGTCTCAACCACCAAGAGAACGTGATGCTCGTCCCCTATATCCCTTCATCTTCCCTCGATCTAGTCACAAATTCCCCCATCCCAAAAGTCCTCCTTCTCACACCCAATTCCCTCATAGACTCTTTCCGCCACATACACCACATTTCCAAAAATATGAAGACTCCACTAAGTACAAGACTGAAACAAAAAAACATACACAGAACAACATTACCTCCACCTCTAGCTGATAATTTACCCATGTGGCCATGTCCCATGTGCTTCACTACATAGTTTCCATAATAACATCTTTAATTATCCGGGGCCAAATCGACATCTTCCATAAGTTATTCCAAAACTACATCTCCCATTCATGATCTCATTGCTCCGTTATACCCACTCTCCTTCTTAATCGAGTACAAACCCTTCTTCTCAAGCCCCCAATACCATGCATTATCTTACAATCTTGTCAGGCTTCATCGCACACTTCGCACTTTATCTCGTTCAAAAATAAGGAAGAACATCTCCAATTTCTTATTGTCATAATCAACCCTTTCATCTTTTAAGAGCTCAGTCACCCACATGACAAGGTGAGATATTACGCTCTGATTGTACATTAGGTTACCATGGATCGTCCCAAATCTGAGTAGATGATCATGACTCACAACCAACCCGTCTCCATAGACCGTAAACCCTCTAATACATGATATGACTTTCAATTCCTAGCCTTCGCACAAGACCCCTCCTAATATAACTTGGGTTGTAACCCACCACGTCATCCAAGATAACCCCATATTAGTGATACTTGTTCTTAGCAATCACAATGGAGGTTCTTAGCCTCGAGTTTGTCAACAAGAACTTTATAATCTCAAGTTCTTCCATTGTGGATTACATTGAGGTTGTCAAAATAAGAACTAGGTTCTTATTTTAGAATCAAATTCTTAGAATTTTATAATAATTGATGTTGATGGAGAAATATGATAGTTGGTCCTTTTAAGAACAAAATGTCAAATTATTCCATTATGAATAAAAGTTCTTATACTTAGGATAGAGTAAAAAATAGGAAGAACTTTATTTCAAGTTCTACCATTGTGATTGCTCTTAATCAATTATTGTGCCCACAAGTTCTTGGTTGTTTCCCAAGGAGCGAAAGGTTAAAATATCGAAAATACCGAAATACCCCGCGACTGCCCATAATGCCCCACTAGAATTTAGATATTATCGATCGAACTCATTGCAAAAATTTGTTGGAATTTTGAGCACACTTAAGAGATAGGTAGAGAATTTTGAAAACATTCTTGGAAGCTTGTCATTTGAAATTTGATTCAAGTGAAGTGTGTCATCTATTGTTAGAAGGTTAAATGAGTAATATTTGATTCAAAATGATACAAAGTAGAAGCTAAATAAACTGTTGAGATAAAAAGCGTACACAGGCCTGTTGAACAGGTTGTTCATACTGTTCTTAGAACAGGGGCCCTAGTAGATTGAGTCCCAAATATTTTTTTTAGAAAAAAAAAGTAGACTGTCAACTTATACTAGGGATTAGAATATTAGATTTAGAGGAGAGTAAAAGTGACTCCTCTTCTTCCTGACTTTAATGCAATTTCTTGAAACAGTTAAGCTTTTAGGTCCCAAAAAAATAGGCAAGTGATAGAGATACAATGTGTGTATGGGTGGGTTTGTACACCACCAATATATGCATGCCACCTATACACTCTAAAGAATCTACCTTTTTGAAAGATTCCTTATTAATTGATCTTCTCATCTAACTCTCACCTACTTTTCTCACCTAATTACTTTTTTTTTGTTATTTTATTAACTTCAAATTTTGTACTTCTTATTTTTATACATGTATTTTTATATACCATATTATACATGTATTTTTATACGGTGTTGTATTGTAAATGTATTTATACGTTAATGTTATATTGGTGTATTTTTTTTACCCAAATATATTTTGTTACGTATTATTAAACTGTATTTTATATGTATGTTATAGTTATGTATTTATACCGTCTTAGTATAATAATTTATTTATACCTTTTGTGTATGTATACACGAATATATATTTGTAGTGTATTTATACATTTTTATTTATGCTCTATTACGTTTTGTAAACTTTGTTTGCACTTTATTTTTATTTAAAAAATTTTATAGAAAAAAAAATTTAAGATGTTTTACATACAATATTTTCGGAACTATATTAGGTGTATTCCGGATGTATACGTGTTGAAAGTATTTGTTCTTTAAGTTTAATTTTCTTTAATTTTTTAATTTTGTAAATTCTTAAGTTTACTATTTTTTTACACTTGGGCCGTAGCCCAAATTTGTGAAGTGTAATTGAAGTGCAAACTATTTCAGTAATACATTGTTGTTCAATTGGTTGTTGGGTTGGTTATTCTTCTAAAGTGTCAGTGTTCGAGCCTTGATAATGACAGTTTTCTATTATTTTTTCACCCGGCCCAAAGCCAAGAGGGCCTCATAATATAGACTATTTATGCATAGTTAACTGCAGTAATTATCTCTTGGTCAAGTGGTAAAATGCTAGCCTTGTAATGTGGAGGTCGAGGGATCAAATCCCAATTCCAGGAGAGTTTTTATTCCATTTTTTAAATATGTCCAATTAATGATCCTTGGAAACATATATTTTTTTTAACCAATCATAGTGTTTGAATTACCTTTTCTCTTGTTATTAACTCATTAGTGTTATTGAGAATGTAAAATCGTAATAAATGATTAAAAGGCTTATAAAAATTTTTATCCATAAAGCGACTTATATTATACTACTCCTTATGAAATGTGGATAGTACCGTATTAGTATTTTAAATTACTATGTCCCGTTACTTGTACTTGATATACTTAATGTTTGAAAAACGAGTGCAATATACGGGTTAAATACCTAAGTAGAAGGTATTTACATCGGTAAAAAATTAACACAAAATATTTTTTAAATAAATATATATAATAAATCCGTAAGCTGCAAAAATAAACTACAAAATGTTAGTAATGATAATTACGTAGTAAAATATGCGGCGTAAATAATGACAAATGATATTATAAAAATAAACTACAAAATGTTACTAAAACTATTTTTTAACATAATACTCCGTAATATATTAAGACAAAATTATAATATGTTAATAATATCGTATAACAAATGAAAAATTACACCAAACATATCGTATTATTATAATATGTTATTGATATCGTATAACTAATCGTAAAAAAATTACACCAAGCATATAACATCAAGGCGTACAAAACTACAAACTACAAAATTATACAAAAATACATATGAAAAATATACAAGGCGTACAAATATTGGCCTAAAAATATACAAGGCGTAAATTTTTAAAAATTTTTTTACTAATGACATTTAAATTGCTTTTTAATGAATTCCGGGGAGATTGTATATCGTTAGTAAATTTACACGACTACACAATTTTTACTACGTACGTAATATTTATGCACATAGTTATATAACATGACTACATATTTTATTATTTTCTCCGTAAAAAAAAATTGTCGTGCACGATTGACCCGTTCACAGTAAATCAACAAAAATATAGTCTACCGTAACATACAAACTAAAACGTAGAAACAAATTCATACAAAAAATTACACAAAAGAAATATTCCGCAATACAACATTTTAAAACATTAAATATAAAATACGTAAACATTTAAATTGATTTTGTTTCTACATTTTATTTCTGTTTTGTTGGTTCGAAGCCCCTAATTACGTTTCAAATTGTTGGGACGGTCTCACGAGATTTTTTTTACCTAATGACATTTAAATTACTTTTAAATGAATTTCGGGGAGATTGTATATCGTTAGTAAATTTCCACGACTACACAATTTGTTGTACGTACGTAATATTTATTCACTTAGTTATATAACCTGATTACATATTATTTTAGTTTCTCCGTAAAAAAAAATTGCCTCACACGATTGACTCGTTCATAGTAAATCAACAAAAAAATTGTCTACCGTAACATACAAACTGAAACGTACAAACAAATTCATATAAAAAAAATTATTCCACAACACAACATTTTACAACATACAAATATAAAATACGTAAACATAAGGTACAAGCATAAAGCATACATGTACAGCGAATACAAATACAGAGATTAGAAATATACGAGCAGAATATACGTACATATACGGTAAAAGTAAAAAAATACGAAATACTAAAAAAACTGAAAAGAAAAAAAAGGTTAATAATTACAAAACATAATTAATACAATAAATCAATGCATTTAATATGGTGTATTTAATGAAGGAATCTACAAAATTAAAATGAAAAAAGGGATTCTAAAATGGACACGTGGCAACCTTTTACTGGTGGGGTACAAACCCCCTCGTACACCCATTGTATGTCTAATCTTTTTGAAAAAAATATATTAATGACAAATTTTAAAATTTCTCTCTAGAGAATTTCAGTTTTCTAATCCCATTGATTTATAAGAAAGATAGTTTTCTCATTTCTCAATTTATTTGAAAATTTTAAACTTTGGTAAGAAATCTCTTACCTAGTTTTGATACGAAAACTATACCAAAAAATTATTCATCATGGAATACTTTTCTATTGTGATCATCTGCCATGTGATTTTTTTACCTTTTTGCCTCCATCTCATCCGTACAGTACACAATAGTGAATGATAATGAAATAGAAATTTGAAATGCTTAGTTGGATTTCAAAGCTTTTGGTATTGCCTAGAATTGATGGATTATTTGATTAATTTTCTCTTTGTCATCTAATTTTGATTAGTTGGATCTTTTCCTGTGAAAAGTTGAAATTATTTGATTGTATACAAATTTTGAAATTTGATTTTCTTTGTATTTAGGGTCTCGTTTCGAAATTTAGAACAGGGCCTCTTAAATCCATTTGACGGGCATGAGCGTATATTCACAAACTATCAAAATGTATCTGGATGATTTTCACTTTTTAAGTAGCTTTTGTGCTTTGTGTTCTACTTTAAAATTTGACCTCTTTACATTACTCTTCTCGAATCCTCGGATATAGATACTTTATCTTCTCCAGTTTGATTCTCCGTATCCTCTATTGAACGTGGTTCAAATTACCATTCTAGAGTAAGATGTCTATGAACATATATAAGTAGTTAGTTAAGGTTGTTAGAAGGTCGTTATAACTAACTCTTCATACTCCTCATACACCTATATAAGGGGCTTATTCCTTCATATGTAATTATTGATTTCTAATATACAATACTGATTTCTCTTCCTCTTCTTGCTTCTCTATTATCCATTTACACATTAACCTTCATATGGTATCAGAGCTCAAACAAAAATCATAATCAAAATCTCTTTTTTTTTTTTCAAGATTCTTCATCTTCTTCATGATGCCAGAAAAAAGTGAACAAACAAATTTGTATTCACCATTCGATGACCCATTGTTCTTGTCGCCTTCAGATCAACCCAATTTACAGCTTACTGCCTATCAATTTGACGGTAGTAACTTTCTTCATTGGCAAAAGGATTTGATTCAAGCACTCTTATCCAAGAACAAGGTTGGCTTCATGACAGGGGAATGTCCTTCTCCTGCATCCAATGATCGAAAATATCAACAATGGATACGGGTGGATCTACTTGTTTTACGATGGGTTCTCAACTCTCTCACCAAACCTCTAAGGGAAACATTCCAGTACTCTTCCTCATCGAGATCTCTTTGTGAAGAAATTTTAGAAAGTTATGGACAGCTCAATGTTCTTGAATTATATGAGCTTAAGAAAACCTTGGCAAACCTGAAACAAGAAAATCTACCTTTAGTGGATTACTACAACAAAATGAAAGGGATTTGGGAGCATGTTGATCAAATGGATCCGATTCCGAAATGTAGTTGTGGTATGATGGCTAAGTGTACTTGTGAATTGCTCAAGATGCTGTTAGATCGTGAGGCGCAAACAAAATTGATTCAGTTGCTGATGGGTTTAAACACGAGCTATGAACAGGATGCAATCAACAATTTTGTCCATGGAACCCCTTCCTGCAATGAACAAAACCCTAGGTATGCTTCAGAAAATTGAGCGGAAGAAATCCATTAATGATGCGACTTCTGAGGGTGCGATTAATGGTACAGTCGCCTATGCATCCAAAAACAAGTTTAATTCCAAAAATTCTGAAAAATACAAGAATAACTCAAAATCTGTTACTTGTACTCATTGTAAGAAGGATGGCCATCTGATTGAAGACTGTCATAGGCTCAAGACATGTGATTACTGTAACATCAAGAGGCATATACTTAAGAGGTGTTTTAAGTATAAGGCATTTCTTGCTAAAATTGCAAAGAGTAAAGGTACAGAAGGTGCAATGCAACAAAAATCTGTTCATCATGCTCAGCTCAGCTCTTGTGGTAATTCTTCTGCTCAGGATTACAATGCTTTTGCTCAAGATGATGAGTATGAGACTGTTTCTTTCAATCATCCTCTGGATCAGATGCAAGGGCCATCTGTTTCTCAAGCATATTCTGTTTCTAATTCTGTGACACAGAATCCTCCTGATCAAAATGACCTGGTTCAAAACATAGTTAAAGCTGTAACTCAACAGGTCATGAAACAGATTTCTGAACGTGCTTCTTTTAGTTCTACTGATCTCAGCTCTATGTTTACTGGTATGATTTCTTCCAATGCTATGTCTCAAGTTTTTTCCGCAAATTCTAGTTCTATTAATGATGGATGGATAATAGATACAGGAGCTTCGGATCAGATTACATCTAACCTTGATAAAACACAAAATGTTAGATCTTTGATTAAGCCTGTTTCTGTTTCTTTGCCTGATGGTTCATTGAAATTTTTAAAGAGGATTGGTGATGTTAGACTAAACAAGTATATTATTTTGCATATGTGTGATACATTCCAGATTTTACTGAAGAACTATTGTCTGTTGCTAGGGTAGTGTCAAAATCTAACTTGACTGTTGTTTTCTTGAAGATAAATGTTTGTTTCAGGACAATTCCACTAATGTTGTTGTTGCTAATGGACTTAGATTTAGGAACCTCTATAGATTACAACAATCTGATTTAGAGTTACATTCTAGTTTCAATTCAGTAAGTAGTACAGTTAATGTTGTAAAGAATACAAGCATTGTTGACTATGACTTAGTTCATTCTAGATTTGGTCACATTTCTATTGAAAAGTTAAATCATGTACCTAGTTTACAATTTACTGGAATAAAAGATCATGTTTGTGAGCCTTGTATATTTGCTATGTAGGGTTACAACCCTTAAACCAAAGACTGTTACGAGTATTAACCGAAAAGACAAAAGTAGAGGGATAACAATTATACCTTATTTGCAGCGGAACAGCGTATTAATAAGAAATATAAACCCAGAAATATATATAATCGATCTCCACGGATAGAATAAATAATCTTCACGGACACCAATAAATAATCTCCACGGACAGAATAAATAATCCCCACGGACACAAATAATTACCATAATTAGATTATTACTAGAACTCTAATTACCATACAACGCAGCTGGGTCCGTATTACTACTGACCCGATATATTTAATATATCGATATATATTAATAATATCCCGTACATATTGTGTGTGACCCAATGGGCCCACTTAAGACTACCAGACACGTAACCTATTTACATGCCAACCCGACATCGACCTCTAGCAAGGCATATCGGATACATAGACTTAAGCGGGTTAATCCGTAGGATAGTAGACATAACTCCTTCAATCTCCCACTTGTACATGTCCTCCCGAGAACGGCGTTAAGTCTCTTTGCTACTATTGTCTCCAATTGAGAATGAGGTAAGAAAAAGTGTCATCCTCACATATCTCAATCTTTTACTCAAATTTTTGAGTTGAGTTGTTAAAAGAGCAGATAGATGACAATCATCCTATCTGAGCGCGACCACGCATTTATACAAGTCACACTCTTCGAGTGGCCAAGAAACAATAAATTCTTTTCAATAAAAGAAAAGCAAATCCCCTCTTGTCTAACCTCATCCTATCACATGATCCATGCATGCCCAATAACCATCTATAGCCCCCTTTCACAGCTGACGAGGAATGGTATCAAAGCATACACATCACATGTACAGAATAGTCAAAGACTCAGGTCTAAAGACCGTACAAGTTCATAACTTGCAAAGAACTTTACTGACACTAAGCGAAATCTTAGTAAAATCCTTTTCGGCGGGTCTGTCTAATGCGTGTTCCTAACATACACCCGTGTGCCTAGTTTAGTATCTCAATACCTATGACTCAAGAAATAACTTAGTCATCAACCAACTCACACACTAGTCATTTGAGGGTATTCAAATGTCCCAACACAATACCCTGACTAGAGACAAAATAATTACATCATCCAAATAGAGTTCCAAGACTAAGTTACTTACTTAGTGATCTATTTCATCAATGTAAATTATTCAGGGACAAAACTCAATTACATTAACCAAATGACAATATGGCATACATATATCAATTATCGAAATAACTCCCACTAAACCAAACACCTCTAAAAGTACTAAGACCACTCGTCCATGCGTCTTATACCAATCATATATATAACAATATGATCTTTATGTAGAGGAGGCTTCGGGACATACAACATTTGTATCGGTTATTTATAAGCATATGATCAATCTACCTTCTCTCAATTAAGGCAAACTGTTAGTTTCATAAGCAACAAATTGCTTCATAAACTTTAAAGTTGAGTGTGTGTTTGATTCGTAATCGAACGTCTATTTGCTTCAAAAGTAATAGAATACTAACTTTAGTTATAATACTAGTGACAAAGTTGTTCTTTGGAACCGTTCCAACACACAACTTCTCATCCAAAACAAAATATACTGAGATTACAATCTCATATCATCTTTGTCTATTTGGAAATATGAATCGTTGTAACTTGTTTACAATAATTCGTTTATCACATCATGCGCATCTCTTAAACAATTCCCCCTTTTCTTGTTAAGCGCAAAGGAACAATTCTTAGATAGCATTCTAGTGACACTCACTAGATTAGTATCTACTCGTCACAATTCTTAGATAGCATTCTAGTGACACTCACTAGATTAGTATCTACTCGTCACACGAGCACACAATAAACACATTTCTTGCAAAGTCTCATAGACGAAAGCAATCAAATGTCGTTTAGTTAGAGAAGTATGTTACTTACATACCAAATCATAACGATAAATGCACTCCCACTAGCCTCTTGTACACATTGTCTTTCTTCGTCTCAAAGGAAAACAAACATCTTTGAATTACCACATTAAGAACAAAGATACTACTCCATAATACTTGCTCCAATCAAATTGGATCATTCACATTTGTCTAACAATTTTAATAATATGAAATTCATACGAAGTGTCGCACACATCATATTGCATCCCTATTAAGAAATGTATTTCACATATATATGTCCAAAACTCATCATAATGAGTGATGACATTCAAAATGCTACATCAATCTTAATAGACTTAAGCATAATGTTGTAAAAAAGGTTTTTCATAGTCATTACTATGAGATCAATCCTTAACTACCAACTATATGCTTCATAGATACTCTTATATCAATCTACATCGTCTTTATATTGAAGACTATTCTTCACTATAAGACCCATTTAACCAAAGTCTATACCTGGTAGTTATGGTATATAGAATCTATTAGATTTTATGTGACTTTTGGAGTCTTTGCCCATTATTGTTTCATCATAGGTCAAACCTATCCGGGGTAATATTTTACAGGTAAGATGATCATGACTTTTCATGGATGCATCAATATCCTCTTCAACAGTTGTAGAGAAATCCTGTTAATCTTGAACAATTCAAGGTCGATTCTACTCCCACTGTTTCTATTAGAAATCACATATTTTTAAAAGAAACATACCACTTCATGCAACAAAACAATTTTGTTCTTTGGATGGTTTGTAGAATTAACATAATACCCCAAATAAAACACATGTCATAATTGAGTCTAAGTTCTAGAAAACAATTTTCTTTAAACTTTAAGACCTGATAATTAAGAGAAGACTTTTTAGAACATTTTCAATCCATATCTCATATGGTGTCTATTCTCCGACATACATGGACAATCTCATCAACATTGTACAAAGACTTTTATAGTGCATAACTTTCTAAACAGTCAATAAAATCTGCATAACTCATCATAGACCAAATCATATCAAATATGGTTCGATGTAGTTTGAAACACTTTTCACTACTTCTAAAATGATCACAATCTTTTAGTTCAATTCCTCCCTGTTTCAATCATATCGAACGACTCGTATAAACTTATCAAGTTGATCTTGTACTTTTATCTGAATTTCCTTGAACAATTCAAAGCATTCAGTTTCAAAATTCATCAAATGAACAAAACCATACATGTTACCCATGTTTACAACACCACTAGTTAAATTCACACGTATTTGTATATGTCTGATCCAACAAGACTAAGTACCCTCCCATTACAAATAATAGGAGTCACTTCTAATGTCATTTATCCATCTTAACAAGATCCATTTACCTCAATTGATCCTTATCAATAAGGTTTATAATTTCATCATTATGAAACTTATTCTTATGTTTCTTGTCTCATGGATTAATAACAATGCCATAAAAGGTAAAACTTGAGTCGAGGGACTTGAACCTTTTGGTTGTTATGTTACAAATAAAAGTATTCACTACTAGGAATGTAGAGCTCAACAATCATGTTAGCCTTATTGTACCTCATATTCTTGCAAGGTATAGAGCAACTATTGTTCTACTTTTATTAAAACTTTTCATGCCCATACATGAAACAGAATCAATATTCTTGCTTATGACTGGTACAAGAATAACAATTATTCAATCCCAGCATTAAGCTTTAAAATAAAATAAGTGACTTTCTTTTATTAACTGAAACAACAACGTTTGTCCATTTCAATTATAAAACGCTCACTTAATTCATTATTCCACTCTCTTTGAGCCATCACATCTACAATGTAATAATCGCATTTGGTATCTTTATACCAAATCAGTAGAATGAAAGTAACAATTACTCTAGTAACATACACACCTGAAGTCATACTTCAATTGATTTGCAGATTTTCTAGACACTTCTAGAAAGCTATCTATCAATGCCATATATTTGTCATTACATTAATGATAAATAATTTCGTACCTAATCTAAATTTGAGAACATGTTTGGGTATGACAACAATTATCTTTCTCTTACTTTGACCAACGTCTTAGATTCATTAATCATTATCTCAAGCAATTTTCTTAATAAACTCATAGAACATTAGTATTATTTGCCTTCTTGATATAATGTTGTAGACACCCGCATTTTGCCTGCTAGTGTCTATAGCAGTTCCCGACAAACACCCGATGATGATCGGACGCAAACGTGACTTAGTATACTCAGATTTGGGCTCGGAATCAATAATATCCGACATGGACTTTTAGCGGAGTACAAATCTCTCAAAACCAACCTCAAATTCAGGCCCAGTGGGTCGTTCCGAGCAAAATGAGACTAATTTGGGCCAAAATCGACACCAAAAATAAAACCGTCTTTTAGCGACCGAGTCAAAACCCGGTCAAAGACGAATCCGTCACAAAAATCAGCCTAAGGGGACCTTCTAGAAACTGGCGCCCAAATCAAATTCATATAAGACAAACAAATCAACAAGGTCAACTCCTTCCTAATTTATCTCGATTCACTTGATCCACTCGATCGAGTGGATTGACCCACTCGGTCGAGTGGAGCGTCAAAAACCGGATCAGGCCCATTTTCTAGGGCACTCGATCGAGTGCACTAGGGCCACTCGATCGAGTGACCCTAGGTCATAGGGTAAAATCTATAAATACTCCCTCAAACCCTTTGCATTTAAAAAAGTTTTACCTAATGCACATTTTACCCTACATTTCTACTCTAATCTACCTAAACACTCTACACTACAACCCTAAGCAAAACCACACAAAAACCGAGCCATTTGCTCTTCAAAAACCGACACACACACACATACACACACCATAACTCGCGTACATCCTCGATACTCCGGCGTCCCGTCGCTATTTCCGAATCCATTTCCGAGGTCCCTACTAAGCATGTATGTTGAGGGTGTCCTAAACCCCATTTCGATCCTTACTACTTCGTTTTTACTTATGTTTTTGTATTATCTATATAATAACTATACTAGTATCCTAACACTAACTTTAACATAACTTTAACATTTTACTTTTTTGTATACTAACTTTTATCTTTTCGTTACTAACATTATCATACCGCGTATATATACTAGTATTAAAATTCGGTTTTAAATACGTTTGACTATAATGATCGCCTAAAGTCCGTCTAATCCCTTTACGAGCAACGACGGAGGTGGAGCCCTTTCGAGGAGCCCCGCCCCAATGTACTCAAGGGCGTGACGTGATCGCGATTAATAATAGTTGAACGCATTTGATCCCATTTTTATTAGTACGGAACCCGTTGACACGAAAACCGACATCACATAATCTGAAAGGGTTAGTTTCGATGTCGTGACGTAGAGGGATGCAATTTCGTCACTAATACAAAATTTCTAATCTAGCACAAGCACTTTCATAAAACTCCGATAACGGTATTATAATCGCATGCATACGCGATTATAGTACCGGAAGCCGAATTAAACTTAAATCGTGCGATATTTGCGTTTAATTTGGCCGACCATCGATTTTAAAATAAAAGAATAAAACGAGTTGGTACTCGTACAGGGGCTACTTGACCGAGTACGTAGGCTACTCGATCGAGTAGCACCCATAAACCTGGACAGTAGCCTTTTCGAGGACACACTCGACCGAGTCAGACCATGACTCGACCGAGTGGGTCCTGTAGCCAAGAAAACCGAGAGCTTAAATGCAACATTTAAGCCTCGTCTTTTTTTACGACTATTAGTTAACACGTGTAAAGTCAATCACGTGAACTCATTTTTCAAAACACATACATATCACGACACTATAACAACTTTGATCAATTTTTCGACGTGATAAGTTGGGACAAGGCATCGAGGCATGGGATCGGGCTAGCGTCACACCTAGGTCCTATGTCTCTGTCCTTCGTTTAATACACAATGCAATGTGTATTTAATCGGGGTTCGTCCATCTACACAATTCACGGTCTAGTTTATACATGGGTCCGTTCCTAACTTTTTATCATTTATTATTCCGTTTGTATACCATTTGTAATTTTTGTATTGGCCGGGTTGTATTTTCGCCCGTGTAACTTGTACGTTATTTACTTTCGAGTTTGTTTATTTACTTGTTTATCGCTTTATAAATGAACCTCGCATGCTAAATTACTCCGACCATATTCAAGATGCATTAAATGACGTAGTTAATCAACAACTCGCATGCTTAGCCCGAAAACGCTGTTTGCATATCATTTAGTCGTTTTACTAGCGCGCGCACACGAACACGAACGATGTCTTAGTAGAGGCCGCCATGTGCGGGCGGGGTTGGGTGTCCTTAGTGGGCTTCTCAACACATACCCTCACCCCTTACTCAGAACCTTGGTTTCCGGATGCCCGAAACCATTGGCGCACGAGAGTCATTCTATATACGAAAGCCGGTTTAAACGGTATCGATATTGCAATGCAAAGGGACGAGCCCCATAAACTCTGAAATCGAAGCGGGCCGTACTTTGTGTACAGCCCATGACGACATAGAGTGGGCTCGTATGGTTCCGAATAACCACAAAATTCGGTGGCGACTCCATTTTGACTTAAATTTCGAACCCGAGAACAATCTCACCACGAGATTCATTCGCCTACCCAAACCCGCGCGTGGCCGCGTCGGGGTGGACCTACGTCATGTCCACAAATGTTCAACCGTCTTTCTTACAGACAGGCCACCGGCAATCAGACACGCCCGCAGGATGGCTACTTTGAACAGTCTGCAAACCTCTCTAGACGCCATGATCGAGAAGCAAACCGACATCGAAGCCCAACTGACCGAAATGAGGGCTGGTCAAGTGGCCATCGTTGCTCGCCTAGCTACAGTAGAGCAAAGGACTCCCAATGTCGAGACTACTGGGCCTATAGCTGAACTAGTCAGCGCAGTGCGTCCACTAGAAGAACAAGTCTATTTGGCTGGGAGTAACAACATTCATCGGGAGAATAGCCGAGAGTACAACCCGCTGAGTGACAGACTGCCCGCAAACCTGAACCTTACGGGCTTGCCAATGTTTGAGGGAACTAAAAACCCGTTACTACATGTACGGGCCTTCAAGGAATTCATGGCCATCAAGGGAGTGGATTCGTCCATGTTCAAGAACCTCTTTGCTGCATCTCTTGAGAAGCACCCACAGGCCTGGTACTATAGGCTTGACCCGAAAAAATACCCTACATGGGATGATGTGGCCACCGAGTTTGCTCGGAACTATGCTGACAACACCGAGATCCAAACCACAATGCGATCTCTGGAGGTTATGGCCCAAGAGCCGAAGGAAGGTTTTACTAAATACCTTCAACGCTGGAGGGCCGAGAGCGTGAAACTGGTCGATAAGCCCAATGAGAAGACTTTGGTGGAGGCTTTCGTCAAGAACCTCCTCCCCTCCTACCGGGTTCACTTCCGGTACGCTGTCATACCCAATTTCACCACCCTTACTGAAATGGGTATGACGATCGAAGATGATCTAAGGCTGGAAGGCCTCACTAAGGCCGCTAGCAAAGGATACCAAGGGGCTTCTTCCTCCACCACTAAGCCCCAAGCTGCAACTCGCAGCATTTTTGACGCGGTTAATCTACTAGATGCCCCGTCCAAGAAGAACACCCCACCTCGGGTTTTCACTGATATAGGTACCACCTATACCTATGCCTTACAAAGGCTGTCCTCCAAAGGCCTAATCCAACCGATAGGCCCAACTCCTGAAGTTCCGGTCGAGCGACGCTCCAAGAACTACAACGCTCAGGCCTATTGCCAATATCACCGAGGCAATGGGCATGATACCGAAAAATGCTGGAAGCTGAAACACTTGATCCAGGACCTGATTGAAAGCGGTAAAATCCCGCTACCCGGAGATAAACAAAACAAAGAGAACCCTTTCAGCTCCCATGCCATCTTTGCCGGGGAGGTGATTGATTGCTCTCACCTTATCTCTCCATTTATCCCGCAAGTGAACGGGATCTGGTTTGATGACGAGGATGATGTCTACCTCGCTAAAGGGGAAACCGTTCCCATCACCCTTGAACAGATTCGCGAGGCCAAAACCCAAGTCCTAGCCAGCAACCACCTTGGTCGTCCCTATCAATCCACAAGCTCTAGGGACATCCCCATCCCGACAACCATCACCGATCCACTCGGGATGGAAGTCGCCCCTGAGGAAATGACTGCTGAAACGGCTATTGTGAAGCAACTGAAGAAGACCCGAGTTGACCTCACTATATGGCAACTCTTGGTTAGCTCACAAGAACATCGAGAAGCACTCACTAAGGCTCTCGATCAAGTCAAGATCGACTCCTTGGCTACCCCTGCTGAAATGGTAACCACGGTCCTACCCCACTTGAAGGACAAAACCAAAGAAGGAGGCCCAATGATCACTTTCTCTGAAGCCGACTTGCCACCGTTCGGGGCCACTCATAATCTGGCCCTCTACATTACGGTAATCTGCCGGGGGAAATACCTCCCGATGACCCTAGTCGATGACGGGTCCGCTGTAAACGTCCTTCCCTTAAGGACCGCCAAAGCCCTCGGTATCACCGAGGCCGATTATGCCCCGACAAGCTCAAACCATCCAAGCCTTTGATGGGAGCCCAAAGACGGTGTCCGGAGCCGTGAGGCTGACCATTATAACGGGCCCAATAGAAAAGGAGCTTGAATTCCAGGTGATCGATGTCACCTCATCCTACAACTTGCTCGTAAGAAGGCCATGGATTCACGCGGTCAAAGCCGTGTCATCCACCCTTCACCGTAAGATCAAGATGCCTTTGCTCGACAACGTTATTACTTTGGAGGCAACCTCAATGACCGTGGCTAGCTGTAACGCCACGGGCCGCACGGACCTCTGGGGGTTCGACTTTGTGGGGATGATCGAGGAAGAGTACCTTTTTAGGCCTTACTTCACCACGAGCATTGACACAATGCTCCAAAACCTAGGGTACCTTCCGGGGGCTACCTCTCGACCCGACCTTTCAGCTGGGAAGATCATCGAGGTCCTTAAGGGCGAAGACTCTCACTTTGGCCTTGGCTATGCCGCCACTCTGGGCAACGTTGTCCGAGCAGGAATCGAAAAGGCCTGCAACATCATTAAGGGTATCCACTTGAGCCCTTACAGCCCACGGTTGTCTGACTACTTTGTCACACCGGTATTCGGGGCTATCCAGGTTGGTCTGTACCAACCCAATGCTGCGCACCTCGGGACCCAATCGGCCCGGGACTGCAACTACATCCCGGATGAGGTGTTCGCCCTCATCCAATCTGATGAAGCTGATGATGCTGAGCCCGCGCTAGGGCTGCTCTTCGGGGAAGACACCGTAACCCCAACCCCAAAGGAAGACCTGGTCAACCTGATTCTCCGCAGCAACAGGTTTGATCCGACCAAGCTGATCTCGGATGTTGGTTCCGAGACGGGAAACAGGGCCTGGAGGAAGACTGTCAAATTGACCGACAGTCAAGGAAAGATCTACAAGCTGGTCACCGGAGAGGGAGACATGCCTGAGTCTGAGTCCGAGTCTGAGTCGGAGTCTGAGTCAGAGTCTGAGGTCGAGTCTAGGGAAGTCGGTGCTAGAGCCACTCCTGTAACCCCCCTCCCTTATATCATTCCTGCTGCTGGCACTTCGGGGTCTGTCCCGAGTGCTTTACCAATTCTGCCACTGACCAATGATCAAATGGCTGCTCTCTTTGAGCTGTTTTCCAAATTTTCAATCAATAATAACAACCGTTCTGCTTACGACTTGTCTCTTTTAAATTCTGCTTTCAAAAATGTTTTATGCTATGACATTGAGAAATCAGACGAACAGGTACCCCTACCTCCACATCTGATCGAGCAACTAGAGCAAATGGAATCCCGGAATCCGGTAATCGAGGAGACCGAGTCCATAAACGTGGGAACAGCCTTAGAGCCTCAGATACTTAAGATAGGGTTATCCTTAGATCCCGAGGAGAAACAACAGTTCATAAACCTCCTCCAAGAATTCAAAGCTGTCTTCGCATGGTCCTACAAGGACATGTCGGGGATAGACCGGGAAATAGCCGAGCACCGCATACCTATCAAAGACGGGTGCAAACCGGTCAAGCAGAAGCTCCGCCGAATGAGGCCTGAATGGTCTCTCAAGGTAAAAGAAGAAGTCGACAAACAGTTTAAAGCCGGCTTCATACAAGTGTCAGAGTATCCGGACTGGGTTGCAAACATCGTGCCGGTTCCTAAAAAGGACGGTAAGGTGCGGGTATGTGTATATTTTCGGGATCTTAACAAGGCAAGCCCGAAGGATGATTTTCCGTTACCACACATCGACATACTGGTGGATAATACGGCAGATCATGCCCTTCTATCATTCATGGACGGGTATGCCGGGTATATCAGATCAAGATGGCGGAAGAAGACATGAGTAAGACTACCTTCACTACACCTTGGGGTACTTACTGCTACACCGTCATGCCGTTCGGTCTCATTAATGCCGGGGCCACATACCAAAGGACCGCTACCACTTTACTACACGACCTGATGCATAAAGAGGTAGAGGTTTATGTGGACGACATGATCGTCAAATCCAAAGAACGGGACGGTCACGTCTCCGCCCTAAGGAAATTCTTCGCCCGATTGCGCAAATACAACATGAGACTAAACCCTCAAAAGTGCAGTTTCGGGGTAACGTCAGGCAAATTACTGGGTCATATCGTTAGCCAACGAGGTATCGAGGTCGACCCAGCTAAAATCAAAGCCATTACCGAGATGCAAGCTCCTAAAACCGAAAAAGAAATAAGGGGATTTCTCGGGAAAGTCCAGTATATTAGTCGATTCATTTCCAAACTAACCATGGTGTGTGAACCAATTTTCAAGAAACTGAAAATAGGGGAACGGATATTATGGGATGACAAGTGCCAAGCTGCTTTCGACAAGATCAAGGAAATTCTGTCTGCTCCGCCAGTCCTAATGCCGCCCCAACCCGGTTTGCCTCTATCGTTATACCTAACAACGACCGAGACAGCCATGGGGGCTATGCTGGCTCAGACGGTCAACTCCGAAGAACGAGCCATTTATTATATCAGCAAAAAGTTTTTAGAGTATGAGTGCAAATATACCATGCTCGAAAAGACGTGCTTGGCTATGGTTTGGGCCGCCAAGAAGCTCCGACACAATATGCTCAGCTACGAGGTCCATGTTCTATCCAAGATGGACCCGATCAAATACCTCTTTGAAAAGCCCATTCTCAATGGCCGAATTTCTAGATGGACTCTAATGTTGGCAGAGTTCGACCTGAAATTTGTACCACTAAAGGCTATAAAAGGACGAATAGTAGCTGAATTCCTCGCCGATAGCCCAGTATCCGAGGAAGGACACACCGACACCTTGTCCTTCCCAGACGAAGATAATTTCCATACCGATGCTGAAACATGGGATTTGTACTTCGATGGAGCATCTAATTTTCGAGGGTTCGGAGTCGGGATCCTCCTAATCTCACCAAGAGGGGAGCATACTCCTGTCTCCATCAAACTGGACTTTGATGTTACCAATAATGCAGCAGAGTACGAAGCATGCATTTACGGGCTACAAGCCGCCGCCAACCTGGGGATCACAAATCTCCGGGTACATGGCGATTCATCCTTGATCATTAACCAAGCACTCCAAAAATGGAAAACTCGGAATGCTAATCTCGTGGCCTACCAGGCACGAGTAAGGGATCTCGAGAAACAATTCCAGAAGGTAGAGTACATATACCTGCCTCGGGAAGAAAATCAGTTTGCAGATGCACTCTCAAAATTGGCATCTTTACTGAACATTCCCGACCACGTGACCAGTATGCCAATTTGTGTCGAAAGACGGTCCGAACTGGCATACATTCACGACATCGAAGACATTGAGATAACTGACCCCGAACCTTGGTACCAAGCTGTATTAACGTACCTGACAAACGGAGAGTATCCTCCCGGGACTGAAGGCCGAGCCAAGAAAGCCTTACGGAGACTAGCCACCCAGTTCATCCGTACTGATGACGGGCAACTGTACAAAAAGACGGCACAGGGGGCTCTTCTCCTCTGTGTCGATAAATACAAGGCCGAGAAAGTAATGGCCGAAGTACATGATGGTGAAAACGGCCCACATATGAATGCTCACATGTTGGTCCGAAAAATCATGAGGCTCGGGTATTACTGGAATACCATGGAAGCTGACTGCCAGTTGTATGTCAAACGGTGTCACAACTGTCAAATCTTCGGCAATGTGCAACATATGCCGTCATCTCTGCTTTATACCATGACGTCGCCTTGGCCGTTCTCGACATGGGGTATCCACATAATCGGGAAGATAAATCCCTCTGGTACTGGTGGACACTGTTTCCTCTTAGTAGCTATCGACTACTTCACCAAATGGGTCGAAGCTGAGTCATATCGCATCCTCAATGCTAAACATGTCGCCAAGTTTATCCAGAACAAGATAATATGTCGGTATGGAATCCCACATGAATTCATCAGTGATCACGGGACTCATTTCCAAGCTGAGACCCCAACCCTATTGACTAAATACAAAACTCAAAGGCACACGTCCTCGCCCTACCGTCCCCAAACAAATGGAGCAGTAGAGGCGGCTAATAAAACAATTGTCACCATACTAAAAAAGATGGCTGATAATTACCGGGATTGGCCCGACAAAATACCTTTTGCCCTATGAGGGTACCGGACGTCGATTCGCACAGCAACCGGAGCAACACCGTATTACCTAACTTATGGAATAGAGGCAGTCCAACCAGTTGAGTTCGAAGTACCGTCCCTCAGAATTCTGTTAGAAAGTCAAGTACCCGAAGCTGACTGGGTTCGAGCACGGTACGATTCGTTGGTTCTACTAGACGAACGACGGACCCGCGCCCTCAACAACATCCAAATCTACCAGAAACGGATCCAACGGGCCTTCAACAAAAGGGTAAGGCCCAGAAACATTAAAGAAGGGGATCTAGTCCTTAAGTCTGTTCGAGCTTTACTACCATTTGACCCAAGGGGAAAATTCAAACCCAACTGGGCGGGGCCATATCTGGTAAAGAAAATCATATAAGAGGGAGCAGTAATGCTGACGGACCTGGACGGGAATGAGTTCGTCAACCCAACCAACCTGGACCAGCTGAAGCGTTACTACCCTTAGCCATTTCTCAATGTCATTGGCGAATTTTGTCAAAATCGTTTATTTTACAAAAAAGCAAGTCAATGAGCTAGAATTACTTATTCTACTGTCACAAAACATCTTGAACCAATAGTCTTGGTGTAATTCGAGATTGCAAATTTACTAGGCTTGAACTACGTTTGGTTTGATTCTGCTAATTGCGGATACGTAGGCAGTCCCTCAAAAGGGCGCAACCAGCGCAATCGAGAAAAAGACAGGAACGGTTAAATAATAAACTTCTTTTATTAATTATCACAAAAAAAACGATAAACTCGGGAAACTTACAAAAGGCAGGAGTTCAAAAATTACAAAAAAAAGGCACACGACACTTCAAAATAAATAATAATAATATTTAAATAATAAAAACTAAGGACTCGGTATTTAGGGCATCTTGCCCTTCCCTTTGTCCTTGGCCTCCTTGGCCGTCCACTGACGACGACGTGGAGGAGAGCGTTCCCGAATCACCACAGGAACCTCTTTAGCCCGGACTCGTTTCTTGGAACTCGAGTCCTCATCCACATCAATAGGCCCGAGTCGGGCCCTCACGGGCTCAGGAAGCCGGTCACGCGGACCTAGTCGGTCCCGGGCCGCCAGCCTTGGCCCAAGTCGTCGTTCGAAATCAGTCTGGGGGCTTAGCCGCCCCCGCGTGCCGCTAGCACCGACATCTTTAGCTCGAGTCTTAGTATGTGACTTAAGACCCGATTCTAATCGGACTAATGTAGCAGGGGTCTCTCCCTCATCGAAGAATCCCCTATTGTTCTTTGCCATCTCCCGACGGACCAATTCGAAGGCCTCATTGACCTTCAGAGCTTTACGAGCTTCCTCAGATTCCTCGGAAGTCCACTTCTCGTAAGCCCGCGAAACCCAAGCGGATTGGCAAGGGTTGGGAATAGTCCATGTAGGACGAGTAAACCATCTCTGCAACCAAGTGTCGCACATAGCGTCTGTCAGTTGGAGCGAGACGCTGATAATGGCTTCAGTCTCAGGAATGCGCTGAGACGAACGGAACTGCCTCAGGATGCGGTCCGGATAAATATGAACTGTCCAGTCAAGGGACAGGATCACCAAGTAATGGGCTTGGTCCCTCTTGGCCAGCCCCGTCAGCTTAGAAAGGAACCACCAAGCGACAGTCCACCTGATTAAAGGGCCACCATGGAACACCAACTCCTCATCCCAGTAAGCTCGATTTATATGGTGACTTGAGCTTATCTGGCGCCCTCTTGAACTGATTTGGCTGCTGCGGTAGTTGGGAATGCTCGGAGGGGGCTCTATGATCGACAGACGTTCCGACAACCAAACCTGCAAAAAGTATATACAAAATCCGTGAGCAATGGAACGGTCCGCTACAGCCCACTCGATCGAGTACACCGTCTGACTCGATCGATTAAGGCCCTCTAAAGGCAAACAGAGCCTCGTCAGGAGTGCCACTCGATCGAGTAAAACATCTGACTCGATCAAGTAAGCCCTCCAAAGATGGGCAGAAGCACTTCGAAGATGTCACTCGATCGAGTGACAGGTCCACTCGATCGAGTGACTTACGGACCCCAAGAAATCACGCGAAACACAAAAAAAAATGATGAACGCAAGACATATACCTGCAGAATAATGGTGCTCCCCATCAGTTGCCGGGTCGGGTCAAGTCGCCTAGCATCCAGACCCATGATGATTTCTCCAGTGGCTAGCCAAGCAGAGCTATGACCAGTCTCCATCTGGTCAACCACTTCGATCAGCCTGATTTGACCCAGGCATGAGTTAACATCCATCATCCCCTCAAAAACGTAGCGGTGCAGCATGCAAAAGGCGAAAGCCCTACGTCTATGAGAAGGGGTAGCCCTTACATCTTGACTGTTCATAAACTTGTCAGCCAAGTCAAAGAGGGAAACAGTACTTCCCCGCACCATTCGATCTGTCTCAACGTGAGACAGACCCAGGAAATCCCTCAGCCTCCTTCTCGGGTCCGGGTAGAACGGAGGGATGGCAGGACGAGCGACAGGACTCCAACCCCCAATAGCTGCGACCTCCTCGGGAAGAGGGCATATCTCTCCCCGCGGGAACGCGAAGACGTGATGGGTAGTATCCCAAAACGACAGGCAGGCGTCCAAAAAGTGTGAATCAATTATCAGACGTCGAAGAGGAAACAGACTGACAATCCCCATCTGGGTCAGTTGAACTTTGTCCTCGTCCCAAAAGTGTTGGGACCAGGCAAAAAGCATCGAAGTAAGATGATCGATACCCATGGCAGGGGTTTGAATCTTCTTGAAAGTCTAAGGGATTTTGAGGAAAAGTGGGAGTTTTGATTCGAGATACAGTAAACTGAAGCAGGGAAACCTATATTTATAACAGGAAACCCTAACTGTAACCTTAACTACCTTGCCCCCTCACCAAACCTGGGCCCTATGCATGCGCAGGCCTGATTTCAGACGAGAACCCAGAATAGGAATCAAGTCGTCCCGAGCTTTCCTGGGAATTTCTAAAAATTCTGTGATAAATTCTGTGATAAATTTCGTGATAAAAAAATCTCTCAAAATTTTTGGCTTTTCAAAATTCAGTACATTTTCCCCAGCACGAGTCGGTGTTTTGCCTATGTGTTACATGCAATTTGTTATGTAACAGCATACAGGTACACCCCAGACTTCAGAAGCAAGTCTCCGCGCAACTACTTCACTCCCCAACGTGAGTCAATATTTATCCCAGGATGCTATGATCAAAGTTATGATGTATCAGCATACGGGTACTCCTACACCTCCAGAATCAAGTTTCACTCCCCACGGAGCTATCATCAGCAGGACAGGTATGCCCCTCTGCCTTTGGGTGGCGAGCCCTTCACGCTAGTCTAATGGACTATAAACGACCCGATCGGAAGGCTGCCAGGTCGTAATCTGCGATTGGCCTGGTAGCTACTCTGACTTTCGCCTTGTCCAAGCCTCACTCAGAGTGGGGGCTCTGTAGACACCCGCATTTTGCCTGCTAGTGTCTATAGCACTTCCCGACAAACACCCGATGATGATCGGACGCAAACGTGACTGAGTATACTCGGATTTGGGCTCGGAATCAATAATATTCGGCATGGACTTTTAGCGGAGTACAAATCTCTCAAAACCAGCCTCAAATTCAGGCCCAGTGGGTCGTTCCGAGCAAAATGAGACTAATTTGGGCCAAAACCGACACCAAAAATAAAACCGTCTTTTAGCGACCGAGTCAAAACCCGGTCAAAGACGAATCCGTCACAAAAATCAGCCTAAGGGGACCTTCTAGAAACTGGCGCCCAAATCAAATTTAAATAAGACAAACAAATCAACAAGGTCAACTCCTTCCTAATTTATCTCGATTCACTTGATCCACTCGATCGAGTGGATTAACCCACTCGGTCGAGTGGAGCGTCAAAAGCCGGATCAGGCCCATTTTCTAGGGCACTCGATCGAGTGCACTAGGGCCACTCGATCGAGTGACCCTAGGTCGTGGGGTAAAATCTATAAATACCCCCTCAAACCCTTTGCATTTAAAAAAGTTTTACCTAATGCACATTTTACCCTACATTTCTACTCTAATCTACCTAAACACTCTACACTACAACCCTAAGCAAAACCACACAAAAACCGAGCCATTTGCTCTTCAAAAACCAACACACACACACATACACACACCATAACTCGCGTACATCCTCGATACTCCGGCGTCCCGTCGCTATTTACGAGTCCATTTCCGAGGTCCCTACTAAGCATGTATGTTGAGGGTGTCCTAAACCCCATTTCGATCCTTACTACTTCGTTTTTACTTATGTTTTTGTATTATCTATATAATAACTATACTAGTATCCTAACACTAACTTTAACATAACTCTAACATTTTACTTTTTTGTATACTAACTTTTATCTTTTCGTTACTAACATTATCATACCGCGTATATATACTAGTATTAAAATTCGGTTTTAAATACGTTTGACTATAATGATCGCCTAAAGTCCGTCTAATCCCTTTACGAGCAACGACGGAGGTGGAGCCCTTTCGAGGAGCCCCGCCCCAATGTACTCAAGGGCGTGACGTGATCGCGATTAATAATAGTTGAACGCATTTGATCCCATTTTTATTGGTACGGAACCCGTTGACACGAAAACCGACATCACATAATCTGAAAGGGTTAGTTTCGATGTCGTGACGTAGAGGGATGCAATTTCGTCACTAATACAAAATTTCTAATCTAGCACAAGCACTTTCATAAAACTCCGATAACGGTATTATAATCGCATGCATACGCGATTATAGTACCGGAAGCCGAATTAAACTCAAATCGTGCGATATTTGCGTTTAATTTGGCCGACCATCGATTTTAAAATAAAAGAATAAAACGAGTTGGTACTCGTACAGGGGCTACTCGACCGAGTACGTAGGCTACTCGATCGAGTAGCACCCATAAACCTGGGCAGTAGCCTTTTCGAGGACACACTCGACCGAGTCTGACCATGACTCGACTGAGTGGGTCCTGTAGCCCAGAAAACCGAGAGCTTAAATGCAACATTTAAGCCTCGTCTTTTTTTACGACTATTAGTCAACACGTGTAAAGTCAATCACGTGAACTCATTTTTCAAAACACATACATATCACGACACTATAACAACTTTGATCGATTTTTCGACGTGATAAGTTGGGACAAGGCATCGAGGCATGGGATCGGGCTGGCGTCACGCCTAGGTCCTATGTCTCCGTCCTTCGTTTAATACACAATGCAATGTGTATTTAATCGGGGTTCGTCCATCTACACAATTCACGGTCTAGTTTATACATGGGTCCGTTCCTAACTTTTTATCATTTATTATTCCGTTTGTATACCATTTGTAATTTTTGTATTGGCCGGGTTGTATTTCCGCCCGTGTAACTTGTACGTTATTTACTTTCGAGTTTGTTTATTTACTTGCTTATCGCTTTATAAATGAACCTCGCATGCTAAATTACTCCGACCATATTCAAGATGCATTAAATGACGTAGTTAATCAACAACTCGCATGCTTAGCCCGAAAACGTTGTTTGCATATCATTTAGTCGTTTTACTAGCGCGCACACACGAACACGAACGATGTCTTAGTAGAGGCCGCCATGTGCGGGCGGGGTTGGGTGTCCTTAGTGGGCTTCCCAACACGTACCCTCACCCCTTACTCAGAACCTTGGTTTCTGGATGCCCGAAACCATTGGCGCACGAGAGTCATTCTATATACGAAAGCCGGTTTAAACGGTATCGATATTGCAATGCAAAGGGACGAGCCCCATAAACTCTGAAATCGAAGCGGGTCGTACTTTGTGTACAGCCCATGACGACATAGAGTGGGCTCGTATGGTTGCGAATAACCACAAAATTCGGTGGCGACTCCATTTTGACTTAAATTTCGAACCCGAGAACAATCTCACCACGAGATTCATTCGCCTACCCAAACCCGCGCGTGGCCGCGTCGGGGTGGACCTACGTCATGTCCACAAATGTTCAACCGTCTTTTAACATCTCATGCTAAAAGGTGAGAAACCCTTTTTTTTAAGTCACTTGTTTATTCATAATAAAGTGACCTAAACTTAGGACTAATTGAAACGATTTCAATTCCTTATTCTTTAGAAAGAAGCATCCAAAATTTCCCGATTATCAATATAATCACGTCATCGCATGACATATGGATTAATCAGATCATCTCCAACATTTTCTCACTTAATGGGAACGGTTCCCTTTATTGAAACAATTGATTTTGGTACTTATAGTAGTCATCTCCATGACTCTAATTATACAGTCCATACTGTACATTAACACTGGTTATAATTTGTCGAAATTATTCTTCACAAGGATAAAATCCATATCTCTAATTTTGAAAACAATTCTCAAGATACCAATCGACAAGGTTGAACAATTCAAACTCATCTTTAATAAATGTGATAAAGGGACTAAATTACAACTACAATTATATGTTAAGTAAAACGATAATTAATATTAATAATCTTAAACAGTTTTAAGATAAAATCATGAAAACTACCCTCAAGTTCGCATAATATTCCAAGATCCTAAACCTTTTGTCGCTCAAGTGAACTTGGGCTCACTGCTCAAGCTCCAAAAGTAAAGGTAGACAACAACATTGTCAATTACATCAATATGTAATTCTTGGTTCGTCGGAATTAGTCATCATATGACACCAACTATTTGCCTCAAAGCCCAAGTCCGACTTGGTAGCAATGTTAAGCAAACCAGACTGAACCTAAGGGTAACCGTTACCCACCTACTCAGTCCACACACATCGGTAAAGCACCGCTTAGGCAGTCACTTCAACCAATGGCATGAAATTGTTATAGTGGTCAATTCTGGAAAGGCAATACTTAATATTTGTACGAGGGATTAAACGCATTATGGGTCCTAAACATGCTCCTAGGTCAACTTACAAGACGACCTATCAGTTCTAGGCACACAAGTCACAAGTCTCAAACAATAAAAATCATGCATCATATGACATAATAATTCAATTGTTACTAGTGATTTGTGCATAAAACAAGTTAAAAGATCTCATATTTTGACTTATAATCATATTACAATTCATAATTACGATTTGGTTTGAACAATTTCACCAATATCTTTCATTTTTCCAACTACGAGGAACAATTTCCCACCTGGAAAAATTGAACGGATATACAAAACTCGATTCACAATCGATCTGCAATTTATAATTGTCATATAGATGAACAATTCATCAAAATCAAAGAAGACTCGAGAAACTTTTTTTCCGATCTATTTATGATAATATGATAATTAAAATGCAAAACATTATTTAGCCAATTTAGAAAACTAATTTTTCATTGAATCGGAAAAATAAAGTATAATCAATGTTTGATTCATAATCAACACACATACGCAAGAAAACGACTTTTCCTAAAAGCGTAGCTTGACCCGACACCATGTCATCCGAGTAAATATTGTGTCGTCTTGGTCAAACTCTTGCCGCCCGGGTCATCCCGTTCTAACCGGGACACACCCATGCCTACTGAGTCATACTCGTGCCAACCGAGTCACACCCGTTCCGATCGAGTCACACTCGTGTCGACTGGGTTGACCTTGTTTCGTTCCGTCTCCACTATAATTAAAACGGGTCTTGTCCTAATCTTATTAGGACTCATCGTCAACATTAAATTCTAGTAATTTTACGTTACCAATTTCAATCGAATCTTGACCTAATCTAATTAGTCTCATCGTCAACAAAGAAATTTGGAATTATAGTGGGTCAAGTTAGGATAAATTAAATTAAAACATAATCGATATTAGTTCTTAATTTAACTTTAAGAATCAATTTAATGATTTAACAATTTAAATTCACAAATTAAAACAAACCCTAAACATAATTGACAATATTATTACTAGTAATAATAATCTCTGTAGAGAAGAATAATCTATCCGTTATAGATTAGCATTGAAGGAACGATTGAAAATATGTATCCAATAATACTCACATATTATGATTATCAAAATAATCAATGATAACATCACAGACTCATTGGCATCATGAAGAAAATATATGTGTGGACTACAACAACATGTCAATTACTCTATAATCAAATTATATAATACTTTAAATCCATAGTTTCTTACGCAAGAATAAGACGTGCCATAAGTCATGCGAGAAGAATCGGCAAACGTGGGTAAATAATCTAATCAAATTAACACGCGGATTGAATCTCTCATAACCAATTATGAGCCATAGATTCACGTCGATCTGATTAATACTACGTAACAGAGGCTCTGATACCACTGTAGGGTTACAACCCTTAAACCAAAGACCTGTTACGAGTATTAACCGAAAAGATAAAAGTAGAGGGATAACAATTATACCTTATTTGCAACGGAACAACGTATTAATAAGAAATATAATAAACCCAAAAATATATATAATCTCCACAGATAGAATAAATAATCTTCACGGACACGAACAAATAATCTCCACGGACAGAATAAATAATCTCCACGAACAGAATAAAGCACCCCAAACGTGATGCCTCCTTTGGTATCCACACGGGTACGGAACTGCGACGTATATGCTAGTATAAGGGTTTGTGAGACCGTCTCACAACTTCTCTCTAGATCTCTCTTATAACTCTTTATAAGAAGAGATATATTATGAGTCAATACTCTTAATTCCATATATTGGTTCATCATATGAACCTCCTTATATAGGAGATGAGAAGGTAGAATTAGGTTATTATAATAACTCTAATTACCATAATTAGATTATTACTATAACTCTAATTACCATACAACGCAGCTGGGTCCGTATTACTACTGACCCGATATATTTAATATATCGATATATATTAATAATATCCCGTACATATTGTGTGTGACCCAATGGGCCCACTTAAGACTACCAGACACGTAACCTATTTACATGACAACCCGACATCGACCTCTAGCAAGGCATATCGGATACATAGACTTAAGCGGGTTAATCCGTAGGACATTAGACATAACTCCTTCATGCTAAACATCATACTTTGCCTTTTCCTAGAAGTACTTCACATGCCTTAAACTGTTTTGATCTAGTTCATATTGATGTTTGGGGTCCATATAGGACACCTACAATTGCTGGTGCTAAGCCATTTCAGACTATTCTCGATGATTTTTCAAGATCTACTTGGATATTTCTGGTTCAAAATAAAGCACAAGTTCCTAGTCTCGTCAGAAATTTTGTTGTTTATGTTAATACACAGTTCAATAAGTCCACCAAAATGTTTAGGTCTGATAATGGCACGGAATTCTTTCAATCACATTTGTCTGAGTTTTTTAAAGCCCAAGGTATCGTACATCAGAGGTCTATAGCTGGTAGGCCACAACAAAATGGTAAAGTAGAAAGAAAACATAGACATTTATTAGACACTACTAGAGCATTAATGTTTCAGTCCAAAGTACCAGTCAAGTTTTGGGGAGAGTGCTTGCTTACTTCTGCATATTTGATAAATAAAATGCCTACTAAGATTCTTGGTTGGAAATCTCCACATGAAATGTTGTAAGGTACTGTTCGTAAGCATGATGAATTAAGGGTCTTTGGATGTCAGTGTTTTGCTTCTACACCTTCCCATATTCATGACAAATTTGGGAAAAGGGCTAGAAAGTGTCTGCGGGTTATGCTTTTAATCAAAAGGGGTATAAATTGTTTGATTTAGATAGGCAAGTTTTCTTTACTAGTAGAGATGTTGTATTCCATGAAACTGTTTTCCCTTTGAAAGAAGTACAACAACAGACCCATGGTTCATCTATTATTCATGATGAATGCGCTTTGGAGTTGTCTCCCATGGTTACTTGCAATAATGAAGCTGAAATCCTGGAAACCTCTTCTACTGATGGACCTACTATTCCTGAGACTGCATCTATCATTGTTCCTGTCAATAATCCTGATACTAGCAATGTTTTAAGTGAGTCTGTCTTGACTGGTATCGACACTCTCAGAAAATCTAGCAGGACACGGTCTATTCCTGTCAGGTTGCAGGATTATCATTGTCCTAAAGCGCTCCATGTTCAAGTTATTAGTGACATGAGGCAATATGATCCAATCTACATGAAATCTTTCTGCAATATGATCAAAGAAGATGAACCAGCTACTTATAAGCAAGCTATTGGTGATCCTAGGTGGGTTCAGGCAATGCAACTAGAGCTTAATGCTCTAGAAAAGAATCAGACTAGGGAGTTAACACAGTTGCCTAAAGATAAAGTAGCAATTGGTAGCAAATGGGTGTATAAGATCAAGTATAAGCAGGATGGCACCGTTGAAAAATTTAAGGCTAGACTTGTGGCCAAGGGTTACAATCAGGTTAAGGATAAGGATTATAAATTTGCCTTTTCTCCTGTTGCAAAAATAGCTACTGTTAGAACATTATTAGCAGTCGCGTCAATCCAGCAATGGCCAATGCATCAACTTGATATAAACAATGTGTTTCTTCATGGTTTTTTTTGGATGAAGAGGTATATATGACTCTTCCTCAAGGCTACTTTGTACAAGATAATAGTCAGGTTTGCAAGCTCAAGAGATCTTTGTATGGGCAAGCAATGGAATTTAGAGCTCAGTAAGTTTCTGATAAGTCTCAGGTTCGTTCAGTCCAAGTATGACTACAGTCTTTTCACCAAGTATGATAATGTTACTGGCAGATTTCTAGTAGCTCTAGTCTATGTAGATGATGTCTTAATTACTGGTGATGACATCAAAGACATCAATTTTCTTAAAAGGCTTCTCCATGACAAGTTCACCATCAAGGATTTAGGACCTGTGAGATATTTCCTAGGTTTGGAAATTGCAAGAAACAAATCAGAAATTCTCATTACCAAAGAAAGTATATCTTAGATATACTTAAAGATGCAGGGTTTGAGGACTGTACTCCTACTAATTTTCCAATGCAGAAAGGTTTGAAACTGTTTATTGATCAAGGGGACATCCTAGAAGAACCTGAGAAATATAGAAGATTAGTAGGCAGACTTCTTTATCTTACAATTACCCGACTTGATTTGTCTTATAGCATCCAACATCTCAGTTAATTTCTAAGTCAGCCGAGGCAACCTCATTATGAAGCTGCTCAGCATGTTCTGAGATATTTAAAGTCTTCAGTTAACATGGGGTTGTTCTATTCTTCGTCAGTCTCTTTAAATGTTCAAGCTTACTCAGATGAGGATTGGGCTGGGTGTGCATTCACGTGTAGGTCTCTCAGTGGGTATTGTGTGTTTTTAGGCAAGTCTCTTGTTTAATTTTGTGGAAGACCAAGAAGCAACTCACAGTCAGTAAGAGTACTGCTGAAGTCGAATATAGGAGTCTCTCTTATACCACCAGTGAATTGGTTTGGTTAGCTAATGTCCTGCAGGAACTCAGAGTACCAGTTCAGTTGCCAATCACATTGTATTGTGACAACACCGTTGCTGAGCACCTTACCAACAACCCCGTGTTTCATGAGAGAACCAAACACTTGAATGTTGATTGTCATTTTGTGAGGGAAAAACAGTTGGAAGGTTTCCTACAGACCAAACACGTGAGCACCACAGCACAGATTGCAAATATAATGACAAAGGCTCTTGGCTCCTTTGAACATTACAACTTTTCTGTCAAGTTGGGATTACAAATGATACCCGTTCCAGCTTGAGGGGATATGAACATATATAAGTAGTTAGTTAAGGTTGTTAGAAGATTGTTATAACTAACTCTTCATACTCCTCATACGCCTATATAAGGGGCTTATTCCTTCATATGTAATTACTGATTTCTAATATACAATACTGATTTCTCTTCCTCTTCTTGCTTCTCTATTATCCATCAACACATTAACCTTCATAATGTCCGTTACCCGTAAAATACATCAAAGTAACATATTTGTTCAACACACCGGCCGTTTAGTTCAAACAAATGGAATATATTGGATTCTAATAGATAGGAGATATGTAAATAGAATCTCATGCTTATTAATGGTTGTTTGGTTCGATCTTTTAATGAATTATAATTTGTAATTATCATTTATGGTGTTTATTCAAAAACATGGAGATTCAATTTCAATTTTGTTTCTTTTGATTTTTGTTAAAAATTAAAAACCATTATTTATAATTAAAAATTGATCACTACAAGATAATAACAAAAACAACCCTTCTTAATAGTCCACAAAAAATTCATCAAAGTTTTTTTATAGCAAACTTCAAAAATAAAAACATTCTAGTTCAAAAAAAAGAAAAATTGTATACTTAAATGAGTGTATACTTCACAATTTTTTTATTCTATTAACTTAGGGTGGTGAATATGAGTATGAAGTTAGAATCATGTAGTGAGGGGAGAGAAGGTGATTCCAAGGGATTTGAGTAGATTTACAATCACTTGGGTTTAGATTTACAATCCTTGGGTTCCAACTTTATCCCAAAAAAGACTTAACCAAACATTGGAATGAAGTAAATCTATTCCAATCTGCTCCTAAACACTCAACCAAACGCACATAATTAGTTTTGAGATTATAGCCATAAAAATGTAATCACTTAATGCATATTGTTTTATAATTATTCGATCTCAAAAACTGCTACAAAGATGTTAAATAAAATCGTTTCCTTAAAAAATACGGAGTACTTTGTACGAAGACAATTTTTTAAAAAATTGAGAATCTTATGCGTATCCGATAATAACAACGTCGTGTTTAGTAGATCTAATCGTTTTGTGATTGACAATATATATTTTTAAAATTTTTATAATCAAAAATAAATTTAACATGAGTATAAAATTTTAATATGTAAACATGTGTATGATATTTTTTAATACTATAATCAAACCGTGTGCATGTGATAAATATTAATCCATATTTAGTGTGATCTCAATAAAAAAAAAATCAAAGAATCCGTGTCCATGACGACCGTGCATCTCTCTCCTTGTAACGACTTTTTCAAATTTCCTGCAAATAGCAGGCACATTTTTTCTGCAATTTTCTCCCAAATTCACGAACAACAATCAAATTAATCAAAATACCAATTTCAAATTCCAAAAGGGTTTGCTCAATTTTGATTGTATATGCATGATTCAATTTCTAGGGTTTGCTCTGTTTTTGGAACTTGTATAAACCCCCGAAATTCAATCCAATCAATTGGGAAAAAGGTTCATAACTTTTGTTCTTAACAAAACGGGTATTTAATGGGGTGTTTTCCAAGCAAAACCCATGTTTCTGGTGGTAAAACTAATGGATTTAAATCAATTAAAAAACCCAAATTCCCAAAATTTCAAAAAGGCCTAATTTTGCCGCAAAATAACCCTATTCAATGTCAGAGAAGGGAGCAACCATTAACTGTTGTTAGACCACAACAGCAACAGCAAGAACCGCAACCGCAACCGCAAAATGAGCAAAATACCCCTCAAAAACCTAGGATTGTTACCTCAACTTCACCTGTAAATGGAGTGTTAGGGAAGCCATTAGAGGATATAAGGGCCTATTACAGATTAGGTAGAGAATTGGGTAGGGGTAGATTTGGAATAACATATTTATGTACAGAAAAATCAACTGGAATCAATTATGCATGTAAATCAATTTTGAAGAGGAAATTAATAGGGAAAGGTGATAGGGATGATTTAAAGAAGGAAATTCAGATATTACAGCATTTATCAGGGCAACCTAATATAGTGGAGTTTAAGGGTGTTTATGAAGATAAACAAAGTGTGCATGTGGTTATGGAGTTATGTGAAGGTGGGGAGTTGTTTGATAGGATCATAGCTCAAGGACATTACTCTGAGCAAGCTGCAGCTGTCATTTGTAGGCAGATTGTTAAGGTTGTCAAGATATGTCATTTTATGGGTGTTATGCATCGCGATCTTAAACCCGAGAATTTCTTGTTGGCTAGCCAAGATGAAGGCTCTATGATCAAGGCCACCGATTTTGGGTTGTCTGTTTTTATTGAAGAAGGTTTATCTCTTGCTTCCTTATTGTGTTTCACAAATTCTTGCATATAACAGCTCAAATAGTATCTATAGGAGAGAAGCATAATGTATCCAAAATAACAAAATATTTGTCTCATTTAACCAGATGGGATGTTATTTGATCCGTTATAATCCGTGTATTTTCATGTTTTTTTTCATAGCTTTGTAGTTTGTGTTTATTGAAGAGGGTTTATCTCTTTGCTCCCTTATTGTGTTTTGTCTAGGGTTATGTGTTTTTTTGAAGAAGGTTTATGTCTTTGCTCCCTTATTGTGTTTTGTCTAGGGTTATGTGTTTTTTTTGAAGAAGGTTTATGTCTTGCTCCCTTTGTTGCTTGGTCATGTTTTTATAGTTTTATATGTGTTATGTTGTGCTCCCTTCAATACTAGAATGATAACTTTTGGTTATGTCACGAGTTGAACAAGTTTTCAGGTAGCAAGCCTTTTAATGATTTTGCTTGTTGAATTAGCAGACATTGCGCTTTTTTAGTGAGATACGTAATGTTATGTGCTTTATGTTGTACTTTCTTTTATTCATCAGAATGCCGGCATTTGCTTTTGACAAAAACTGCGCAAGTTTTCTCATAGGAATTTTTCATCTTTTTTCGGTAAAGCGAACCACAATGGAAGTTTGATGAGGAGGAATTTGAAACTATGTCATGAGTCCTCCTACCCTTCAGTTACTTTACATTAGCCGACATGTGCTATAACTCGGTTATAATTGTAGTTTACATTTTCTGTAATCTTGTGATAGAGTATATATCAGTACAGCTGAACTCATGATTCTTTAATTTCTGATTCTATAAACCTGTTTTTTGAACCTTTGATAGGAAAGGTGTACCACGAGGTCGCAGGAAGTGCTTACTATGTGGCTCCTGAAGTATTAATGAAACGCTATGGAAAAGAGATGGATGTATGGAGTGCCGGAGTTATTCTCTACATTCTACTCTGCGGCGTGCCACCTTTCTGGGCCGGTAAGATGAACATTCTTCTTTACTCACCTTCGTATCCGTACTAACTACTTTCTCCGTCTCCAAAATACTTTCCCTTTTTTTTGCTGTTAGTACATGAATACCACTCACTTGGATTTTTGACATCAAGTTTTATCATGAATCATAAAAATTTTGTGTGTCGGAAATTAATTTTGAGACAGAGGAAAAGTGTGGTATTGACTTATCATTTGTGAAATTATTTGGCTTGCTTATGTGTATGCTTCAGAAACTGATAATGGCATATTTGATGCCATATTGATGGGAACAATCGACTTTGAGAGTGACCCATGGCCGTCTATATCCAGCAGCGCGAAAGATCTCGTTACTAAAATGTTGAATCCTGATCCTAAGAAGCGGATTACCCCTGAAGAAGTTCTCGGTAAATATTCACTTTCCCGTTGTTTTTTTTCCTCAGTGACTTAGGTGCATTTTCTTCTTATTGTACAGTATGAGTCTCTTAATGCAATTACTGCCACTTTTGTCCTTATACGTGTTGAACTGTAGAATCGACTTTTAAATATCTTATGGGAAGCAAACCTGTCAAGACTGGCACTGTGCTATCTATGGGGACTATTAGGTTCTGAGGATAATGTTGATGTTGTCTTCGTTAATAAAAAAAGCAAACCCGTCATTTCAACGTCAATTGGCATCAAAGACTTGATCTTTCAGTGTAAACATAGACATAGTTGTCATTCTTTTACAAGAGTTTTTGTTGGGAAATTTCGTTTTTGTGAGGCTGTTTTGATATCTTACTTTTTAGTTTCTTGACAATTTCTGAATAAGAAAACCCGTCAAAATTTGTCTAACTTGAACGATTTATGTTAAATAAACCAGAACACCCTTGGATGATCGAAGGTGGTGATGCATCAGACAAGCCTATCGATAGTGCCGTGCTTTCTAGAATGAAACAGTTCAGGGCTATGAATAAGCTGAAGAAGCTCGCTCTCAAGGTAAAGCTGTTTGCCTGTGGATCTCCAATGTCTCGATATGAACCGCTTCAGCAATTTTGTGTTGTTTTCAGTTCGCTGATCAGTGATCACACGGGTATCGGTTTGAACGGCAGAAAACAGGAATTTTTGTGAATGTAAACAATCTATACTGTGAATTTGTATTCTTGCTCTAAGGCGTTGAATTCTGTAGGTTATTGCACAAAGCATATCGGATGAAGAATTTAAAGGTCTTAAAGCCATGTTCATCAACATGGACACGGACAATAGCGGCTCCATAACTTATGACGAGCTTAAAATCGGGTTAGCTCAACTTGGGTCAAAGCTAACTGAGACTGAAGTCAAACAACTTATGGAAGCGGTGAGTTATAACAGGAAGCTAGATTGATGTTTCTGCCTTAGGCAAACCTCGAACCTAGCTTCGTCCCTGGCAACTTTTATCTGCTCATGACATGATATATATTTTGTGGCAGGCTGATGTAGATGGCAACGGTAGTATCGACTACACTGAATTTATAACAGCAACGATGAACAGACATCGACTGGAAATCGAGGAAAATCTTTTGAAAGCTTTTCAATATTTTGACAAGGATAATAGTGGGTAAGTCATAGTCAGTATTTGAAATCTCCGTTTGCCAGGTCTAGTTTCAACTAATCGAGTGATGCTCATGTCAGATACATAACAACAGATGAGTTGGAAGCGGCAATGATGGAATATGGAATCGCCGATGAAAACTGCATCAAGGAAATCCTCTCTGAAGTCGATACAGACAATGTAAGTGACAAATAAGTCCAACAGATAGTGAAAAAAAACTGCTGTCGAAAATATGCATTCTGCTGAACTTTTTTCCTGCAATTACAGGATGGCCGGATCAACTACGATGAATTCTGTGCAATGATGAAGAGCGGTCCAAGTACGCAACCTAACAAGTGTAGTTTCTCGTGTCTAGGACTTCCCGTTAATTTGGGACTTCCTGGGAATACTGAAATTGAATTTCACCTAAATCCGGTTGACAATTCAAAACCGTAAATAAACAGGTCAAGATTAGATTAGCGTAACTAATAATGTAGGTGGAGGATTTAGTATAGTTGGAATTAACGATTCATGTAAGCCGAGTCCAAATATTTTGAGAGCACAACTCCAAGCTGTAGTGGTATGTTCCTACCCCCATTTGTCTCCCTTTTTTCTCTGCATTAGAAACCACAACTCAGAGCTGTAGTACATTCTTACCCCCATTTTTGTCTCCTTTTTTTCTCTGCATTAGAAACCTTAAGCATTTAAAATGCAAGAGGGAAGAAGAAAGTACATTTGCATATGACTATTGTGAGATCGTCGTAGTGAAGAATTTATGATTTTTTTATTTGAATATTTGAAATGAAATGAAATATTCACATACTCTATTAAAGTATCCAACTTATCATCTCATATTCTCATTGCTTTTAAAACACCTAAATTTTTGGAGCATGTTCACCAATATTTCCCGTGTTATCTCCTTACACAGCCTTACACAGGACAAATAAAAAAATTCAATGGCCCATGCAGGTTTCAAACCTGCGACCTTCGCGTTATTAGCACGACGCTCTAACCAACTGAGCTAATGGGCCTATTTGTCTATTTTTTTAATATCTACTTGAATACAGAGTAATTTAGAGCTATACTCAAACAATCTAAAAGCAAATATGTTCTTCAGAAAATTAAGTAATGGAAGCTAAAATAAAATAAAAATGAGGCAATTTTATGCATTCGAGTTTTGGGTATACGAATTAATTCCCACATTCTATTTACTTCACATTCGCCCGTGCACACGGTTTATACAATAGAAATTTTGATGGTGATATTTGATATACTGGTGACTTCATGATTCCGATATGTTTTGATGATAAATGTACTACGTAATGTTTTATTGTATTAATATTTTTCAATGTATTTACGGTTAAAGTTCGATGATAACTGTCTTTGAAAAAACAAATGGTAAGATAATACTCCTTCCTTCTTGAATAAGCCTCATATTCCTCTTTGAACTTTTTTTGGATTAGTCCTATTTCTCAATAAGAGCTAGTTCAATAGTAGATTTTAGGGACTTGCTTGCAATATTTGCAAAATGTTAAAAATGTATCTTACTATTGGAGATGATTTTTTGTTTGTAGCTTAGAGCAAGTACAATAGTAAGCTACAATACATGTAGCTTAATTTGCCATGTCACAATTTTAGAGCTACAAGGCTTTGATAGCTACACACCTCTCCAATGGTGAGCAACAAGATTTTGTAACTTGCATGGTCCCACAATACCACTATCATCCAATAAAAATTAAGTTTTTTTTTTCAAGCATGTAGCTTTGTAGAGCAAGTGTTGCTTTCAAGCATATCAAAAATTTTCATCTCCAATAGTATGGTTGTAGCTTGATATTTTACTTAAATTGCAAGCAAGTCCCTATTTTCTACTATTGGACTTGCTCAAGTCATTGTAACTCTACCAAACTATATTGGTTTGTATTTAAAAAATAAAAGAAAATATTCTAATTGAATGAAATTAATGACGTGGGTCCAAGCAAGCTACAAGATTTTACGATTCACCATTGGAGCAGTACGTACCTGAAAAACGAAGTAACTAGAAAAATTGATGTGGCAATGCAAACTAAAAGTATTTGTAGCTTGCTATTGAGTATTTGACTTGCTCTAAGGTAAGGTTCTAATTTTTTTTTTTTTTTTACTATTTTACCCTCATGTGATTTCTCATATTTCTCTGGTCTCCCCTCATTCCACCACATTTAATCTACCCACTTTTTTTTTAACAAGAAATCAAATGTCCCTACCTTTTTCCATTTCCTTGATATTTGTGCCCAAACTCAAGACTTATTCAAGAAAAATGATAGAGTAGTATAATATGAGTAGAAAATAGAAGAAATAAACATGTACGCATATGGCTTGAGACATTCATAAGTTAATGTCAATGGAGTATAATTACCATCTTAATTTGAGGTTAACAGGAAGCGACCATTTTATGTAAATAAGTACTCGTTTGTAGCTACTTTTATATGATAAGTGGGGGCTCTTATATACAGTAGTGCACAATGCTATGTAGAAGTTACTAGAGCCACAAAATATGATCCATTTTTTTAGGTAGATATTGAATTGAAGTGACTACCACCTTAGACATTCATAATGGTAATTCAAGTGGCATTGACTAGGATGAGAGAGATATATATATCTTTGCATCAACCAAATGTAAAATCTAAATCCACTTCAATAATTGCGGACTAGACCTGGTCACGAGTCGGGTCCAGCGGGCTCGAGAGTGTGTCCGGATTGGATGTCACACTTTCATCGAGAATCGGCTCAAAAGAGAGGGCGGGTCGAGCTGGGTTAACTATCGACTAATTACCCAACCAACCCAACCAAATTCTTGAACTTTTTCGCGTGACTGGTCTCTCGTGTTGGGATACAAGCCCTACCCGTGTGCATGACCGAGCTGCCGAGTTGGGCCATGTTGTAAATGGGTTGGGTTGGGCCGTGGGGTTTGGAATAGGTAACCCATGGCCCATGGGGTGGGTCGGGCTTGGCCATTGGGGCGACCTTTTAGGTTGACCAACTCTAAGTTGATGCCTTAAATTTAAAATGAGTTAGTGACACTCTCATATGAGTTTTTGTGTAGATAGAAAGATGAGACAAGTTTAATTTCTATAATTCTCTGAGAATTATTTTTCCCACCCTATCTCATTTGTTTACCTTTTATATTAAGTTTAATTTCTATTTTAATCAAAGATAAACAATTGGTTAAGACAAACATGCACTACTATTTATAGACAAATTCTTGTTTATGAGGAACATCTCCATCACAAATTTGGGACAGGTGAAATAATATTCACTTTGATAGATAAAAATAGGGAATTTATTACTCCAGAGATTTGTCCATCCTATCTAATAATGTGATATTATTAGACCCGTCATCAATTTGTGATGATTATATCTCTCACGAAGAAGATTTACTCTCGTTGAATCGTTGATTCTATAGATACTCCGTATTAGATAGTGTTGCTATATGCTCTATAATGTTTGAGTGTCATTAAACATGGGCATTTTTAGCGGGAGTGTATGGGGTGCACCCGCACCCCCAATCCAAAAAATATATTTTTTTGTGTTGAGTACATTAATTTGGAGTTGGTAAGAGGTCATGGGTTCTAATCCTATCAACAACTTTGTTTTCCTTTCCCTTATTTTTTAATGTCAACACAAAATAGGTCATCTTATAAAACCCAATATCAAATTTTTATGTTTATCTCAAAACAAAATGGGACATATTTCATATTTTTTGTATTTTCAATACGAATGGGTCATCTTATAACAAAAAATCATATTTTTTATTTTTATCTTAAGGCAAAGTGACTGTAAATATTTTATTTATTAATTGTCAATACAAAATTAGTCATCTTATAACCAACCCAAAATCATATTTTATATGCATGTTAAGACAAAATGGTCATATTTCAAAATAAAATGACTAAGGTTTAATTTTCTAATTATTGACCATTAATAAACATGTTAGGATTAATGTATGATGTCAAAGAATAAGTTTCTTTTGTAAATTTTATCTTGTATTTTTTTAAAATAATGTTATATTTATTGTATCCATGTGTTAATAGATATGTTTATTACTTAAAAAGCAGTAAAAAAATATTTTTGTTATTGTTCTAAATAAGAGAAAAAAATTAGGTTGTAGTTAGGTTTTAGCGTACAAAAATTAACTTGGGTTTAAATTTGAGTCAGGATGTCAAAAATAGAAATTTTTCGCTAATCTAGCTTTTTTTTTTGAGCGAATAGATCATTTCATTAATAAAAAGTCATACGACATCTACAACTTATATCAAAATTGAACGGATACAATACTATAGAATTTGAGTAAAATAAATTCTCGTTAAAACAAAGATCTCTCACTAAGATTTTGATCTCCGCTTCTGCACATCCTCTTTCAACACATCGTTGTTTAATGATACAGCTTTTCACAAGAGGGTCTTCGGATCTTCCAAGGTTTTGACGAGAATCAATTTCATCTAGCCTAATAGATTGTAGCCGCCAATCTGACATAAATTGAGATACCACATGATGAACGATTATGGTACTGATGATCTTCCGCGTCCTCTCCACTATAATAGATTTAACCCTCCTTAAAGAGAGAGCGAAACCCATCAATTGATGGGGGCGAAACTCTCCAAAAGGAGAGGACTTATTATAACTAAAATACTAATAATACTAATATTAAAACGATATGATTAATTAAAATTAATTAAAATTGGGGGCTTACCACCATTAATGGTGGTAGCCCCAAAGTTTTTTTTGGAGGCTAGTTTTTTTTTATTTGCTTTTTTTTTTCACCCCATGGGTGAAAATCCTGACACCGTCAAAGCGGTGGACAGACAAATACTCCTTCCTATTGTGTAGCAACTTGAGAAATTTGGTAACTATCCTTTCTATTGCAATAATGGCTACTAAAAAAATCTTAATGTACCTTATGTGCTTAATTGTAATTTGTATACGTAAATACACCTTTGGAAAATTAGGATCATTTTTTTTAAGAAAAAATTGTAAGAATTATGGGCCTAGATACAATATACATGGACAAATTATTTATTCGAGTAATAATTGTATTTATACGCTATCCATTAAAGTTAAACTCAGATATTATGTGATCTACTCTGGTGTATTATTTACGGGCTTATATACAGGTCTTAAAAAGTATGTGCCAGACTATTATCTACAAGTGTAGATAGCCATCAGGTTTTCTAATGTTCGATGTACACATTAGACTTGGAGGCTATATATAGCCACCAGTAGGGGTGGATTGAGCACAAGGCAATCTGGGCTATAGCCCAAGTAAAGTTTAGGATAAATAACAATTAAGTCATTGATGAGACCGTTGAGTTATAGTTGCTTGGTGGTAAAAAACATGGTCTGCCAACCAAATGGTAGGGGATTGAATCCTGCTGCGCCTTCCTTTTTTAATGACCACCTTCTTTCTTCTCTAATTTTCTCCTTTATTTCTTTTTTCATTTTATTGGTTGTCACTTCTAACACCTTTATTTCTTTTTCCATTTTATTGGTTCTCACAATTCAAAGAAAACTAGTTTCATGTTGATAGACACATGAGATTAAAATCTCTACAATGTTAAGTTTAAAGATTTTATTGTATTGCTAAACGTAATTACAGAGATTACAACTCGGAGGTATAAATACAAGAGTTACAGAATAAACCTAAATAAGGAATCAAAGAGTATGAAACGAATGTAGACTAACTAGGATGGATATATGAGAGATTACAGAATATGCAATGCAGGAAACAAAATAAGATCAAGAATAATATCTACGAAATAATATTTACTAGATTTAAGAGATATCCTTAACATGCTCCCCCAAGACGGACGATTCTCAAAGGAGTCCAATCTTGGTAACTAATTCGACGAAACGGGCAAGTGGCAAAGGTTTGGTGAGTGAATCTGCTAGTTGGTCGTCACCTGCAATGTGTTGAACTCGAAGAGCGCCGTTGGTGACTAGTTCTAGAACAAAGTGAAAAGCAAGGGCCAAATGTTTCATTCTAGAATGAAAAACGGGGTTGGCGGAGTAGTTTGTGGCGCTTAGGTTGTCACAATAGATTATTGGGGTGGAAATGGTAGGAAAATGCATTTCAGTAACTAGGTTTTTCAGCCATAGTAGCTCGGACGCGATAGTTGCTACAGCGCGGAACTCGGCTTCAGTGGTTGATTGAGACACGGCGGATTGTTTCTTGGATGACCAGGATAGTGGGTTCCGCCCGAGATAAGTAATAAACCCTGTGGTTGAACGGTAATTGTCGCGGTCCCCGACTAAGTCCGTGTCACTATAGGCGTGCAGACTGTTGGGAGAAGTACGGTGAAGTAACAGGTCGAATTGGGTCATGCCTTGGAGATACCGGAGCAATCTTTTTAGGGCCGTCCAGTGAAGGTCAGTTGGGTGTTGCATGAATTGGGCTAGTCTGTTGATGGTAAATGCTAGGTCCGGTCTGGTGAAGGAGAGGTACTGAAGACTACCGATAATGGCCCGATAGTCCGATTCGTTTGTCACTGGAGACGTGTCATTCTTGTGAAGAGGGGGGAAAAGTGCCATTGGTGTGTTGGCGGGTTTTGCCTCAAGCATGTGGTGACGGTGCAATAAATCATGTATATATTTTGATTGTATGAGTAGTAATCCCGATTTAGTGGGTGTGACTTCGACCCCTAAAAAATAAGACAGTGCACCAAGATCTTTGAGTGCAAATCGGGATGACAATTTAGACACAAACGACGCAACGGTGTTGGGGTTGGGACGGGTTATTATTATGTCATCTACGTAGACTAATAAATAAATTTTGTTTTGTTGTGTCGTGGTGATGAAAAGAGACGGGTCAACAATTGACCCTATGAACCCGTTAGCGAGAAGGTATTACTTGAGGGTGGTATACCAAGCTCGCGGGGCTTGTTTGAGGCCGTAGATGGCCTTGGTGAGTTTACAGACGTGGGGGGGAGGGGGGGGGGGATCGTGGGAGTCCACAAACCCGGGTGGTTGTGACATGTAAACGGTTTCAGTGAGGTTGCCTTGCAAGAAGGCGTTATTTATGTCTAATTGACGTAAATTCCAGCCATTGGTGAGTGCTAAAATAAGAAGGATTCAGACTGTGGTGGGTTTAACAACAGGACTAAAAGTATCATAGTAATCAATACCGGGTCGCTGAAGAAAACCTTTGGCAACGAGTCGAGCTTTATAACTGTCAATTGTGTTATCGGGTTTGTACTTAATACGGTATATTCACTTGCAGCTGATGACATTGAACTCGAGTTTTCGTGGAACGAGAGTCCACGTTTTGTTGTCACACAAGGCATTGTATTCAGCTATCATGGCCTCCTTCTATTTCGGGATGGCGAGGGCTTGTTTGGTAGTATGAGGAAGTTGAGAGGGAGGGGTGAGAGAAGCTAGATTAACATATTTGGGGTTGGGCTTCCTTATGTTGTTGGATAACCGGGTTATGGGCCTGTTTTGTGGTGGTTCGGGCAGGGGCGACTGGGTCGTGGGCAGGGTAGGCAGGGGCGTCTGGTTCGTGGGCGGGGTGGGAAGGGAGATTGAGGGGTCGGGTTCAGGGTGTCGGGTGGCAGGGTCGGGTGTCACAGGTTGGTTGGAAGAAGTATGTGGGGTGTGAGAGGGAGAGTGGGCAGGAACAGTTTGATGAAACCATTGTATGGGTGTACGACTTTCGTTAGTGGAAGGGTGTGTTGGGTTGAGATCCAGGAACGGAAAACAGTTTTCTATGAACTTAACGTGACGAGAGACATAGATTTTATGGGTTGTGGGATCGAGACAATAGTAGGCACTTTGGGTGGGTGAGTAGCCTACGAAGATACACGGGGTGGATTTGGGTTGAAGTTTGTTAGTGGTGTAAGGTCGAAGCCAAGGGTAACATAGGCAACCAAAACTTCTAAGTTTGGTGTAGTTTGGGTGAGTACCAAAGAGGGCAAGGTAAGGAGAGGAATGTTTAAGGGTCGGTGTTGGTAACCGGTTAATTAGGTAAGTGGCGGTGGAAAAGGCATGTGTTCAAAACGAAGTGGGTAGTCGGGCGTGAGTGAGGAGGGCTAACCCGGTTTCAACTATGTGTCGGTGACGACGTTTGGCGTACCCATTTAACTCAGGTGTGTACTGTGTGGTGGGGTGGTAAGGTGTCCTATGCCATGGTTAGATAGAGAGTGAGACATTTTAATGTATTCACCACCATTATCTGAATAAATTTGACGAATAGGTTTATTAAAAAGTTTTTCCACTAGAAGTTTAAAACGAGTAAAAACTGTGGTGGAGTCAGATTTGTTTTTAAGAGGGTATAACCAAATATACTTGGTGAAGTGATCGACAACAATAATATAATACTTAAAATTTTCATAAGACGTAATTGGTGAGGACCAAACATCAGTGAAGATAATTTGAAGAGGGTTTTTAGTGATTAACGTAGAAACAAAAAAATCGAGCTTGTGGCTCTTGTGAATATTGCATGGGTTACAAGTTTGCGACACAAGATTATTAGACGAAAAATTAAATTTAGTACGTAAATAATTTAAAATCTTGATTGACGGGTGTCCAAGACGGTGATGCCAATCCGGTGTAGTAGTAGTAGAGGTGTGCGCGGTAGGTGATGGAGGTAGCCATTCATAGGCGCCTCCATTAGGTCTTCCACGAATAAGAATCCGACTCGTTTTGGAATCCTTGATAAGAAAAAATTGTCAGAAAATTCAAAAATAGTGTTATTATCTTGACAAAATTGTGAGACGGATAAACTATTACGAGAGATGGTGGGAACACATAAAACGTTAGTAAATTTAAATGAAGGGTAAGAAGAGTTAGACATAAGAAACGAACCAATATGAGTTATGGGAAGAGCCGAGCCGTCACCTATCACAAGTTCGCACTACCGTCGTAAGGTGCGTGAAGGGCGAGATTAGAGAGATCCTTGGTGACATGGTGTGTGGCCCCGGTGTCAAGGTTGGTCGGTGGTGGGTGGTGGCCAAGTTGACTTGGGGGGGGTGGAGAATTGCGTGGGGTAGCATCGTTGTTGGGTCGCGGTGAGGGGACAGTTTGGAAGGTGACACCGGGAAAATCGCGGGCGAAGCGATGACACTTAGGGACAACGTGGCCGATGTAGTTGCAGTATTGACAACGACCTTTGAAGGGGGCGGTTTGGTTGTTCGAGTTGGTGGGTGGGGTGGGTGGGTTGCGGCTTATGCCGGGTTGAGATCGAGGTGTGGGTCGGTATTGGGCCATGTGAGCCGTGGCGGGAAAGGGTTCGGGAATGGTGGATTTGTTAACAGTGCGGTCGTAATTAAGGAGTTTTTCGTGAATGTTGTCAAACGAGATGGGTTCATCTCTAGCATTGACGGAGTCAATGAAAGATTTGTAGATGGTGGGGTCAAGGCCTCGCAGAACTTTGGCGGTGACATCTTCAGGGTCCATGGGTTTGCCGAGAACGGCTAGTTTGTCAGTACAGGTTTTGATGGATTGTAAGTATTCAGAAACAATTGTGGTGGTGGTTTTGGTAATTGAGTCAAGACGGTCTTTGACTTGGAGAATATGTCCCCGGGAGGGATTTGCGTAGGTTTTGGTCAAAGATGTCCAAACCTCGCGAGATGTAGTGAGTCGTGTGACTAGAGCTCCGGTGTCAGAGGTAAGGGAACTTAGGAGGGCGCCTTTGACAAATTGATCTTGACGTTTCCACGTCATGTACGCTGGGTTGGGGATTTCGGGTGGTGGGACGGCAGTTTTTGCGTCATCGGCGGGTTTGTGGTTGGGGTCGGGAATGGTGGTTGACGGGCAAGGGTGAGAGCCATCTAGGAATTTTAGGAGGTCATAGCCAAATAGTATTGCCTCGACTTGGGTTTGTCATTGCATATACGTACGTGGGGTGAGTTTGTCAACCATGGAGAGGTTAACGATGAAGAGAGGAATGCTAGGTTCATGGGTGTTGGAAATTTGGTGAGTTGACATTATTGTGGATGGATAAAAAAAGCTCTGATACCATGTTAAGTTTAAAGATTTTATTGTATTGCTAAACGTAATTACAGAGATTACAACTTGGAGGTATAAATACAAGAGTTACAGAATAAACCTAAATAAGGAATTAAAGAGTATGAAACGAATGTAGACTAACTAGAATGAGTATATGAGAGATTACAGAATATGCAATGCAGGAAACAAAATAAGATCAAGAATAATATCTATGAAATAATATTTACTAGATATAGGAGATATCCTTAACATACAAAACATTTTAAATATTTTTAATTTCAACTTTCTTCTATTAATTTTATCTTAGATTTTTATAACTTTCTCCTATTAGTTATATCTTAGATTTTTTTCTCGTAAAATGCTTTAAATAACTTATCTCAAGATTATTTAAATATAAGAAACTGGCAATTCATATTTTAAATGAGTAACAATGTATAATTTATAAAAACGATAAGAATGTGTATTTTTACTTCGTACTCTGTATTAAAAAATAAAGTAACAAAAATTTGTCTTAACCTTTTGGCCTAGGTGGTGTTGCAATATGATACTCTGTATGCATTGTATTTGTCCAACTTATGAATTTTTGTAGTGGTGCGCTTAGAAAAAAATTCATAGAATGACTTAGCAAACTACTCCGTAACATTTTTTTTGAAAAAATATGTCTCGAGACCATAATACTCCGTAGTAGACTAGTAGTAAACTTCGAACAAATTTATCATTTACAGAATTAATGATACTCTATCTCATTTACTCTCAAACCGATATTAGGGTTAACACTATATGTCTGTATCTCATTTATTTTCAATTTTGAAAAAAAAAAATCGAGTACATTATATAAAATTTATCCCAAGATTGTTCCAGATCCTGGATTCGCCCCTGGCCACCAGGGTTATGGTCTTTGATAACACACAATAACCTAATCTCCCCGCCCTCCATCAATAGAGACATCCATATGGTTTGTGTGTCTACTAGAAGATCGAATCCAGAAGACCGCCATGACGTAAGTTAATTACAGTTTATTACCATTAATTTAGTATGAAGTTTCAGTTTTGGGTCAGATTAAATCTAACAAGTGGTACCAGAGTCGTCTTCATATTAAATTATTTGGGTCAATTTTATTCGGTTTGGTTGATGATTCATCATGTGCAATCCTTCTGTATAAGTTAAACCGTGATATTCAGTTGATCATATTGCTAAATATTCCGTATAAGTTTCTTGAGTCTGATTTTGCGTGACTGCATCATCTTTATGATGAATTGTTCTTTGCATCTTTATTTATAAAGATAATCATCACTATCATAATTGTATGGTTATGGGATATTGTAGTCTTGTCTTAATCTCTATTGCATTTTCCATGTTTATTTTATAAACATACCTACATGTATATGGGAGGACCGGATAAGGGTTATTAATATATTAACATGTACGAAGTATATGTTTGGATGATGTTTTTTGTATGCAATCGATACAGTTATATAAGGATTAAACATTTATAATTCGGATATTAAGTTTCATATTCATTCTTATAATTGGCTATTCAGTTTATAAGGTCTCTAATTTTTTAATCGATTGCGGTTGGTTCATTATATTTTTGTTTGGTATTCAGTCATATGATGTGTAATGGTCTCGTATGTTTGATTTTTACGGTATATTATGTTTTTATGATTGTATGAATTGTGACCTGTTTGGAATTTCGGTTGCGATTATTATCGCGTATTTATAATTAACAAGTTGACTTGTATGATGAAAGAACTAATTTGGGTTATGATTTCTTTTATCATTTAAGGTTTCAGTCACTTGTTAATTACGGTTTGATTAAAAGATCTTGATTTCAGTTACAATAATATTGACTATTTGGTTTTTTATAAGACGTCTAATATCTTGGATTGTTTGATCTAAACAATACGTTGCCAAAGTAATCTATATTGCGTAGATTAGATAGTTTAAATAATTGAACAATTGTGTGTGATTGAATTTCATGTGGGTAATGGTCGGCCCAAAGGAAGTCCATTATTTGTAATCCCCTAGAAATTCTAACGCAATACAGTGACGGAAACACTGTAGAAGTGGGATTATAACACACTGTAACTATGTCTTGATTAAATAAAAATGGTAAGTCAGTACATAGGGCATAAAATAAAAATGGCTACAAAATAAAAATAAAATAAAATCCATAAAAGGGTTTTAACAATCCATAATACAATGATCTTATTAAAACAAGCAGGATCCATAACTGCTCGCTAGCCCACCAGAAGGGAAACACATATACCTGCCATGTTAAAAACATAACAGCCACAATCAGTGGGGAGCAACGTCAACGTTCTCCCAGCCGCATAACATGATTTTAAAACTGTAATTACTATTATAGAAAAATAGTAAAAACGGAAAATAGTAAAACATTATTCATAAAAATAATCTTTCCGTGAAAACTTCACGTATCGAAACAATAAAAATAAATATGAGTTAACTTCGAGAACTGTAGACTTAACTCATAACAGACTTCAGTCTCTAAATAGGCAACTCAACTATAACAGGACTGCGTGCAGCGAGGTCCTGGTTTAAGTAGTGCATACCCCTCCTAAACAACAAATATGTCTAGTTCAGCTGACGACGACTAACACGATGCGATATCTAGCTTAAGGTCAAAACATACACTCTCCTGGGCGAAACTACGCCCAGTTCAACGACCAAATGCGCCCCAAATAGGTACACCGACTTTATAGCTGATGGCAAAAACCCCAGACTATATTACTCTAAACTCACACTTGTCCTTATTCCATAACTCCAAAACAAGTCATTGTCGATATTCAAAAGATAAAATCATTATAAATAATAAGAGAACATAAAGGAAAAAGGATCACTTTCCAAAAGAGGAAACTTTCTATTTTAGGAAACTTCTTTTTTAGAAACTTTACTAAAAATAGCATCATATAAAAATATCGAAAATATTAGTTCATACTAATACAACATTTTTAGAACGATATAGATTTATAAAACTAATAGTTTCGGCCTTAACGATATTAATTGTTAAAGTGAGAACATTTGGGTTTGTGAAATTATAGAATTATCACACGAGTGTTTATACAATGATTAAAAATGTCTTAAACATTTTAATATTACTAATCCGAGTGTTTTCAAAATATATAAAACTAAAATTCCCTAACTATTATTAGTTTCGACAATACGAACATAAATAAGATTTTACGGCAAATGTCTAAACAAATCGTTCAACGTCTTTTATTTCATTAAACCATTAAAAAAATTTAGAATATGATAAGGGATGATTTAACCTATAAGGTTTCAGATTTAAGTATTTTCAAAATTGCTAGAAAAATAATTCATTTAGGTGGGACGAAGCATTTTAACGATAAATCGTAATTTTGTCCAAAAATCAATACTATTAATTAAAGACTTCGATAAATAGTAAAAAAAGTACGTAAAATAGCTAAATACATTTTTGAAAATTCTGTCCAGAAAAATAATTTTTCCAGAATCCTTAAACCTGGTTTTTAAAGGGTTTTCTCGTTAATCGTCTAATCTCAAAAATAACGATTGATAAAAATAGTAATTACAAAACGATTTAAGTATTAATATCCAAAAATTATTATTAAACTTAAAAATCCTCATTTTCCAGAAACTAACCATTTTTCCAGATTTCACAATTTCCATTAAAACCATCTTTTAAAACCCGTTTCCACAATTAACGGTTCTCTTAATAAAACTTGTCGTTCCTAACATTTTATTAAAGCACTAAAATCATAAAAATACATTTTTTTTCTTAAGAACCATCAGGAAAACGTTTTTTCCAATTTTAAAACAAAAACCAGAAATCAGAAATTAAAATGACAAACACGGTTTTAACGATAAATGATGACTTAAAGTGATTAATTAATTCACCCACTTAAAAATTCTCAAAAATTATAAAAAAATTCAGAAATTTCTTTTTCATCAGAAATATTATCCACGCCAAATTTCAGATTAAAATAAAATGTTTAAGTACTAGAACTAAAAATCAGCTTTTAATCATTTTTGTCCGTAAACGGTATTAATTCAATAATCAATATCTAAAATATCAGAAAAATACCAAATTATCAAAAATCCTCGAAAACATAATTTTTACAGAATATATTCATATATTACATGTTTAGGCAAAATATTACGATTTTACAAATTAATATGACAATTTAATCACTAATCTCGTAAAAGCGATTAAAATACCGAAACATGCAAATTTTACGACTTAAAATTTTTTCCAGATTATATGACATACATATATTGTCAAAAATAAAATTATAAATAAATACATGCAATTACACAAATAAAATCATGCAATACCGAGTAACATCGAAATTACCTTCAATCCAAATCCAAGTCTATAATAAATTCGTCGGCTTCGGGGTCATCCAAGAATCCTACATCTCATGACATGTATGGTACAAAAATATCATGAGAAAAACTAAAAAATCAAGGTAAATAACGATAAAAAATAACATCGATTATTACCTTAATGAAGGGATCGGAATAACGATTATTTAGGAGATGAAAACGAGATGATCGAGACCTGATTAAAGACTAAATCTGACTGGAAGGGTGCTGGAAAATCTCAGCCAAGAAGAGAAAATGAAGAGAATTTTTGTTGTTTAATGTGGTTGAATAAATTGAATGAAAGAAGAAATAATGAAATGAGTGTATGAATGTGGACTATTAAAATGATAAAAACTATGTTAGAGCATCCAAAACCACCAGCCAAAATGAATAAGGAAGGAGTGTGAAGAGTCTTGCTATAAGTCCAAAAATGATTGTAGGAAAATAAAATATCTAAGGCATTAATCAAATTATAAAACCAAGTGTTAAAAAAAATGTGAAAGTGTGTGACCAAGGGTGTCACGGTCCAAAAAAATTCAAAAGTATTTCTTTTAATTGTAGGTTGCTTAAAAATAAGAATCGTAAAATTATTAAAACCATTTCAAAACAATTTGAGTAAACCTCTCGTTAGAAAATAATTATTTACGAGACTTCGTAATAAAATCATTAAATGATAAATTTTCATAAATAAAAATACTTTCTTAGTTAGAAATATTATATAAACGTGTTTGAACATTTTTAGAAAAATAAATAACTCAAATCCAAGCTTAAAACACTAGTTCGTAGAAAAATGAGATTCTTCCTTAAATAAATGAATAGTTTGCAATGAAAGCTTAATAAACTGATTTAAAAGAATTAAAATCTTTTAAAATAAAAATAAATATTGTTTGACTTGAAAATAAAAATAAAGCTTGGAAAAATGATGAAACAGAAGACCGAAACGTGATAGAGTTATGACGAAGTCATAACGGAAAAGATAAAAAACGCTAGGAAAATAGCGAGTGTACATTATTTGGCCGAAATTCAATCATACTTGTGGTGATAAATATGTAACAGCCATTCGGTTCTCGTGTAGATGTTAAGTAGGCCCAACGAAAGACTTGACATTTGACATGATTTTACTGTTAATAATTGATTACTATACCAAGAGTACCACTTACAAGTCTAACTCTTGTCCAAAGATGAGATTAGATGTTGTGCTAGCTATCTTGTTATGATGGGAATGTTAATATTCGAATCTGAAATACAAGTTAAGGGAGTGTTATTATGTTAATGACACTCATAATGCTTATGTCCATACATTTTCTTATGGAAAATAAATTCAAACTTTGGTTTTAAAGCAATATGTGTAATCATGCAGATAATGGTCGGCCCAAAGGAAGGTCATTATTTGGCCGAATACATATACAATTTTGGGTGATAAATATGTGACGATTATTCGGTATTTTCATGTGTATGCTAAGTCGACCCAAAGGAAGGCTTAGTGTTTGACAGAGTTTATCATCAGTATTTCATCATGATTTTTTAATTGTAGTGTCGGTGCTTAGTTAATAATTTATGCCTAGCGGCTAAATGTTAAATTTGCAAAAACACTTTACTATTTGAATTTATTCAAAATATGAGAATACTGTTTTGTTCATCAAATTTGACATTAATCTTCATTATATCTGTCATATTTAGGTCACGTTCTCAATTCGGATAACACCATTTATTCAAATGAATGGTAAGAGAATGTAAATACTTATTTTGGGTCGTCACAATCTTAACACAACATTGGGAAGGTAGATTGTGTTACTCATAAGGATGAAATATCGTGTGAACTCACATGTTTTTTGTGGAGTAGAAAATTTAATACATGTGTTTAATGATTGTTTAATGCGATATTAAGGACATATTAAATGACATTGTTTCTATTAAATAAGCTACAAGTGTCTAACTCAAAGAATAACAAGATAAGGGTAGAGTTATTGGTTGTTGGCTTGTTACAAGTATGGACACATAAGGAATATAGTATCAGTTTGTACGCCTCATCGCGTGTCGGTAAGGGCACACTTCTCATTTAAGATTTGCCTAAGGTTAATTATTATATCCAATCATGTTTTGTGGGTGAATTTGGTTTTTCATTCACATAAGTACATTAATGCAAGTATAAGTAAGAATCTAAGATGTTGTATGTCAATTGGTGATGAAATATTCATCTATTTGGGGCATGACATCATCTGAGTTTGAGATAATCAGCTAATTTAGTTATCATTAATGACTTGTTCTTTTATTTGAATCTGGAAAATATTTTTGGTATTGCCTTTTGGTGGAGTTTAATTATTTTTCGTTTGGCCAAATTGGTTTATTGTCCATTGAGAAATAATTAATTTTGTATTTTCCTAATTCAAATAATGATAAATCTGTTATTTTTGATAACTTTACATAGTCTGGATTGAAATGTCTTTTAAAGACTTGCATTAAAACTCCAGTGGATATAAAGAATTGAGGGCAATAATTTCTTTTCGGTATGACACATTAAAATGATTATTAAAGTTGTGTCAAAATGAAATTTATTGACTACTTCGGATTCTCATATTGAATGGTAATAAAGACAAACAAGAGAGAAAATAGATATCAAAAGAACTTTGGATAATGTCTTATAATTGATATATATGAGTTTGTGAACTATTTATGTTCTAAGTTCTATTCGTTCACATTATTATATTGATTTGTAGACAAAATTATGGTTTCATATTTATATCTCAATATTGAGATGTTTCAAGTTCCTAGACGTTTTTATCACATATTTGACTGAGATATGTTGCTCGGTAACGGATTAAAGATGTCAGTTGATCATAAGTTGAAACACTTTGACAATTTGACTATTCAGGATAAGAACGTTAATGTTATTTCGGATAACTTCTAGAGAAGTTTGATCTTACATTAAATAACGCACTATGTGAAGGTCTGAGTATGTATGGTGTATCATGTATGCAAAGTAAGATTTTGGGGCTCGGTAGGAGTATGATTATTCGCACTCTTTCCTAGATAACTCTAGAAGTTATTTTAGAATTGCAGTTTTTTTATAATGCTACAACAATACTATTGATTGATTATAGTATAAATTATTTTCACCTAAGGTATGTCCAACTAATTAAGAATGTTTTTTGTTTTAAGGTAATAGGTTGACTTATGACAATCAATAATTATTTTGTTGTATAACTTTATAAGGCTTAAGGGTAATAAGGTAATAAAGTAATGATCTCACATGCAAGTTATTTTAAGACGGATAATATGGGTTCATTGAGGTTATTGAGTTTGGGGGGAAGAAAAGGGACTTATGGACATGATCATACGTCTCATTATAAAGGAGTTCAAGATCATTCTAGTAAAACAAACTCAAATACCTCAAGAACAATTGTTATTAAAGAAATTCACTAAGGGAAGAATGAATGCAGTTTCAGATAATTACATTGTTTTTATATCATGACTGACATATTACAGTGTAATAACAGATTTATATATTGCATGCATTCAAGAGTAAGAGTTAGATGATGAAAAGGTAGAAAAGTATTCATTCAACATTTACCGAATCATTGAAAGTTCTAACTAATACATATGAATATATATATGTCATCAATAAAGTATTAAGTCATTTGATTGACAAAGACACATTGGAAGTGTTTCGTTGCCTGAAAGTATGAAGCATATTGATTTCAAATGGTTATTTGTCACCAAGATAGTCTTATTCGATAATGAGACGGTAAGGCTTGTCTTGTCAATAATGACTATAAAAACAGATAGTATATCCAGTTCTGGAGTTACATTGGATTAATGGTAAAGATAGGTTTGTCAATGGTGACATTGATAAACTCGTTGTTGCAGATACAAGAAATTTCGACTCGATAGATTCAAGATAAAGTTTCTGCAAATTAAAGATAACCATCCAATGTAAACTCCAATAAGGTTTTCTGTCAAAGAGTACATCAATCTACAATGATACCGTCTCATTTGGTTTTTTGTATGAATGTAGTAGATGATTGTAGATACTCGAGATTCACTGGAAGTATGAAAATATATAAGTTATATACCCTTTTCAGTAAATGAGACTAATGCAATTTCATTAATGTCCTTAAAGAAATGTTCATATCCAGAAAGTACAATTTACTTAAATCCATGTATTTCAGAAATTATTTCACGTGTTTAAGTAATAAGGTATAATTAAACTTAGTTTGTATGCTTTTAGATATTGTGTACATTCGATAGTTTAATTGAAAGATATTAAAGGAATAAAGTAGGATATTAAGATCCACTAAGAGCAGTCAAACATATTGTTTGTCGTTTTTATATTTGGATCAACTCAGGTATGATTTATATCTTATGGCTGGTGAGCCCTTCACGCGAGTCTAATGGACTATAAACGACCCGACCAGAAGTCTATCAGGTCTTAATCCTCGATTGGCTTGGTAGCTACTCTGACTTTCGCCTTGTCCAAGCCTCAGTCAGAGTGGGGGCTCTGTAGACACCTGCATTTGGCTGCTAGTGTCTATAGCGGTCTCCGATAAAACACTTGATGATGATCGGACGCGAACATGCTTTAACGCGCTTAGATATGGGCTCGAAATCATTAGTATTTGGCTTGGGCTTTTAGCGGAGCACAAATCTCACAAAACCTACCTCAAATTCAAGCCCAGTGGGTCGTTTCCATTCAAATAAGACTAATTTGGGTCAAAACCGACACCGAAAATAAAACCATCTTTTGGCGACCGGGTCAAAACCCGGTCAAAGACGAATCCGACATAAAAATCAGTTACATACACATTTTAGAGAGAACCCAAGCAACTAAACCTCTTCAATTTAGGATAGGATTTCCATCCTAAATCCTCTCCATCGGTTTAACCCACTCGATCGAGTGGTTGAGGCCCACTCGGTCGAGTAAGCTCGTAAACCGGGCGAACTGGCCTTGGACCGGGCACTCGATCGAGTGCACTTTCACCACTCGATCGAGTGGCCCTAAACCGGAGATTTTTCTTATAAATACCCCATAATTTGCACAACCTTTTACAACTTTCATCACCCATCTTCTTCACAACTTTTGCAACCTTTTCTTCTACCTAAAACCCACAAAACTATACACACCATAACTCACCTATATCACCTCGATGCTCCCGTGCCAAGCCACATACTAGACGAGCCTATTTCCGAGACAAAGCATGTGGTGTAAAATTCAATCCCGACTTCTCCTTTTCTTCCCTCTCTTCCCTTCGTCTTTTCCGTTTTTTTTCTCTTCTTCTTGTTTATTTATTTTTCTTTCGTTTCTAATATCGTTAGTATTTTCATTTATCGTCACTATTAAAACATCGCGCATACATAAAAATATAAAAACGATCTTCAGTCGAATACGTTTAAAGGCAAATTCCGTTTAAGATCCTTCTAATACACTCAAGGGCGTGATGCGATCACGAACATTTGTCGTTAAACATATTCGATTCCCCTTTTTAAAAGGTTGGTACGAAACCTGTTGATGCAAAATCGAACATCACGTAATCCGTAAGGGTTAATAACGATGTTGTGACGCGGAGGGAATTATTTCGTACTAACTAAATTCAAAAAAAGATTTTATAATACCTTTTCCAGAATAACCGATAACCGATCTCGTAACCATACAATATACGTTATGAGCGTCGTAAACCGTGTTGAGTTTAAATTGCATAATATTTTCACACTACTCGGCAAATTATCAATTAGACAATAAAAATCGGAATTGCTACCTTTTTTCGAAATCGAGTAGCACCTCGGACAGAGGGCACTCGATCGAGTGACACGGCTCACTCGATCAAGTGACCTCTCAAAAATGAGACAGGGTTTTTTTTCGATGGGCACTCGATCGAGTCCTCACCATGACTCGATCGAGTGGCCTCTGACACGCCAAAGCCGTGAGCCCTCTACATACAACGAGCCTCGACCAATCTTTTTCTACGATTTCAGTCGACATGTGCTAAGTCCATCACGTGTTCACTCTTTCAAAATTGTACATCGCATCTCATATCATTTAATCTATTTACGTCCCGTTATTATCGCAATCATTTTATTTTGCTTGTTGTATTGTATTTCCGGATTGTATTCCGCCAGCGTATTTGTAATCTTTTTTCGAGCTTTTATTTTCGTTGTTTGTTTTATCGCACTAAAATGAACCTCGCATGCTAAACCACTTTGACAGGAATTAAATGCATTAAAACAACGAAGCAGCTTATTCAATTTTTTGCATATCGTAAAATGCTGTTTGCATAACATTCCACCGATTCACTAGCGCGCGTATTATAAATTCGAACGATATCTTAGTAGAGGCCGCTAAGTGCGGGCGGGGTTGGGTGTTCTTTTTGGGCTTCCCAACACGTACCTTCACCCTTTACTCAGAACCTCGGTTTTCGGAAGTCCGAAACTGTTGGCGCACGAGAGTCATTCGATATACGGTACCCGAAAACTCAGCATCGGTATCGTAATGCAAAGGGACGAACCTCACAAGCTCTAGTACCAAAGTGGGCCGTACTTTGTGCACGGTCCAATAAAATATAGAGTGGGTTCGAATGGGCCCGAACTCCCACAAAGTTCGGTGGCGACTCCTAATTCGATTTAAATTTCAACCCGAGAACCATCTCACATGGGACCTATGTCATGTCCACAATTTGGCGACTCCGCTGGGGAAAACTGATGTGTGACTTACCATCGGGATCCTCAGGGTGTGACTCGAGAAGAAATCGTTCGATTAGTACAATATGCCCTTTAGTTTTACGGTTCATGCATAACCCCATTTTTACCCGGGCCGGTACTGGTGACCGACGTCCCACTATACCGTGATATATTTCAAATTGGATATTTCAAGGTGTCCATGGCTAATTCGTATGGGTTTCGCGGCATGTTCTTAGATCAACTCGACTTAGGAAGTCCGTCCCGATTCTCGAAAAGGCTATGCGCGCTGGTATAGACCCTATTTAGACCGACCGAGACTTAGTGTAAAGCATACATGATGTCATCATAATGCTTGCGTGACTATCTGGTACTTGGTTTTCGTATCGTTTTTAAAAACCGTCATTTCCAAAAATGCATCTTTTTAAAAATATTTAATTTTCAAAAACCCGGAATGCTACCGAAATTAGGACTTATGATTTGACTCAAAATAGCCTATTTTTAGCCGCTATGCTATCCATTTCAAAATTCAAAAATTTTTTAACCTTCAAAAATTTCGGCCCCGACGGCATTTAGCCAATTTCAAAAGTCGAGACCATCCTCCGATTTTCTCGGAATTCAAACTTTCTTTTCAAAAACCTTCCTTATCTTAAGAGTTACCACATTTAGTAGTGTCGAGTCTTTTCATAAGTCGTCGAAGGTCTGTAGTGTCGAAACTCCGTCGATCTTACATCACGGGTTTCCTCCCTATGCCAGTCCGCCTTATTTGTCAAAGGCATGATCGACCTACATAGGGCATACCCCTATAAAGGAAAGTCCATATAAACACTCGAGTCCAAAGTCTGGGAAAAATCTCACGTGGACCTTCCTTCGAACAGAACTCGGCCCACATAGCCGAATCCTAAGGAAGTCACACCACCCACGAGTCACCCGTCTAGATGTCTTTCTCGAGTCTTTTCTTTTTGTAGTCCTTTCCTTGCTCGGGATGTACCATTTTCGTTCCAAGGTCTGGGTTCGGTTTCTGATTACGCGGTGTTCTTACAGACAGGCCCCCGTTGACCAGACACAAGCGCAAAATGGAGGACTCTTTGAACAAGCTGGCAGCCTCAATGGAAACTATGATCTTCAAGCAGACTGAAATCGAGGCCCAACTGACAACCATTAGGGCCGAGCAAATAGCTATTGCTACTCGTTTGACTGTAGTGGAGCAAGGGACTCCTATCACTAATACTGAAACCACTGGGGCCCCTAGCTGAACTAGTTAGCGCAGTCCGCCGACTAGAAGAACAGATCCACCTAGCGGGGGACAACAACATCCATCGGGAGAATGCCCGAGACTACTCCCCGGAGAATGAGAAACTTCCCGCAAACCTGAACCTCACATGTTTTCCCATGTTCGAGGGAACCCAAGACCCGTTACTCCATATTCAGGCCTTCAAAGAATTTATGGCTATTAAGGGGGTTGATTCGAGCATGTTCAAAAATTTGTTCGCTGCCTCTCTGGAGAAACACTCAAAGGCCTGGTACTACAGGCTAGACCCCAAGAAATATCCAACTTGGGATGACGTGGCTACGGAATTTTCTCGGAATTATACTGACAATACCGAGATCCAGACCACGATGCGCTCCCTGGAGGTTATGGCCCAAGAGCCCAAGGAAGGTTTTACCAAATACCTTCAATGCTGGAGGGCCGAGAGCGTGAAACTGGTCGATAAGCCCAGTAAGAAAACTTTAGTGGAGGCCTTTGTCAAGAACCTCCTCCCCTCCTACCGGGTCCATCTCCAGTATGCTGTCATACCTAATTTCACCACCCTTACTGAAATGGGTATGAGGATCGAAGATGATTTGAGGCTAGAGGGCCTTACTATGGCCTCTACCAAGGGATACCAAGGGGCTACCTCTTCCACTACTAAGCCCCCAGCTGCAACTCGCAGCATCTTCGACGCAGATAATCTACTAGATGCCTCGTCTAAGAAGAATACCCCACCTCGGGTATTCACCGATATAGGTACTACCTATTTCTATGCCTTACAAAGGCTATCCTCCAAGGGCCTGATCCAACCGATAGGCTCAACTTCTAAAGTCCCAGTTGAAAAACGCTCTAAAAGCTACAATATTCAGGCTTATTGCCAATATCACCGAGGTAATGGGCACGATACTGAAACGTGCTTGAAGTTAAAACATCTGATTCAGGATTTGATCGAGAGCGGGAAAATACCGTTGCCCAGAGATAAACTGAATGAAAAGATCTAAACTTGCATAAATGATAACCCAAGATACATCCACCAATGTGTCAAAGTGATGAATTCTTCAAGAGTTTGCCGAATTACACAAGTAGACTAGAATTAAGCTAAAATTAAAGAAGGATAAAGGAGAAATTAAGGTAAGATTAAGCTAAAGTAGTGTGCCTCTCTCTAGGGTTTTGTCCTCCCTATAAAAGATTACAATAGGGGTATATCTAGTGTTCCACAAGTGAGAGAAATGAAAGAAGCAAGCGGAGTAGGAGCTGGATCCTTCCCGACCGGGAAGGAATGGTCCCGACCGGAAAGAACTCTCGTCCCGACCGGGATGGTGATGCTCCCGGTCGGGATGGCTTCACAGAAGTGGGGACTTTGTTCCATCCGTCCCAACGGGGAAGGCCTCGTCCCGCCCGGGAAGCTTCTTCCTTCCCGACCGGGAAGATTATGATCTCGGTCGGGATGACTTGTCAGAGGGCCGTCTCTTCTTGCTTCTCATCCCGGTCGTGATGGACATGGTCCCGATCGGGATGGGTCCTGTTTTGCTCTTCCTTGGCTTCTTATCGATGCTCGGTGCTCGGGATATCATTAAGTGGGCCCTAGGGGACTCGGAATCGAGTCTAAGCCACCGAGTCATCGCCGCTTCTCTTCGTTGGCTCCATATGCATCGGAAACGAGTCGGAATCGTTTCGTTTCTCCAAGATAGGCCCTAGGAACCTAAAACAAGCTAGAAGAAGCGTAAGTAGCCTCGAAAACCGCTCCAAAGAGCGATTTCAGAAGAGAAACCGGGACTAAACACAAGAAATAATCAATACAAAACACACTTATCAACTCCCTCACACTTAACCCTTACTCGCCCTTGAGTAAGCACGAACTAACTAACCAACTAACTAACTAACTAGAAAATAAACTACTATCCGAGTGGCCTTTCAACTCACGCCGAAGTGTTTATGAGGTAAAACACTCCTCACAAGACAAGTGAGGTCTTGTGATAAAAATGGTGGATACGCCTCGCACACGAAACAAACAAGCACATGAACACACAAAAAGAGACGTATCCAAGCAAAGAAAAACACCGATTTCCTCATCAAAATGGTGGGAAGACTCCGGTTATGAACCCAAGGCAAGTGAAACATTCCCAAGTTAGCTACACAAGGAGGAAGGGACATAGATTCCAATAGAATGACGGCTAAGCAACAATTATATTGACAACTTGCCTAAGTCCTTCTAATCTACTAAAGAAAATTTACACTGAGACGATAAGCGGAGTGGAAAAAGGATGAACCCCGTAGCGAGTCGACACTGTAGGTAAGTGTAGTTTCATTCCCCAAGCAAAGCCTAGAGGGTCGTCCCAAATTCAAAGTAACCAACTAGTCCAAACAAAAAGGGGGAAAAATGCTAAGCAAAGGGGAAGATAATCGAACAGTCGCCACTATCGTCCTTCCTCGGGACTCGGTCCGTTGGTAGGCCCTTCACGGCGACGCATCGACAAAGGACTAGACAAAAAGAAGGATAATCGAATAGTCACCGCTATCTTCCTTCCTCGGGACTCGGTCCGTTGGTAGGCCCTTCACGGTGACGCATCGACAAAGGAAAAGGTTTATTGTTTTTGTTTTGTTTTTGGGAATGTTTTATTTTAGGTTTATTCTTTTATTCTTGACTTTGGGCTAACACATTTTCTTTCTTTTTTGATCTTCTTCTTCTCCCCTTAAGTTAATCAATTGGGGGTAAATTTTTGGGTTTTTTTTTTGATAGCCCTATTCTTTCTTGATTGGCTTGCCCATGACAACATCTAAATGCAACTTGCCAATTTCAATACGCAAAGCTTAATAAATGGAAATGGAGGAATGGTAGGAAAATAGGTAAGTTAGGTGTGCACCCCTTCCTAACCCACAAAAAGGTGAAAAAAATTTGGACTATAAAGCGGTTACTCGAATAAGGTCACATAGGGGAATGAAACCCGGGCACCAAGGCCTAACACTCCGGAGGTGGTCAAGGTTGTCAAGTGCAAATCCCGGTGTAAACACTTAGTAGAAAAGATGGACTCAAGGCAAAAGGTCGATATAATTATTGATTAAAGGTCATTCTACTAGAATAAAGTCCACAAATCCAAAAAGTGACGATAACTAGGGAATAAGAAGCACTTGCACACAAATCACATAACCGGGTTTTCGAAAAGAAACGTTTACCTATACCTAACACAAACTATACAAGACAATGACAAAAGTAGGAGAAGAGAAACACAAAGACGAAAAAAAAACGAAAGAAAAATAAACATGCAAAACAATTACACACAATTAACACACACCACCCCTTACAATCCAAGCAAGCTACGTATACAACCCGAACTTCACAAAGCTCCACCCGAGCCACCATCACCACAAACACAATATCCAAACTCCAAAACGAAAAAAGGAAAAAGGGAATGGAGCGAATTTACCGAGCGTCTATAGAGCTTCCCGAAGTCAATGTTCATCGAGCAACCTACAAGGAAAAGGAGAGGCAAAACGCACACACACACGACAAATACACAAGACACAAACAAGAATAAAAATACGACACAAAAGAGAATGTTTTTGAGATTTTTGAAATTTTTTCAAGTTTTTAGGGATTTTTGGATTTTTTCAAAAAATAATGAAAATAAAGCTAAACTATCGCTCCCCTACACTTAAATCGAGCAATGTCCCCATGCTCGATCAATAGTGTGTGGAAGACACAAAAGAAAAGGAAACAAAAATAAGGTAAAAGAGGAAAAACTAGATTAAAGATGAAGAAAATGTAGAGGGTTTCGGGCCTAGGTATAATCACGTCACCTAGACCCGAGTCAAGAAAAAGATATGGAAGGGGGAAAGGTAAAAAGAAAGCAAAAAAAATGAAATGGGAGGGGAGGACTAGGTGTAATCACGTCACCTAGCCCGGATTCCGCCCGATTTCCACCCGATTTCCACTAAATTCAACCAATTAACCTAAAAAAAATAAAAAGAAATAAAAACCAAGTGAACTAACAAATTATCATTTGGATTTTGAAGTAGCTCTTGACGTAATCAAGTCGTCAAGAGTCACCGGGAGCAATTCTCAAAAGGGCCCCGAGGACCACCAAATCACAATAATGAGGGGGACATATAAAGGACGAGCAACAAAAACGGAAAGGAACGTAAGTCGCCTTACCAAATGGTTAGCAACCGACACATCTCCATCGTTCAATAATCAATAGTTACCGTGCTCGTCATCATCCCCTTCATCACTTCCATTACCGGCATCATCTTCATCATCATCTTCTTCTCCCTCTTCTTCTTCTTCACCGGCGCCATGATTACCCTTCCCCTATTAGCATCGAAGGCATCTTCGGCCTCAAACTCTTCGTCATCCATCATAGCGCCACTACTATTAGGATTAACGTAGTTTGGAAAGTACTCGGGCCTATACCACGATGGGAGATAGCCTTGCAGATCAGATTTATATAGCCTTTTTTATTTATTTATATAGCCTTGTTGAGCCAAAAGATGATAACCGGGGTATTGAGCATAGTAATTATCCCTCCGCCCCTCATATTGCCCAAGATGTAGAGCATCGAGCATAGAGGCCATTGATGCATCGGCCGGGGGATGAGGATAGGCAAATGGGGTATACGGTGCATATGGAGGGATATCAATAAAAGCTGGTTGTGGGTGGAAGGGGTAGGGTTGAGTGGAGCTTTGTTGATGTTGTTGTTGTTGATGTTGATGTTGTTGATGTTGTTGTTGGTGTTGTTGATGTTGTTGTTGTTGTTGGGGCTCCATATTAGGCCGCGGGGTACGTGAGGAAGAGGCACCGGGGTCACTTCCGACAAAGGGCATTAAGAGGTTAGGCTCTTGGACCGGGATGGTGGATTGTTGCAAAGGCACAAGGGTCGGGAGCGTATTGCATGGTAGGAAGAAGTGTGCCCGACCCGACGTGTTCCATTGGTACTTTTTATGCTCCTTATCATATGCAATCCATCTATGGTACCTGGTCAAACGGTCCTTATCTATTCTTGTGTCCCCCGGTACGGGGATCAAGCCTTCCTCCCGAAATTCCGCATCCACTCTCTTAGCTAAATGAATAATAAGCCCCCCAATAACAATTTCCTTCATATGTTTCCCCGCTTTACTTATCTTTTCAAAATGCTTAGCTAGAGTAAGGACAATGTCGGGGGTGAATCGACGTTGACTCTTTATATTCAAGTACGCCACGACAATGGTCAATTCTTGTTGGGTGTAGGTGCCCGTTTCGCACCTCCCGAAAAAGGTACCCGCCACTAATCGCTGCCATATACGTAGGACCGGGTGATGGACAAGACGACTTGACAAGTGTCTAAAGTCCACGAGTGTAAGACCCGTAATACTACGCCAGACATCCGCCACATTAAATCCGGCCGGTATACTACTACTAGTAGTGGGGGGAAGACCAAAAAGCTCACCGAATCGGGGGAGGGTGTAACAATAGGATGTATTATTGATCCTAATATATACTCTGTGTGGTATGGAACTAATATTGAGATGAAAGCTATTAAGGAACTCTAACGTGAGTTGCCTATAAGTGAGCTCATGCATGTCAAAGAGTGTTTCCATCCCCAACCCAACAAAAAAATTCCCTACTCTGCTCAAGTATGCCAAGCTTTCTAAGAATAACTTTGCAAAGAAATCGAGTTGGTTCAAGGTGCTTACCAAGGAGCTTGGAAAATTGCTCCTTTTGCAGTTCCGAATCAAAAACTAGGTTGGGAAAATTCGGGTGACATGCAATTTCCGGCTCCCCGACCTCGACCTCGGACTCGAGCTCGACCTCGGTCCTTGAACTCGACGCACCCTTCCTTTTTCTGCTAGCTACCGACTGCCCTTTCCTCTTTGGAGCCATAGTAGATGAAGAAGCTAATGAACAAGCTAAACACCAAGAACGATTTTTTTTCTCCCAAAAATAAGAGCTACAACCCACAAAAATACCTCAAAGGAGCTTAATATTGATGAAATAAGCCTCCAAAGTAAACCCTAGTAAGTTTAATCGAGTATGAGAAGAAACCCCAATTTTTGGATTTGAAAAAAAATGGGCACAAAAACTCGATTTTTTCAATTTCTGGGGGTTTGGATGGTAGAAAATGGGTGTAAGATGGTTATTAATGGGATAGAAACTGATTTTGTGATGTTTAGGAAGTGATTTGGTGAGATTTGGTGGAGTAATGGAGGAATTATGGTGATTTGGGGTTTTGCTTAAAATTGGGGTTTTGAGGTTGGAGAGAGGTTGAAGATGAAGGTTGATTAGTTTATGAGAAAGTTAGTATGTAGGTGGGTATGGGTTGGGTTGGGGTTGGGTGTTATGAGGAGGGGGGTTGGGACGGGTCGGGCTTGGGTTAATGAGGGGGAGGGTCGGGTTGGGCTTCGAGAAAAAAGAATTGGGCATAGTTAAATCCCGTCCCGACCGGGAAGATACGATCCCGACCGGGATGGACCCACAGAATATATGCTGAAACCCCATCTCGTCCCGACCGGGAAGGGTAGATCCCGACCGGGAAGCCTCACCAATCCGACCGGGAAGAACCTCCGTCCCGACCGGGATGGACTCACAGAATCCCGGTAAAATCACCACCTCGTCTCGACCGGGAAGGCCTCGTCCCGCCCGGGAAGATTCGATCCCGACCGGGATGAGCTCACAGAATCCGAGCTAAAGTGCCACCTCGTCCCGACCGGGAAGATACGATCCCGACCGGGATGAGGGATAGACATGATTTTGGAACTTTCCTTCATAAGTAACCCCTCGGGATCCGGAATCCCGTCCTCAAAAGCTTATTCTAAGCTCAAAAACGACCATCGAGCTCCCGTCTTCCAATAAAAATCCCACCAAGCCGAAACTTGTAGGAATAACAGGAAACCGAGCTAGAAATACTTGATGCTAATCATAGGAGATAAATGTAGAGCTTCTCTTGATATGCAAATATTCACCCAAGGTATCGAAGCTTCATCAAAGCTCCATAAATCAGTAAAAAGATCGCTCCAATGATGATCGCTTCAAGTAATCACCTCAAAAACTTAACATACTAACTCAATAATCATTAATCACCCTACACAACTCCGCAAACTCATTAAAACCCCTCCCTCACTTCGCTCACAATAAAAAATCCAACGATAATGGTAGCACACACAAAACCTAAAGATGCAAGAAATAGAAAATAAATCACAAAAATTAAAAGAAGAAAGGAAAAGATATTTACAATAACATGACGTTTCTTTAGGAACTCCGTCAAACCGAGCTTGTTTGGTTGGTTATGAGGGGATGGGTTGGAGGTAAAGAACCTCCACCGACCCCGTGGTTGCACTCTCATTGTAAAGCTTGATTCTTTGACCGTTGACTCGGAACAATTCACCTTTATCATTGCTCAACTCGAAGTCCCCATACCGACCGACTTCCGTGATGGTGAATGGTCCGGACCAACGTGAACGGAGTTTTCCGGGAAATAGCTTAAGCCTTGAGTTGAATAATAGCACCTTGTCACCCACTTGAAACGATCTCTTGTTTATCCTCTTGTCATGCCATAATTTAGTGCATTCCTTGTAGATCCGCGCACTTTCATAGGCGTGTAGTCGGAATTCTTCTAATTCATGCACTTGAAGCAATCGCTTCTCGCCGACTAAAGTAGGATCGAGGTTGAGTTCTTTTATGGCCCAAAAAGCCTTGAACTCCATTTCGACCGGAAGGTGACACGCTTTCCCATAGACAAGCCTATATGGCGATGTGCCAATAGGTGTCTTGAATGCCGTTCGGCAGGCCCATAGCGTGTCGTCGAGCTTCATTCTCCAATCCTTCCGGTTTCTTGTGACAACTTTCTCAAGGATAGCTTTGATTTCCCGATTTGAGATTTCTACTTGGCCACTTGTTTGAGGATGATAGGCCAATCCAGTTCTATGATGTACGTCGTATTTCAACAAGAGAGCATCAAGGCGTTTTTCATGAAAGTGGGTTCCTCCATCGCTTATAAGGGCACGAGGAACTCCGAACCGTGGAAAGATCACCCTCTTTAGGAGATTCATTACAACTCTAGCATCATTCGTGGGCGCGGCAACGACTTCCACCCACTTCGACACGTAGTCAACGGCTACTAGAATGTAGCGATTCCCCTTTGACGATGGAAACATGCCTTGATAATCTATGCCCCACACATCAAATATTTCAAGCTCCAATATCCCCCTTTGTGGCATCTCGTGTCTCCATGATATGTTCCCGGTTCTTTGGCACGCATCACACCGGGAAACAAATTCCCTTGCATCTTGAAACATCGTAGGCCAATAGAACCCGGATTGTAGGATTTTTGCGACTGTTTTGGAGGCACTATGATGTCCTCCATATGGGGATGAGTGGCAAGCGTGCAATATATCTCTTTGTTCCCAATGAGGAACACATTTCCTATATAGCCCATCGGCACATGCTTTGAACAATTGCAGGTTGTCCCAAAAGTATTGCTTGACCTCATAGAAGAACCTCTTCTTTTGTTGGTAACTCAAGTCCGGGGGGAGAACACCTCCTACAATATAGTTTGCATAATCGGCGTACCAAGGAGGTTGATCCGACGATGTGGTGCAAACAAACATGATAGCATCATCCGGAAACGAGTCATCAATACGAATATTCTCAAGGTCTTCAACTCGGAGATGGGATAAATGATCCGCCACCACATTTTCGGCCCCCTTCTTGTAACGAATCTCAAGGTCGAACTCTTGTAGAAGAAGAATCCAATGGAGTAATCGTGGTTTTGACTCCTTCTTAGCTAATAGATACTTCAATGCGGAATGATCGGTGAAGACAATCACCGTAGAGCCAAGAAGATAGGACCTAAATTTGGTGAGAGCATAGACGATGGCTAATAGTTCCTTCTCGGTTATAGCATACCGAGCTTCGGTGTTGTCGAGAGTCTTGCTAGCATAGTAAATGACATGTAGGGCTCTTCCTTCTCTTTGGCCTAGTATGGCTCCTACCGCATAGTCACTTGCATCACACATCACCTCGAATGGTTTGGACCAATCCGGCGATCTAATGATAGGAGCGGTGATCAAAGCCTCTTTTAACCTAGCAAAAGCCTCATTACAAGCATTAGTCCACACAAAAGGGGCGTCCTTCAAGAGGAGTTCGGTGAGGGGCTTGGCCAATTTTGAAAAGTCTTTGATAAAACGGCGGTAAAAACCTGCATGGCCCAAGAAACTCCGAACTCCCTTGACATTCGTAGGCGGGGGCAAATGCTCAATGACTTGAATTTTTGCCCCGTCTACTTGGATACCCCCATCCTTGATTAAATGACCTAACACAATGCCATCATTTACCATGAAATGGCATTTCTCCCAATTCAACACCAAGTTTACTTCCTCACATTTTGCAAGCACTTTAGACAAGTTCACCAAACATGACTCAAAGTTTTTACCATAAACACTAAAGTCATCCATGAAAACCTCAACAATAGACTCTATATAGTCCGAAAAGATGCCCATCATACACCTTTAGAAGGTGGCGGGGGCATTACACAACCCAAATGGCATGCGCCTATATGCAAAGGTTCCATAAGGACAAGTGAATGTGGTCTTGGGTTGGTCATCCGGGTGAATCGGGATTTGGAAAAATCCCGAAAACCCATCAAGAAAGCAAAAGTGAGTGTGGGAAGCCAAACTTTCTAACATTTGGTCAATAAATGGGATAGGGAAGTGATCTTTCTTTGTGGCATTATTGAGTTTCCTATAGCCAATGCACATTCTATGACCGGTGACACACCTAGTAGGCACTAGTTCATCTTTTTCGTTCTTTATGACCGTGATTCCACCCTTCTTGGGAACCACTTGTATAGGACTCACCCAATTAGAACTCGAGATGGGATATATAATCCCGGCATCAAGAAGTTTCATGATTTCTTTCTTTACGACCTCTTGCATGTTAGGATTAAGCCTTCTTTGTCCTTGGACACTAGGCTTAAAGTCATCTTCTAAGTGTATCCTATGCATGCAAAAATCGGGACTAATCCCTTGTATGTCATCAAGGCTATAACCAATGGTGCTCTTGTATTTCCGCAAAACCTCAAGCAAAGCATCCAATTGGCTAGACTCAAGCTTAGAGCTAAATATGACCGGACAAGACTTCTTATCATCAAGATAGGCATAACAAAAATTTGGGGGAAGGGGTTTAAGATTAAGAGATTGTACCTCAACCGAGTAGACTCCACTAAGTGTAGCTTGATCTTTGACCCACTTCTTAGGAACGACTTCCTCCCCATCTAGAGCTTCTTTAAGTACACCCAAGTCTTCGTCCCATAGTCCATCTTTGGCCTTATCAAACTCCATTGTTAGGAGAGCTTCAAGGGGGTCTTTCACAAAGAGTGTCTCGGTAGCATCTTCAACAACCTCATCAAGTATGTCGATTGCACAACAAGAATCGCCGATATTCGGAGTCTTCATTGTACTATGTAGATCAAAAGACACTTTCTCATCTCTGATTTCCAAGGTTAACTTCCCATTCTTCACATCTATTAGAGCCCCCGCCGTATGGAGAAACGGGCGTCCAAGGATGATTGGAATGTTGGCATCCTCGGCCATATCTAGCACTATGAAATCAACCGGAATAAAGAACTTGCCTATGCGTACCGGAACATCCTCTAATATGCCAAGGGGGTGCTTGATCGATCGATCCGCCATTTGGAGAGTAATGGAGGTGCATTTAAGCTCATTCATGCCTACCTTCTCACATATAGAGTAAGGTATAACGCTCACACTCGCTCCCAAGTCACATAGAGCTCTCTCGATGTGCAAATTCCCAATCTTACATGGAATGGAGAAACTCCCCGGATCCTTAAGCTTAGGTGGGGATGGTTGTAGGTACATCTCATTGCACCCTCCCATAAAAGCAATAGTCTCGGGTCCTCCCAATGACATCTTTCTAGATAATATCTCCTTCATAAATCGGGCATAAGTGGGCACTTGGGTAATTAATTCGGTGAAGGGGATTGTTACCTCTAAATTTTTCACGAGCTCGAGGAATTTTTCGAATTGTTTGTCCGCTTTGGACTTGGCTTGCCTTGAGGGAAAGGGTAGATTACCCTTAGTAGTGTCCCTCACTTCCTTTGACTTCACAATGTCACCTTGAGCCTCCTTGGACTTAGAAGAAGCTCCCTTAGATTTGGATTTGTCATATGGAATGAAAGTAGACGAGGTTCTTTGCGAAGAAAGAACAATACCACCCTCGTCTATGTCTTCAACAATCACTTCTTCCCCTAATTCAGGACTAGAGACTTCTTCAAGTGTAGGTTCCTCACTATGACTTCCTAGTTCTTCTTGGTCATTGGTTTGGCTCTCCACATCTTCCGTAGCTTCTTGTTCATTAGGAAACAAAGGCGAGTCATAAGATGTACCACTCCTCAAAGTGATAGCGCTCACATTTTCAAACTTTGATGATACGCCTTGAGGGGGTAGTTGACCCTTTTGCCTAGAAGAGCTACCCGAGGCAACTTGAGCGAGTTGAGTTTCAAGTATTTTTACATGTGTATCCCTTGCTTTGTTGTCCTTTTGGATTTGATTATAGAAATCTTGTTGGCTTCGTTGCATGTCCATTTGGTTCCTTTGCATGTCCAACATCGTCTTTTGCATGTCAAAATCCGGTGTTGGAGCTTGTTGAGTGTGTGGAACATTTGTGAGGGTTAAAGGAAAACCGTAATCATAGGTAGGAGATTTACTCCTAGGCTTGGTATCTTGATGTTGGTTTTGGAAATTCCCTTGTGCTTGGAAGTTACTTTGGTTTTGACCTTGGAAATTACCTTGGTTTTGGCCTTGGAAATTGCCTTGAAAGCCTTGAGAGTTGCTTTGGTTTTGACCTTGGAAATTGCTTTGAAAGCCTTGAGAGTTAGGATTTCCTTGGAAACCACCATGTTGAGCTTGGTTGTTGAGGTTACCTTGATTGTTGAACCCTTGTTGATTGCTATAGGCACCTTGGTTTTGATAGAGATTTTGTTGTTGAAAGTTGTTGAAAGGCCTTGGATTGCCTTGGAAACCTTGGTTACCTTGATTACCCCTAAAGGGAGGGGCAACATATGCTTGTCTGCCTTGTTGTTGGCCTTGTTGTTGACTTTGTTGAGCACCGTGAAAGGCTTGAGGATTTTGGATGTTTTGGGTCTTGTATGATAGAAAAGGGTTCTTATGAGTGTTGGCATTGTAGTAGTTTGAGAATGGAGTGCCTTGCTTATATGCTTGGAAAGCATTCACTTGTTCTACATTGCTTAAGCATTCATAGGACTCATGCCCGAAAATTCCACAATTTTCACACATGCCATGATTGGAAGGATTAAATGTAGAGTCCATAGCATTAACTTGGTGCGGAGGTGATTGAGTGGAAGAACTAGTGCCTTGAGATTGATTGGCATGCCCTTGAAGCTTTTTATCGATAGCATCCATATGATTCTTCAATTGTGCACCCAAATCGGCACTTAGTTGCGTAATAGCATCAATATCATGCCTCCCCCCTCGATTTGTCTTCCTAGGCCTAGAATATTGGGAATTATGGACCACCATTTCCTCAATTCTTGCCCATGTTTGATCGTCTTCAACTTCGGTGAAGCGCCCATTCGAGCCCATATTGAGTATGGCTCTTGAATCCACGTATAAGCCGTTCCAAAATTGTTGGACCAAGAACCATTGTGAAAGCCCATGATGGGGGCACGATCTAACCAATGCCTTGAAACGCTCCCATGCTTCATAAAGGCTCTCTTCATCCCGTTGTTGGAAACCGGTGATGGAAGCTCTTAATAGATTGGTCTTCTCCGAGGGGGAAAACTTTTGGTAGAAAGCTAAGGCTAGCTTCTTCCATGTGTCAATCCCTAGAGCCGACTTGTTGAGACCCTTAAGCCATTGTTTAGCCTTACCGATTAAAGAGAAAGGGAAGAGGACCCATCAAATTTGATCTTGGGTTATTCCCGGTTGAGAGATGGCATCACAATAGTCGGAAAAGGTTTCCATGTGTTGATGTGGATCCTCGGTGGGTAACCCACTAAATTGACTCCGCTCGACGAATTGGATAAATTGAGTCTTTGCCACAAAATTTCCGGCATAAGCGGCTGGTAGAGCGGTAGCACCGGGCAAAACATCATCGGTAAACGTCGAATGTGAAGAGAACTTAGGCATGATGTGATGGATTGGTGATGATGCTGTAGAACTTGATGGAGATGTTGAAGGAGAAGTAGTTGGAGATGTACGAGGTGATTGGAACAAAGTGCCGAAGGGGTTCAAGAAGCCCCCTTCGGTGTTGTCTTGAGGTGGTTCGTTCAAGTCAATTCCAAAGCCTTGTTCCTAAATGTTGTTGCTCGGACCCGGTTGGGAATTTCTTACTCTAGCAATTGTCTTTTGTCGAAAGGCTCGAAAGAGTCTCTCCGGATCTGAATTGAAGAGCAAGAAGTCGTTCCCTCGTCTAGGCATAAACTACACACTTGGAACAAACGTGAGAACACCTAGTGCTTTGAGGGCACTAGGTAGAGACAAAAAAACAAACCACAACAAAAGACGAGGAAAGAAAAACACACAAACGGCAACTAAGTCACGAAAACAACTAAACAAAGTCTAGACTAGCACCGTCCCCGCCAACGGCGCCATTTTTTTTTCTAAATGAAAAACAAGGATTTAAAAGAGAAGAGATTAAAGAAATTATACCAACACAAGTATGGAATGAAAAGATCTAAACTTGCATAAATGATAACCCAAGATACATCCACCAATGTGTCAAAGTGATGAATTCTTCAAGAGTTTGACAAATTACACAAGTAGACTAGAATTAAGCTAAAATTAAAGAAGGATTAAGGAGAAATTAAGGTAAGATTAAGCTAAAGTAGTGTGCCTCTCTCTAGGGTTTTGTCCTCCCTTTAAAAGATTACAAGAGGGGTATATCTAGTGTCTCACAAGTGAGAGAAGTGAAAGAAGCAAGCGGAGTAGGAGCTGGATCCTTCCCGACCGGGAAGGAATGGTCCCGACCGGGATGGTGATGCTCCCGGTCGGGATGGCTTCAAAGAAGTGGGGACTTTGTTCCATCCGTCCCGACCGGGAAGGCCTCGTCCCGCCCGGGAAGCTTCTTCCTTCCCGACCGGGAAGATTATGATCCCGGTCGGGATGACTTGTCAGAGGGCCATCTCTTCTTGCTTCTCATCCCGGTCGTGATGGACATGGTCCCGATCGGGATGGGTCCTATTTTGCTCATCCTTGGCTTCTTATCGATGCTCGGTGCTTGGGATATCATTAAGTGGGCCCTAGGGGACTCGGAATCGAGTCTAAGCCACCTAGTCATCGCCGCTTCTCTTCGTTGGCTCCATATGCATCGAAAACGAGTCGGAATCGTTCCGTTTCTCCAAGATAGGCCCTAGGAACCTAAAACAAGCTAGAAGAAGCGTAAGTAGCCTCAAAAACCGCTCCAAAGAGCGATTTCATAAGAGAAACCGGGACTAAACACAAGAAATAATCAATACAAAACACACTTATCACAAACTGAGTAACAAAGAAAACCCCTTCAGCGCCCATGCCATCTTCACCGAAGAAGTAATTGACTATTCTCATCTCATTTCTCCTTTCGTCCCACAAGTTAATGGGATTTTGTTCGATGACGAAGATGATGTGTACTTGGTCAAAGGGGAAGTTGTCCCCATCACTCCTAAAGAGATCCGAAGGGCTAAGTCTAAGGCCTTAACCAGTAACCACCTCGCCAATGCCAGTCGACCTTATCAAGCTACTAGCTCTAAGGACACCCCTATCCCGACAACCGTCACTGAACCTGCCAGGACGGAAGCTGCCCTCGAGGAGCCAAGCATTGACACGACTCTGGTCAAACAACTGAAGAGGGCTCGAGTTGACCTCACTATATGGCAACTCTTGGTTAGCTCGCAAGAACATCGAGAGGCACTTACTAAGGCTCTCAATCAGATCAAGGTCGACTCCCTGACTACCCCTACTTAAATGGTAGCCACCATCATGCCCCACCTCAAGGGCAAGTCCAAAAAAGAAGGCCCATTAATCACCTTCTCTGAGTCTGACCTACCATCGTTCCGGGCCTCTCATAACTTGGCCATGTACATCACGGTGATTTGCCGAGGGAAATACCTCCCAATGACCCTAACTAATGATGGGTCTGCTGTGAATGTCCTCCCACTAAGGACTGCCAAAGCCCTCGGTATTACCGAGGCCGATTACATACCGACTGATTAGACTATCTAGGCTTTCGATGGAAGCCCAAAATCGGTTGCTGGGGCCTTTAAGCTGACAATTATAACAGGCCCAATTGAAAAGGAGTTGGAGTTCTAGGTGATCGATGTTACCTCCTCTTTCAACCTACTTCTCGGGAGGCCATGGATCCATGCGGTCAAAGCCATATCCTCTACCCTCCACCAAAAGGTCAAGTTGCCCCTGCAAGATGGTGTCATTACTTTGGAGGCAGCCCCCATAACTGTGGCTAGCTACAACGCCATGGGCCGTACGGACCTCCGAGGGCTCGACTTTGTAGGGATGATCAAAAAGAAATATCTCTTCAGGCTTTATTTCACCACTAGCATCGATACGATGCTACAGAATTTGGGGTATTTACCGGGGGCTACCTCGAGGCCATATCTTCCAGCTGGGAAGATCATTGAAGTCTCGCACGACGGGGAATCACGCTTCGGCCTAGGGTACGCTATGACCCCCGGTAACGTTGTTCGGGCAGGCGTTGAAAAAGCCTGCAATATCATCAAGAGTACCTACTTGGGCCCATACAACCCAAGACTAACGGACTACTTTGTTACTCCAGTCTTCGGGGCTGTCCAAGTTGGTCTGTACTAACCCACAATTACATATCCCAAGAACAAATTGGCTCGGGAATGTAACTACATTCCGGATGACATCTTTGCCCTCATCCAGTCAGAATCCAAGGAGAGTGCTGATAATGCCGAGCCCGTGCCAGGGCTATTATTCGGGGAAGACAAGCCTATCCCGACTCCTAAGGAAGACCTAGTGAACCTGATCCTCCGAAGAAACAGGTTCGATCCCACGAAGCTGATCTATGAAGTCGGCTCCGATACCGGGAAAAGAGCATGGAGGAAGACCATCAAGTGGACCGACAACCAGGGCTGAGTCTACAAGCTGACCACCGGTGAAGGAGACATGCCGGTCACCGAGTCTAAGTCTGAGTCAGAGTCTGAGTCCGAGTCTAGAGGGTCTGGTGCTAGAGTCCAGTCTGTAACCCCTCACCCTGTAGTCACTTCCATTAGAGCCTCGGGGTCTGTCTCGAGGGCACTCCCAATCCCGCCTCTGACCAATGATCAGATGGCCGCTCTCTTTGAGCTATTTTCCAAGTTTACTATCAATAATAACGATAATCGTTCTGCTTACGACTTGTCTTATTTTCAAAATGCTTTCAATTTCAAAAATATTATATGCAATGACATTGAGAAACCCAACGAACAGGTATCCTTGTGGGAACCACCTTAGACCCCACATCTGATGGAGCAACTAGAGCAAAGGGAATCCCAAGATCCGGTAATCGAAGAAATCGAGTCCATCATTGTGGGAACCACCTTAGAGCCCCAGATGCTTAAGATAGGGTTATCTTTAGATCTCGAGGAGAGACAACAATTTACAAACCTCCTCCAAGAGTTCAAGGACGTCTTCGCATGGTTCTACAAGGACATGCCGGGGATAGATCGAGAAATAGCTGAACACCGTATACCCATCAAAGACTGGTGTAAGCCGGTAAAACAGAAGCTCCGCAGAATGAGGCTCGAATGGTCTCTCAAGGTCAAGGAAGAGGTCGACAAACAGTTCAAAGCCGGCTTCATACAAGTGTCCGAATAACCGGACTGGGTTGCAAACATCGTGGCGGTACCTAAAAAGGACGGTAAGGTGCGCGTATGTGTAGATTTTTGGGATCTTAACAAAGCAAGCCCAAAAGTTGACTTTCCATTGCCACACATTGATATACTGGTGGATAACACGGCCGATCATGCCCTTTTATCATTTATGGACGGGTATGCTGGTTATAACCAGATCAAGATGGCGGAAGAAGATATGAGTAAGACCACCTTCATTACACCTTGGGGTACTTACACTACAACAAATTGACATTTGCGCCACGAATTATGCCACGGGAATTTGTTATTTGTGGCAAAATTTTATCTAGCCACAGGAAAATTTTGATTCATTACTTTGGAAAAAAATATGCCACGAGAACATTTTTTTCCATGGCAAAAATTGACTTGCGCCAAGAATTTTATTAAAGTCGTGGGCAATAATCACTCTTGCCACAAAAGATGCCACACCCGTGGCAAAAATATATTTAGCCACGAATTTGTTCAGTGGCAAATATTATTTAGCCACGACATAATTAACTTCCGTGGCGAAATTATTTTATAGCCACAGATTTAATAAACGCGTGTGGCTAATGGTTCTCCAATCTTTAATCAAATTACTTTCAAGTCAAGCCGAGTGTCAAATATTGATCTTAAAATATTCATTAAAATTCAAAGTTAAAGATAATATGAAAAAAAAAAATTTGAAAATATTTTATTAATAAAAAAAATTGGTATTATATGATTTAGTTTTAAGAAAAGAAATTGATTTTTTGTAAAATTAAATACAAGAAAACTTTGGTTGTCTAATTTGTTGATTCTTTTTACTAATCATCATTTTTGAAGTAATTGATTTCTCTTAATTTGACAATATGTTTTATTAAAATTCTATAATCTTAAGTATGACTTTTGAAAGACAACTAACATTTACATAGTGTAATATATGCTAGCTAAAATGCGGCATATATAATATATCAAGTAAAATAAGTATGTTATTGATCATCTGTAACACCCCGGCCCAATCCTAGGACCGAAAATGTTAACAGTGGTAGCTCGCCAATCCTAGGACGAAAATTGCCAAGCTTTGTACTGGTCCCACAGACCAACACGAGTCCTTTCCAACATATTTTGTCCTCACTCATGCGTATCCCGAAAATCTTCCCAGGAGGTCACCCATTCTTAGACTACTCCCAGTCAAACACGCTTAACTGCGGAGTTCTTTTGCATGGATGACCAAAAAAGAAAGTGCACTTTGTACGCTTAAGTGCGGAGGTCTTTTGCATGGATGACCAGAAAAGAAAGTGCAGTTTATTGATATGAGTAGTATGTACTTTCAATCCCTTAAAGTACTAGTTATTTAAGCTCATAGATAGAACATCTTCAATTAATGTAGGGTGTTTCATCTTCCATCATTGAGACGTCTAATATTATTTAAGACTCTTTCATTGTTTACCGCTTAATTAATTAATTTGTTCACATGTAATACACTTCTTTTTAAGACAAAAAAACTTTTAAAAAAAGTGACTGAGCATAATTTTTTTTCCAAATTATTGATTTTCTTATAATATTTTCAGTGTGAAAAAAATCGCGTTATTAAACTCGTATTTAAGAATTCTAATTGGTCTATATTTTTTTATGAAATTAACTTTTACTGCAAAAACAATAATTATTTTTGTAAATTAATTGTCTTTCAAGTTGTTTGGTTTGGAAGAAAGATTAATATATTAGAAAGTCATGCCTAAGTTCAATAAGCAGTCAAAATAATTTTTCAAAAAAATAGAGGTATAAGTGAGAAAGTTAAATAATTAACAAATACAAGTAAGAAAATCTAATAATTAAGGACTAATAGTGAGAAAATCCAAAATTAATTTATCATCAACTATTTAATTAGATAACTGTTCTGTAATATTATTTGGAAGATATTTTAAAAAATGAATTTAAAATAAAATTTACTTAATGAAAAATAAAATTCGGGTAAAACTTGAAGTAGGCAAGAGGAAACTCAATGAGGATAAAAAACTGATGAAGAACAATAACGAAAAGAAAAAAACCATATCGAAAGAACTAGCAATAAAAGAACGTGGAAAATAGAAACTAAAATAAAAATATCGATAAATTAATGAAATCATGAGTCCGAAAATCAACTTCGAAACTTTTTTTTCCGGAATAATAATTTTTTAATCATAATAGGTAAATCATTGGGGGGGAAAATTAATTACTCAAAAGTAAATGTAGTTTGCGAAAAAAATCACTTTAAAAGAATTCAAACAAATGATTATGTAAATAAAGTTCAATTTCATTTCTGGTAGTTGGCCATAAAAAATGGTGAAATTAAATAATATTGAAATGACTCAGAAAGCTAGCAATCGGCGTATGGTGAAATTAAATAATATTGGAATGACTCAGAAAGCTAGCAACCGTTCCAGATGTGACTACTATAGGGGTAGAGAATTTTTACTGTTATTAATTTATTATATATTTTATCACCGGAATAAATGTTTCGCCACAAATATAATTAGCCACGGGATAATCCGTGGCAAAAAATTAATTCTAGCCACGGGAGACTACGTGGCAATAAAATCAATACTTGCCACGCTTTTTTTTCCCGTGGCTATTTGTTTGCCACGGCCACTTGCGCCACGGATAATTTTTTCGTGGCAAAGTAATTTAGCCACGAAAATTTATCACTTTTGCCACGAATTCAGCCGTGGCCCAAGTGCTCATTTGTAGTAGTATTACGGTTGCACCGTCATGCCGTTCGACCTTATCAATGCTGGGGCCACTTATCAACGAACAACCACGACCTTACTACATGACATGATGCACAAGGAAGTGAAAGTTTATGTAGACGATATGATCGTCAAATCCAAAGATCGAGACGAGCATATTGCTACCCTAAGGAAGTTTTTCACCCGACTGCGCAGATACAACATGAGGTTAAACCCTCAAAAGTGCTGTTTCGGGGTAACATCTAGCAAATTACTGGGTCATATCGTTAGCCAACGTGACATCAAGGCCGATCCAGCTAAAATCAAAGCCATTAACGAGATGCAACCTCCTAAGACCGAAAAAGAAATAAGGGAATTTCTCGGAAAAGTTCAATATATCAGCCGGTTCATTTCCAAACTGACTATGATATGTGAACCCATTTTCAAGAAGCTGAAGGTGGGAGAACGAACGTTGTGGGATGAAAAATGTCAATCGGCTTTCGATAAAATCAAAGAGATCCTGTCTGCTCCGCCGATAATAATGCCACCTCAACCCGGTTTGCCTTTGTCGTTATACCTAACAACGACCGAGACAGCCATGGGGGCTATGCTAGCACAAACAGTCGACTCGGAAGAACGAGCCATTTATTACATCAGCAAAAAAAAATTGGAGTATGAATGCAAGTATACCACACTCGAGAAAACATGTCTAACCCTAGTCTGGGCCACCAAAAAACTCAAGCATTATATGCTCAGTTATGAGGTACATGTATTATCCAAAATGGATCCTATCAAGTACCTGTTCGAGAAGCCCATCCTCAATGACAGAATGTCTAGATGGATTTTAATGTTAGCAGAGTTTGACCTCAAGTTTGTGTCATTAAAAGCTATCAAAGTCCGGGTAGTAGCCGAATTTCTCGCCAATAGTCCCATAACCGAAGAAGGACATACCGACACTTGGTCCTTCCCAGACGAAGATATATTCCATACCGACACAGAAACATGGGATTTATATTTTGACGGGGCATCCAATTTCCAAGGGTTCGGAGTTGGCATCCTCCTAATATCACCAAAAGGGGAACATACTCTGTTATTCATTAAGCTGGATTTCGATGTGACTAATAACGCAGCCGAATATGAACCATGCATTCACGGGTTGCAAGTCGCCGCTTGTAATCCCCTATAAATTCTAACGCAATACAGTGGCGGAAACACTGTAGATTTGGGATTAAAACACAATGATGTTCTATATTTTACAAAAAGAACGGTCAGTCAATACAAAGACCACTTTTTACAAAAGGGCTAAAAATAAAAATTCTCCAAATGGGTTTAACAATCCAAAATTTAATATAAATGAAGTAGAGTAGGATCCATGCTACTCGCTAGCTCACACCCAAAACTCAGCAGCAAAATACCTGTCATGTTATAAACATAACAGCCACAATTCAGTGGGGAGTAAGGACGACGTTCTCCCAGCCATATTACATGACATTAAAGCATAATTACTATTATATCAAAATAGTTCAAAATGGAAAACGTTTAAAACGATATATTAAAATAATTCAAAACGATTGTCAACCTTCAAGTCAATATCAATCAATAATAATAACGGCGTTATGGATATGAATCAGTGAAACAGAATAGACTTTCAATAGGAGAATACTAAAAACTAGCTTCGAGAACTTAGTTCAAACAAATCAAACCTCGATCTCTAACTAGGCTACTCAACCATAATAGGACGGTGACTTATCAATGCGAGGTCCTAGCTTAAGTTAATATGCACACCCCTCCTGGAACACCAAGTGTGCCCAGTTCAACCCGACGGCGTCTTAAATGCGAGGTACGAGCTTAAGGTCAAAATGAACATACACTCCTGGACAAGAACATGCCCAGTTCAACAACCAATGCATCCCGCTCGGATCACTACAACAAAATAGCCTTTCCGTGACGATTATTTCGTAGCGATTGGAAAATCGACGTAACTAATATACAATTACTCAGCAATCGACACTAATAATCCCACTTAAATGACAGGAATTGCCATACCTAAATGAACCACGATTAACCTCTACGGAGTACTTGGCACTTTGAAAATAACCTACGCTGCTATTGATTTATGGAGAACAAGACAATTCAATTCCTCCCTAAAGAATACCCAATTAAAATCTCCCCCAGTCCCCCTCCTCTTCTAACCTCCGTCGCCAGCAACAGGCCGATCGTTAACCTCCTTCGCCAACCGCAATTGTAACGTTCGTCGTCCTTTCTGGTATGTTTTGACCCTCTTTTGTATAATTCGAAATCTATTTTTTGGTTCTTTTGTATTTCGATCTTCATTATTTTTACAATTCGCCAGTCAGCCAGTCCATTTCCACTGTAGGTTAATGTGGCTTTAGGTTACAATTCGTGTAGTTGATGTCGTCTTTTGATTGTGCATCTTTGCAGATATCTGTAAGAAGAGCTGGATCGACTATAGTGGCCAAGTTTGACTTGAAGCCTCCACCGTATCCCCTTGTAAGATTCCTTGTGTTACTGCTTATTTTGCTAGTGTACTTCTGTGTGTTAGGCCTTGTGAGCATTGAAGGGTATAATTCTTGTAAACTACTGGACCCTTTTCCCCCTTATGTGATCAGGTTTGTGGCTAAATATACCGGACCTACTATGGATTTTTTTGATGTTTCGACTTCTCTTAAAATTGTTGTTATCCGCTAATAAACATGCATTGCTAATCTACGAGACTGGCTGTCAGTAGCTCAAATGAGTTATAATAGAAGTCTTGTGATTTGCGGTTGGCATCGTAGCTCAAATGTTTTCTTTTTTTTGCTCTTAATAGGATGCCTAAGAGCCTCACATGAGTAAACAAACCTTTGAGTTTCATTGGGGAAAGCATCATAGAGCATATGTCGATAACTTAAACAAACAAATAGTTGGAACAAAATTAGATGGGAAGTCACTTGACGATGTTGTTCGTGTAACATATAACAAAGGTGACATGCTTCCATCCTTCAACAATGCAACACAGGTATGTATATGCAACCAACAGACTCTTATAGATATGCTCTCACTGTTATATTGTCGATTTATATATGTTTGCACTTGTTGTTTAGGCCCAGAACCATGAGTTCTTTTGGGAGCCGATAAAACCTGGTGGTGGAGGGAACCCATCTGGAGAACTTTTAGCTCAAATTGAGAAAGATCTTGGTTCTTTTGAAGCATTTGTTACTGAATTCAAGTCTGCAGCTGCCACACAATTTGGTTCTGGTTGTGCTTGGCTTGCTTGTAAGTTATTTTGTAAATCAGTGTAGTACTCTGTGTTCTTTTTCTATACTCATACAGATGCCATTTTTCTCTTTCAAGACGGTTGTTTATTTTAGTTTATAAAACCAATTCTTTGCAGAAAGTTGTGAAGCAAAACATATGTCATTAAGCTTACTGTGAAAAATACTTTCACGAGAGTGTACAATTCGTGATATTTACTCATTATTACTTCTATAACCCTGTATTGTGAAATGTGCGAACAGTTAAGGTATAAAGGAGTATCTATGTATCTCAGTATGTGTGTTTGATTCTTTACCTTTTACAAAGTTTTCATTGTTCTGACTGCAGACAAAATGCATAAGTTGGATGTGAGTAATGCGATAAACCCTAAACCATTTGAAGATGACAAAAAGCTTGTGATTGTTAAAACTCCCAATGCTGTAAACCCTCTTGTTTGGGGTTATAACGTGAGTATCATTTAATGCGTTTCTAGACCATTTTTGTGTTGCTATTATATTGAGTTGTTCTCTGACATATAGTTTGTATATTTTGCAGCCTCTTCTGACTATTGATGTTTGGGAGCATGCATATTACTTGGACTTCCAGGTAAGGCCAGTTTCTGAAAATTTTCATTATCTAATGATGACTGTGTCAATGAGCCTTTGTAATGTGTCTTTGTCCTCCAAATGAAGTTTAAGGGATACAAAAATGGGTAAATGAACAGAAGAAACCCGTGTTTAATCAGACTTGGCTGAAACTGTCTGATGCGACATTGTTAGAGTGTCGGACATGGTTTTTGTATGAAAAAAAAAGTGTTGGGTTGTGTTAGACATGCTACACAAATGAAATTGAAGTGTCCAAGTAACACGGGTGTTAAAGCCTTGTAGTACCTCAATAGACAATAACTTTCTCTGTCTGATTCTAATTTCTTGTGGCAAAATCGAAGGCCTGATTACATCTCAATTTTCATGGAGAACCTTACAATTGCGGTTACAACGGCAATTTTGGTTTCATTCTATAGTGCTCGAGCTGCTGGCACAAAAACTATACCTTCAAAGGTATTGTCCGTTCTCATTCTATACACAGTTGCATAATCTAGTAGACATTTGTGACATAGGTTGATTAGTTTATTGCCTTTAGGTTAAATAAATTTTGGTTAGGTTCAAGTTTGACCTATTTTCTAGCCATGCTCGTACATTCATACCCTTGATAATCTATGAAATTAAGGTCTTTAAATGTCACATAATTCTCTTTTTGTACTCTCTGTAGACAAGATATAATTTTCTCAAGCCATGAAATTGCAGATACAATTAGTTTCATTTTACAGCAATTAGAATAGTACCATCCATGGAAAACAAGGTGTTTTCGCCTATATAAATATAATCCAGACAGTAATAAGAATCTGAGAAAATAATACTCTCAAACTTTCAATAAAGTACTCTGTATAGTATAACTTAAATTATACCTTTATATATGGCGTGGCTACAAATTGGTTTCTACTTTCATTTCTATCTATGATTATATAAATGCTTGAAAATGATGAGAAATTGCTTTGTGGGTACACTTTATCAAATTGTTTTGTGAGCTCTTATTTTTAACTAACAGTCACGTGTCATCTCCTAATTTTAGAAGCATGAGCTGATGCAGACTATATTGTGGCTTCATGTCATTTGCGTCAGCTAGATATTTCATCCTCCTCTCGTCGTGTAGTATCCAGCTAAATAATCATGTTTGGAGTTTTCTTCTTTGTTGCCATAATTTTGTCACGGTTTGAAACAAAAGTGTATTGGAGAAACTCTCGAAAAGTGCCTATTGGAGAAACTCTCTAAAAGTTCTTGAGTATATGACATTTTTGTTTCTCCCAAGGAATGCAACATCCTATAATAAGATTCATAGGTACATCTTATATTTTGTTTTTTTTAATAATGTTCGTACATTATGATCATATTTACGACACTTTGCTATATGTCACGAAGTATATATGATTTGTTTTCCTTACATCATTCAGACTAACTTTGCCTATACTGTTTTTATCTGTCTATTGCAGTTTCTTGAGGCACGACTAATTTACTCAAAACACGAGTTCGAATGTTTGAATTTAGCTTTAGTGGCTGAAGACATAGTAATTGTATTTAGGTCGTAAAAACATTATTTTCACCTTTTTGGATTTTGTTTGTGTTAATTTAAGGTCATTGTTGGATATATTCAGTGTATAATTTTTTGGAATTTATGAACAATATAAAATTTACGTCATTTTCTTCAATTGTACATTTTTTTTTCGTATCTTATCCAGTGTGTAGAGTAAAAAAATATAGCAGCGATATGCGATTGGTACAATTGCCCTCAAACGACATTTTATGGTACATTTCGCGTCGAATATAATTGTCACAATTGTCATTAGATGATATTTTGTTATACTTATCATGTCGAATACAATTGCTACAATTGATATTTCACGGGGAGTATAAATCACTTACCGTATCGATAATAATCGACACTAAAATCGCTACTAAATCTCCTTTTCTATCGCGTCGCTTTTAATGAGCAAACCCAGCGAATAGATTATTCGCCACGAAAGGCTACGGCAACGCCGCCTACCACAACGAATATATAATCGATGGGGAAACCTTTCACGTCAAATATAATCGCCACGAAACATCAAAATAATCGCCGCGAAAAGGTTATTTTGTTGTAGTGATAGCTGATGGCAAAACGTATACTCTAGATTGTATTACTCTACCCGTACACTTCTCTTATTCCATAACTCCAAAACAAAGCCATTATCGAAATTCAATAGGATTATAATTCATTTTTCAAAAGAGAAAACTTTACAGATATAAAACTTTCTTAAAATAATAACTTTCCAAAAGTAGGTATTATTATAAATAAAAATCGATTAAAATAGGAGTTATATAAAATAGTTAATATTAGGCCTCGAGACGTAAACATTATATTTATTATATAAATATATAATTCATGATTAAAAGTCAACTAAAGTCAAAATTATAATTATTTCCAAAAAGATTGAAGTTTAAGTAATTAAAAGTATTTAAATAACAAATTTTCAGATTTTCCAGAATTGCATTGTCTTACTATAAAATTCGTAATTAAATCATTAAAAATTAAAACAACGTAAGACCAGTGGGGTTAAAAGCTTTAGAAACTTAGTTACAACTTTTATTTATGGAGAAAATCCAAATTCTAAATAAAAAATGGGTTATTATTCGTATAATTAAAAACTATCAGAATTAGACACCCGATTGTATTTCTTTAATAAAATATGTTTAAAATTTTATTTTAAAGAAAATCCAATTGGAAACATTATCTAGACTCTTCATAGTTTATGTACGTAAATTAACAAGATTAAATAAAAAGTTTAACATATGTTTAAATTTAGATCTTATCACAACTGACAGAATCGCGGATTAGTTTGACACTTGTTCATAAACAATTTATTGTGACTAAACTACTTGGAATTAGTTTACGAAATTAAACAGACATAAACGAGACTTAAAATAAATAGTAGTCCCTTTTCAAAAGTTTTGGAAATAAGGTCTTTAAAATAGAATTTTAATTCGTACAAAACATAAACAGATTCTGAAACACGCTGCAACTTTATTAAAAGCAATAAAACTTTCAATTTGACACTTCATGCCAAAAATCACGAAAATTGTTAGATAAATTATTATTATGTGTATGTTTTAGTCTTGGCCTTATAATACTTTTTAATAATCAAAAGAATGATTTATTCGTAAATCTCGTAAAAACGATTAAAAACAACAAAACACGTGAAAACTTACGATTTTAAAGATTTTGTTATTAAAAACGAGACATAAATATATTGTCTAACAAAAACTATTTTCTATACATGCAACTACAACAATAATATCACATAATACCGAGTAACGTGTCAATGTTACCTTAACCGTTTCAATTAAATAATCATCTTCGTCGGATCTAGCACGATAGCCTACGAAATAATTAAACATATGGTATTAAAACCACATTATAAGTGAATAGAAAGGAGAAAACAAGATGAAGAACGAATAGGAGTAATTAAATTACCCTCGAGATCGGAAAGAATTAAAGAAGAATTAGGATCAGATTGATGATGATAGAAAAGAATGGAAATTTAACGTGAAATAGAAAAGAAGACTTGTGTTGTGAATAAAATAGACTAGAATAATGAAAGAGAATATATAGAAAAATTAGAAAGCTAGGTGATAGGAATAATCGAGTTACAAGGATTCTTAACTCAACTAGGAGACGAGATGGTTGAGATGGAAAGAACAAGCCACAAATCTATGTGATAAGTTTCCGATTAAAATAAATAGTTTAAAATAAATAGAATAAATATAATATGAGCGTTTATGAAGAAATCGGATTTAAAAACGTATTAGAAAATAATTATTTATGAAATCGTTTAGTAAAATAATTGAACAACCATTTTTCGAAAATAAAATATTTTTGAGCTAGAAACCATTATAAATATAATCGAGCATTTTTAGAAACATAAATAGTTCAAACTTGATTTTAAAACTATTGTTCATAGAAAATATTATTTTTCAAAAATAATTAAACATACTTGCGACGAAAAGAATTAAATAGGTTTTCGAATAAAAATAGAATAATTAAAGTCCTTTTATGAAAATAAATAATTTTAGACTCGATAATGAAAGAGACCTTGAAATGAGAAAAATGTAATTGACAAAATATTACAGAGTTACGATATAATCGTAACGGAACAGATAGCAGAGCTAGAAAATTTGCGGGTGTTACACCGCTGATTTAGGAGTCACAAAACTCTGAGTCCACGGAGAATCATCTCTAGTCATCAATCAAGCTCTCCAAAAATGGAAGACTCGGAACGCCAACCTCGTAGCCTATCATGCGCGAGTAAGGGTTCTCAAAAAACAATTCCAAAAAGTAGAATACATTTATCTACCCCAGGAAGAAAACCAGTTCGCAGATGCACTTTCCGAATTAGCATCCTTACTGAATATCCCGGATCACTTAACCATCATGCCAATCTATGTCGAAAGACGGTCCGAGCCGGCATATATCCACGCCATTTTAGACATCAAGATAACCGATCTGGAACCTTGGTATCAGGCTGTTCTAAACTACTTGACGACAGGAGAATATCCTCCAGGAACTGAAAACCGGGCCAAGAAAGCCCTGCGGAGACTGGCAACCCAGTTCCTCCTTACGGACGACGGACAATTATACAAAAAGACTGCATAGGAAGCTCTCCTCCTATGCGTCGACAAAATACAGGGCGAGAAGGTGATGGCCGAGGTGCACGACGGTGAATGTGGTCCCCATATGAACGCCCAGATGCTGGTCTGAAAAATCATGAGGCTCGGATATTATTGGAATAGTATGGCGACCGACTGCCAGTTATATGTCAAACACTACCATAACTGCCAGATTTTTGCCAACGTTCAGCATATGCTGCCATCCCTATTATACACCATGACATCAGCATGGCCATTTTCGACATGGGGAATTTATATAATTGGGAAAGTAAATCCTTCCAGGATGGGAGGTCACTGTTTCATTTTGGTGGCTATCGACTATTTCACCAAATGGGTCGAAGTCGAGTCATACCTAATCTTGAATGCCAAACAAGTTGTTAAGTTCATTCAAGACATGATTATATGTCGGTACGGGATCCCACACGAGTTCATCAGTGATCATGGGACGCATTTTCAAGCCGAAACCGCTACTTTGCTAAATAAGTATAAAATCCAAAGGCATACAACTTCGCCTTACCGTCCTCAAACAAATGGAGCGGTAGAGGCAACAAATAAAACAATTGTCACCATACTTAAAAAGATGACTGATAATTATCGGGATTGGCCCGACAAAATACCTTTTGCCTTGTGGGGATATCGAACGTCAATCTGCACCGCAACCGGTGCAACTCCGTATTATTTGACGTACGGGATGGAAGCAGTTCAACCAGTCGAATTGGAAATACCGTCTCTCAAAATTTTACTAGAAAGTCAGGTGCCTGAAGCTAATTGGGTCCAAGCTCGATATGACTCGCTAGTTATTTTGGACGAACGGTGGTCGCGAGCCCTCAACCACATTCAAATATACCAAAAAAGGATACAGCGGACCTTCAACGAAAGAGTTAGACCTAGAAATATCAAAGAAGGGGATTTGGTCCTCAAGTCCGTTCGAGCGTTGCTACCAGTTGATCCAAGGGGAAAATTCAAACCCAATTAAGCCGGACCGTATCTGGTAAAGAAGGTTCTATCAGGAGGACTACTGATGCTGACAGACTTGGACGGAAATGAATTCGTCAACCCAACCAATTTAGACCAGCTGAAGCGCTACTACCCCTAAAACTTATCTCAATGTCATTCGCAGAAGTTTATGAAAATTTGTCATTTTATAAATAAACTTTCAAAATTATAAGCAAGTCAATAAGCTGGGATTACTTGTCCTACTGTCACGCACACCTTGAACTACTAGTCCTGGTATATTTCAAAATTGCAAAAAAAAATTCTACGTCTGAACTACGTTTGGTTTGATTCCACTAATTGTGGATACGTAGGCAGCCCCTCAAAACGGCACAACCACCGCAATAACGGAAAGACAGAAACAGTTTCACTAATAAAAATACTTTTTTATTATTAACTAAAATCCCGATAAACTCAGGAATTTCAAATTACAAACAACAACAAAAAACACACTACGAAAATAATAATAATGTTTAAATAATAATATAATAAAGGAGACAGGTGTTTAAGGCATCTTGCCCTTGCCCTTATCCTTCGAGTCACGTGGAGCCCATGGTCGCCGAGGTGGGGGTGAGTGTTCCCGAATCACAAGGGGAACCTCCTTAGCTCGGACCCGTTTCTTCGACAATGGGTCTTCTGCAATTGTAATCGGTCCAAGTCGATCCCATACGTGCTCCGGTAGCCTGTCCCGAGGACCAAGTCGGTCCTAAACTGGCAATCTTGGCCCGAGTCTCCTTTCCAAGTCTGTCTGGGGGTTCACTCTCTTCTGAGCACCTCTAGCACTAGACCCTTCAGCCTGAGTCCTAGCTCTACCTCTCTGATCTGACATTAGACGGACTAGTGTAGCCGAAGTGTCACCTTCATCAAAGAAGCCTCTATTATCTTTAGCCTGCTCTCGTCGAAGCAGGTCAAAAGCTTCATCGACCTTCAAAGCAGCACGGGCTTCACCAGAATCCACTTTTGTCCATTTTTCATAAGAGTCTGATACCCAAATTGAATGAAGAGACTCGAGAACAGACCATGTCACCCGGGTATACCATCGTTGCATCCAGGTATCGCACATTACATCAGTCAGCTGGGTAGGGTCACTCACAACTGCATCGTTTTTCGGGATCCTCTGAGACCAACCATATTGCCTAAGTATGTGGTCAGGATAAAGGTGAACTGTCTGACTAAAAGACAAAATCACCTGATAGCGAGCCTTATCCCTCGGTGTCAAACTTGTCCAAACATAAATAGGCCACCACGGCACCACGCATCGGATCAATGGACCACAATGGAATGACAGCTCTTCGTCCCAGTATTTCTGGTTGATAAAGCGAGAAGAATCAATAGCCCATCTCCTTGTCATTACTTGATTAGGCCGGTATCGACTCGGGTCAAGGGGAGGTTCAATGATCGATAGTCTCTCAAATAACCAAAGCTGGAAAAAAAAGAAAGAGCTCTCGAAATGAATCTAACGTTCGCCTGAGGGCACTCAATCGAGTGCCTAGGGGTCACTCGATCGAGTGGCACCCCTAAAACTGGGCAGCGGGTTTTGACGAAGGCACTCAATCGAGTGCCAGGGTGACTCAATCGAGTGCCCTTGTAGCAGATTATCGCGAAAAAAATCGGAAAAAAAAGGAAAAAAATTCTGAAGCGATATACCTGTAGCAGACGGGTGCTCTCGGTCAGACGAATTGATGGGTCCCTTTTGCGATTATCTAAACCTTGGATAATTTCCCCCGTGATTAACCACGCGGGACTGTGTTTCGTCTCCATCAAGTCAACAATGGTAAAAAGCCAAACATTACCCGTACACGACAGCAGATCCATGTGACCTTCGAAGGCATAGACATGAAGCATACAAAAAGCAAAAGCCCTACGGTTGTGGACTGGCATGACCCGGACATCGTGCGGATTCATAAACTTGTCGGCCAAAGCAAACAATGAAACATTATCCTCGTCTAGCATATGGGATACCTCCATATGGGAGACCTAAAAATTCCCGTAGTTTCCTCCTCGGGTCATGAATTGAAAACGGGACATCAGGATGAAGCAAAGGGTTCCATCCTCCAACAGCAGCAATTTCCTCGGGTATAGGACAGATCTCGCCCCGAGGAAGGGAATAAACATGGTATATGTCGTCCCAGTAGGACAGACAAGCATCTAGGAAATAAAGATCCACCTGCATCTGACGGATCGTGAACAGCTGAGAAATACCCGTCTGATTTAAGGCTACCCTATCCGCGTCCCTAAAGCATCGGGACCAAGCTTGCAGCATCGCAGTCAAACGCTCAATACCCATAGCTAGATTTCTTGAAAGAGTTTTTCTTTTTAAGAAAGAAAGAATTGTGAGGAGTGCAGAAAAGTTGAAGCAGGGAATGTGTATTTATAACACCAAGGCCCTGACAGTCCTCCTTAGCCCAAGTGGGCCTAAGCATACAGGTCCGATCTCAGTTTCCTCATATCAGCACAGGAGTGAAGTCATCCCGAGCATTCCTATTTTTTTTTAAAGAAATCAAAATTTTCAAAATTTTCAAAAATCATTCAAAATTCTAAATTTCTAAATTCTAAATTTTTATTCCCCAGCGCGAGTCGTGTTTCACCTAAATGTTACATGCAAAATTTTATATAACCTCACATAGGTACACTCAAGGCTTCAGAAGCAAGCCCCGCGCAGCTCTCTTACTCCCCAGCGGAACATTTCTTCCGAAACAGCAAGAGATGTGCCTACATACAGGTGCACCCAGGACTTCGAAGGGAAGTCCGAGTCCCCACGGAGATATCAACATCAACTCAGGTATGATTTCTATCTTATGGCTGGCGAGCCCTTCACGCAAGTCTAATGGACTATAAACGACCCAACCGGAAGTCTGCCAGGTCTTAATCCTCGATTGGCCTGGTAGCTACTCTGACTTTTGCCTTGTCCAAGCCTTAGTCAGAGTGGGGGCTCTGTAGACACCCGTATTTGGCTGCTAGTGTCTATAGCACTCTCCGACAAAACACCTGATGATGATCGGACGCGAACGTGCTTTAACGCGCTTAGATATGGGCTCGAAATCATTAGTATTTGGCTTGGGCTTTTAGCGGAGCACAAATCTCACAAAACCTACCTCAAATTCAAGCCCAGTGGGTCGTTTCCATTCAAATAAGACTAATTTGGGTCAAAACTGACACCGAAAATAAAACCGTCTTTTGGCGACCGGGTCAAAACCCGGTCAAAGACGAATCCGACATAAAAAATCAGTCACATACACATTTTAGAGAGAACCCAAGCAACTAAACCTCTTCAATTTGGGATAGGATTTCCTTCCTAAATCCTCTCCTTCGGTTTAACCCACTCGATCGAGTGGTTGAGGCCCACTCGGTCGAGTAAGCTCATAAACCGGGCGAACTGGCCTTGGACCGGGCACTCAATCCAGTGCACTTTCACCACTCGATCGAGTGGCCCTAAATCGGAGATTTTTCTTACAAATACCCCATCATTTGCACAACCTTTTACAACTTCCATCACCCATCTTCTTCACAACTTTTGCAACCTTTTGTTCTACCTCAAACCCTCCAAACTATACACACCATAACTCACCTATATCACCTCGATGCTACCGTGCCAAGCCACATACTAGACGAGCCTATTTCCAAGACAAAGCATGTGGTGTAAAATTCAATCCCGACTTCTCCTTTTCTTCCCTCTCTTCCCTTCGTCTTTTCCGTTTTTTTTCTCTTCTTCTTCGTTTATTTATTTTTCTTTCGTTTCTAATATCGTTAGTATTTTCATTTATCGTCACTATTAAAACATCGCGCATACATAAAAATATAAAAACGATCTCGAGTCGAATACGTTTAAAGGCGAATTCCGTTCAAGATCCCTCTAATCCCTTTACAAGTTGTAATAGTGGTGGCGCCCTCTCGAGGAGCGCCGCCCTAAACACTCAAGGGCGTGATGTGATCACGGACATTCGTCGTTAAACATATTCGATTCCCCTTTTTAAAAGGTTGGTACAAAACCTGTTGATGCAAAATCGACCATCACGTAACCCGTAAGGGTTAATAACGATGTCGTGACGCGGAGGGAATTATTTTGTACTAACTAAATTCAAAAAATGATTTTATAACACCTTTTCCAAAATAACCGATAACCGATCTCGTAACCATACAATATACGTATGACCGTCGTAAACCGAGTTGAGTTTAAATTGCATAATATTTTCACACTACTCGGCAAGTTATCAATTTAGACAATAAAAATCGGAATTGCTACCTTTTCCGAAATCGAGTAGCACCTCGGACAGAGGGCACTCGATCGAGTGACACGGCTCACTCGATCGAGTGACCCCTCAAAAACGAGGCAAGAGTTTTTTTCGAAGGGCACTCGATCGAGTCCTCACCATGACTCGATCTAGTGGCCTCTGACACGCCAAAGTCGTGAGCCCTCTACATACAACGAGCCTCTACCAATATTTTTCTACGACTTCGGTCGACACGTGCTAAGTCCATCACGTGTTCACTCTTTCAAAATCGTACGTCGTATCTCATATCATTTAATCTATTTACGTCCCGTTATTATCAGAATCGTTTTATTTTGCTTGTTGTATTGTATTTTCGGGTTGTATTCCGCCCGCGTATTTGTAATCTATTTTCGAGCTTTTATTTTCGTTGTTTGTTTTATCGCACTAAAATGAACCTCGCATGCTAAACCACTTTGACATGAATAAAATGCATTAAAATGACGTAGCAGCTTATTCAATTTTTCGCATATCGTAAAACGCTGTTTGCATAACATTCCACCGAATCATTAGCGCGCGTATTATAAATTCGAACGATATCTTAGTAGAAGCCGCTAAGTGCGGGCAGGGTTGGGTGTCCTTTTTGGGCTTCCCAACACGTACCTTCACCCCTTACTCAGAACCTCGGTTTCCGGATGTCCGAAACCGTTGGCGCACGAGAGTCATTCGATATACGGTACCCAAAAACTCGGCATCGGTATCGTAATGCAAAGGGACGAAGCTCACAAGATCTAGTATCAAAGTGGGCCGTACTTTGTGCACGGTTCACCAAAATATTGAGTGGGTTCGAATGGGCCCGAACTCCCACAAAGTTCGGTGGCGACTCCTAATTCGATTTAAATTTCAACCCCAGAACCGTGTCACATGGGAAACATTTCGCCTCCAAACCCGCACGTGGCCGCGTCGGGGTGGACCTATGTCATGTCCACACCATATAAAAAAGATCGATTCAGGTTGAGAGCATTCAGTATTTTGACTCCTATTTTGTGATTTAGTCATGATTATTTGTCACAAGGCTGCAAATTAAGTTCGGTATTGAAAGACCATTTAAGTTATTTGTGAATGAAAAAATGACGGTCATTATAGTTTCAAATAATAATACAAGTGATGATGTGTTGTTATGGAAACGATTCAGAGTGAAAGATGTCTAAGATATGTTTTTACAAACTTCGTTCTCGCAGATCCGCTTACTAAGGAATTACCACCCACGGTCTTTCTTGAGCATATTGCTCAAATGAGTGTTTTTGGTTCTAAAGATATTCAGGTTAAGTGGGAGTTTGTCACATTAGACACATTATTATGTACGGTTATTCAGTTCTACAAAATTAAAATTTACAGTTTTCAATTTCACTCTCTCTTATTGGGTTGATCTCACTAATGTTAAGGTGGACAAGTTGGAAATATGCATATTTGGATCACATTCAGTTGTTGTTTCCATGCTACACTCCTGTACTAGATTCATGTCGTTAGTCATGTTGGCATATGTGATCATTGATATGTGATCAACTGTGGCAAAGGCCGCTTTGGGTCTATGCTGATATGATTGCTGGACCGAATTGCTTAAGACAATTAGAATGTTTGATAGCATTTTGAGCTCATCAGGTTATATTGTAAATACAATTTTCAGGTGTCACACGTATATCGATTTATTTGGCCTAAGTAGGAGATTGTACGAATTATGAGCCTAGATACAATATACGTGAACAAATTATTTATTCGGGTAATAATTGTATTTGTACGCTATCTATTAAAGTTAAGCCCAAATATTATGTGATCTACTACGGTGTATTATTTACGGGCTTATATATACGTCTTAAAAAGTATGAGCCGGACTATTATCTACAAGTGTAGATACCCATTAGGTTTTCTAATGTTCGATGGACGCATTAGACTTAGGAGGCTATATGTAGCCACTGGGGTTATGGTCCTAGGAGCACACAATAACTTAATCTCCCTGCCCTCCATCAGTAGAGAGATCCATATGGTTTGTGTGTCTACTAGAAGACCTAATCCAGAAGACCGCCATGATGTAAGTTATGTTTATCAGTATTATCAGGTATGCTTCCGCTACAGCTAATTACAGTTTATTACTGATTAATTTAGTATGAAGTTTCAGTTTTGGGTCATATTATATCTAACAAAAATATACGGAGTACTATAGATTTTGCGAGTGTTGTTAAAGACTTTTTTAACCTTATAACTTTGTTATTAATATTAATTTGTAAGCTAAGTTGTATTTACCAAATTAGTCAAGAGGCCAGGATCAAATAATGGATTTATATTGTTCGAAGTGCAAACTAATAATCATATCGAATGTGGACTAATGCAAACCAAGAATACAATATTTTAGCTATTTTGGAAGAAAATAGTACGCAGTAGGATGAAAAAGTTGACTTGAAACTTTTGTGTCTCGCTCTAAGACTAAGTAAGATTTGCGGAATATAATTATTTTAATTCAGCTATTACGTCTTACTTAAAACTACCTTAATTAAGGTTGCTTCAAACATACTTACTATAGTAAATTATAAAATTACTCACTTACCACATATCATGATTCATGCGTGGATAATAGAGGTTGTATTAACCATACGATGATTTTAAACGAGATTTGAAAGTTTTAATTAGTCGTAATAAGCTTGTAATTAAGTTGTAAGTTGCACACATAGGGGTCTATATATATAGACTAATATACAAATGACTAAAATGAGGAATATGACATTTTGGCTGTGCCTTCAAGTTTACATCTATTTAAGGAGAACATACATCAGCAAGAAATTAAAGAGTTGTCTTCAACTATTGATTGTGACAAATCAAGTATAGCTCAATGTCAGTTGGTGACCATCCATAATTTCAAATGAAAGTAATTATAGTATTAAAAAATTAGAGCCAAATAAGTCCAATCAAATGTCTGTTAGAACTTTTGTTGGTTCATCTGATTACAGTTTTTGTGTTAAAAGATAAATAAGTAGCCGATTATCCCTATTTTATTAAAGCAGGGTTTTTTTAAGCCTTCACATTCACTCTAACCAATTTCACCTACGTGTCAAGCTATCAAATTTTTGGAGAATATTTTATTCTCATACTTGACCACTACCAATTAACCACACTTAACTTTACTTGCCAAAACTTAGCCACCACCAATTAACTACAATTAATTCAATTTGAAATTAAAGTTAAACTAATTTTAACTACAGTTATATTTAAACTTAAATTAATTTATTACTTCATTTTTCATTGGCTTATGCGAAATATGTATTTCATGTCATTTAATTTATTGAAGGACATTTATCATAACTCGATGAAAATCTAAATTAATTAAAGGAAAAATTACAAATTACCACCATATATTTAACGTATTTTGTAATTTACCACCATGTATTTTGATTTTTACAAAATAATACCAACACTTTATCATATATTCTCCAACTCCCGCCGTATTTCTATCCCGATATTCTTTTAACTTAAATCTCCATTCTTTTGTGTTAATTAATAGATGACCCAATTTAAACATTACTAAACTAAATAAATTAGTGCATAGTTAAAAATAATGTAGCGCAATTTCTAATCCATTAAAAACTTACAAAAGAAAAATTTAAATACGACGATAAATATTAAAATTAAAATGTACAATGTAATATAAATTAATTCCCTCGGATTTGTAAAGAAATCGATCAACATTGAGAATTTAAAATTGCTAAATTATAACTCGACAACAATTACGGCTGCAACATTTTCGACCTTATAAGGGTGGCAAGACGTAAGCGACCGGACACTTGAACTTAATCAACATTTTTCTTTTCGATTACGAGTTGTCGTCGTTCCGATTTTATTAGGGTGACATAAAGGTAACACATTTATGGACGATAACACTAAATATTGTCAAACCAATAACGTCAGGGTGGCAAAACCTAACTATAAAGAGATTTTTTGTCAAAATGTATAAATGGATATTCATCATCATCAATCCCAATCTGCATGAACAAACCCCATATTATTTTTTTGCAAAGAAGATATCATGGAGGGTTATATTATTATTGTGTTGTGTTAAGTTGAATTGAATTGAACCTGTGCCAAAACAAAATACATAAAATATTATTGTTAAATCTTACAGTAGATAATATTGTTAAGATATACTCAACTGTTATTAACCTAAAGATGAGATTGTGATATTAAATAGATTATCTTAGTTGTTATAATTGACAATATACCAGTTGTTTTCACAGTTTCATAATGAGAAAGTTTTAGTTTTTTTTGCACGATTTGGTATACTCAGTTGTTATTAATCTGATCACTAAGGGATCGTTTGGTTACTCATCCAATTACCGGGAAGTGCAAGTTTCCAGGAAGTGCATTTTCAGGGAATTGTTTGGTTGCCCACTTCCCGGGAATTGCCACTTCCTCCACAATGGAGAAAGTTACTCACCAAGCCCCCCTTGGTGTGTAGAACTTCTCGCATGAAGTCATTTCCCACATGGCAACCAAACAATATTTTTTAATTCCCATGAAATACAAATTCACGTGAATTTAAAGTTCCCGGTAACTTCATCTTCCCATGGTGAACCAAACGAGCCCTAAATAAACATGATATCATTATTTTCCAATTGTGAAACCACTACTAACTTGGAAAAAAAAACTACACCTGATTTCCCACTAAATTAACTTTTCAATTTTAACCAACCAAAAAATCATCTTTCCCAAATTTAACCAACCAAAAAATCACCTTTCTCAAAGGTTCAATGCCCCCATTTAACGGAAGAAATTTTCATCCAAAAAACATTACTCATATCAGGAAAATTACTATCAAAAGGTTACAAGAAACAAAAAAAAAATCAAATCAATAAACTAAATAGAGGGGTATTTGTTGTCCATTTGAAAGAAAAAATTGTTCGAAAATGAAAAAAAAACTTAATCTACAAGGGACTAGAAAACTATATATCCCTAGAGATATTGTTGGTTAATGAAGAAGTAATTACATGAATTAACAACAAAAAACTTTTTTAAGTACATGTTATTCATTTTATATATATCATAATCATAGATTAATGTAATTACTTACCTTAAAAATACTTTTGAACGTTCTTAATTGAGGGGATAAGGGGTGCATCGAACGTAGAGTACGAGGAAATATTTCAAAAATTATGATATATTAGATCTTTTCGGACTACGCCATTTCTTTTACAATTACTTCGACGATAATCAGTGCGCCATTTTTTTTGTTTGTATGAGTGTTTATTGGAAGTACACAACCGTGATGATATCTTAAACACAAATCGCAAAACATTTTTTAGCGATCGCCCGTGCATGCTATGCACGGGGTTAATACTAGTTAATCTAATATTAGAGATGGTTATAATTAGAGTCGTTCAAGATAAGACATAAATTTGGATTGAACCTGGACCAAATTCACCTATATATATTGGACCACCTCATAAACCGTAAATTAATAATCATTTGTCTTCAAGTTATTATTTTAGATTTAATCATCATGCATGGGTTTATAATCCTGAAAATGGTTCAGAGTAACTCTTTTACATGTTGTGAACGTGTATAGCTAGATCAACCTAATTTCAAAAACCTTAAAACCGAATGAAACATGCATGAGTTTTATAAACCTTTTTTTATGTAAATCATGTACTCCAAAATTAGATGTTAATTTTATAGGTTTTGTCTTTGTTTCACATTTCTCGTAAATCGAATTAATGCATAGATATATCATGTCACAAAATGACAAATCACTCGTGTTGTCTTTGAAACACTGATCTCAATATTAGTGGCTTGGCTTCATACCCTCTAAACAACAAACACAATCGATCGGATCATATTTACAGGTCAAGTTACGAATCCTCGTAATACTTCTAATCAACATTATCGAGTTGATACCTTCGTTGCGATATATTCAACAAGACTAGATTTATAAATCGAGTCAAATTTTAACAGGTTGAACTAGTAATACTAAGAGAGTGACAAGCGTAAGATAGAGATTGGGAGAGAGGTTATATTTGGATAAGCTTCACATTTTTACCGAAATCAGTGAAACAACTGACTTCACCAATCCTTGTTCTCCACTTTTCCCAATCATCGTAACACTAATATAATTACTCATTCATCCTATTAATTAATTTAAATAATACTCGTACGCATTCTGCAAAACATGGGAGTGATAAATTTGTATTCATATAAAGATCACATAATTAAATAATGGCTTGTTTGGGTACTTGAATTTGGATTTGAATTCCGAATTTCAAATATTTCGATCGTTTGGAATCCTTGGGATTTGGATTTGAAATTTTGACCAAATTCAACCTAGTTCAAATTTGGTTTTCTCAAATTCCTAGCATATGGGTAGTTATTTCAATTCCGTTACTTGTCGTTTTTTTGCCTTTTTACATAATCTTGTCGTAATATTTGTTTTTCTTTATTTTTTTGTTCCGTGATTGAACATTTACATTTTTCTAATGAAAATTTTTAAAAAATAAAAATTGGTGACCTTGACCCGACTCCACTCGCCTGAAATCCAAATCCAAGGGTTCTCAACCACCATTTTGGATTTGGATTTAGATTTGAATTCTAGAAATTCAAATATAATTGAATTCTTGATATTCAAATCAATTCTGAATACCAAACGCAACCTTAGATTATTCTCAATTCCCAACCACTAGTAATCCATTACACTGTTATCCCTAGGTATGTATGTAAGTCTTGATTTGTGTAATTATTTACAAATTTCATGCTAATCTCGTTCCTCATCTTCTCCACAAATAGTTTAACCAATCATTACTTTACTCCATGCAATGCTAAGATTATTGTGTACTTATTGTACAACTCTTTTATCGACAAGTATGTTAGAATTTCTCAATAATTAATACGGTGTGAAATAAGTTTGTCCGGTTATTTAATTTGTGTAGTTGAATAAAATGGACATATTAGATATTAGTATCACATTGCATACTGAAACTCGAATTTAGATTCAAATTCGAATTCGACAAATTTTCTTTTATTATACCGATCTGTAAAGAGAAGAAGAGTGGAAGATATTACTCTACAAAAGAGTCGAATGATTGATGGACAAGACTTTACAAACAAGTACTTAGTAGAGTCCAAGTTAGAGTCAACAATAGAGTAGTATCATGATATTGTCCAGAGGAAAAAACACTAGTATGCTGGACTTTACCCAACTGTAAGACTAGTAGTACATATGCAACTAGTTTACTGTGATTGAAACATTCAACACACAAAAACCATTTTTACGCTACTCAACCTTCATTCAAGTCTTCTACTGCTTTCCTTCAATAGCATTGTTCTCTACATGGTATCAGAGCCATTGAAGGATTGAGGAGACTTACACCAACTCTAAGTTGAGCATCAACTATATCAAACTAACACTGCATTGATCAGTTGCCCTTATATAGTGCATCATTTTCTTGCTGAACTAACAACAATTCACCTCACTACAAACATGTCTATCCCACCAGAAAACCCTTTTGCTGGCATAATTAACACCCCACCAATATCAATGGCTCCAACCTTTATGGAACCAACAGATCTCCTCTACAGAGGAAGAGGTAACCCTGACTTCAACAAAGGCAAAATTGCTGCAAATGCCATAATGGGTGAAGAGCAATCTAAGGCGGGTGGAGCTATAACTCTCACTCGTCAACAGTTTGCACAGCTCATGAACAACCAAAAAGGAAAGGGAGTTAGATACTCTGAAATGGAGGATGAGTTAGAAGTTAACTTTGCAGGTATGGCATACTTAACTTGTAGTTATGCTTCTAATAAAATACAAGAATGGATCATAGACTCTGGGGCTTCTAACCATATGGTATATGACTTATCAATCTTGAAAAATACAAGGGAGCTGAAATCCAAACCTAAAATCAATCTACCAAATGGAGAAACATCTGTTGTTTCCCATGAAGGGACTTATACATTCAAAAATGGACTGACATTGAACAATGTTTTATTTGTTCCCACATTCAGACACAACCTGTTGTCTGTTCAGAAACTAACAAGAGATGAACAATGCCATGTAATATTTTATGCTGAAATGTGTGTTATACAAGACTCTTACACCAAGATTACTAAGGGTATTGGAAGAGAACACAAGGGTGTTTACTATCTATCTTATGATGACCGTCAGCTTCAATCTAAGTTAGGACCTGTGTCAAATGTAATGGGTAAACCTAATGTTGTGACTTAGTTAATTTAATGAAAGAGTCAGGAGACACTGCCGTTCCTGTGTATCAAGATGCTACTAATCAAACATGTAATGAAATATCAGTATTCAATGACAAGAGTTCTGACTTGTGGCATTTAAGACTAGGGCACGCTTCAGATGAGAAATTAATGCACATCCCAATTGCTGCCAAGCATGCTCGGTCAAAATTAAAGAGAATGTGCATCACTTGTTCTATGGCAAAACAAACAAAATTACCATTTCCAAAGAGAACAGAATCAGCTAAGTCATTATTCGAGCTGGTACATGTAGATGTGTGTGGGCCTTACAGAAAAGAAACAAGGAACAAGCATAGATTTTTCCTCACTTTGGTTGATGACTACAGTAGAGCTACTTGGGTGTACCTTATGGTGCACAAGTCAGAAGCTGCAAAGCTGCTAATGACCTTCTATAAGTTTGTTAAAAACCAATTCAACACAACAATTAAGATCCTTAGATCTGATAATGCTTTGGAATTGACAGAAGGGGAAAGCAAGAATTACCTTCAATCTAAGGGGATTTGGCACCAAACCAGTTGTGTTGATAGACCACAACAAAACGGGGTGGTTGAAAGAAAACATAGACATCTCCTCGAGATAAGTAGAGCTATAAGGTTCAGTTCGGGCTTGCCATTGTCCTTTTGGGGAGACTGTGTGCTCACTGCAGCATATATCATCAATAGGTTGCCAACACCCTTGATAAATAACAAGACACCCTATGAAATGTTGTTCAAGAAAACCCCCAAATATGAGATGATGAAAGTATTTGGATGCTTAACTATGGTGTACAACCCCAGCAGAGACAAAGATAAGTTTCAACCAAGGGGAGTACCTTGCATCTTCATAGGGTACCCAGTGTCCCAGAAGGGATACAAAGTGTATGACATTGTGAGGAAGACTACATTCATATCCAGGGATGTAAAATTCTTTGAAGGAATATTCCCTTGCAAGATCAAAAATTTTGCTCGACATATTCCTACTTTCCAATCAGGGAGCTATGAAAACCCAACACTTCCTCTAGCCCAAACACCACCTCCCTTCATTGATACACCTGATTATGAAGAAGGTCCCCATGGGAAAGAAGTAACAGCTAATGATGAAGACACTACTGTCACTGATCAATGGGAGGAAATATCACATAATGAAGAACCAACCTCACCAGAGACAATCTCACCAGAGGCAACTATAGCAGAAGGCAGACCCAGAAGGGACAGAAGAGCCCCAAATTGGACCAAAGATTTTGTCATTGATAATCCCGTCATGGCTCCCACAAGTGTAGCAAATGTAGCTCAGCTTCACTTGTATTGTCCTACTATCAGTGCCGCCCATGTTAGCTTGGTAGACCCCAAAGATGATCCTCTCACTTTTCAGGAAGCTATTAATGACCCTAGGTGGATTCAGGCCATGAAACAAGAAATTCAGGCGCTTCATGACAATCATACTTGGATTCTTACAACTCTACCAAAAGGAAGAAAGGCAATTGGGTGTAAATGGATATACAAAACAAAATATAATCCTGATGGCACAGTGGAAAGGTATAAAGCGAGATTAGTTGTGCAAGGGTTTAGGCAGATGTATGGGATTGAATATGACGAGACATTTGCACCAGTAGCCAAAATGTCCACAGTAAGAGCTCTTTTATCTGTCATCTCGATCAACAATTGGGATACATGTCAAATGGATGTATCCAATGCATTTCTCCATGGAGATTTGGTTGAAGATGTTTATATGAAGCTTCCTCAAGGCTACTGTGATGGAATTCTACTCAACAATGGAGAAGGGGAGAAAAAGGACCTAGATGGAAAGGTATGTAAACTGATCAAATCCCTCTACGGGCTCAAACAAGCTCCTCGACAATGGTTTTCTAAGCTATCTCAGGCATTACTTCACTGTGGTTTCAGACAGTCTCAAGCTGATCATTCTCTGTTTATCAAACAACACAACAGCAGCACCACAGTCGTCCTCATATATGTTGATGATATGCTAATTGCAGGAAACAGTGGGTCTGAAATACAACTACTCAAAGCACACCTTAATGCTACTTTCCACATGAAAGATCTAGGAGAGTTGAGGTATTTTCTGGGACTGGAGGTGACTCGAAGCAGTGCTGGCATATTCATATCCCAACATAAATACACATTGGACTTACTAAGGACATTTGGCATGGATAAATCCAAGGCAACTCAACTACCTATCAATCCTGTACTCAAGCTTGAGCCCGGCAAGGGCACTCCTCTTCCACACCCAGACTCGTATAGGAAATTGGTTGGGAAACTCATTTATCTAACAATAACGAGGCCTGATATAGCTTTCTCAGTCCAGCTTCTCAGTCAATTTTTGCAAGCCCCCACATCTGATCACATGCAGGCAGCCAGACGAGTACTTAGATACCTGAAATCTGCCCCAGAACAAGGGATTCTTTTTGCCAGTCATTCTGCAGCCAAACTCACTGCTTATTGTGACTCAGACTGGGCCTCTTGTCCTTTTAGTAGAAGATCAACAACAGGGTATTGCATTCTACTCGGTGATTCCCCCATATCCTGGAAATCTAAGAAGTAGTCTGTTGTCTCACGTTCATCTGCAGAAGCAGAGTATCGAGCTATGGCTATGACGACATGTGAAGTCACTTGGCTTTTCCAACTTCTACAAGATTTAGGTCTCAAGCATTTAGGTCCAGCTCACCTCAAATGCGATAATCAAGCAGCTCTTGCAATAGCAGCAAACCCGGTATATCATGAGCGCACCAAACACATTGAGGTTGATTGTCATTTCATTCGAGAGAAGATACAACAAGGTCTCCTAACCACTTCATATGTGAACACTAGAGAGCAAGTAGCAGATGTATTTACTAAGTCTTGCCCTATTGTTCAACATCAATATTTACTATCCAAGATGGGAGTTTCATCAGGTCTCCACTCTCATCTTGATGGGGAGTGTAAAGAGAAGAAGAGTGGAAGATATTACTCTACAAAAGAGTCGAATGATTGATGGACAAGACTTTACAAACAAGTACTTAGTAGAGTCCAAGTTAGAGTCAACAATAGAGTAGTATCATGATATTGTCCAGAGGAAAAAACACTAGTATGCTGGACTTTACCCAACTGTAAGACTAGTAGTACATATGCAACTAGTTTACTGTGATTGAAACATTCAACACACAAAAACCATTTTTACGCTACTCAACCTTCATTCAAGTCTTCTACTGCTTTCCTTCAATAGCATTGTTCTCTACACGATCATGTCTAAATTTCTACAACACATTTGAAAGACTAGCTAGAGATATTAAGGTGCATTATATTTCACTCTCATCGACACCAAGAAAGAGCTCAATTTCTTATATGTACAATTAGTATAGACTCGGATCCTTGAATGTTGATATTCATATACGAGCGAGTAATTCCAATGATTTTTTTTTGTGAGGGAAACTACATACGAAGTATTCCAGTATTACCAAAAACAAAAACAAAATGGTTTCTATTTGACCATGTTTAGATTGAATACTATTTAATTATAATGATTCCACATTTTCTTACTCCCTCCGTCCCACTAAGATTGCCCGTATTCCTTTTTGGGTAGGTTCTTAAAGATTGTTCAATTTCTCAACTTTCTTTTTTAGTGCATCCTTTTTTACAACTTCATCCCTACTAAGACAAAATATTTACCATTTTGTCATTCCATTAACCCACACTACAAGGTAAAGTCTCCTTAGAGACTGAAATTTTAGTAGCAACTCTTCAATTTTTCGTAGCTAATTAGCTTAGAGATGGAATTTGCGACTAAATTTCATTAGTAGCTAAAGGCCTTGTCACTAATTTGGCTATAGAATTAGAGACCAAAATTAGCTACCACCTAGCGACTGAAAGCGTGGTGGCTAATTTTGCGACAATAATTGAGACGAACTTTTAAGTAGCTACATTAGCGAGCACAAATTGATGGTAGCTAGAGTAATGACAGACTTAGAGACCAATTTTGGTGTCGTAAAATTAGCGACTGATGTTTTGGTATCTAAAATGGCTACCCAGTATGAAGTACATATACGACTAGTGTCACGTCATCGTACTTGGCCCCCACACTCATCGGGTGATGTGGCATATAGAACCGCCCCACCCCACCCCACCTTCCACTCTTACGCGCTAAACATATACCCATGCACCCCTTCCTTTAAGATATTGATAATTATGTTCGATAGAGGAGTCAAACTCAAGACTTCCAATTACGTAGTACACACTCTAACCATTAGGCCACATCAAGATTAATGCTTACAATGAATTAATTCTCAACTTAAAAGTGAAAGCAATTGCTATACACGTGGATTATAAGGTACATACTTTTTAATAATAACTATCCTATAATAAAATAAATAAATTTTTTTAATTTAAAAGTATATTTCACAATCGCATACATTTATATGAAATATACAAAAAATAAACGTATTTCAGTAGCTAAAAAATTAAACTAGATATTAAAATTGGTACTCATTTGATTTCGTCTCCATAATAACTACGTACTTATCCACTAATTTACTTTGGTCTACTAGATATTCATTAATGCATTGTTCTTAATATTATATCGTTATATATAGGGAAAATTTTAGCACTAACGTTTTTTTTCCGTATCTAATTAGATACTACTTTTTCTATTCACCTTATTTGGCCTCTATAATAGAGACATAATTAGCTACTAACATTTTTCTGTATCTAAAACATAACTTAAATACTAATTTTGCTATCGACTTTATTTAGTCTCTAAAATACAGACATAATTAGCCACCACTTCAGTTTGGTCTCTAGAATAGAGACTGAATATATTTATGTCTCAACATTAGTAGCTAAATAATATATTTAGCGACTGGATTTTGGTCAATTGCTAAACTAGTAGCTAAATCATAATTCTCTTGTAGTGCCACACCACCTCACACATAACCCTATAAAGTAGTCATAATTGCCTATATAGCCTATCATTACACAATTTTCTTAATTATTGTGCAAAAGCAAATGAGACAAACATTTTGGGACGGAGGGAGTATTATATTACAGTTAATCTCTTTTGTGACGAGTTATCTGTCGTATTATTATTACAATGAGTCAAATGTTAACCATTTAGTTAGATAATGACTAACAATATTTACGTCATTTTCTATATAAATGGGCTGATATTTGACCAATTATAATATTACGACGAACATTACCATTAGAAACAAGAATTTGTTAGTAATATACTCCCTCCGTTCCAACCATTTGTATACGTTTGCTTCATGCACGCAGGTCAATACTCGTTTTCTTTTGTCTATATATTTAGTCATGTGTTACTAAAAATTACTCTCTTCGAGTCTGAATGATCTTCCCCTTTGTTTAATATTTGTGAGGTATATTTTAATCAAAAGAAAATATCATTCAGACTCGGAGGGAGTATAAAAATTTGATATTCATAATGTATTTTATTAGACAATTAAACAAGATTTCACATGACTATCTCTTATCGTATATATTAGTTCCTCCGTTCTTTATGTTTCTTCCGTTTTAATATAATACTCCTCACAAATTTTAAAAAGCGAGAAGAAACATAAAGGACGGAGGGGGTAGAAGTTACATTGAAAATTCTCGTCACTTATATATAGAGTTAAAAAACCAAATGTATACAAATGGTTGGAACTAATGGATTACTGTACAAGCGAATAATTGACCTACCCACAAGTAAACATCAACCTCAATTCCTCAAACTAATGGAGTAGCACCCTAGTTAGCTAAGACAATAAGTAGCCATTATACTTATAATCAGATGTCACTTGATTTAACTCGAGTTCGAAATAAACCAAATTAAATTACTTGACCTTTTTATAAAATATACTCCCTCCGTCCACTATTTATCGCTCCATTCCATGAATATATGTGAGGAGTATTTTAATAGAGTGGGACGATAAATAGTGGACGGAGGGAGAATACAACGTGATTTATTGTACTCTTTACGTAACACACTCTAACTTATACTCGCACTACAATGTATAGTATGGAGTATAAGATAGAATCTCCGAAAAATTAACCAATGAAACTTTAATTTTTCACTTTTTAACCAATAAAAATTATACTTCGTACCAATATATAGCATCCAAATAAATTACTCCGTAACTTTTTAAATCGGGATTTACGGTCCCGAACATGTGACACCCGATCTCTAACTTATACCGTACTCCTTCCTTTTTAACTAAATGTTCTTCCTTTTTTTTTTTGGATATTTTCTTTAAGATTTTTCTCTTTTCTTTTTTAGACAAAATATACGGATATTATTAACCCAAATTTTACTCCATTCAACCATAATCACATATTTTCTTTTCGTACAATTTTGTGTCCCAAGGAACGAGATATCATAGGAAAAGGGAGGGAGTATTAAAATTGAATTTTAGAGAAAATTAACCAATAATAATACGATTATTTAACGCAATAACTTATCATAATTCAAATTGCTTTTATCATTGTAATGTTTGATTGAGACTAAAGTGACATGATATGTCAGGCAAATAGGCAAATAGGCAAATGGACCATATGACAACTTCTTTCTAAATAAAAAAGCCAAAAGCTGTAAATTAAATACTTACATTTATTCCTCCTCTAGTAATTATGGTACTATCAAAGCTAGGTTTTTTTTTACAGTTTTGCAATTATTTCCATACCATGCAAAATTTCAGCTATGTGATCATCTGCCCGAGAGATTTTTACCTTATTTTGTTGAATAATAAATGCGGAGTAAATAAATAACAAAAAAACAGTAAAAACACTTCAATTCTTGGTTAAAAGACAAATAATTCTAGGTAAAGAAAATAGTACTCACTACAAGAAACTAAGATTCTCTGTCAAATCCCATTAATTTCTTTGCCTTATTTTGGTTATTAATGGGTAATTATTTTATTTTATGCAGTAAAAATAATGAGATTTTAGTATTTTACCTTGTCTTTTTCTATTCAATTCCATCTGTTTTTTTTATTTTATCTGCTGAAATTGTTGCAGAATTCAGGATTTGTAAAGGCCCCTAGAACTCCGTGATATATTTTGGATTTATTCATTTATTATATAAAAAGGGAACATAAATGATCAGTTTTCAGATATATTGATGTCCTATTAATCTAGACAAAAAAACTAGGAATTGTAGTAAGAACTTAGATGAATTACTCAATTACCATCAAACAAAAATCAGAAGAGTGTAAGTCTCATGAGACTAGCTAAGTTAATAAGAGAGGTAGTTAGAAAGATACAAATTTAGTACTACCCTAATCTCACTAAGATTGTCCCCTTCATTAAAATATTTATTACATATAATAAGAAAATGAGATAATCTTTTAGAAACGGAGGAAACTTATCCTTATGGAGAGGTATCTCATTAATTTTAATAAGAAACCGTGTCAGACTATCTTCTAAGTTTTGAAATCCAAAACACATATATAACCATTTCTTCAACCTGTAAAAAGGTTGTTTGTTCTTTATTAATTACTACTCACTCCGATTCATTTGATTATTTATGTTTGCTTTATCACACTTGTCAATGCACGTTTTTTTTCGTTTTTATCTTTAGTTACATATTATTAAAAATCGTAAAAATTTGATATTCTTAATGTATTCATTAAAACAATTTTAAAAAGATCTCACATGACTATGTTTTACTTTATAAATTGAAAATTATATCGAATAGTGCCAAAAATCAAACGTGAAGAAACAAATGAATACAATGGAGTATTAGAAGTTTTATGTTCGAAGTGTGGAACATAATAATGATAAAACTCATGAGGTAAAGTTCTAACGACTTTTGAGATCTTAAATGGCTTAAATCCAAACTAAACCGGATTATTTGCCCAAAAGGATAAAAACGAAATGGATTATTTTGTAATGTTGCATTTATTGGAGTACTATCTTTCTGTAGTTCTTTTGGCCTTGTTTTAATTTGGAGGCATTGCTAGCTAAAATAAGCCAATGCAAGGGTAGATGCTTCATTTTGGATTTATTCATTTTAAAATATTATTGGAAATTTAGGTGGATTTCAAGTAGCTTAACTATATGAATTTAAGAAAATTGTGTGGTAGGACAATATTGCACTAACTGATTATTCATCTATGATTATACCTGTCAAACAGATCGAATCATCAAAAATATACAATACAATTTTATTATACGTATACGATACACTACGTTTTCAGGAACCTCCTCACTACTATTATTTATTTCGTGATTTTTTATTGATGTTGCATCCATGTATATCCACCATGTTCTCATTGTTATGTTTTACTCTTCAATGTTTGTGTCACTATTGTCATTCATACGCATTAAAGGAACTAGTATGGTACATGTAGCCGGATTAACAATAGAAATGACAACATGATCAAGTCTTTTTATTTACTTGATTTTGCTGTTTAAAAAGAAACTCATCCTTTGCTCTGATGTTTCTTAGTTATATAATGTTACGCATTTTTTTTTATCATAATAACCTCTTTTAAAAGTCTGTATCGCTGTTTTAATGATTTTAGTACCCATAATGGCCTTTATGGTGTTAATTTGGCCATCGGGTGTCATGAACTCATGGGTATGTTGGTTCCACGGTATACTCTTTCTCTAGAGTGGTGGTGTTCTGTTGGAAGGTTGAGGGGCGGCGCGGTCTCCCTTTTGTCGTTTGAGTTTGCTCTTTGATTTGTTGGCCTAGCTCTAGGCGTGTTCGACTACCAAAATGCAGGAGTCTTCACTCCACTGATGACAGGTCTTCCGGACTTGTTTTCCTTCGTTCCCTTCTACGTCTTTATGGCATAAGTGCATTTTGTGTGCGTCAGTCGTCCTATCAGCGATCGTGTGGAGTTTACAACTTGGATGATGATGTGGTGGACGCTAAAGTTCGTGCCCTTTCTACTGATTTCCGTCAGCATGCTTTGGCCCTTGGACGACCTAGTTTCCTCCTGTTTAAGAATTATTTAAGTTTATTTATGTTTTTGATGTATTATGTTATCCCCCGATCCTTTAACAAAAGAACACACACACACTATAGTGTTGACTCTGAACTTGTTGTAGGGTGATTTTGTTTTTGCTGGCAAAAAAAAGAATATTACATCTCTACTAATACTCTTTTGGTATCAAGATCATTTGGCAGGCCAAGAGCAATGAGGGGGACACTGAAGTTTGGCGTAGCACTATGGCAATTCGTAACTTCGTCTTGGAAACGACGGAGACAGAAGATGGAGCTAGACTTGTGAATGGATGGACCTTGAAGGGGAAGTTCTCTCTAAGCATGGCCTATGATTTCTTTCGAGGCCCGCTGCCTCCAAAGCGAGAATTCTCTACTATCTGGTATCTTGTCTGTAGCCCAAGTCACAGCATCGTTAGCACTCTGGCTTTACAGAATCGACTATCCACGTTGGATGCTCTTAAGATTAGAGGATTCAACCTCGCTAGACAATGTGTGTTATGCAGAAATCATGAGGAAACTAAAACCCATAATGTTCTTCGAGTGTGAGTACTTACAGGAGATAATGAAAGGGAACAACTATTGGCAGGGTATTACTCAAAGCGCAGGTAGTATCGGTAAGGAAATAAAAAAGAGCATGGAGATTCAGGCGTAACATAACTGGCACATTCAATGGCGTATATGCAGTATTGTTTCTACTATCTACGTTACATGGGAAGAACGTAATAGACATATTTTTGTGGGCATAGATAGAGCACCTAAGGACCTTATCCCAAGGATCAAGAATCATGTAAGTATTAGAATTTTACATCGTAACCACAAGTCTCATTTTGTTTTGTCGAGGCTAGATGGTTAATTCTTTTGGCTGCTTCTTTGTAAGATTTTCGTTGCTTTTGTTTTCCCCCCTCGGAGAATGAATAAAAGTAAGTTACCCTTCTTGCAAAAAGAAAAAATCTACCATTCTCTATTGCTTTTTCCTTGGATTTGCGGTATCCCTTTATTAATCCTACACAAACGACTGGTAATTTCAATCAACCTTTAGTTCGTGTATCAATTTTAATCATCGTCCAATTTTTAATCGACCCTAATATTGACGAATCAATGTTTGATGTATCGTTGGTGGAAATTACCTAATTTCATTTCTGTTTGATATGTCCAAGACTTGGGTTTATTCCCAATTAACTAAAGTTTTTTTTATTGATGTGTGCTAAATTTAGACCATTTTTCCTCCCATTTAGACTCATTTCCCCCCCCCCCCATTTTGCAAGATTAGAATGCGATTATCGCCCTATTTTAAGTGTTTCTCGCATTAGCGTCCCTCTTGTGCATTTTACGTGTTTTTGGTAGTTTTTCTATCTATTTTGATAGGATTTGACACCGAGAACATGTTTGAGCTTCCACGAGCACAAGAGAGGGGAATACCGTCCAAAAAGCAAAGCACAAAACTTAAATTTCAAAGTCATCCAATCAAACGAGGAAGAGCGAGACAAGAAAAGAGATCAAGGAACCATCGGGTGAAGTTTCACCCGATGAGATACCACCAGGCGAAGTTTTGCCCGACGATATTTCGACCTTCACGAAGATCTTCAGAAAACTTTCTCTACCGGGTGAAATGATTAGGAGAAACTTTCACCCATTGGGTGAAGTTTTGCCCGACGGTAAAGAGGCCCCAAAAACGCAAAATTGGAAGCAAACCAATTTCGGGAAGCTTGCTTTAAACGATATATAGATTTTAGCAATTTACATATCTTTCCATCTTGGCCTTTCTCGAAACCTTGTGGAATTCTCATGTATACTTCTTCATCATGATCTCCATGCAGGAAGGCATTGTGTACGTCTAATTGCTCAATGAACCAACCGTTCTATACTGCCACGGCTAACATGCACCTCACACTCGTCATTTTTTCTACTTGGGCATAGGTCTCATGGTAGTCTATTCCTTCCACTTGGGTGAAACCTTGGGCCACAAGTCTCGCCTTATAACGTTCCACCGTCTCGTTTGCTCGATATTTGATCTTGTATACCCATTTGCATCCAATGGGTTCTTACCTTTAGGCAAGGTCATTATCTTCCATGTTGCATTCTTTTCTAATGCATCAATCTGCTTTCTTATCGCTTATTGCCACCTTCTGTTCCTTGCAGCCTCATGATAATAACTCGGCTCATGCTCTTTATTAATTGTAGCCATGAAAGTCTTGTGAGACGGTGAGAAACAATTGGTGATAACATAGTTAATTAAAGGATAACGAGTACCTGACTTTGAGGATTGAAAAAATTAGAACCCTAAATAAATTATACACAATTTCATGTAATGTCGAGAATTGGTATTTAGAGCAATTAAATTTATGAGAAGAACAAAGTACTGTAATGTGTAGAAATTACGTAATTTGTATATGATATAATGTAATGTCGTCGTATAATATAGTATTAGCATTAGTATAAATACGTTTTGTTGATAATTTTATTCTGGGACGTACCCATTTTGTTAGGAGGAAGTATAAAATGAGTGATAACTCAGGCGGTTATTTAAGAAAACTAACTTAGACATTATAATTCCACTAATTCAGACATTATAATAATTCCATTAATGTTGTTTCAAACGTTGGATGGTTTTCTATAACCATTGTTTTCTTGTGTTAGGCTGTTAGCTATAGACAAAATGATGGTGTGGACGTTCAAAAGCAAATACGAGCAATAGGTATGGTAGACATAACATTGAAATATACTCCATATCAGTGAAAGTTATGTAAGTTGAGTTCTAAAATGATACTTCGTAATACATGGTTGATAACAACCAATAATAGGTGGTTAGTTTGGTTTGCCGAATATAGTTTAACAAACTATAAAATACCGATTTATCAAAAATTTAAGTACGTGTTAATAAGAATAAAGTTTAGGGATTCATTTTTAAACCATAAAAAAGGCAGTGCCGGTTATTGTAAATGAAATCGTAAAGAAAATGACGATTTAGAAAATATTGGATTTTATTAGTAACTAAAATTAGTCTAAACTTTGTGAACTGAAGAATCATAAACCAAATTATAAATATTATACATTAAAATTTAAATTACTACGTCTAATAAGTTGTAAACCCAAAGATGAAACCCACAACACAAATGGTTGTAAACGGTACTTTCTTCTAATTCCATTTTTCTCATTTTTTCCCCAAGAATGTTATCAAAATAAATTGAGATTACCGATTAGAAAATATTATATACAATTAATTAATACTCTGAATTTGGTTGTTTACAATAACCTAAGTCCATGAATGAAATTTGGTTGTTTATCTTTTCAATGCATTAATTTATTAGCTGCTCGGAAATTGGATCCATATTAACTTCATTTTTTTACGTTTTATTCTCATCATTTACATTCACATTAGACAAAATCTCACATTGCATTAGGAACCTTGTTTAAACTAATTGCCTTCAATTAGCAGCGTCACGTAGACAGTGTTGGTGCTTTGTTTTATAATAATATTGATATAGATTCCATTTTTTTAATTATAACTAGTTATATTTGGGCCCTAATTAATGTTGATGGGTCCATGTTCTTAGAACAGAAGCAACAGGCTGTTCAATGGGCCTGGTCTCATTCATTTGTTTGTCTTTCATTATGAGAAGTATTTTAATTAAAAGCAAACAAATGAACGAGACGTATCACAAATGGAGTGCTAACTTTTTCCGATTTGTGATTTCAATTAGGACACATGCCAAGATGATGATGATGACGACGAGGACGACCATAACAATAACAATAACAATAACAATAACAATAACAATAACAATAACAATAACAATAACAATAATAATGTGTGTGCGTGCGGTTTGGCGATTATAGGGCGATTAGGGCCTGCCACCCTAATCACCTTTTGCCGCCCTTCTTCCCACCAAGCTCCGCCCTACTGACCTCACGTCGCCACCATACTCTTCTGGGCTCGCGACCCCACGTCGCTGACCACCAGTTTTTGTTGCCAGCCGCGGTCACTTTTTGAGAGGATTAGTGCGTCGGTTTGGACCTAGGTTCAGCACATCGCCACCATACGCTGCTGTTTCTGGCCACCGCACGCCGACCTGGGTATCACTGACGCCGGAACCCTGACGCTGGAATCCTGACACCGGAGTCCTTTCGTGCATGGTGGTGCTTAGAAGGTGTTGTTGCGTTCTCCGCCTGGCATCCTGCTGCTTCATCGCGCCGGTGTTCCTGACGCTATAACCCTGTGACGATGACCTCTGTCGGTGCCGGAGGGTCCTTTTGGGTTGTTCCGTCGGCTCATTGGCTTGTTGTTTTCGTTTCTGTTTGGGTTCCCTTTTGCTTTCGTTTCCATTTTCGTTTCCGTTTTCCGTTTGGTTGTTTTTGCTTGGGTTCTATTTCGTTTCAGCCTTTCCTGTGTGCCTGGGCCTACTGCTTTGCGTACACTGTCCGGTGTTGGCTGGTCGGCGCTTTCCTTGTCGGTTTCTTTTTGGTTTGCTGCTTTCTTTTTTATCTTGTTTGGGTTTTCCTTTTTGGTTTGTTTTGGCGTGTTGATTTCTTCTGTCCCGTCACGCCCGACCTTGTACGGTTCCACTGTCCTTTCGTAGGCCTCTGTGAGTATAAGGACGGTTGGGGTATGGGACTTGTTAAAAGCTCTTTGATCTTCCACCTCCGTTATTATCACTGTAAGGGGGATGCTCGGGCGATCACACGTCAATCTCTTCTTTATCTGATTTTTTGGCTGCTGAGACTACGTTTCGTCGGATGGATATTTGCTTATGTGGGGTTTGCTTTAGCACTCACACTCGTAGCAAAGGGTGTAAGCACAGTGGGGAGTATATTGAGGCTCCTAATTGCGGTGATGGTGTTATTCGTTTTGTTCTTTACGGCTTTCCCCGACCTTCTGCCTCTGTTGTTTCGTCGTCTAGTTCCATTGTTGGTCCCCCGGCTGTTGGGTTTAACGTGACTTCTCTTGATCTCTTGCTGGCCAAGGGGTTACGTACTGTTAAATCCATCCCTCCTAAATGTCATTTGGGCTTTTCTCGGGTTCTTAGGGGGGCCCTTGATGATGTGTCTGCCTCTCCTCGTGATCTCTCTTGTTGGGCCACCTTACTTGCGTTACCCCTTTGCATACTTAATACTTTCTCCCCTAGGAGTAACCTTGAGTGTCGATCCATTATTCGGCGGCAGCGTCAGGAGGAGAGTATTTCTAGAGCCATTCGTTGTTGGGATGAGCCGGGTGGTCGTTTACTGCTTCTACAAGATTCTTTGGCTGAGGTTGCTCTTTCTTTTAGTGTGAATGAGGACCTCGACTTGAGTGAGCTCAACATTAGGCTGTGTCGGAGGAAGATTTGTGATGGGCATTACGCTGCTGCTGTTCGAGTGCTTTCTTCTTCCGGCTTTGCTCCTTACACGGATGACACTCTTCTGGCTTTGAAGGATAAGCACCCCGTCGTCCCTTCTCCTGCCTTGCCTCCTTTGCCTGGTAATCACCATTCCCTTACCGCGTCTGCGTCTGTGGTTCTGGATATGAATAGGGGTTTCCCGCGTGGCACTTCCTGTGGGAGGGATGGTCTTCGTGCCCAGCACCTTTTGGATTGTTTGAGTGGTGTCGCAGTTGCTGTTTTGGATGATTTGATCGCATCTGTCACTCAGGTGGTTAATCTCTTTCTCGAGGGCAGCTGCCCGCAGGTCCTCGGGGAATACATTGCTAGTGCTCCGCTCACCTCGCTTGTTAAGCCAGGCGGGGGTATTCGTCCAATTGCTGTTGGTATGATTTGGAGACGGGTTATCTCTAAGGTTGGTGCTTTCCTGATCGGTCCGTCGCTGAGTGACTATTTTTCTGGTCTTCAGTTTGGAGTTGGAGTATCCAGTGGGGGTGAGGCTATCTTGCATTCCTTGAATCGGCTTATTGAAGACTAGGGTGATGAGGTGGGTCTTTCCATGCTCTTGGTTGACTTTTAGAATGCTTTTAACATGGTTGATCGAGAGATCATGTTGCGCGAGGTTTGTTGTCACTGCCCTGTTCTCTCCCGGTGGGTGGAATTTTGTTATTCTAGTCCTGCCCGGTTATATTTTGGTGATCACAGCCTGTGGTCTTGTCAGGGGGTCCAGCAGGATGACCCTTTGGATCCTCTGCTTTTTTCTTTGGTATTGCATCCCTTGGTTTGTAAGATCCGAGACTCCTTTGATTTGAGGTTGCAGGCTTGGTACTTGGATGATGACACTATCGTCGGGGATACCTTGATTGTGGGAGAGGTTCTGGAGCTGATTATGGCTGATGGTCCTCGATCGGGGCTTCACCTTAATGTCGGTAAAACCGAGGTTTTTTGGCCTACAGAAGATCCTAGGAGCCGGCTCCCTGGCGTCTTCCCCCCTGCAATTGCCTGACCGATGAGTGGTGTCAAAGTCCTTGGCGGGCCTGTTAGTACATGCCATGAGTTCAGCCGTGAGTTAGTGATGGGTAGAATGACCAGAACCATCGCGCTTATGGGTTCTGTCGCATTTCTTGATGATCCGCAGTGTGAGTTGTTGTTGCTTCGGGCTTGTACCGGTATTTGAAAACTTTATTTTGCTTTACGTACTTGCTCGCCGATTGTTTTTGAGTCGGCTAAGCTTGCTTTTGACGTTGCACTTCGTTCTCATTTAGAATTTATTATTACTGCGTCTGGGCCCGAGTTTAGCGAATGGCAGTGGCGGCTTGCTACCCTTCCCTTTTCTTTGGGGGGCTTGGGGTGTACGCCGTTAGAGATGTCTTTCATTATGCCTTTGTGGCATCTCGGTTGCAGTCTTTGGGTTTGCAGGCTACGCTGCTTCGTACTGCGGCTGTCTCGGCCTCTAGCCCCACTTTCGATGCGGCCTTGTGTAGGCTTAAGGAGGTTCTGGGTTCTGTTGTGTGTCATCCTAGTGAAATCGCTGCCCCCAAACTTATGAAGTCTTTGGCAGATATATATTTCACCAGGGTTGTGGCTACTGCAGAATCAGATTTCTCTTTGACCTCCCGCCAAATTGCATTATGGAAGTCTCAGCAAGGCCGTCATGCTTCTGATTGGCAGCGTGCTGTCCCCATTTCTGGGTTGGGTCAGACTATGAACGACCGAACATACCGATGTGTGCTTAGCTATCGGTTGGGCATTCCTTTATTTTCCGAGCCTGGGCCGTGTTCTGCCTGCTCTCGGGTTTTTCGGGACGATATTTATGGGGACCATGCCGTGTCATGTGCGGGAGTTGTCGATATTAAACTTCATCATAACCTCGTTCGCGATACTCTATTGGATATCTGTTTTCGTTCTAGGGTCTCGGCAGGTAAGGAGATCGATATTTGCTTGATCGATGACCATGACAGATCCTTTAGTCCTACAGATTTGCTCCTTTATTCGTGGGACCAGGGGCATGACGTATGCGTAGATCTTACCGGGTCTTCTCCTTTGACCCAGTCTGGGCTTTCCGATTTCATGCCAGGTCGTGTTGTGGGTGACGCTGCTCGGCGCAAATGTGCTAAGTATCGGGACCTGTGCGTGGGGCTTGGTTATGGATTCTTACCCTTTTCCTTTTCTTCTCTGGGAGAATTGGAGGCGGATGCTATCAGCTTACTCAAAAGGATTCAAAAGTTTTCGATAGCACAGAATGTTGGAGCACGTGCTGCCCCATTTATTTTTATTAGACTTAGCTTTGCTATAGCTAAGAGGGTGGGGGCCCAGATTATGTCTCGGCTGCCCACCAATTTTCTGTAAACTGCGTTTTGTTTCATCAATAAAATTCCCCCTTCTAAAAAACAGAAAATAACAATAACAATAACAATAATAATAATTTAAAATCTCAACTCTTATGTAAATGTAATCTCAACTTATATGTACTCCGTATACCGTATATATACCGTATACCTTAGGGTCGTTTTCTTAAATAGGGTTTAAACGTTGCTTAATTACAAAAATAGGGTTGAAATCAAACTTATTACGAAAATGGGGTCCACGTCATCGCTTTAGTTTTTTTTATTCTTGTCGGCAACCCCTCGCTATCCTAGACAGTGAGGGGCATTGTACCCCATATCAGAATGCTATTGTTTTGTGCGAAGTAGCCCCTTGCTATCCTGGAGAGCGAGGGGTCGACTGGGTCAAAAAAAGAAGAAAAGAAAGCACTTTAATTTTGGGCTGTGCTTTTCCTAACGAGCTTTTACTCAATCCTAACGACATATTACGAATTTGTCCTTGTCATTTCCTTCTCATTCTCAAAGTTGATCCAATTTTCTTTCTAACAAAATTGAACATCTACATTTTTTTTCTTAATTTTCAAATTTACCTTCGACATTCTTGGGTGCAATGAAATACAAATCTTAAAACACTTCTTTAATCATCCGATCAATCAATGTAATATCAAAAAACAATAAATCCCGAAAAAAATCTCTAAAATTAAAATTAATCACCAAACCCTAAAAAAATCCCCAAAATTAAAATCAATAATCAAACCCAAATTGATGAACTTTATAATAAATTAATTTAAAAAGACAAAAGTTAAAACTTAAAGCGAGATTAGTCCATCATTAATTGGAGAACTAAGACCCATAGAGATTGATTGATTAATCATTTTTTTTGTATTGACCAAAGGTATTGGAAAGATTAATTATAGAGCTTCTATAAAGCAAGGGCATAAATGGAAAATGTTAAGAAAATTCGTTAGGATTGAGTAAAGCTTCGTTAGTAAAAAGTAATTTCGTTAATTTTTACTCCCTTAAGAAACAGCCCACTACCACGCATTAGTTTACTATCCTCAGTAAAAAAAATACTCTCACTAAACCCTAACCCCTCTTTCATCAATTCCTTGTTCAAATCACTCGATTCTTCCCCAAATCATCAATTTTCTACCCAAATTTCTATCCACCATATTTAAAAGGTATGAAATTTTGAATCTTAGCATTTATATATTGTTAATTTGTTAGCAAATTTGATTATTGTTACTTTTGGGGCTTAGAGTGAACGGTAGAGCCGTAACGGGGACATGTGAACATAATTGGGGCAACCTATGTGCTCAATTATTAGGAGCAACCCCATCTAATGTTGCTAGGTCGGGTGGAAAACTTAAATTAACTTGGTTAATTTACATGATAACTTCGGGAACTTAAGCCCAAACCCTAATGATGAAGAATTGCACCGTCATGTATGAGCATACCTTTTGTATTTGTTTGGTGCGGTGTTATTTCCTAATATGTCAGAAGGTATGGCGAATCTAATATTTCTACCTCTTTTAGCGAATTTAGGGGAACTAGATGAAATAAGTTGGGGTAGTGCAGTCTTAGCATGCCTTTATAGGAACTTATGTAATATAATCCCCTATAATTTCTAATGCGAAACAGTGGCGGAATCACTGTCGAGTTGGGATTAACACACTGATAACTAAACTTTAATAATTAAAGGTAAGTCAGTACAACTGCCACTTTATACAAAAAGGGCAAAATTTTAAATCCTCAAAAGTGTTTAACAATCAATCCAAAAGATGAAAATAAATTCAACGACGTAAGACCAAATGTCGCTCGCTAGCCCACGCAAACCTGAACATATAATACCTGCCATGTTATAAACATAACAACCACAATTCAGTGGGGAGTAACGACGACGTTCTCCCAGCCATATTACATGATATTAAAGAACAATTACTAATATATCAAAATAGTTGAAAAATGGAAAACATTTAAAATGATACGAAAAAATAATTCGAAATGATTGCCAACCTGCAAATCAATGTCAATCAATAATAATAACGGCGTTACGCAAATCAATCAATGTAACGGAATAGACTTTCACTAGGATCATACTAAACTAGGTTCGAGAAATCAGTCAAAACAAATTAGACTTAAGTCTCTAACTAGGCAACTCAACTATAACTGGACTGCGTGCAGCGAGGTCCTGTCTTCAGTAATGTGCACCCCTCCTGGACACCAACCGTAATCCAGTTCAACCCGACGGTGACTTACACGATGCGATATCTAAGTTTAAGGTCAAAATATACACACTCCTGAACACAAACCATGATCAGTTCAACGACCAATGCGTCTCACATAGACACACCAACTTTATAGTTGATGGCAAAACGTATACCCTAGACTGTATTACTCTACCCGTACACTTGTCCTTATCCCTATAAATCCAAAACAAAGCTGTTGACGTAATTCTATAGGATTATCAAAACGTTCTAAAAAGGAAACTTTCTAATTTGGGAAACATCCTATTTTAGGAACCTTTCTGATTTGGGAAACATCCTATTTTAGGAAACTTTCTAATTTGGAATTTTTTCTCGGAATAGCATTACGAAGAAAATAGCGTTATAGTGAAATATCGAGAATAGTAATTTACTCTAACTATAAAGTAAATATTATTAATTTCGCAAACTACTACTTTTGGCCTTAACAATTATTAAGTTCTAAATCGAGTATAAATTATTTATAAAAAATTATCGAAATATTTCACAAACATATTATTATTATGAATTAGGGTGTTTCAAAAATATATAACACTAAAATTCCCTAATTATTATTAGTGTGGACATGACATAGGTCCACCCCGACGCGGCCACACGCGGGTTTAGGGAGGCGAATGAATCTCATGTGAGATGGATCGAATTGAAATTTAAATCGAAGTGGAGTCGCCACCGAACTTTGTGGGAGTTCAGACCCATTTGAACCCACTCTATGTCTTAGTGGGCCGTTCACAAAGTACGGCCCATTCGGATTTAAGAGTTTATTGGGTTCGTCCCTTTGCATTGCGATACCGATACTGACGTTATCGGATATCGTGTATTGAATGACTCTCGTGCGCCAATGGTTTCGGACATCCGGAAACCACGATTCTAATTAAGGGGTGAGGGTACGTGTTGGGAAGTTCACAAAGAACACCTAACCCCGCCCGCACTTAGCTGCCTCTACTAAGATATCGTTTGATTTTACAATACGCGCGTTAGTAATCGATTGAATGATATGCAAACAGTATTTTGACTAAACATGCGAAGATTTGAATGAGTTGCTAAGTCGATTTAGTGCATCTAATACTAACGTCGAAGTTGTATTTAGCATGCGAAGTTCGTTTTAATACAATAAAACAAATGAGATAAAATGAGATGAAAATACATAAACAAACGAGTTAGTAACGGTAAATAACGGTTGTAACAGTTTGCAAATGATATAGAATGACACAAATGACATGAATATAACGCAATGCATGGTTTTGAAAAGATGAATCACGTGATGGACTTGACACGTGATGATTGAAGCCACTAAAATATTTTATTGGGACTCGAAAGATGTTGAAAGACTCACGGTTTTGACGAACCAGGAGCCACTCGATCGAGTCATTGAGGGACTTGACAGAGTGGTCTCGAAAAAAGAGTTTTTGTCCGATTTTTTAGGTACCACTCGATCGAGTGGGCTAGGCACTCGGTCGAGTGGCCCCTGTACGAACTATGGTTCGCTTTGATTCCGATTTCCAAGTTGCTTTTACTTTTTTTAAAAATCGATGATTTGCTAGGTCGCGTAGAAATATAATGGAATTTATACTCGACTTGAATCTTTCGATACTCACCATATTCAATGCTCGATTATGAGATCGGTATCGAATATTTAGAGTGTGCCTTTAAAAAAAGATGTTGAAAATTGTTGATAATTGAACTAAGGCGAAATAATTTCTTTTGTGTCACGATTTCTAGGCATCCGCGGGACCCGCGCGATATTGGCGCGACTCGCATGAAACCCGTGCGATTCGCGTGGCTGGTTGTTTTGACCCTGATTTTCGATGCTCATCGTACCCGATATTTGATTATAGGATCAACACCGAATACTTAGAGTGAAATTCAGAAAAAGCGTTATAAGTCCTTTAAAGCAAACTAAACGAAATAGATTATCTCCGCATTATAATGTCGTAATTAGTTCGTATGAGCTTTGTGACAATGATATTTAGCATCAACGACTTCGTGTTAGTTAGATTTATTGACTAATTCTTTTGGGCACGACTTTCGACTATAGAGTCGATATCGCATCTAAAGAAAGATGTTTTATTCGTTTGATTAGATCCGAAAATAGATTCCCTCCGCATCCCGACACCGTAATTAATCCTTGCGGATTATATGGTGTCAGATCCGCATCAACAGGTTTTGGTCTAACCTAAAAAAAGGAATCAGACGCGTTTAAAAGGTATTTGCGATCCCATCATGCCTTTGAGTGTTTAGGGCGGAGCTCCTCGAGAGGGCTCCGCCACTGTTACTACTCGTAAAAGGGTTAGAAGGGTCTTATGCTAATATCGCTTTTAAATGTGTTCAATTTGAAATAGTTTTAGAAATTTGATGAATACGTTGTTAATAATGATGACGATGATGCGAATGAAACGTGACGCGATAAGAATAAAAAGACGATCTTTTTGATGTTGATTCGCTTCAACAATCAAATACTCGGGGTGTCGGGATAAGTGACCGGCCACGTCGGGTGAAACACCCTTGTATTCAGATTTTATTATTCCGTCATCCTTTGTATTCGACACGAATTAGCGAGTATTTTAGTGTTTTAATACTAGTAATATTATCGATATTAGAAATAATAAAAAAACGAAAAAAAATAAGGAAGATGAGAGGAGACGAGGAAGACGAGAAGACGAAGAAGAAGAAAGAGAAAAAAATGGGATTATTGCACCCTCAACCTACATATTTCTTGTTCTTGGACAGAACTCGTTTAATTGTGGCTTGAGCACGAGAGTATTGAGGTGATGTAGATGGAGTTATGGTGGTTTAGGGTTTTAGGTTTCCTAGATGCTAGGGTTTAGTTTGAAGAAGTATATGAGTTACGATTCTAGGTGGTGAAAAAAGAGTCCCCCAATTGTTTTGCAAGTGGGGGGGAGGGGTATATATAGGAATTCTCCCCCCTCCTCCGTCTAGGGTTACTCGATCGAGTGCCCAGTTGACTCGATCGAGTGGCCCAGTGAAGGTGTAAAACGGGCCCGTTGAAGGCCCACTCGATCGAGTGGGCTAACACTCGATCGAGTGGATGAGTCGGACTTGATATTTTGAAGATTTTGTGTTTGGGTTGGATTCTCGATATTTTGTATGGCTGTTTTGTGTCTCGGAAATGGCTTTGACCCGGTCGCTAAAAGTTAGTTTTATTTCCGGTGTCGGTTTTGACCCAAATTAGTCTTATTTGATTGGAAACGACCCGCTGGGCCTGAAGTTGTGGTTTGTTTTGTGAGATTTGTATTCCGTAAAAAGCCCAAGCCATAAACTAACAATTCTTAGCCCATATCCGAGCACGTAGAAGCACGTTTGCGTCCGATCATCATCAGGTGTTTTTTGGAAACTGCTATAGACACCTAGCAGCCAAATGTGGGTGTCTACAGAGCCCCCACTCTGACTGAGGCTAGGACAAGGCGAAAGTCAGAGTAGCTATCAGACCAATCGAGGATTAAGACCTGGCAGACTTCCGGTCGGGTCGTTTATAGTCCATTGGACTTGCGTGAAGGGCTCGCCAGCCATAAGATAGAGATCATACCTGAGTTGACGATAACTCCGCGGGGAATCAGACTTGTCGTATAAGTCCCGGGTGCGCCCATATATACGGGCTCATCCCGTGTTGTTTTCGGGGAAATGCCGCCTTGGGCTTTCCGCTGGGGAGATATGTTAGCTGCGCGGGCTTGCTTTTGAAGCCTTGGGTCGTACCTGTATAAGTTACTTAAATTTTCTGCATGCAACACGTAGGTAAAACACGACTCGCGCTGGGGAATAAAAATTTGAATTTTCGAATCTTGGATTTTTGAAGTTTTGGATTTTTTTGAAAATTTTGACTCTTTTGAAAATTAAGAATGCTCGGATGACTAATTCCTGTGCTAGCATTGAGGGATTCGAGAGTAGGCATGCATGCTTAAGCCTACCAGAATTAGGAAACTTTATGGAAAGAGGATATGGAAAGAGAGTTGTAGGGCTTGGTGCTACAAATACCCCTCCCTTGCTTTAAATTTTCCTCACAACTTCTTCACAATTCTCCTTCTTAAAAAGAAAACTCTTCATACTTTTCAAGAATTTTAGCCATGAGAATTGAACGCCTGACCGCGATGCTGCAAGAATGGTCCCAATGCTTTAGGGACACAGATAGGGTAGCTTTGAACCAGACGGGTATTACTCAGCTGTACACGTTCCGTGAGATGCAGGTGAATCGTTATTTTCTTGATGCTTGTTTGTCCTATTGGGACGACACATATCATGTCTTTGCCTTTCCTCGGGGCGAAATTTGTCCTTTACCCGAGGAGATTGCTGCTGTGGGAGGATGTAACCCCATACTTCGTCCTGGTGTCCCGTTTTCGGTCCATGACCCAAGGAGGAAACTACGAGAATTTTTAGGACTTTCCCAACAATGAAGTATCTCGCATACTAGATGAGGATACCATTTCTTTGATTGATTTGGCCACACGATGTCTGGGTTAGGCCGGCCCACAGCCGTAGGGCTTTTTCTTTTTGTATGCTCCACGTTTATGCCTTCGAAGGTCACATGGATTTGTTGACGTGCATGGGCAACGTTCGACTTTTTACTGTGGTTGACCTGATGGAGATGGAGCATAGTTCGACATGGTTGATTACGGGAGAAATTATCATTGGTTTGGATAATCGCATAAGGGATTCGTCAGTTCGTCTTACCGGGAGCACCCGTCTACTGCAGGCATATCGCTTTCTCTGATTTTTTGATTTATTTTTTTTTTTGTTTTTTTTAATTTTTGCCCGTGAACTCATATATTCACTTTTTCCTTCAGCTTTGGTTATTTGAGAGGCTATCGGTCATAGATCCTCCCCTTGACCCAAGTGGATACCGACCTAACCAGGTGATGACAAGGAGACGGGCTATTGATTTTTCTCGCCACATTACCCCGAAATATTGGGACGATGTGCTGTCTTTTCATTGCGGTCCGCTGATCCGATGAGTAGTGCCGTGGTGGCCCATTTACGTTTGGACGGGTTTGGCCCCGAGGGATAAAACTCGCTATCAGGTGATTTTGTCTTTATCTTTCAAGCAGACAATTCATCTTTACCCCGACCGCATACTTAGGCAGTAAGGTTAGTCTCAAAGAATCCCAGAAATTGAGGCAGTTGTGAGTGAATCTACCCAGCTAACCGATGTGATGTGCGATACTTGGATGCAGCGATGGTATACTCGGCCCACATGGCCCGTTCCTAAGTCTCTTCACTCAATCTGGGTTTCGGAATCCTATGTGAAATGGACTAAAGCCGATTCTGCCAAGGCCCGAGCTGCTTTAAAGGTTGATGAAGCTTTTGACCTGCTGCGAAGGGAGCAAGCTAAAGACAATAGAGTTTTTTTCGATGAAGGCGACACTCCGGCTGCACTGGTCCGTCTAATGTCAGGTCAGAGAGGGAGGGCTAGGACTCAAGATGAAGGGTCCAGTGCTAGAGGTGCGCGGGGGAGAGTGAGCCCCCAAACCAATTTAGAGAGGACATTTGGTCCGAAGCTGGCAGTTCAGGACCGACTTGGTCCTCGAGACAGGCTACCTGAGCACGTGAAGGCTCGGCTTGGACCGGTTACAATTGCAGAAGACCCGCTGTCGAAGAAACGGGTTCGAGCAAAGGAGGTTCCCCTTGTGATTCGGGAACGCTCGCCTCCACCCCGACGACATCGGGCTCCGCGGGACCCGAAAGACAAGGGAAAGGGTAAAATGCCCTAAATACTTGTCTCCTTTGTTTTTATTATGGTGTATTACTATTATTTTTTGTGGTGTGCTGTTTTGTGTTTTTTTTCGTGTGATATAATTTTGAAATTCCCGAGTTTATCGGGTTTTTAATAAAAGATATATTTATTAGTGAATACCGTTTCTGTCTTTTTCATTATTGCAGTGGTTGTACCCTTTTGAGGGGTTGCCTACGTATCCATAATTAGCAGAATCAAACCAAACGTAGTTCGGGCTTAGATTTTTTTTGCAATTTCGAAATACACCAAGACTATTAGTTCGAGATGTGTGACAGTACGATAAATAATCCTAACTTATTGATTTGCTTATAATTTTTGACAATTTATAAAAAGAAAATTTTTTATAAACATTTTGCAAATGACATTGAGATAGGGTTTTAGGGGTAGTAGCGCTTCAGCTGATCCAAGTTGGTTGGGTTGACGAATTCATTTCCGTCCAAGTCTGTCAGCATCACTGCTCCTCCTGATAGGACCTTCTTTACTAGATAGGGTCCAGCCCAATTGGGTTTGAATTTTCCTCTTGGGTCGACAGGTAGTAAGGCCCGGACTGATTTTAATTAGAACCAGATCCCCTTCTTTGATATTTCTCGGCCTAAATCTTTTGTTGAACGCCCGTTGTATTCTTTTCTGGTATATCTGAATATTGTTGAGGGCCCGGGACCGCCGTTCGGGCTTGGACCCAATCTGCTTCGGGCACTTGGCTTTCTAGTAAAATCCTGAGAGACAGTACTTCCAGCTTGACTGGTTGGACCGCTTCCATTCCGTATGTCAAATAATAGGGAGTTGCTCCGGTCGCGGTGCGAATTGATGTTCGGTACCCCATAGGGCGAAAGACATTTTGTCGGGCCAGTCTTGGTAATTCTCAGCCATCTTTTTAAGTATGGTGACAATCGTTTTATTAGCCGCCTCAACCGCTCCATTTGTTCGGGGACGGTAAGGCGAAGATGTATGCCTTTGAATTTTCTATTTTGCTAGCAAGGCAGCGGTTTCAGTTTGGAAATGGGTCCCGTGGTCGCTGATGAACTCGTGCGGGATTCCGTATCGGCATATGATCTTGTTTTGGATAAATTTGGCAACATGCTTGGCGTTCAAGATCCGATACGACTCGGTTTCGACCCATTTGGTGAAATAGTCGATAGCTACCAAAATGAAACAATGACCTCCCGTCCCGGAAGGGTTTACCTTTCCAATTATATCAATTTCCCACGTTGAAAATGACCATGGTGATGTCATGGTGTATAGTAGGGATGACGGCATATGTTGCACGTTGGCGAAAATCTGACAGTTGTGGCAGTGTTTGACATATAACTGACAGTCGGTTTCCATGCTGTTCCAATAATATCTGAGTCTCATGATTTTTCGGGCTAGCATATGGGCGTTCATATGCGGGCCATTTTCACCATCGTGTACCTCGGCCATAATCTTTTTGGTCTGCGTTTTGTTGACACATAGGAGGAGAGCCCCCTATATCGTCTTTTTGTATAACTGCCTGTCGTCCGTACTGATAAATTGGGTTGCCAACCTTCGTAGGGCTTTCTTGGCCCGGTTTTCAGCACCCGGGGGATACTCTCCCGTCGTCAAATAGGTTAGAATAGCCTGATACCAGGGTTCCGGATCAGTTATTTCGATATCTTGAATGGCGTGGATATATGCCGGCTCGGATCGTATTTCGACGCAAATTGGCATGCTGGTTAGATGTTCCAGGATATTCAATAAAGATGCCAATTTGGAGAGTGCATCTGCAAATTGGTTTTCCTCCCGAGGTACATAGATGTATTCCACCTTTTGGAATTGTTTATCGAGAACCCTTACTCGTGCTTGGTAAGCCACGAGATTGGCGTTCCGAGTTTTCCATTTTTTGGGAGCTTGATTGATGACTAGAGATGAATCACCGTGAACCCGGAGGTTCGTTACTCCTAAATCAGCGGCGACTTGCAACCCGTGAATGCATGCTTCATACTCGGCTGCGTTGTTAGTCACGTCAAACTCCAGTTTAATGGATAACGGTGTATGCTCTCCTTTTGGTGAGATTAGCAGAATCCCGACTCCGAATTCTCGGAAATTGGATGCCCTGTCAAAATATAGATCCCATGTTTTGGTGTCGGTATGGAATGTGTCTTCATCAGGAAAGGCCCAAGTATCGGTGTGTCCTTCTTCAGATACCGGACTATCGGCAAGGAATTCTGCTACTACCCGGCCTTTGATGGCTTTTAATGGTACGAACTTGAGGTCAAACTCTCCTAGCATTAAAGTCCATCTGGACATCCTACCGTTAAGGATAGGCTTCTCGAACAGGTACTTGATAGGATCCATTTTGGATAGTACATGTACCTCGTGGCTGAGCATATAGTGTCGGAGTTTTTTAGTGGCCCAAACTAAAGCTAGGCACGTCTTTTCGAGCATTGTATACTTGCATTCATACTCTAGGTACTTTTTACTGATGTAGTAAATGGCCCGTTCCTCCGAGTCGACTGTTTGGGCCAGCATAGCCCTCATGGTTGTCTCGATCGTCGTTAGGTATAACGACAAAGGCAGGCCGAGTTGAGGTGGCATTAATACCGGCGGAGCAGACATGATCTCCTTGATTTTATCGAAAGCTGTTTGACATTTATCGTCCCACAGTGTTCGTTCTACTATCTTAAGTTTCTTGAAAATTGGCTCACATACCATGGTTAATTTTGAAATGAACCCGGCTGATGTATTGGACTTTTCCGAGAAACCCCCTTATTTTTTTTTTTTCAGTTTTAGGTGGCTGCATCTCGGTAATGGCCTTGATTTTAGCTGGGTCAACCTCGATGCCGCGTTGTCTAACGATATCGCCCAGTAATTTGCCCGATGTTACCCCAAAACTGCATTTCTGAGTTTTTAGCCTCATGTTGTTTTTGCGCAGCCGGGTAAAGAATTTCCTTAGGGCCGCGATGTGCCCGCTTTGATCTTTGGACTTGACGATCATGTCGACATAAACTTCCACTTCCTTATGCATCGTGTCATGTAATAAGGTTGTGGCGGTTCGTTGATAAGTGGCTCCGGCGTTGATGAGACCAAATGGCATAACGGTGTAACAGTAGTACCCCAAGGTGTAATGAAGGTGGTCTTACTCATGTCTTCTTCCGCCATTTTGATTTGATTGTACCCGGCATACCCGTCCATGAATGATAGAAGGGCATGATCAGCCGTGTTGTCCACCAGTATGTCGATGTGTGGTAACGGAAAATCGTCTTTTGGGTTCGCCTTATTAAGGTCCCGAAAATCTACACATACCCGCACCTTACCGTCCCTTTTAGGTACCGGCACGATGTTTGCAATTCCGTCTGGATATTCAGACACTTGTATGAAGCCCGCTTTGAATTGCTTGTCGACATCTTCTTTGACTTTGAGAGACCATTCGGGCCTCATTCTTCGGAGCTTCTGTTTTACCGGCTTCCACCCGTCTTTGATGGGTATACGGTGTTCAGCTATTTCCCGATCTATCCCCGGCATGTCCTTGTAGGACCATGCGAAGACATCCTTGAATTCTTGGAGGAGGTCCGTGAATTATTTTCTCTCCTCGGGATTTAAGGATAAACCTAACTTAAGCATCTGGGGCTCTAAAGTGGTTCCCATATTGATGGACTCGGTTTCTTCAATTACGGGATCTCGGGACTCCCTTTGCTCGAGCTGCTCGATCAGATGCAGAGGTAGAGGTACCCGTTCGTCGGGTTTCTCAATGTCATTGCATATAAAATTTTTGAAAGCATTTTGAAAATAAGACAAGTCGTAAGCGGAAAGATTTTCGTTATTATTAATAGTAAATATGGAAAATAGCTCAAAGAGAGCGACCATCTGATCATTGGTCAGAGGCGGGATAGGGAGTGCTCTTGGGACAGGCCCCGAGACTCCGATGGAAGGGATTATAGGAAGAGGGGTTACAGACTGAACTCTAACACCAGACCCTCTAGAGTCGGACTCGGACTCTGACTCTGACTCAGACTTGGTATCCGGCATGTCTCCTTCATTGGTGGTCAGTTTGTAGACTCGACCCTGGCTGTCGGTCCACTTGATGGTCTTCCACCATGCCCTTTTTCCGGTGTCAGCACCAACTTCAGAGACCAGCTTAGTTGGGTCGAACCTGTTGCTGCGGAGGATCAGGTTCACCAGGTCTTCTTTAGGAGCGGGGATAGCCTTATCTTCTCCGAATAAGAGCCCCAGCACGGGCCCGAAATTGTCAGAACCTTCCTTTGATTCAGTATGGACGAGGGCAAATATGTCGTATGGGATGAAATTGCATTCCCGAGCCAATTTGGTCTCGGGATATGTGATGGTGGGTCGGTATAGACCCACTTGAATAGCCTCGAATACTGGTGTAACGAAGTAGTCGGTTAGTTTTGGGCTGTAAGGGCCCAAGTAGGTACCCTTGATGATGTTTTGGGCCGTCTGAAGACCGGCCCGGACCAAGTTCCCTGAGGTCATAGCATACCCTAGGTCGAGTCGGGATTCTCCATCGTTTAGGACCTCGATAATCTTCTCGGCTGGAAGATATGGTCTCGAGGTAGCCCCTGGTAAATATCCCAAGTTTTGTAGCATCATATCGATGCTAGTACTGAAATAGGCTTGAAGAAATATTCTTCTTCAATCATTCCCACGAAATCAAATCCTCGTGGGTCGGCCCTGCCCGTAGCGTTACAGCTTGCCACGGTCATGGAGGTTGCTTCCAGGGTGATGATGCCGTCTTGCAGAGGCATCTTAACCTTTCTATGGAGGGTAGAGGACACGGCCTTGACCACATGGATCCAAGGCCTTCCCAGTAGTAAGTTGAAAGACGAGGTGACATCAATCACCTAAAACTCCAGTTCTTTCTCGATTGGGCCCGTTATAATTGTCAGTTTAACGGCCCCAGCAACCGGCTTTGGGCTCCCATCGAAAGCCTGGACAGTCTCTACGGTTGAAAGGTAGTCGGCCTCGGTGACGCCAAGGGCTTTGGCGGTCCTTAAAGGTAGGACATTCATGGCGGATCCGTCGTCGATCAGGGTCATCGGGAGGTATTTCCCTCGGCAAATGACCGTGATGTACAGGGCAAGGTTATGGGTGGCCCCGAACGGTGGAAGGTTAGACTCGGAGAAGGTGATAAGTGGGCCTTCTTCTTTGGACTTGCCCTTGAGATAGGGCATGATAGTGGCTACCATTTCAGCGTGGGTAACCTGTGAGTCGACCTTGATTTGATCGAGAGCCTTAGTCAGTGCTTCCCGATGTTCTTGCGAGCTAACCAGATGTTGCCACATGGTGAGATCAGCTTGAACCCTCTTCAATTGCATGACTAGGGTCGTGTCGTTGCTTGGTTCTTCAAGGTCAGTTTCCGTCCTGGCAGGTTCAGTGACGGTTGTGGGGGTAGGATGCCCGGTGGTGGCGAGGTGGTGGGTGGTTAAGGCTTTAGACTTAGCTTTTCAAATCTCTTTAATGGTGATGGAGACAGCTTCCCCTTTGGCTAGGTAGACATCTTCTTCATCATCGAACCATATCCCGTTAATTTGTGGGATAAACGGGGAAATGAGGTGAGAACAGTCGATTACCTCTCCGGTGAATATTGCATGAGCACTGAACGAGTTTTCTTTGTTGCTCGACTTGTCCCCGGGTAACGGTATTTTCCCGCTCTCGATCAAGTCTTGGATCAGATGCTTCAATTTCCAACACTTTTCAGTATCGTGCCCATTACCTCGGTGATATTGGCAATAGGCCTGGACATTGTAGCTCTTGGATCGCTTTTCTACCGGGACCTCTGGAGTTGGGCCTATCGGTTGGATAAGGCCTTTTGAAGATAGCCTTTGTAAGGCGTATGTATAGGTGGTCCCTATATCAGTGAATACCCGAGTTGGAGTATTCTTTTCGGGTGAGGCATCTAGTAGATTAACCTCGTCAAAGATGTTGCGGGTTGCAGCTGCAGGTGTGGGCTTGCTGATGGATGAACTAGCCCCTTTATATCCCTTGGTAGAGGCCTTAGTAAGGCTCTCTAACCTTAAGTCATCCTCGATTCTTGTACCCATTTAGGTTAAAGTAGCAAAATTAGGTATGACAGCGTACCGGAGATGGACCCGGTAGGACGGGTGGAGGTTCTTGACAAAGGCCTCCACTGGCACTTTTTCGTTGGGCTTATCGACCAACTTCACACTCTCGGCCCTCCACCTTTGAAGGTATTTGGTGAAACCTTCTTTGGGCTCTTGGGCCATAACTTCCAGAGTACGCATCGTAGTCTGGATCTCGATATTATCAGCGTAATTCTGAGCAAACTCTATCGCCACATCATTCCAAGTATTGTATTTCTTGGAATCGAGCCTGTAGAACCAGGCTTTCGGATCCTTCTCAAGGGAGGAAGCAAACAAGTGCTTGAACAAGGTTGATTTGACCCCCTTAACAGCCATGAATTCTTTGAAAGCCCGAATGTGATGGACCGGGTCTTCAGTACCCTCAAACATCGGTATTCCCGTAAGGTTGAGGTTGGCGGGTAGCTCGTCATTCAGAGGCAAGTAGAAGCGAGCATTTTCCGTATGGATTGAGTTGTTTGTAGACAAATGAACCTGTTCTTCAAGCTTGCGAACGGCGCTGACCAGGTCAGCTATGGGCCCAGTGGGTTCAGATACAACATTAGGAGTCCCTTGCTCCACGGCACTCAAGCGGATGACAATGGCTATTTGGTCCGACCTGATATTTGTCAATTGGGCTTCAATCTTAGCCAGTGAGGCTGTCAAACTGTCCACAGCTTCTTGCATCTTGCGTTGGTATCTGGTTATCGGTGGCCTGTCTGCAAGAATACCGTGTAATCAGAAACTAACCCAAATCCTGGAACAACAAGTACATCCCGAGCAAGGGAAAAGACTGAAGAGGAAATGACTAGGAAAAGACACCTAGACGGGTGACTCGTGACAGGTGGGCCTTCCTTAGGATTCGGCATGTGAGTCGAGTCCTGTTCGAAGAAAGGTCCACGTGAGATATTCCCCAGACTTTGGATTCGAATGTGTAGACGGGCCGTCCTTTGTAGGAATATGTCCTACGTAGGTGGGCCATGCCTTAGTCAAATAAGGCGGACTAGGATAGGGGGGAAACCCATGATGTAAGATCGACGAAGTTTCGACGTTAAAGACCTTCGACGACTTATGACAAGATCCGACACTGCTAAATACGGGAAGTTCTAAGAATATGAAAGTTTTGCAAAGGAATTTTTTTTAGAAAATCTGGAAAATCCGGCGGACGGCTCGATTTATTGAAAATCGGAAAAGTACTATCGAGCCGCGATTTTGAAGGTTCGAAATTTTTTTAAAATTTTGAAATGAGCAGCATACCGGCTTAAAATAGGCTATTTTGAGTAAAATCATAAGTCCTAAATTCGTTATACTTCCCGGGTTTTGAAATTGGATATAGTTTTTTTTAAAAGATGTACATTTGAAAATGACGGTTTTTGAAAACAACCTTAGAAAGCAAGTAGCACATAGTCACACAAGCATTATAACTGATGAGGGTCGGTAGCCTGCTGCGGGTCGCCCGCCATTTGAGCCCTAGGATGGCCCGACCCAGGAACAGAGGAGGGCCTACCCTGCAGACCACCGAACAAAGATCACTGAAACCTCCAAGGCATTCATCTGCCCGGCAAAGCCATGCCGCCAGCCAAACAGGGCAGTCAAGCCCCCTGCCTACTGGCCCCCAGGGTGTTCTCGCCCCCAGCAGAGGTAAGGGAAACCAGGGGCCCCTCCGTCATTTTGCCTAAGGTAAAGGAAAATGAGTGGATGAGGTGAATCCACTTGTCACCCTCTCACCCACTCATTTTTCCTCCCTCCTCTTCTCTTTTCTCTCTCTTGTGGGAAGGTATAAATATTCTCTCATTTCCCACATTGAGGGGGTTGGATTTTCTCTCTCTAAACTCTCACTCTAAAAAATGCCACCTAGCTCCTCACGAACTAGGTTCATTAAGGCATTTCACGGACTGACTTAGGCATCGGAGAGGGTTCCCTCGGACACCTCCGAGGCCCTGTGCGTTCACTGTGCAGGTAGCAGGCCATCTTCGCCGGGAAAGTCCAACCACCGGAGTGTGAGAAAGGAGAGACCAAAAGAAGTCAAACGAGTACCATCCGAGCAATATCATAATCATAAGATCCGAATCCGAAGTCGGGTCTATTGTTTCCATAACCGGAACAATTCGGTTGTGCCCACGAATCACCCACAAAAAAATCAACCACAATCAAAACAAAAATGCCTGAAATCGTAGAGGCCAATTCTTGGGAGGGTCCGACGGTACCACCGGTGATCCCCCTATATGGCATGCCTACACCTGGGGTAACGCCTGCTGTAACGATCCCAGGGGTAGGGCGAGCAAGCCTTCACGAACCGCCGAATGGAGGAAATGCAGTCGCGGCTGAGCAGGTCAGCTATCAGAGGCCTACCCTGAATCTCACCCCTGCCCAGACCGCCGTCTTTTTCTCGGCCATGCTCAACCAGGAGTTCAGCCCTTAGGACCTGATGGGCAGGATCGCAACGACCCCCAGGCAGCTCCACTTTGAGGGGGTGGATGAAGCTGGGGGCACGAAGCGAACCGCCGTCAGGAACATCCAGAGAAAGGCAAGGAAAATGGCTCAAGGATATGTGCAGGCCCAGAAGCACCTCACCGAAACCCAGAAACAGCTTGCTCAGCAACAACCCTTTTCCATACATACCACTGAGTCTACCTTAGCTATGGAAAAGAGGGGTCTATCCCAGGAACTCCGGGATAGGCTGATGCACAGGGAACCGGTGACAACACGCCTGGGAGAAAAGCATGGAGATGTCTTCTCCAGGCTGACCCCAGCCGGGTCGCAACGAGCTCCAGGGTTATCCCATAGCCTGCAATCTAGGCTCAACCATGGACAGCCCCTGGAGTCAAAACACCGTCAGGGTGATAACCTGGAGCCACCCCAGAAAAAATGGTCCAGGCACCACTCCCCTGACAGGGATGATGAAGCTATGAGCAGGCGGCCACCCTGGCACCGCTCCCCCAACGCTGAAAAACCGACCCCTAAAAGATGGGATGAATACGGTTACCACTCTGGGGGAAGCAGGTCAAGAAGGGTAGGTCGACCCACCAAAACACCCCTTCACCCTGACGTGCAGGAATATCCCATTCCAAAAATCAAGATGCCCTCCATCAAGTTCCATGGAACTACCGACCCGGAAGATCATCTGGCGGCATACGAAAGCCACATGGGGATGTACGATGCTGATGACGCGGTTTGGTGCAAGGTATTCCCCACTACTCTGGTAGGGCTGGCGCAAGGGTGGTTCAGGGATCTACCGCAGGGATCTATCAGCTACTTCGTAGAACTAGCCGACGCTTTCTTGGACCAGTACGCAGGGAACAAGAGGCGCTGGCTAACCCACTTTGATCTAATGACCCTCAGGCTGAAGAAGGGTGAGACTGTCAAAGAATACCTGAAGAGATTCGATCTGTCCTACTAGCAGGTCAAGGAAATTGACGACTCAACTGCAACATATGCATTAACCATCTCCCTACTTCCAGGGGAGATGAAGAACCAAATGATCATAGCACAGCCAGAGACCCTGGCCAAAGCTCGTAAAATCGCTGAGGGCTTCATGCTACAGGAAGAATTCCAGAGCCTGCCGGATACCCCCACATGACCTTCTAGGCCGTAGGGGGGACCGTAGGGTGGACGCAGTAGGGGCGAGTCTGGCAGGCAGAAAAACAAAGAGGGAGACACTCCTAGGAAGGAGCGTGTAGCCTATCAGCCCAGATTTGATAGCTACACAGCCCTAAACTAATCCAGGGCAGAAATCTTCGAACTGGAAAAAGAAACGGCTAAGTGGAACCGCCCGAGTAAGCCACGCATCCCAAAGGGAGACCCCAAAAAGTTTGGTATATTCCACGATTCTGTGGGGCACACCACTGAGGAATGCAGGCACCTGAAAGATGAGATTGAGAAACTCATCAGGAATGGGTGGTTGAGCAATTATGCTGCCAGAAACAAAAGTCAGAACGAAGTAGTGGACAAACCAGAGGGATCAGTGCAGAATCGCATGGTAATCCATGTAGTGTCAGGGGATGCAGAGGGCCAGACTAGCAAAAGAGGCCAGAAAAGGCAAATCCGCGAACTCCGTAATCAAATATGCTACGCTGAGAGGGTCGGAAGTCCTAAGGGCCTGACCCTGAGCATCACTCCCCAGGATGCAGGGCGGGTAATCTACCCTCATAGTGACCCTTTGGTGTTATCCCTCGTTATCAGCAACCATATCGTAAGAAGATGCATGGTGGACACAGGAGCCTATACAAATCTGCTGTATAGGGACCCATTCGACAAAATGAATCTGGAAAAAAGACACCTAAAGCCTGCCCCTGGATCACTGTACGGGTTCAGCGGGGCATGTGTACTCCCCATGGGGATCATTGATCTGCCAGTCACATTTGGAGAGGGTGCCTCAGCCAGAAACATCAGGGCATCCTTCCTCGTTGTAGACGCCAAATCGGCATACAACGCCCTGATTGGCAAAGCAACCCTAGATGAGATCAAAGCTGCCATATCAATTAGAGCTCTGACCATAGCCTATGTCACGGACTTTGGCATGGAGGGAAAAGTGCATGGAGACCAAGAGTCAGCTAGAAAGTGCTACTCTGTAGCCCTGCACACCCACGAAACAGAGCGAAAAGGGAAAAGAAAGGCAGACTGTTCCCCCAGCAGGGAGGGAGAGATTCCAGCTAGCCAGCAGGCAGCTGACCACCTTGAACCTTGGGGGGAAAGCATGCTGGTGGATCTAGAACCAGGAAGACAAGTCCTAGTAGGGGCCGACCTGGAAGAGTCTTACCAGGCGGAGTTGATCAAAGTTCTGAAGGACAACAGGGACGTATTCGCATACTCGGCTGACGAAATGTCGGGGGTTGATCCAGCACATATCGTTCACAGGCTGAACGTGAGTGCGGACGCCCGCCCTGTCAAACAAAAGAAGAGAAACATCTCCGCCGGAAAAGATCAGGCCATAAAAGAAGAGATCGAAAAACTTTTAAAGGCAGATTTCATAGAAGCCTGTGATTACCCTGAATGGCTGGCGAATGTTGTGATGGTGAAAAAGTCCTCAGGCGCACGGAGGATGTGCGTGGACTTTACCAATCTCAACAAAGCCCGCCCAAAAGACTGCTACCCACTTCCGAAGATTGACCAGCTGGTAGATGCCACCAGTGGATACACCACACTAAGTTTCTTGGATGCCTTTTCAGGCTATCACCAAGTCTACCTCTGGCAACCAGACAGGGTAAAGTGCGCCTTCATCACCAGCGCTGGCACATTCATGTACAAAATGATGCCGTTCGGACTCAAGAACGCAGGCGCCACTTACCAGCGATTGGTCGACAAGGTTTTTGAGAAGCAGAAGGGCAGAAACTTGGAGGTCTACGTCGACGATGCCATTGTGAAAAACAAAGGGGATGCAGAGCACCTTAGGGACCTGCAAGAGACCTTCTCTTCCCTGCGCGCATATTAGATGAAACTAAACCCAAAGAAATGTACCTTCGGTGTCCGCTCCAGAAAGTTTCTGGGTTTTTTAGTAAGCGCCAGGGGCATCGATGCAAATCCCGAGAAAGTCCAGGCAGTATTAGACCTTCCAGAACCAAGGACCATAAGATATATCCAGCGCCTGACTGGCAGGATGGCCGCCCTGGCGCGGTTCATTGCCAGGTCGGCCGATAAATCAACACCCTTCTTCAAAGTGCTGAAGGTAAACAAGCAGTTCAAATGTGAGGACGAACAGAAAGAGGCCTTCCAACAGCTGAAGGAACATTTAAAGAAACTGCCCACCCTTGCAAGGCCAGTGGCAGGGGAGAAGCTTTTCCTCTATATCACCGTGACGAACACAACAGTCAGCGCGGTGATCCTAAAGGAGGAAGCAGGCTCCCAGCAGCCAATATACTTTGTGAGCCATGCCCTGGGGGCAGCTGAAAAGAATTATCCGCTGGTGGAGAAGGCAGCCTATGCGGTCATCATTGCTGCTAGGAAACTTAAGCCTTACTTTGACGCCCACCCTGTCGTGGTGCTAACCGACTAACCCCTTGAAAAGGTGTTAGAAAAATTTGAAAAATCCGGGAGGTTGTTGAAATGGGCCATAGAGCTGAGTGGACTGGGAATATCGTACCAGCCCAGGACCGCCATCAAGGCACAAGCCTTGACGGGTTTCCTGGTTGAATGTTCCCATTCAGAAGAGGATGATCCGCTCGCCGGAGAATGGGTGGTGTATACAGATGGATCATCTACAGCCAACGGTGCAGGGGCGGGGATTGTGCTGACCAACCCTGAAGGAGTGGACTTCGAGCGTGCGCTCAGATTCACCTTCCCTGCATCGAACAACAAGGCCGAATATGAGGCCGTCCTTGCAGGCATCTGTCTGGCCAAAGCCGAAGGAGCAGAACGAGTTATACTAGCAACAGACTCCCAGCTCATCGCTAATCAGATTAACGGTGAGTACGAGGCTAGAGATCAGACCATGGCTGCTTACCTAGAAAAGGTAAAGCAAGAACTATCAGGGTTAAAATCTTATTAGATCAGGCAAATCCCCCGGTCACAGAAAAACAAGGCAGACGCCCTATCTAAGCTGGCCAGTTCTAGCCTGCAAGACATAGGAAGTTCAGTCTGGGTAGACGTAGTTCAAGAGAAATCTACCACCCCTTCCCAGCCGGTCAATGTAGTTGAAGAGTCAGAGCCTGAAGATTGGATGACCCCAATCATCCAATTCAAAAAATACGGAACCCTTTCGTCTGACCCTGCTCAAAAAAGAAAAATGCCGGCAAAAGCTGCATGGTTCATATTGGTCAATGAAGTGCTATAAAAGAAGTCATTTTCTTCACCACTACTTAAATGCCTGGGGGCAAGACAGGCTGCAGAAGTTCTAGACGATATCCATTCAGGAATCTGCGGTCACCATATAGGAGGGAGGTCATTAGCCCACAAAGCCCTGAGAGCAGGCTACTATTGGCCGACCCTGCTAGCTGATGCAAGAGACTTAACACGAAGATGCAGGAAATGTCAGTTATTTGCCCCTTCAATTCACGCTCCAGCCCAGGAGCTCGAGCCAATCTTATCTCCCATTCCCTTCGCTTAGTGGGGGATGGACATATTGGGCCCCTTCACTGCAGCTATGGGAGGCCGAAAATTCCTGATAGTGGGGATTGACTACTTTACAAAATGGATTGAAGCCGAAGTAATCCCTAACATCACTGAGCCTGCAGTCAGGAAGGTAATCTGGAGGAATATCATAACCAGATTTGGCTTGCCAAAAATGCTGGTATTTGATCATGGGAGGCAATTTGACAATGACTCCTTGAGAGTTTGGCTGGAAGGTCATGGTATAGCAGTCACCTATTCCGCCGTCTGCCATCCACAAACTAACGGGCAGGCTGAGGCTGCCAACAAGCAAATCTTGAATGGACTAAAAAATATGGTGGATGACCTCAAAGGCAGGTGGGCAGATGAGTTGCCAAGCATCCTATGGTCAATTAGGACCACCCGGAAAGAATCTACGGGTCAAACCCCTTTTGGCCTGGTCTATGGGGCAGAGGCTCTGCTACCCATTGAAGCGCGAATACCTATGCTGCGATCCCAGCAATATGACAGGGCGGATAACGAGGCAGCAATGGCTGAGGCCCTAGACCTAGTCAGCGAAGTCAGGCAGGAAGCCAACATTAACATAGTCGCCTACCAACAACGGATAAGGAAGGCGTACAACAAAAAAGTGAACGAAAGAAGTTTCCAAGTGGGAGATCTGGTTTTAAGAAAAACGCAGGCTGTAGGAAGGTCAAGAGAGCATGGAAAACTGAGCGCCAACTGGGAGGGCCCATATGAGGAGACCCGAATTATGGGGCCAGGTACCTACAGAATTGCTAATTTTGAAGGACAAGAGCTGGCCGCCCACTGGAATGCGGACACCTTAATGAAATATTATGTCTAACCACTAGGAAGCTAAGTAATTTTCCTTTCAGAAAAACTGGCGGAGGACGGTCAAAATAGAATGTCGACGGCTCCGACCACAAATTACTGTAAAAGTTTTTGAAGAAATGAAAGTCTGAAATTTATACTCGTTGTCTGTTCAAACTGGTGTTTTCACACACAAACGAGCAGGGAGCAATAGGGGGAGGCCCCCCTGTTGCTAAAGCCAGGGAAAATAGACCCCCCAACGAAAATTAAAGTCCCCCTGCCTGCCTCTGGGCAGGTAGGGGGCAGGCCCCCTAGACTTCGACCAGAAGCCAGGGTCAGGCCGGGCCCCACGTGCCAAATGAACAAGGACTGGGGGCAACCCCCCAACCTTGTATAAAAAACGCAGTCCTCTTGCCTACCTCTGGGCAGGCAGGGGGCAGGCCCCCTGGACTTCGACCAGAAGCCAGGGTCTGGCCGGGCCCCACGTGTCGAATGAACAAGGACTGGGGGCAACCCCCCAACCTTGTATACAAAACGCAAAGTCCTCCTGCCTACCTCTGAGCAGGCAGGGGGCAGGCCCCCTGGACTTCGACCAGAACCCAGGGTCAGGCCGGGCCCCACGCGCCGAATGAACAAGGACTGGGGGCAACCCCTTACCCTTGTATAAAAAACGCAGTCCCCCGGCCTACCTCTAGGCAGGCAGGGGGCAGGTCCCCTGGACTTCGAACAGAACCCAGGGTCAGGCCGGGCCTCGCACGCCAAATGAACAAGGACTGAGGGCAGCCCCCCAACCTTGTATAAAAAAGTCCCCCCCTTCCTACCTCTGGGCAGGTAGAGGGCAGGCCCCTCGGACTTCAACTAGAAGCCAGGGTCAGGTCGTACCTTAGAAGGAAAACATCAAACAAGAGCAAAAAGCAAAGGAAATATATTCATAACAGATAAAAAGAGTTCGATAGAAAAAGAAAAGTAAGAATTCAGAAACAAGAGTTAAAAATATTGCATAGGCAGCCGGCGACATCAGGCCCGGCGCGCAAAGAAGGTTGTCAACGAGGAAACAAGGGCGCAGCAGGGTAAGGACAGGAGCCCTCAGAGAACGACTGCCCTTCATGTTAGGCGGGGGGGTGGGGGGGCACCTTGTCCAGGATCAGTTGCCTCCTCAGGCGATCTGTTGGCTCGAGCTTCATTCTTAGCAGCATATAAATCCTGGAAAGCGTCCTCATCAAAGTTTGGGAGCATTTCTCTGATGACTTCCATAACGAACTGCAAAGATGAGGAAGCTCCAGCCTGAAAATTCGTCGCCACGGCAGATTGAGCTTCTTAAAATGACATCTTTTTCCTTCTGCCACTCCTCGCCTTTTGTCTTCAAGTCACCCTGCGCTCTCTGAAGATCTGAGTCAGCCTTTGACAAGCGCTTCTCCAGATCGACCACCCTTCTCTTGGTATGTTCCAGCTCAGCGATTTCTTTCTTGGCCCCCTCCAGCTCATTCATCGCCTGCTTCAACCTCGCCTCCAGGCCAGTTACCTCCCTCATGGCCTGGTCACCCCGAGCCTGCCAATACGTAACCTGGGCTTGGGCATCCCCTAGATCGCCCTCACACTTTGCCAGTTGATTCTTCAAACTGGCAATAAGGGTAAAATCCCTCTCAACCAGTGACAGGCGATCAGAGAGGGGGAGTCCAGGGGTCACAACCAGCTCTTCGTCGCTCAAGCGACTGAGGGCCGCCAGTTCAGCTGAAGCCTGGAAAACCCTGGAGGTACACTGAATGTACTGAATCACTTGGGTAGTAGTGGAGGTCATAGTCTTAGTCAGACGGTCCGCCAAAACAGCACCAGAGTCAGAAAGCAGGGTGGAAACATCTAGACTATCACCAACAGTGTAATGAAATTCAGTATTTTCCTCTTAAAAGAGGGTGCCGGGGGCATCAAAAGCAGGACGCTTGGGGTCAGGCGTGTCAGCGTCAGCCTCCAGGTCCACCGCTGGGGTGATAGTCGCAGTCTCCCTGTCTTTTCTCTTCCTTCTCTCCAGAGGGGTACTCTCCCCAGTCTCCTCAGAGTCAGTCGGCTTTGACCCCATAAGGGGGGGGGGGGGAGGGGGTGAGTCCCTGCAGAAGAGCCTCCCTGCTTGCTGGCAGGAGAGGGGGTGGCCTCCGAGTTAGCCTCCTTCTCTACATCTCGGGGAGCAGAAAGAGACGCCGGCCTTGCAGGCGTTCTCCTAGGAGGAAGAGGGAGCCTCACCCTATTTGGAGCCACGTCCTTCACGTACTTCATCAAGTTTTTTCCACCTTTCTTGTAGCTGGAAGGAAGGGAGGGGCGCTTTGTAACACTAGTAAAGTCTTCGTCTACGCCGAGATCCCTCGCCTCTTTCCTTGACCAAAGATAAATGGCAAGATCTGCAGGGCAAAGAAAAAATTGGTTAGAAAAAGACAGGAAGATGAAGTAGGACAGAGTCTACAATATCCTTGAACTACCTCCATCAAGGCCAGGATTCAGACCCACGCAGGTCAAGTATTCGTCAGTAGCTATGAGCTCCGCATGAGGGAGCCAGAAATCAGGGCCAAACACGCCTGATTTGTCTATAGAGGCAACAAACTTCTTAACCAGATCCTGCTTCTTATCAGTCAGCTTCACATCCAGAGCCCTCCCCCCAACACCAGGGTGATATTCCTGGCGGGTTTCCAGACGAGTATGCACATGATTCCTAAAATGTCGAGAAATCCTCCACCCCGTGGCGCTGTGCACATACAGAAAATTATTCTTCCAATCCTTCAGGCTGTTTAGAACTGGCCAGACTAGAGAGTGTTTCTTTTGTCTGAGGATGGAAAAGTATCCAATGGAACCTTCAGCCCCAGAAGACACCATCGCCAAGACGGCCATAAATATCAGGGCATCAATTGAGGGCCCCTCGCCATGAAATAGGCAGGTCCATGTATAGGCTATTAGTGATCTGACTGCCACGGCGGTCAGCTGAGCAATGGCCACGTTCATCCGCCTGAAAGTCTCCTCCAAAAAAGGGTGTAAGGGGAAACAAAGGCCAAACTCTAAACATTTGTGGTAGACAGCTATGCAGCCATCAAGAGGGCAGCACACGGTGTCTTTCTCTCCAGGGACAACAATTGTATACCCCTCCCCAAAATTGTAAAATTGCTCAATAGCCCCGGTGGCATTATTCTCCAAGATCAAGTCCCGGTTCTTAGACTCCGGGTAGGTTTTCAGGGGGATCTTGTATTTGGCCTTGTCTAAATAATAAATCCTCCCCGTTTCCCGGGGAACGAGTGGGCCGGCGATTCTGGAAGGATCAATTTCCATCGCCTCGTCGTCGGAATCAACGATGTCAAAAGGAGCAGGTTCAGGAGAATTAGCATCTCCACTCCTCTCCGAGTGGCCTTCTTTGATCATCCTAACACCAAGCCCTCCAGAAGAGGAGGCAAGGTCAGCTCTACCCTCTTCCCTACCCTCCACCCTCTCTGTTGACGGGCCGGTAAATGTAAGGATGCGGGCGCGGTGACTGGGCATAATGATTTAAGAAGAAGAAAAAGCGAGGAAATGAAAAAGACGAGGACTTAGGATAGGATTCTAACCTAAAACGACGGCTGCTGGTTGAAGGTCCGAGAAAGAAAGCTCCTCAGTCTAGAACGTTTTCAGTGATGAAAGTGTATGATGAAGGGTTTGGGTTTTTCAGAAAGCGTAAAAGAGGGAAATGGGGGGGAGTAGGAGTGCTTTTACAGGCAGGGGTAAATGAAGAGTCCCCCATCCTAAAAGACTTCCCTTGAAAGTGCCCCCACGTGTCACGCTTTCAAAAACCGACCACCCATCGCTTCCCAAGAAAAACATCAAAAAGGTAACAGAGGTCAGAGGAAATCATGACATGAAGTCACCCATTCACTCGTTCAAAAAAAAAACGCACATGAGGAAGTCAAAAGGGCCCACCTGATTTTCATTAAGTTCAAAAGACCTAAAAGGTCCAAAATTACAGAGTGGAAAAATAAAAAGTTACAAAAAGAGCCTGATATCATGGCTCGAGCAGCCTGCAAAGCAGGCCTAATCATCATCGAAATATGGGGAATAATCCCCAGGGCTGTCATCATCTAAAGCAGATCCCCAGTCCCAGTCGTCAGAATCCTTCAAAGGATCATCAGGGCCCTCATCTTCGCCCTTACCAGAAGAATAGCCCCGGCCTTCACTATCTTCAGAGTCATGTCTGCTTGTGTCCCAATCATGGCCAAAAGGGACGGCCCTGGCATCATCAGAAAAACCACGATCCACCCTCCTCACCAAAGGAGAGAAAGGGCTTGACTCAGGAGAAGTGGTCAGTTCAGGGCAATTGGGATCAAATTGCTCTGAATGCAACCAAGGGAAGCACCTATGGCATCCCCTGTCATAGCAGTTCCCTGCTTGGGAGCAGTATCCAGATGAAGGATCAGTAGAAGAAGGAGACCTCTCTGGGCGTTTGCTAGCCTTGGAGAGGGTCTTCCTCTTAGCAGCCCGTTGAGGACGGGAGCTTTTCCGTCTACAGCAGCGAAGAATTTGGTGAGCCCGCTTAGAATACTTCAACCGAAGACGCCCTCTGAAACATAGGACCTCAACCTAAACTCCGCAGCGGAAGACTATTTTCTTAATCCAAGACATTGGCTCTTTTGAAAAAGAATAGTGGAGAGGTTGAAGATGAGGCGTGAAAATGATGGAGAAGATCAGAACTTATATAAGAACAAAAGTAAGCCATTAATGGTGCTCCAACCACCTCTGTAAGAAGAAGAGCCAATCATTAAATTGGCACGCTGTCCAAAAATCCACTTTACAAGAAAAGTAATCATGAGCAAAAGACATTCCAACTATTTGCATGCCCAATACGGTTGAGTTCTCTCCCTCGGGAACATGCTACGCATTAAATGCTAAGTTGTTCAAAAGAGTCAACCTCCCGCCATCCCAGTCAAGAGATCGCCTGCCAAAGGGAAGCCCTGATTCCCCTCAGCCGGCGAGGGCCAATTGATGGGGGTCGGTAGCCTGCTGCGGGTCGCCCGCCATTTGTGCCCCAGGATGGGCCGACCCAGGAACAGAGGAGGGCCTGCCCTGCAGACCACCGAACAAAGATCACTGAAACCTCCAAGGCATTCATCTGCCCGGCAAAGCCATGCCGCCAGCCAAACAGGGCAGTCAAGCCCCTTGCCTGCTGGCCCCCAGGGTTTTCTCGCCCCCAGCAGAGGCATGGGAAACCAGAGGCTCCTCCGTCATTTTACCTAAGGTAAAGGTGAATGAGTGGATGAGGTGAATCCACTTGTCACCCTCTCACCCACTCATTTTTCATCTCTCCTCTTCTCTTTTCTCTCTCTTGTGGGAAGATATAAATACTCTCCCATTTCCCACATTGAGGAGGTTGGATTTTCTCTCTCTAGACTCTCACTTTAAAAAACGCCACCTAGCTCCTCACGAACTAGGTTCATTAAGGCATTTCACGGACTGACTTAGGCATCAGAGAGGGTTCCCTCGGGCACCTCCGAGGCCTTGTGCGTTCACTTTGCAGGGAGCAGGCCATCCTCGCCGGGAAAGTCCAACCACCGGAGTGTGAGAAAGGAAAGACCAAAAGAATTCAAACGAGTACCATCCGAGCAATATCATAATCATAAGATCCGAATCCGAAGTCGGGTCTATTGTTTCCATAACCGGAACAATAACGACACTATGTATTCTTTACACTAAGTCTCGATCGGTCTATATAGGGTCTCTACCAGTGTACATGGCCTTTCCGAGAATCGGGATGGACTTTCTAAGTCGAGTTGAGCTTAGAACATGCCGCAAAACCCATACAAATTAGCCATGGACACCTTAGACATATCCATGTTGGAGTATATCACGGTATATTTAGTGGGACGTCGGTCACCAGTATCTGCCCGGGAAAAGATGGGGTTATGCATGAACCGTAAAACTAAAACGCGTATTGTACTAGTCAAACGATTTCTATTCGAGTCTCACCCTAAGGATGCCGATGGTAAGTCACGCATCAGTTGCCCCAATGGAGTCGCCAAATTGTGGACATGACATAGGTCCACTCCGACGCAGCCACGCGCGGGTTTGGGGAGGCGAATGAATCTCATTTGAGATGGATCGAATTGAAATTTAAATCGAAGTGGAGTCGCCACCGAACTTTGTGGGAGTTCGGACCCATTCGAACCCACTCTATGTCTTAGTGGGCCGTGCACAAAGTATGGCCCATTCGGATGTCAGAGTTTATTGGGTTCGTCCCTTTGCATTGCGATACCAATACTGACGTTATCGGATATCGTGTATTGAATGACTCTCGTGCGCCAATGGTTTCGGACATCCGGAAACCACGGTTCTGAGTAAGGGGTGAGGGTACGTGTTAGGAAGTTCACAAAGAACACCCAACCCCGCCCGCACTTAGCGGCCTCTACTAAGATATCGTTTGATTTTACAATACGCGCGTTAGTAATCGATTGAATGATATGCAAACAATATTTTGACTAAACATGTGAAGATTTGAATGGGTTGCTAAGTCGATTTAGTGCATCTAATACTAACATCGAAGTTGTATTTAGCATGCGAGGATCGTTTTAGTACAATAAAACAAATGAGATAAGAATGAGATGAAAATACATAAACAAACGAGTTAGTAACGGTAAATAACGGTTGTAACGGTTTACAAATGATATAGAATGACACAAACGACATGAACATAACGCAATGCATGGTTTTGAAAAGATGAATCATATGATGGACTTGACACGTGATGACCGAAGCCACTAAAATATTTTATCGGGACTCGAAAGATGTTGAAAGACTCACGGTTTTGACGAACCAGGAGCCACTCGATCGAGTCATTGAGGGACTCGATCGAGTGGTCTTGAAAAAAGAGTTTCTGCTCGATTTTTGGGGAGCCACTCGATCGAGTGGGCTAGACACTCGGTCGAGTGGCCCCTGTACGAACTATGGTTCGCTTTGATTTCGATTTCGAGGTTGCTTTTACTTTTTTTAAAAATCGATGATTTGCTAGGTCGCGTAAAATTATAATGGAATTTATACTCGACTTGAATCTTTCGATACTTGCCATATTCGATGCTCGATTATGAGATCAGTATCGAATATTTAGAGTGTGCCTCAAAAAAAGATGTTGAAAATTGTTGATAATTGAATTAAGACGAAATAATTTCTTTTGTGTCACGATTTCCAGGCATCCGCGCGACCCGTGCGAGATTGGCGCGACTCGCACAGTCACGCGACTCGCATGAAACCCGTGCGACTCGCGTGGCTGGCTGTTTCGACCCTGATTTTCGATGCTCATCGTACCCGATATTTGATTATAGGATAAACACCGCATACTTAGAGTGAAATTCAGGAAAAGCGTTATAAGTCGTTTAAATCAAACTAAACGAAATAGATTATCTCCGCATTATAATGTCGTAATTAGTTCGTATGAATTTTGTGACAATTATATTTAGCATCAACGACTTCGTGTTAGTTAGATTTATTGACTATTTCTTTTAGGCACGACTTTCGACTATAGAGTCGATATCGCATCTAAAGAAAGATGTTTTATTCGTTTGATTAGATCCAAAAATAGATTCCCTCCGCATCCCGACACCGTAATTAATCCTTGCGGATTATGTGGTGTCGGATCCGCATCAACAGGTTTCGATCTAACCTAAAAAAAGGAATCGAACGTGTTTAAAAGGGAGTATTTGCGATCCCATCATGCCTTTGAGTGTTTAGGGCGGGGCTCCTCGAGAGGGCTCTACCACTGTTATTACTCGTAAAAGGGTTAGAAGGATCTTACGCTAATATCGCTTTTCAACGTGTTCAATTCGAAATAGTTTTAGAAATTTGATGAATACGTTGTTAATAATGATGACGATGATGCGAATGTAACGTGACGCAATAAGAATAAAAAGACGATCTTGTTGACGTTGACTCGCTTCAACAATGAAATACTCGGGGTGTCGGGATAAGCGACCGGCCACGTCGGGTGAAACACCCTTGTATTCGGATATTCTTATTCCGTCGTCCTTTGTATTCGACACGAATTAGCGAGTATTTTAGTGTTTTAATACTAGTAATATTGTCGATATTAGAAATAATAAAAAAAGGAAAAAAAAACGAGGAAGATGAGAGGAGACGAGGAAGAGGAGGAGACGAGGAAGACGAGAAGACGAGGAGGAAGAAAGAGAAAAAAACGGGATTATTGCATCCTCAACCTACATGTTTCTTATTCTCGGACGGAACTCGTTTAATCGTGGCTTGAGCACGGGAGTATCGAGGTGATGTAGATAGAGTTATGGTGGTTTAGGGTTTTAGGTTTCCTAGATGCTAGGGTTTAGGTTGAAGAAGTATATGAGTTACGATTCTAGGCGGTGAAAAAAAAGGGTCCCCCCAATTGTGTTGCAAAAGGGGGGTATATATAGGAATTCTCCCCCCTCCCCCGTCTAGGGTTACTCGATCGAGTGCGCAGTTGACACGATCGAGTGACCCAGTGAAGGTGTGAAACGAGCCCGTTGAAGGCCCACTTGATCGAGTGGGCTAACACTCGATCGAGTGGATGAGTCGGACGTTATATTTTGAAGATTTTGTGTTTGGGTTGGATTCTCGATATTTTGTATGACTGTTTTTTGTCTCGGAAACGTCTTTGACCGGGGTTTGACCCGATCGCTAAAAGTCGGTTTTATTTCCGGTGTCGGTTTTGACCCAAATTAGTCTTATTTGGTTGGAAACGACCCGCTGGGCCTGAATTTGAGGTCTGTTTTATGAGATTTGTACTCCGTAAAAAGCCCAAGCCAGAAACTAACAATTCTGAGCCCATATCCGAGCGCGTAGAAGCACGTTTGCGTCCGATCATCATCGGGTATGTTTTGAAAACTGCTATAGACACCAAGCGGCCAAATGTGGGTGTCTACAATTAGTTTTGATGGAACGAGCATAAAATAATGTTTTACGACAACCATATCTTTATAAAAGTAATTTATTTAACATTCTTTATTTTAGTAAACTTTTAAATCATTTTCGAATAACATAAGAGCTGACTTAATATTAAATGGTTAAATTTTCAGAATGTTCAAAGTTGCTGGAAAAATAAATAAATTGTTGTAAAATCACATTTTAACGATAATTCACGATTTCGCTTAAAAATTGATTCTATCATTTAAAAGCTTTGAAAAATAGTGTAAAAATAACGATAAATGATTAAAACTAATATTTAGACAATCTGTCCCGAAAATAATTTTTTTCAAAATCTGGAAACCCGGTTCTAAAGGCTTTTACGGAAAATGTGCTAATTAAACGTTAACGATTAAAAATAAAAGCTAAATACGAAACGATTTGTGTGCGGATGTCCAAAAATCATAACTTATCAAGGAAATCAAAATTTTCCAGAAAGTTATCAATTAAAAAAAATTCCAGAATTAAAAAAAAAGAAAAAAAAGGAAAAACCGTCTTTAAATCATCGTTTTCGTTTTAAAAGATTAAATAACAATTTATCGCTCCTTTTTATTTTATTAAATCTCAAATGTCTCGAGAATAAGTATTTTGTAAGAAATATCATAAACTTTATTTCGAATCGAGAATTTAAAATAAAAATCAGAAATTAAAAGGAATATTCGGATTTAACGATAAACGGTGTTTCAGGACTGTTAATTTTTTCACACACTTATAAATTTGAAAAATTGTGAAAAATTCTAGAAAATTAAATTTTGTCAGGATGAACTTACACAAAAAATTCAGATTTAAATACGTAATTTAGGCATACGAACATTAAATCGGTTTTAAATTGATTTTGTACGAAATCTGTTAAAAATTCATTAAACGACTCTAAAAATTCGAAATCTGTAAAATTTATGTTCTAACAGGAACTTTATAATTGTATTAGTGCATCGGCCAAATATTATGATTTAATAACTAATATAACGATTTATTCAATAATCTCGTAAAAACGAAGGCAACAACGAAATAATTGAAAATTACGATTCTAAAACTTTTATAAGAAAAATTGACATACTATAATAGCCAAACAAAAAATTAAATTCTAAACATGTAACTACAACAAAATATCAAGCAATACCGAGATCATCGATGTTACCTTAATCAAGATCGGAGTCGATAATGTACTCATCCTCCTCGGGGTTGTCTCGAAAGCCTATAAAAAAATTATAAACAAGGTACAAGACCCTTATTAGCATCATAAATCGAGAAGTAGGAAGAAGGAATTAAGAATTCAAATGAAGCGGGATGAAGAGAATGATCGGAATTGAGAAAAATGTTGAAGAACAGTTTACTGTGTTGTACATTCAATTGGTTTTTTGTAGAGAAGAGTAGATGAGGGAGAATACGTACAATTGAGGGAGAATACGTAGAATAAGGAGATTGTTGGGATTTAAGAGAAGTTGAGGGAGTAAAAACTGACAAGGAGAACGTGTAGTAGGAATAGGAGAGAATAGGGGAGTCGGTTTTGACTTTCTCAACCGAACTACGAAAATATCTCAGTCTGATGAGGGAAGCGGTCGGGTCTGCTATAATCTGAGCCCGATTCGTGCTTAAAATCGTAAATGGATCACTTTAAAAAAAATAAGAAGACGAAAATCGTATAAGAACGTGTTTATGAGAAAGTAGTATTAAAATAACGTTTCAAAAATAATTATGTACGAAATCGCGTAGAAAAAGATTAAATAGTAATTTCTCGAGATTAATTAAAATTTTGCGAACGAGGTAATTAAAATGGGTTTTCGGACAAAGTTAAAAGTATTAAAACCTTTTCCCAAAGGTCGAATCCAAGCTAGATAAAATAACGAGACTCGATAGAGTCGATTTGATCGCAACGGGACAGATAGCAGAATTAAAATTTTACGGGTGTTACATGTAAGGCATAAAAAAGGGTGTTTGGCAGATTGCGGGACCACTACTTCTTCTAGAATTATGGAGTTGGGAGAGGATCACCATCAGTAGTCTGACACTAGGTAGATCACATGTAATGCCAGTGGCTGGACGATAATACGCTTTTGGTGGTTCGGTGGAGGTTAGGATTGACGCATAAGGGGCTAAATGGTTGAGGATGGACCGTTCATGTAAGGACCATCGATTGGGCCTTAATGTGATGAGGGATCTATTCGATTCGATGGCTGAGATTCAATTTTTATGGCAACCATATAGTCCACAAACCGTCTTACCATACTTAACACCAAATTGTCGGGAAAATCCAGATGAGTGGACTGTAATTGCCCCTCTTACTTGTTTTGAGATGGCGGAGTGGCATTACCCACAACGATGTATGCAGCAATTAGGGTGGTGTCAACCTATCCCCGAAAATGTTGACACCGAGGTTAGGTTGCATTCGATTAGTAGGACATGTGATCATACGAGAGACTATGCAACCAAATTGGGACCCGAAATAGTTAGGTGGAACAACCCATGGAAAATAGGGTGGTACCAGGGAACCCCTATGAGGGTTTAACGGATCTTGAGGATGACTATTACCGGTGGTATTACTCCATCACCCGACGGATCATTGGTCCTCATAGAGTCATAGTAGCAGTGTCAATGAGGATTATTACAACTACCACACGTACATTCCCACTACAGCTGACTATCAGGCTCTTGTAAGTATTATTTTATTTTTCATATACTTGTCTGTGTTTAAATGTTTTCCTTACGATTGGAAGTTAATAAAGTACGTTACATTTTGCAGACTCAATCCAACATGTTTAATTATAACAAGTGTAATGACATGCTGTCGAACAAACCTGGTGACGTCTACAAGATTATTGAACAAATGAGGGATATGTCCTTGAATACTTTGATAAGTACAAGACAAGGGCATCTTGTTGGGTATAAAGAAGAAGAAGAGCATGTTCCAACTCCGCCAAGATACAACTTTCGCAACTTTGAAAGGCGCGCACAATATGCCAAACAAGATGAAACCGAAGAAGCAGAATCATCGGCAAGACAACACAAGAAGGGGAAGGGTCGACGGGGACAATAGCATTGTCGATAAAATGACGTTTGTAGACACCCACATTTTGACCGCCAGGTGTCTATAGCAGCTTCCAAAAAACACCCGATGATGATCGGACGTAAACATGACTTAATACGCTAGATTTTGGACTCGGAATCAATAGTAATTGGCGCGAGCTTTTAACGGAGTAAAAGTCTCACCATACCGACCTCAAATTCAGGCGCAGCAGGTCATTTCCAGTCAAATAAGACTAATTTGGGTCAAAACCGAGACCAGGGGCAAAACCGCCTTTTAACGCCCGGGTCAAACCCCGGTCAAAGACGCTTCCGAGACAGGAAATCTGTCACGCGACATTCAGAAATCCTATTAGAAGTCGGATTCCTCACAAAAATCAGCTACAAAAAATAATAAACAATTCCGTTAGAGATAAAACTCGATCTCTAAAAAGACTTCTACCCGACTCAGACCCACTCGATCGAGTGGACCTGCCACTCGGTCGAGTAAGCCCATAAAAACCGCCAAATATAGCATCAGACCGGGCACTCGATCGAGTGTTGTTCAGTACTCGATCGAGTGACCCTCGTTCCAGCTCAAAACCGGGAGTTTCTTCCCCCTTAAGCAAGCTTCTCCTATCCACAAGCGGAATCATACTTCACCCCAACCGGTTTCTTTCTTCCTTTGCAAGATACCAATCTCCCATCCAAGCCAGGAAATCTCTCCTATAAATAAACCCTCCTACACATTCAAAAGACACATTCAATTCATACATAAACATCCATGACAATTATAATTCCCGACACATATCAAGAATACACAACACAACAATTCCAATCCCGACATACACAAGTTACAACCAGGAATTCCAGCAATACTAGGCATATTATATTCCGATCATTCCTCTAGAAATCCTATAGGATTCCCGACCATTCACAACCCAAAGTTCTAGGCAATTTTAGGCAAACCATATATATACAAACCCGAGAGCAAAACTCGCCAAACCCTCTCCCTAACTATGCACACCATAACTCACCTATATACGTCTTAACGCTCCCACGCCTAGGCCGCTACTACGAGTCCGTTTTCAAGATAATCAAGCATGTAGGTTGAGAGTGTTACAAATCCCGGCTTCTCCCTTATCTTCTCTTTCTCTCGTTCGTCCGTCTATTTATACGGGTCATCGTCGTGTTTTTTTGATTATTATTTTCTCGTTCCTAATATCGATATTATCGTACTATTTTCAATAAAAAGTCGTCCCTAAGGATTCGATATCGACTCTATAGTCGAATGTCGAATCTAAAAGGAATCAATCATTAAAACTATTTTAAGCATAATCTCGTTGATGCCGAAATAATCGTCACATAGTCCTAAAAAGACTGATTACGACATTACGACGCGGAAAGATTTATTTTGATTCAAAACAATTTCTAGACGTCTTTTTTTTTAAAACTTTCTCCAAGTATTGGTTATTGATTTCATAATCAAATATAAAATACTGACGAGTATCGAAAATTTAAGTCGGGTATAAATTATGCCATATTTTTACAGGACTTAGCAAAATAATCGGTTTTCAAAAATTAAAAGCAATTTTGAGATCAATACTGAAATTGCGAATCGAGTCACCACTCGAACTGAGGGCACTCGATCGAGTGCCATAGCCACTCGGTTGAGTGCCACCCCAAAAAACCGGCAGAAACCTTTTTCAAGGGACACTCGACCGAGTCCCTCCATGACTCGGCCGAGTAGCCAAAATTACGCCTAAATAAACGCGTCTTACACGCTACAAGTCTCGATAAACCTTTTTCAAACGATTTCGGTCAACACATGTCAAGTCTATCACGTGAATCTAGTCCTTTCAAAACCGCATCGTGTCATGCTTACATCTCCTAACTCGTTGTCTTCGTTATTATCGTAATTGTTGTATCGTTTGTTGCATTATATTCCCGGGTGGTATGCCGCTCGTATATTGTAACCTGTTCTTTCTTTCATTTGTACTAAAATGAACATCACATGCTAAAACAACTTTGATGTTATTTTAGATGCATTAAACGACGTAGTCAAATATAATTCACATGTTTAGTCAAAAAGCATTGCTTGCATATCATTCAACCGTCGAACTAACACGTGTACACTAAAAACGAACGTTAGTAAAGGCCGCTAAGTGCGGGCGGGGTTGGGTGTTCTTTGTGAAATTTCCAACACGTACCTTCACCCTTTACTCAGAACCATGGTTTCCGGATGTCTGAATCCATTGACATACGAGAGTCATTCAATACCCGATTACCGATAATGTCGGTATTGGTATCGCAATGCAATGGGACGAACCCGATAAACTCTGAAATCGGAATGAGCCGTACTTTGTGCACGGTCCACTATGACATAGAGTGAGTTCGAATGGGCCCGAACTCCCATAAAGTTCGGTGGCGACTCCAACTTCGATTTAAATTTTAATTCGAGATCCATCTCTCATGAGATTCATTCGCCTCCCCAAACCCGCGCGTGGCCGCGTCGGGGTGGACCTATGTCATGTCCACAACTTGGCGACTCCGCTGGGGATACCTGATGTACCACTTGTCATCGGGATTCTCAGGGTGAGACTCAAAAATAAATCGTTCGATTACTAATGTACGTGTTTTAGTTCGATGGTTCATGCATAACCCAAATCTTTCCCGGGCCGGTTACTTGTGGCCGACGTACCACTATACCACGGTGCATTCCTAAATGGGTGCGCTAAAGACTCCGATGGCGGAACTCGTATGGATTTCACGACATGTTCTAAGTCCAATTCGGCTTAGGAAGTCCGTCCTGATTTACGAGAAAGCCGTTGTTGTTGGTATAGACCCTATTTCGACCGACCGAGACTTAGTGTAAAGCATACATGCTGTCATCATATTGCTTACGTGACTACAAGCTACTTGGTTTCCGTGTCATATTTTTTTTCAAAAAATCGTTATTTCATCTTTCCAAAATATCAAATTTTGAAAAACCCGAAATACCGTCTGTTTCGGGACCCGTCTCTTCCAAAATATTCAATTTTCAAAAAATCGGAATGCTGCCGAAAATTAGACTTAAGATTTGACTCAAAACAAGCCTATTTTCTAGCTGGCATGCTGCCCATTTCAAAATTCAAATTTCCGATCCACCATTCGATTTTCGAATTTTCAAAATTCAATTTTGATTTTCAAATCTTCGTGATGCCACTTTCAATTTTCCAATCTTCGAGATGTCGTTTTTGATTTTCAAATCTTCGGGATCTCATCTTCAATTTTCAAATTGTCGGAAATTCTTTTTTCGATTTTCAAATTTTCAAATTTTCAAATTTTCAACTTTTCAAAAACCCGGTCCTATTGGTCCATTGCCAATTTCAGGCCCATCTTCTCAATTTTCAAAATTCAATCATTTTTCAAAACCCTTTTTGTCCTTTGATCTACCGTAATTTGTGTGTCGGGTCTTTTCATAGGTCGTCAAAGGTCTATAGCGTCAAAACTCCGTCGATCCTACATCACGGGTTTCCTCCCTATCCCAGTTCCTTAAGGTTCATGTCTAAGCGATCAACCACGGTAGCTCTAAGGGTCATGTCTTACACGTGTTGTCACACTACCTCACTTTCAAGTCAATTAGATGTCACACCATCTGAGTCCAATCAGAGTCTTTAGTCTCACTCGGGGGCTCTCCTCCACCCGAGCAGTTGATCACGTTTCCCTTAAGGAGTACCCTAAGTCCATCCTACACCGGCATCCTTCTAGTCGTACCTATGGTACGAATACTCGAGTTACCAAGGGTTTAGGTCACCACGGTTGGTCCGAGCATGCGATACGGTCAAACACAGTCGCCCCATTTTCGGATTCACCCTTCTGCAGCTCAAGTCCCATGGTCGAGTCAAAGCCAGGGTCGTTACCTCGTCTAGATCAACGTTCGAATATCCCGATCCGAGAGTCTTAGTCATTCCCGTCACCCCGGGCCGTGTTTAGTTCGACTCATTCTCTTGCACCTGCGCAAAACTGAGCTTAGGCGAGTTCTAACACCCGTCGCTTCTTCCTACCAGGGACCCAATGAAAGAGACACTATCTATGAAACACCCCACATTGATTGAAGATGTCCTATTTATGAGCTTTGCTTAAAGGGATTTGAAGTACTACTCATATCAACAAAGTGCACTTTCTTTTCTGGTTAGCCCATGATAAGAACTCCGCAGTTAAGCGTGCTTGGCTGGGAGCATTCTTAGGATGGGTGACCTCCTGGGAAGGTTTCCAGGATGCGCATGAGTGAGGACAAAATGTGCTAGAAAGGACTCGTGTTGGTCTGTGAGACCAGTACAGAGCCTGACGGGCTACCGCGGTTAACATTTCCGGTCCTAGGATTGGGCCGGGGTGTTACAATCTAACCACGAGAAAGCCCGCGCCTTCGAGAAAGGGAATATCCAGGGAAGCATGCTTATGCTATCTTGCTCCATTAACAATATCTTCTCAAAAATAAATACCGCCCTAGACAACCTAGGTTCCAGGGTAGCTATCATCGAAGAGGATCTTGCAAGAACCCAATCCCGTCTAACACAACTAGAACGGGTAAGGCAGCCAATCATCCAACCGAGCCATTTAAAGGGTGAGGACTCTTATGAAACCATCCGATACCCCCAAGATGGCAAGACCGAGAGAGGTAATCCACAAGTCACCTCTCCGAAAGTCAAGAACCAGTCAAAAGTAAGGACATTTACCCACTTGGATATGTCCTACACCATCGCTTTCCAAAGGTTGGTTATGAAAGGGCTAATACTACTCATAGGCCCAACAGCCGACGTACCTTTGGAAAAACGCTCCAAAGCATGGAACGCCGAGCATTACTGCAAATTCCACAGAGGGAGGGGACACGATACAGAGCAGTGCTAGAAACTGAAACACCTCATCCAAGATTCCCTCGATGCCGGGAGGACACCCGTCATGGAAACATTGTCACTTGCAAGGCCCCTCATGGACTATACAGGGCCCAACGACCAAAGCATCCAATCTACCTCCCATATATCCAAGAGTCCGGATTTGATTTGAGTTCTAGTTTGAGTCCGGGTCTAGGATGTACTATTTCTTTCGATTTCAAAGTCAAAATCAGAGTCATTTGTATTCTGTCCCCTTTTAAAAAAAAATCAAATAAAATCAGCTTTCAATATTTTATCTCCACTATATGCTTTTCCTATGTGTTGCCGAGAACATGATGAACAACATCATACACTGTGAGCAAATGCACGCGACTATTATAGGCACATCTATAATGACTACAGGGAACTGAGACCCGTGTTTTCCTTTACCTGTTCCATGTCTGACATAGCAAGCCACATAACTACCCTTAGCAAGAGCGGTATCGAATCCTTTGACAAATCTTGGTAGTCTCGTAGTTTGGGTTCAAGACGGGAGGCAAGCCCATTTCCCACAATAAACACCCCTCCAATAAGACTAACTGATCCCTACCTTAGGTGTTAGTCTGACCAACAAAAAAAAGGGAAAAAAAGTTGGACAAAAAAAAGCAAAAGTCCAAGAAAAAGCAAAAGGCCAAAACAAAAAGAGCTGGCCATGATAAAAAAAAAATTCCAAAATCCCACGACCGGGGCTAAGAGGTCAACCCAAAAAAAACCATGACCGCGTTTAGCGGTCAACTCAAGTGGAAAGTCCCTTGACCGGGGTACGGTCAATTCAGAATGCCCATACCATCAAATAGGGGAGAATCAACCAAGATGGTCAGCTAACACCACATCTAGCCTTCCCACATTACAACCTTCAAGACCTTCTCGGGACCTAGGCTAAGAGACAGCCCAGAATTTTGAGGATTCAAGCTCTATAGGATACCCTAACCATTAGGGCCGGACATGGAAATCAGATCCCGCGCAATATCAACCTACCCCGATCGAAGTTCGAGTCATTTTTACTCGACTTCCCCTTTCCTACCACGTTGCAATACCTTACCCTCGAAGCCTTAGCTCCACAAAATCAAGCTCCAGATGTCAAAACATCAAAGCCACTTACGACCTATCACCACATTTCCAAAAACATCCAAACCAGTTACCAGTCCCAAACACGGGAACTCAACCTGCGGTCGGCATAGAACATGCCCAAATATATAGTTCATACCACCTCTGGGGGCTACCCCGGAGAATGCTCACAGTCACAGGATTAACATCCTAACTATTCTAGCTCTTTGATCAAGACATCATTGGGAATGCACCTAGCCTACATCATCGCTATGGCTAGTTACACACAAAGCCCTGATAGACTAGGCATCATAATATATTTTTCAATCACAGAACTACGGCTTGGTTTGATTTCACCACACGTGAATACGTAGGCAGCCTTTCAACCGAGGCACAACCACCCACATTGACACAAATTCAAAAGCACCGTCATTCCTGTCACGACACTGTCATGTTCTCAGCAGCTAGCTTTGTTGTCCTGGGGGCTTCTCCTAGGCAGAAGTTCTCCATCCACTCACATAATCCAAATGACTCTCAAAGAACTAGCCTCCTTTCTATAGTGTGTCCTAGTACTCGGCTCAGTCGAAGGTGAGAATCTGTCAAGAACTCAGAGCAACACCTACTTTGAGAGAGTACCCCAAAAAATCAAAAAAGCACTAGTCTACAATACTGCTACTGTCCTGTCATGCATAAATAGTCACATTACAGACTAGCGCAATCCCCCTACGATATATTCTTCCCATTTTGATGTTCGACCGTCTTGCCACTCGCCCAGGCTATGGAATAGCACAACCTAAGAGCCTTCTCATCTTAGGTGGCCCACCCCCTACCGAGTCACGGTCCAACCCCTCCAGAGTCCAGTCGTGTCTGTCAACTCGTCCGATCGCGTCCAGAGTCGAGTCTCTCGGTAGGCCTCTCTCTTCAAATTCTTGCTTTGAGATTTGCGAAAACTTAGCCATTTAAGAAAATCCTTTTCGACAAGGTCAAATTTCAGTCTATTTAAGCTGCAAATTTCTTTTCTACCCATTTCAATTTTGAATACTTATCTCCTAGCACGTGAGTTGCTCTAAGGACTTCGATTTCAAAATGAAGCAGAAATCATTTTCCCCAGCACAAGTCAGTCTATAGATGCTAACTGCATTTCCTGTATGCTATCTTGTTATCTGCTATATTTGCTATTTCTGCCTATATATCTAACATTTCAGGTACCAGCTTGTGCTTACCAAAGGAACATCAAGTTTTTACTTCCCCAGTGTGAGTCGGTGTTTCGCCTAAATGTTACATACGAATTGTTATGTGTCGGCATCATACAAGTACACCCAGACTCGAGAAGGAATTCTCTTTGCAAAAACTCCCCAGTGGAAAGCCCAGGTGACATTTCTACTAAAGGATCGGAATGTGTCTGCGAACAAACACACCCATAGCTTCTTATGCAAGCTCTCGCGTAATTCTGAACCGGGATGTGTCTGCGAACGGACACACCCATAGCTTCCTATGCAAGCTCCCGCGTAATTCTGAATCGGGATGTGTCTGCGAATGGACACACCCATAGCTTCCTATGCAAGCTCCCGCGTAATTCTGAATCGGGATGTGTCTGCAAAAGGACACACCCATAGCTTCCTAGGCAAGCTCCCGCGCAGCTCCAAGATGGGATGTGTCTGCAAACGGGCACACCCAAGGCTTCTTAGGCAAGTCCCCACGCAGCTATTAGCATCAACTGAGGTATGATTTCTATCTTATGGCTGACGAGCCCTTTTACGCAAGTCTAATGGACTATAAACGACCTGACCGGAAGTCTACAAGGTCTTAATCCTCGATTGGCCTGGTAGCTACTCTGACTTTCGCCTTGTCCAAGCCTTAGTCAGAGTTGGGGCTCTTTAGACACCCACATTTTGACCGCCAGGTGTCTATAGCATCTTCCAAAAAACACCCGATGATGATCGGACGTAAACATGACTTAATACGCTCGATTTTGGACTCGGAATCAGTAGTAATTGGCGCGATCTTTTAACGGAGTATAAATCTCACCAAACCGACCTCAAATTCAGGCCCAACAGGTCGTTTCCAGTCAAATAAGACTAATTTGGGTCAAAACCGAGACCAGGGGCAAAACCGTATTTTAACGCTCGGGTCAAACCCCGGTCAAAGACGCTTCCGAGACAGGAAATCTGTCACGCGACATTCAGAAATCCTATTAGAAGTCGGATTCCTCACAAAAATCAGCTACAAAAAATAATAAACCATTCCGTTAGAGATAAAACTCGATCTCTAAAAAGACGTTTACCCGGCTCAGACCCACTCGATCGAGTGGACTTGTCACTCGGTCGAGTAAGCCCATAAAAACCGCCAAATCTAGCATCAGACTGGACACTCGATCGAGTGTTGTTCACTACTCGATCAAGTGACCCTCGTTCCAGCTCAAAACCAGGAGTTTCTTCCCCCTTAAGCAAGCTTCTCCTATCCACAAGCGGAATCATACTTCACCCCAACCGGCCGGTTGCTTTCTTCCTTTGCAAGATACCAATCTCCCATCCAAGCCAGGAAATCTCTCCTATAAATACACCCTCCTACACATTCAAAAGACACATTCAATTCATACATAAACATCCATGACAATTACAATTCCCGACACATATCAAGAATACACAACACAACAATTCCAATCCCGACATACACAAGTTACAACCCGGAATTCCAACAATACTAGGCATATTATATTCCGATCTTTCCTCTAGAAATCCTATAGGATTCCCGACCATTCACAACCCAAAATTCTAGGCAATTTTAGGCAAACCATATATATACAAACCCAAGAGCAAAACTCGCCAAACTCTCTCCCTAACTATACACACCATAACTCACCTATATACGTCTTAACGCTCCCGCGCCTAGGCCGCTACTACGAGTCCGTTTTTGAGATAATCAAGCATGTAGGTTGAGGGTGTTACAAATCCCGACTTCTCCCTTTTCTTCTCTTTCTCTCGTTCGTCCGTCTATTTATACGGGTCATCGTCGTGTTTTTTTTCTCGTTCCTAATATCGATATTATCGTACTATTTTCAATAAAGAGTCGTCCCTAAGGATTCGATATCGACTCTATAGTCGAATATCGGATCTAAAAGGAATCAATCATTAAAACTATTTTAAGCATAATCTCGTTGATGCCGAAATAATCGTCACATAGTCCTAAAAAGACTGATTACGACATTACGACGCGGAGAGATTTATTTCGATTCAAAACAATTTTTAGGCGTCTTTTTTTAAACAACTTGCTCCAAGTATTGGATATTGATTTCATAATCAAATATAAAATATTGACGAGTATCGAAAATTTAAGTCGGGTATAAATTATGCCATATTTTTACAGGACTTAGCAAAATAATCGGTTTTCAAAAATTAAAAGCAATTTCGAGATCAATACTGAAATTGCGAATCGAGTCACCACTCGAACAGGGAGCACTCGATCGAGTGCCATAGCCACTCGGTTGAGTGACACCCCAAAAAACCGGCAGAAACCTTTTTCAAGGGACACTCGACCGAGTCCCTCCATGACTCGGCCGAGTAGCCCCAATTACGCCTAAATAAACGCGTCTTACACGCTACAAGTCTCGATAAACCTTTTTCAAACGATTTCGGTCAACACGTGTCAAGTCTATCACGTGAATCTAGTCCTTTCAAAACCGCATCGTGTCATGCTTACATCTCCTAACTCATTCTCTTCATTATTATCGTAATTGTTGTATCGTTTATTGTATTATATTCCCGGGTGGTATGCCGCTCGTATATTGTAATCTGTTCTTTCTTTCATTTGTACTAAAATGAACATCACATGCTAAAACAACTTTGACGTTAGTTTGATGCATTAAACGACGTAGTCAAACATAATTCACATGTTTAGTCAAAAAGCATTGTTTGCATATCATTCAACCATCAAACTAACACGTGTACACCAAAAACGAACGATAACTTACTAAAGGCCGCTAAGTGCGGGCGGGGTTGGGTGTTCTTTGTGAACTTCCCAACACGTACCCTCACCCCTTACTCAGAACCATGGTTTCTGGATATCCGAATCCATTGGCATACGAGAGTCATTCAATACCCGATTATCGATAATGTCGGTATCGGTATCGCAATGCAAAGGGACGAACCCAATAAACTCTGAAATCAGAATGGGCCGTACTTTGTGCATGGTCCACTAAGACATAGAGTGGGTTCGAATGGGCCCGAACACCCATAAAGCAAGTTTGGTGGCGACTCCAACTTCGATTTAAATTTCAATTCGAGATCCATCTCACATGAGATTCATTCGCCTCCCAAAACCCGCGCGTGACTGCGTCGGGGTGGACCTATGTCATGTCCACAACGTTGATGTAGTTTTTTCTTTGGATATTATGATATATTTAGGTGTTTTGAGAAACAATTAAGAATGTTTAATTTGATGTTAAGGATGATGTATGAATTCGCATGACATTTGACATTTGGTGTAGGTTTATGAGCTACAACTTATATGGATTATGCATTGTTTGCAAAATGCATGATGGCTTGGGGAGGCTTTTTGTGGCTTGACAATTGGTTGTTAATTGTTGATGTTTGCAGTTGGCAAGGGGGTGCTTGGTGGTTTGGTTGAGCAGAAAATGGTGGAAGCTGTAATTGTGACACAGTTGACCCCTCGCTCTCTCGGATAGCGAGGGGTTACTTCACAAAAAATAGGAGTGTTCTGGTTTGGGGCACTATGCCCCTCGCTATCTAGGATAGTGAGGGGTTGAACTTCTATTCTACCAGTTGACTCCTCGCTGTCCGGGATAGCGAGGGGTTGTCGACAAGAAATAAAAAAACAAAAGTTATGACGTGGATCCCATTTTTGTAATAAGTTTAATTTGAACCCTATTCGTGTAATTAAGTTACGTTTGAGCCTCATTTAAGAAAATGACCCTATACCTTTAAAAAAACCAAATAATAATACCATATACCTTAAAAAAAACACATAATAATACTATATCATCGTAAAAATTTGTACTACTGAGTATTGTAGAAAATTAAAAATTAACATCATCCTTGTGGATATGGGTAGTATTAGCCCTTTCGAAACCAACCTTTGGAAAGCGATGGTGTAGGACATATCCAAGTGGGTAAATGTCCTTACTTTTGACTGGTTCTTGACTTTCGGAGAGGTGACTTGTGGATTACCTCTCTCGGTCTTGCCATCTTGGGGGTATTGGATGGTTTCATAAGGGTCCTCACCCTTTAAATGGCCCGATTCGATGATTGGCTGCCTTACCCGTTCTAGTTGTGTTAGACGGGATTGGGTTCTTGCAAGATCCTCTTCGATGATAGCTACCCTGGAACCTAGGTTGTCTAGGGCGGTATTGATTTTTGAGAAGATATTGTTAATGGAGCAAGATAGCATAAGCATGCTTCCCGGGATATCCCTTTTCTCGAAGGCGCGGGCTTTCTCGTGGTTAGATAGTGTCTCTTTCATTGGGTCCATGGTAGGAATAAGCGACGGGTGTTAGAACTCGCCTAAGCTCGGTTTTGCGCAGGTGCAAGAGAATGAGTCGAACTAAACACGGCCCGGGGTGACGGGAATGACTAAGACTCTCGGATCGGGATATTCGAACATTGATCTAGACGAGGTAACGACCCTGGCTTTGACTCGACCATGGGACTTGAGCTGCAGAAGGGTGAGTCCGAAAATGGGGCGACTGTGTTTGACCGTATCGCATGCTCGGACCAACCGTGGTGACCTAAACCCTAGGTAACTCGAGTATTCGTACCATAGGTACGACTTGAAGGATGCCGGTGTAGGATGGACGTAGGGTACTCCTTAAGGGAAACGTGATTGACTGCTCGGGTGGAGGACAGCCCCCGAGTGAGACTAAAGACTCTGATTGGACTCAGATGGTGTGACATCTAATTGACTTGAAAGTGAGGTAGTGTGACAACACGTGTAAGACATGACCCTTAGAGCAACCGTGGTTGATCGCTCTACTGAAGGGTAGCCCCCAAGTGGGATTGAAGACTTTGCTAAGACTCGAGTGTCGGACAAGTGACCCTATGATGTAAGGGTCATGAACCTTTTGTTATAGGGCTACGCCTTGTAAAAGGTTGACTCGGCCTCGAGGAAAGGCCTACGGGGTAAGGGAAGAAACTTGCGATGTAAGATCGGCAGAGCTTCGACGCTAGAGACCCTCACACGACTCGAATAATTATGACCCTGTGATTAGTGTAGACCCTTAAGTTAAAGGGTTCACAAATTGGGATGACTCTACTAACGGATCGAAAGGTGGGCGAAATTTCCTTAGGAAAGGTCGTGGGGACCGTCCTGTTAGAGGGAAAGATCGCGTGGGACTTTCTAGTTAGGACTCGAGTGTTTAGACGAACCTTCCATTTACGAGTGTATGACCCGTGTTGGTTGGTTATGCCTTGGACAAATAAGGCGGACTGGGATAGGGAGGAAACCCGTGATGTAGGATCGACGGAGTTTCGACGCTATAGACCTTCGACGACCTATGAAAAGACCCGACACACGAATTACGGTAGATCAAAGGACAAAAAGGGTTTTGAAAAATGATTGAATTTTGAAAATTGAGAAGATGGGCCTGAAATTGGCAGTGGACCAATAGGACCTGGTTTTTGAAAAGTTGAAAATTTGAAAATCGAAAAAAGAATTTCCGACAATTTGAAAATTGAAGATGAGATCCCGAAGATTTGAAAATCGAAAACAACATCTCGAAGATTGGAAAATTGAAAGTGGCATCACGAAGATTTGAAAATCGAAATTGAATTTTGAAAATTCGAAAATCGAATTGTGGATCGGAAATTTGGATTTTGAAATGGGCAGCATGCCAGCTAGAAAATAGGCTTGTTTTGAGTCAAATCTTAAGTCTAATTTTCGGCAGCATTCCGATTTTTTGAAAATTGAATAATTTGGAAGAGACGGGTCCTGAAACGAACGGTATTTCGGGTTTTTTAAAATTTGATATTTTGGAAATATGTATTTTTGAAATAACAATTTTTTGAAAAAAAATATGACACGGAAACCAAGTAGCATGTAGTCACGTAAGCAATATGACGACAACATGTATGCTTTACACTAAGTCTCGGTCGGTCGAAATAGGGTCTATACCAACAACAACGGCTTTCTCGTAAATCAGGACGGACTTCCTAAACCGAATTGGACTTAGAACATGTCGTGAAACCCATACGAGTTCCGCCATCGGAGTTTTTAGCGCACCCATTTAGGAATGCACCGTGGTATAATGGGACGTCGTCCACAAGTAACCGGCCCGGGAAACATTTGGGTCATGCATGAACCATGCATCGAACTAAAACGCATACATTAGTAATCGAACGATTTCTTTTTGAGTCTCACCATAAGAATCCCGATGACAAGTGATAAATCAGGTATCCCCAGCGAAGTCGCGAAGTTGTGGACAAGACATAGGTCCACCCCGACGCGGCCACGCGCGGGTTTGGGGAGGCGAATGAATCTCATGTGAGATGGATCTCGAATTGAAATTTAAATTGAAGTTGGAGTCGTCACCGAACATTATGGGAGTTCGGGCCCATTCGAACCCACTCTATGTCGTAGTGGACCGTGCACAAAGTACGGCCCATTCCGATTTCAGAGTTTATCGGGTTCGTCCCTTTGCATTGCGATACCGATACCAACATTATCGGTAATCGGGTATTGAATGACTCTCGAATGCCAATGGATTCGGACATCCGGAAACCATGGTTCTGAGTAAGGGGTGAGGGTACGTGTTGGGAAGTTCACAAAGAACACCCAACCCCGCCCGCACTTAGCGGCCTTTACTAAGATATCGTTCGTTTTTGGTGTACACGTGTCAGTTCGACGGTTGAATGATATGCAAACAATGCTTTTTGACTAAACATGTGAATTATGTTTGACTACGTCATTTAATGCATCTAAACTAACGTCAAAGTTGTTTTAGCATGTGATGTTCATTTTAGTACAAATGAAAGAAAGAACATGTTACAGTATACGAGCGGCATACCACCCGGGAATATAATGCAACAAACGATACAACAATTACGATAATAACGAAGAGAACGTTAGGAGATGTAAGCATGACATGACGCGGTTTTGAAAGGACTAGATTCACGTGATAGACTTGACACGTGTTGACCGAAATCGTTTGAAAAAGGTTTATCGAGACTTGTAGCGTGTAAGACGCGTTTATTTAGGCGTAATTGGGGCTACTCGGCCAAGTCATGGAGGGACTCGGTCGAGTGTCCCCTGAAAAAGGTTTCTGCCGGTTTTTTGGGGTGTCACTCAACCGAGTGGCTATGGCACTCGATCGAGTGCCCCCTGTTCGAGTGGTGACTCGATTCACAATTTCAGTATTGATCTCGAAATTGCTTTTAATTTTTGAAAACCGATTATTTTGTTAAGCCGTGTAAAAATATGGCATAATTTATACCCGAATTAAATTTTCGATACTCGTCAATATTTTATATTTGATTATGAAATCAATATCCAATACTTGGAGTAAGTTTAAAAAAAAAGATGTCTAGAAATTGTTTTGAATGGAAATATATGTGTCGTAATGTCGTAATCAGTCTTTTTAGGACTATGTGACGATTATTTCGGCATCAACGAGATTATGCTTAAAATAGTTTTAATGATTGATTTCTTTTAGATCCGACATTCGACTATAGAGTCGACATCGAATCCTTAGGGACGACTCTTTATTGAAAATAGTACGATAATATCGATATTAGGAACGAGAAAAAAAAACACGACGATGACCCGTATAAATAGACGGACGAACGAGAGAAAGAGAAGAAAAGGGAGAAGTCGGGATTTGTAACACCCTCAACCTACATGCTTGATTATCTCAAAAACAGACTCGTAGTAGCGGCCTAGGCGCGGGAGCGTTAAGACGTATATAGGTGAGTTATGGTGTGTATAGTTAGGGAGAGGGTTTGGCGAGTTTTGCTCTTGGGTTTTTTTTGGTGAAATGTGATTCTCATTAATTAATCATTATAATTTGCACCAATACAACAACGAATCAAAAATCTCTCAACCCTACTCAAATAATATCATGATCTCTCAACCAATTTTCATGTTTTATAATACTAGTATAGAAATCTTTCCCCCTTAATCTAATTCTTATAGCATCTTTCACTAGCTTGAGTATCATATTAGGATGTTGGATCACATTCTCAATCCGAGCTGTGTTTCGGTTATGCCAAATCAGATATATTAACCCTGCTATTGCTGCCATACACACCATTCGACGGAACAGAGATTTATTTCTCCATTTCAGCGTCCACTGAACCAAATCTCCACGAGCCTGCAATCCCAACCAATCCTCTACCAATTTACTACATGCTGCACTATACTCACATTGAAAAAATAGGTGTTGGTGTGTCTCAATTGCTTTCCCACAACACCAACACATACCTGAAGTGACTATACCAAATCCCATAAGTCTGTCTTGAGTTAAGAGATGTTGATGCATAAATAACCAGGCCATAAACCGATGTTTTGGCAAGCTGATCCGATTCCATGCAAACGGATACCAATTCTTCAAGCAATCTGTACCAGTGAGCCATTTATACCCTGACTGTACAGTATAGCTCCCCCAAGCCAACCTTATTGATTGTATCCTGGTTTTAAAAGCTCCTTAATTTTACATACTTGTCGCCAAGTCCAGCTAGCAGTAGAAGATGGAGTATATTGAAGCCAACCTTGATTCTTTATATAGACATGGTTGACCCATTTAATCCAGAGATGATCCGCCTTACTAAAGATCCACCAAACATACTTTCCAGACATGGCTTTATTCCAAATAGCACAATCCAGAATACCCAATCCTCCAGCCTTAATAGGTTTACGGTAGGTAGTCCAGGAAACAAGTGGAATATGGGCATACTCCTCTTGTTCTGACCACAAATAATTCCGACAAATACCTTCTACTCTTTTGAGTATGGTAGCAGGTAGAATAAAGATACGAGCCCAATACGAATGCAGCTGTGTAAGAATACTCTTAACTAGCACCAATCTACCTCCATAACTCAGTTTTCGTGCCCCCCAACTCCTAATACGGGTTACCAATTTTTCCACAATTTTATTGCATTCCTGATTAGATAATCGCTTATAGGATATGGGATACCTAAATAGTGAAAAGGGAAGGAGCCTTTCTTAAATTTTGAAACAGCTAATATCTGCTGCTCATCAGCATGTCGTACCCCATTCAAGTAAATATCAGATTTCTCATTATTTACCTGAATTCCCGAAGCTACACTGAAAGTCTTCATAGCTCGCATTACAACCATAACCGATCTTGGATTCCCATTTGCTGAAGATAAGTAGGTCATCCGCAAACGCCAAATGACACAACTTCATGGACTTACAAAGGAGATGAAAGTGAAATTGTTCTCTATTTGTTACAAGGTCCAAAATACGAGTTAGGTACTCAAGACATATTGTGAAAAGTAAAGGTGACATAGGATCACCTTGACGGATACCTCTTTTACCTTTAAAATATCCAAAGTTGCTACCATTGAGTGATAAAGAATAGGAGGGGGTAGTAACACATAACATAATCCAATGTATCATCTGTGGTGGGAAATTGAGTGCCTCAAGCATATTTTCAATGAAACTCCATTCAATAGTATCATAGGCTTTCCTCAAGTCAATCTTAAGCATACACCTTGGCGAACAAACTTTCCTATTATAAAGCCGAACCAAATCCTGACAAATTAGTATATTATCCACGATATCACGATTAAGGATGCAAGCACTCTGATTCAGGCTAATAATCTCCGGTAGCACATTAGCCAATCTACTGCAAATCACCTTAGAAATACATTTGTAAAGCACGTTACAACAAGCAATAGGACGGAATTCACTCACTGAAGTCGGCATATTCTGTTTAGGGATCAATGTGAGAGTAGTATGATTGATCTGTTGTAACATTCTCCCTGATATGAAGAAGTCCTTCACTGCTTTAATTATATCCTTCCCAATTACATCATCAGCATCTTTAAAGAACTGCGACGTGTATCCATCAGGACCAGGCGACTTGTCGCCAGGTATGGAATAAAGTGTTGTCCTTATTTCAGTATCAGTGACTGGTTGAATTAATATATCCCAATGCTCTACTGTAAGAATTCTTCCCCTTCGCACTACCCCAGACTGTACAGATACCACTGAATTAGCACATCCTAACAATTGCTTATAATACAAAACAAAGGCTTCCTCAATAGCACCATTATCATTACATCTTACCCCATTCATATCCCCAATCATCAACACCTTATTTTGTGCATATCTAGCTTTGATATTAGAATGGAAGAAATGAGTATTATCATCCCCCTCATTGAACCACTAACATTTAGCTATTTGCGCCAAGAAGGCCTGCTTAGCTTCTGCTAATTCACGATAAGTCTGATTGGCAGCCCATTCCTCTCTCTGTATGACTATATTGTGAGGATCCAAATGCAACTTCTTCTGTATGGATTCCAATAGATCTCTGGCTGCATTAGCTGCATTCAAAATATCACTATAATGCCTCTTATTAAGTCCCTTAAGATCGTGCTTCAGTAGCTTCAATTTTTTAACCACTTAGAACATTTTTACTCCAGGAATATTAGTTTCCCAAACTGATCTTACTATGTCCAAGAATGTCTCATTTTTCCCCCACATGTTGAAGTATCTAAAACATGGGACCCTTCTTATATTATTTTTCCAAAGATTCACCACACAAGGGCTATGGTCATACAGTCCTTCCGGTAAAAAATGATACTACCAGTAGGTGCGGTAATCATCCAATCATCATTGGCCATAATTCGATCAATCCTGCTAAACACTCTGTCATCTTCCTCATGCTTATTGTTCCAGGTAAAGAAAGCCCCTGTCACATTCAGGTCATGTAAGTCACAATCTCAAACACACTCCTAAAAATCTCTGATTTCTGCATCAGTAACAGCAGCCCCTATCCTTTCATTAGAATACAAAATATTATTAAAATCACCCATAACAATCCAAGGACCATGAATTCTAGTACTCATGTCCTTAAGAGATTACCATAGATCTCCTCTCTCAGCCAATTTATTAAACCCATAAACAACAGAGCACGAAAACTTAAAACCATTAGGAATGTAAGTAACATCAATATGAATCACTTGTGCCTCAATGCTAAGTTCAATTAAATGAAACAGAGAATGATTCCAAATAATCCAGATTCTTCCACCATCTCTAATGTTATTATTCGTAATATACTTCCACTGGTTACCAATACCTTGTTTGACATTATTCATTATTCATATACCTTGTTTGCTCTCGGGTTTGTATATATATGGTTTGCCTGCCTAGAATTTTGGGTTGTGAATGGTCGGGAATCCTATAGGATTTCTAGAGGAAAGATCGGAATATAATATGCCTAGTATTGCTAGAATTCCGGGTTGTAACTTGTGTATGTCGGGATTGGAATTGTTGTGTTGTGTATTCTTGATATATGTCGGGAATTGTAATTGTCGTGGATGTTTATGTATGAATTGAATGTGTCTTTTGAATGTGTAGGAGGATGTATTTATAGGAGAGATTTCCTGGCTTGGATGGGAGATTGGTATCTTGCAAAGGAAGAAAGCAACCGGTTGGGGTGAAGTATGATTCCGCTTGTGGATAGGAGAAGCTTGCTTAAGGGGGAAGAAACTCCCGGTTTTGAGCTGGAACGAGGGTCACTCGATCGAGTACTGAACAACACTCGATCGAGTGCTCGGTCTGATGCTAGATTTGGCGGTTTATATGGGCTTACTCGACCGAGTGGCAGGTCCACTCGATCGAGTGGGTCTGAGCCGGGTAGAAGTCTTTTTAGAGATCGAGTTTTATCTCTAACGAAATTGTTTATTATTTTTTGTAGCTGATTTTTATAAGGAATCCGACTTCTAATAGGATTTCTGAATGTCGCGTGACAGATTTCCTGTCTCGGAAGCGTCTTTGACCGGGGTTTGACCCGAGCGTTAAAAGACGGTTTTGCTCCTGGTCTCGGTTTTGACCCAAATTAGTCTTATTTGACTGGAAATGACTTGTTGGGCCTGAATTTGAGGTCGGTTTCGTGAGATTTTTATCATCATATATATTAGAAGTTACATTGACGATTTCACTCACCTATGAATATTGCCCAAAAAAACAAATGCAAAGAATCAAATGGAATGAGGAAGTACGTAACTAAAGATATAGACAAAAAATGCGAACATTATTATACATGCATAAAATAAACGTATATAAATTGATGGAACGAAGGGGTGTGAAGTCGTCCCATCCCAGAATTTGTGATGATTATAAATTTATAGATAAGGAGGTTGGAGTAATATTACTTTTTAGGGCTCGCTTGGGATGGGGGTAATAATTCTGAGAGTAATGAGCAAAAATGAACTAGAAATGGATGAGCTTGTTGCTTGGCCATAACATTATATGGTGTAAAAGAGTTAGGAGGGAGGAATAATTACCCCGGGGAGAGGGGAGTAATAATTCCCCCCAAATAAGCTACTCCCTCTTAGTTTTTTTTTTATCTTCCCTCTTTTCTTTTTGGCACTAGTTGGATTATCTTCCCTCTTTCCATTTTTGGGTTGAAGTTTAATCAATTTTTTATTCTTCTTTCAATTCTTTATTCTTTTCTTTACTCACAAACTCCATATTTCTACTTTATACCTGTAGACACCCGCATTTTGACTGCCAGGTGTCTATGGTAGTTTCCAAAAAATACCCGATGATGATCGGACGCTAACGTGTTTCTACGCGCTCGGATATGGGCTCAAAACCATTAGTTGCTGGCTAAAGCACTTACGGAGTACATATCTCATAAAACTGACCTCAAATCCAAGCCCAATGGGTCGTTTCCAGTCAAACAAGACTAATTTGGGTCAAAACCGACACCGGAAATAAAATCGACTTTTTGCGATTGGGTCAACCCCGGTCAAAGTCGTTTCCGAAAAACATAAAAACAGCCACTCAAACATCTAAAGTGTAGCCCAAACACAAAACCCATCAAAAACCCATCCCAAGGTCCAAAGCATTGGACCCGCGCGACCCAGCCAATCCACTCGATCGAGTGCTCAACCCACTCGATTGAGTGGGCCCTCATTCCGGCCCAGCTACAGCCTCTCGGGCCACTCGACCGAGTCAAGGGGCTACTCGGTCGAGTAACCCTAGCCGGGGTACACGACCATGCCTATATAAACACCCACATGCAACTCACTTAGAGGACATTATTACAAACCTAATTCAACTTTACACACAACTTTTCATCATCCAAAAACCCTAATCAAAACCCTAAGCCCTAATTCAACCCTAATCCTATACACAAACCCTAACCCTAGCGTTTAGGAATTTGAACTCTAACCACCACAACTTAGCCTACATCTCGATACTCACGTGCAAGCCACAACTACGAGTCCCGTCCGAGAACAAGAACATGTAGGTTGAGGGTGCAAAACCCGTCTTCTTCCCTTCTCCTCTCTCTCGGCTTCTTCATCTTTTTCATCGTTTTTTTCTTTTATTTATTTATTTTATCATAGCATTCTAATATCGATAATATCGCTAGTATTAAAAGCATTAAAATACTTGTGGATATGTGTCGAGTGCGAAGGATGTCGGAATAAGGAAACCCGAATATACAAGAGTATTGCACTCAGCGTTGCCGGTCGCTTATCCTGACACCCCTAGCATTTGATTATTGAAACAAGTCAACTTAAACGATAATTTTTATTTTCGTTCGCGTAGTCATCATTCAATCGCATATTTCATCAATTCTAAAACCCTTTTGAAAACAAGTACTTTTTTTTATGGGTCGAAACTCGTTGACGCGGATCCGGCATCACATAATCCCTAAGGTTTCATTACGAGGTCGGAGAAGCCGAGGGAATCAAGTTTTCTTAATTCAAGTGTCGATCTTTTAGATTCGATACCATTTCCATGATTGGACGTCGAATCTAACGATCTAGTCAAATTAATTAATTAACGCGGTTTTTCGTTGATGCTAAAATAGATGTCACACGACTCGTTAGAGTTACGACACTATAAACGCGGAGGAAATCCATACCGTTTTAATTAAATTAAAACGACTTATATTCTTTTTCTACGGATTTTCGCTCTAATATTCCATATCGATCCAATGATCGAATATGGGAATACGACGAGTATCAAAATTAGAACCGAGTATAAATGACACAATATTTATGCCCGAGTCGACAAAGTCATCAATTTAGCAAAATCAAAAGCAATTTCGAAATCATTAACAAAATTGCGAGTGAACCCTAGTTCGTACAGGAGGCACTCGACCGAGTGCCTAGCCCACTCGGTCGAGTGGCATCCCAAAACCAAAACAGAATGCTTTTTCGACCTCCACTCGGTCGGGTCTCGCAATGACTCGATCGAGTGGCAACGTACTCGGCCGAGTTGGTCAATAACTCGACCGAGTAGGGTCTAAAACACGAGACAAGAGCTTTTCCCGAGGACCACTCGGTCGAGTCCTTCAATAACTCGATCGAGTGGCCTTATCACGACAATACCGTGAGTCTCACATCCTTTTCTAGTCTCGATAAAACTCTTTTTATGACTTAGGTCAACACGTGTCTAATCTATCACGTGAAATATCACCTTTTTCAAAACCATGCATCATCATGTCTACATCATTCTATATCAAACTGTTATTATCGTTATACTGTTACTAACCGTTTGTCACTTTCTTTGTTGATTTATTGTTTATTTTATTGTACTAAAATGAACCCGCATGCTAAATTTAACTTCGACGTTAGAATTAGTTGCATTAAATCGACGTAGAAATCCTTTCAATTTCTCGCATGTTTAGGGAAAATAATGTTTGCATATTCATTTTCCCGTTCAACTAACCCGCGTATTAGAAAGTCATTCGTTATCCTTGTAGAGGCCGCTAATGTGCGGGCGGGGTTGGGTGTCCTTTGTGGGCTTCCCAACACGTACCCTCACCCCTTACTCAGAACCTCGGTTTCGGGATGCCCGAAACTGTTGCCGCACGAGAGTCATTCAATACACGATAACTGGTAGTGCCGGTATCGGTATCAAATGCAAAGAGACGAGCCCAATAAACTCTGACATCGGAAATGGGCCGTATTTTGTACACGGCCCACTACGACATAGAGTGGGTTCGAATGGGCCCAAACTCCCACAAAGTTTGGTGGCGACTCCACATAGATTTAAATTTCAATTCGATCCATTCTCATATGGAGATTCATTCGCCTCCCCAAACCCACGTTTGGCCGCGTCGGGGTGGACCTATGTCATGTCCACAATACCTCACATTTTCTTACTCTAATTCATTCTTTAATACTTTCTTAATTTTTGTGCCCAAAAATAGGGGGAAGAAATAAAAAAAACTAGGAGAGAGTAGATTACTTTAATTTTCTCCATTTTCTCGCTTAACATCATCACTACTTTCCGTCATTTTCTAGTTCATTTTTGCTCTATTACCCCCGGAATAATTACCCCCATCTCAAGCGAGCCCTAATTTAAAAAAATATCCTGTATATTATTATGTTAAAGTTAGAAAATTTAAACCGTATGTATACTGACTTACTGAGTATAGGCCAGGAAAAATAAAATACCCTCTACATTTATAAATTACTTCCATTTGTCAAAATTTTGTTATAAATAATGTAGTTAATAAAATATCTTTTATATATTAAATCAAACACCATGTGCAATGTGGTGGCACAATGGTGATCTTCCATTTTGAAATAAGTCCTTATTTTTGATAAAATTTTCTATACACCCCCAGTGTGAACACGTTTGTATGCGAAAGCACAAATTTTCCTCAAAATTTCCTCCAAAAACGTCGGCGGCAGGTATCGAACCAGCGACCTAAAGTAGCCAGCCCATGTCACCGAACCACCGTTCCAAGATTTCAATTAGTATCCAACGCGCAGAAAATAGATATAGAACGCTACTTACACCAAACATAAAGCAAAACATTCAATGGCAGCAACAGTTCACGAGGCTAATTAATCTCCCCCATCATCAATCTCCCCCATTACCAATTAATCTACCCATAATCAACCTCCTTCTACCAATATTGCTTCCTCATTCATGTTGATTACCAATTCACGAAGCATTGTTTTAAATGCTTATTCATCCTTTTCGATAATGCGTTGTCTATTGTCTCCAATCAATCTCTTTAATTGCTAATCTTCATTGAAACCCTACCTCATTATTCACTATTCATCTCGGAAATACGTCAAAGGGACTCAATATCCGTCTCTTCGATTCCTTCCTTTCTTTTTCAATCACAGTTTGCTTTATTTATATTTCGTATCATTTGACCACGATGTTTGCAGGCATCCATAATTTCGTCATTTTACTTATTCTGTTTTCGGTTATTTCTCCCCGCTTTGAACAATGTCTCAATCGAATTTGATTTCCATTGCTAACCTTACGCAGGGTGTTAGGTTTAAAGAATTAACCATTCGGGTGATATACAGATGGAACAGGCTGCACTATACGAACAAGAATACTACTGATGCTGTTGAGTTGCTACTTATCGATGCTAAGGTGAATACCTTCATCTGTTTAATTATTTTTTTTAGTTGTCTGCTGTTTATATTATTGTGGAATTTCACTCTATACACCATTTTTTTGTCTGTAATTCCAGAATGATTTGGTTCAGGCGACCATTAAAAAGCCCCTACTCAGCAGATTCAAGGATAAATTTATCATCGGTTAGGCTTACACACTGCGAAGTTTGACTGTTGCTCCCAATGTAGACGTAGACAAGGCCACCACTCATACCTATATATTGAATGTCGAGTTCTCCACTAAAGTTACTCATTTGCCTAACGATGTCTCAGTACCGTCTAACTGCTACCGGTTTGTTAACTTTAAGAATATTAACGATGGCAAAATTGCAGCCAATCAGTACATAGGTCTCTTTTATTGAATTCGTATTGCATATGTTCTATTTCCACTAACCTCATGCTGCGTGCATTATTTTTTGATCACTTTCTTCCTTTGCAGATGTTGTCGGTAAGGTGTATGAGATTGGACCGATGATTGAAACAAAGAATGGTTTCAAGTGTAGAAAAATCAAACTTGAGGATACAAAGTATGTCTCTCTTTCTACCACGTGTTTGTCACACTGTCAGTGCAATTGTCTCACAACTTTCTTCCTCTTTTTTGCTCTTCTTAGTGGCGACGTTCTACACTGCACTTTGTGGGCACCGCATGTTATGGATCTACCTGAGGTGTTGGCTATTCTACCCAGCCCTCACCAGTTCAAAGTAGTTGTTCTTAGATGTGTGGAACCGAAGCTATTTGACAGTAAGTACCTCACTATTTTTAAAAACTGATCACTTGCAAAATAAGTAACATTCTGTTTTCGACATCAGACTCTTGGCTTGTGCAAAGTACCTTCAACACAACGACATTTGAGGTTAATCCAAAGATACCCGAAGTGGATGCCTTTCAAGACAGGTTTTACACATATGAAGTCATACAATTACTACTTACTGACGTATTTTTTTCTCTTATAATGTTATTTTTAACATGATCTTTTATCATCATGTAGTCTTTCATCTTAAGCTCCGAGCAATTCATTACAGATTCTTGATGAAGGTCCGGAGGGTGAGAGCTTTCACATTCCGGTGGACGAAGTTCTTTCTATATCACAAATTGTCAGTAGCGAAAAGGTTTAGTTATATGTTATCAATCATTTGTCTTCACATCAGCTTTTTAGATATGGACATTCTACACCTTCTTACAATCATTACAACTATGGACAGGGTGGGTCGTTTTACACCGCCGAAACCATATTAGACATTGAATCTACAGCTGAGTGGTACTACAATAGTTGCAGGTCTTGCAGATCAAAGGCAGTGAAGAATGATAAAGGCAGGTGGTTTTGTAAGAATTCGAATTATGATGGAAGCAAAACTGGCTTGATGAAGAATAACCCTAAGTCTGTCTCCCCTATCTACTTCAGCACATTTACTTACAGATTTTAGAAGGCAGAGATTTATTTACTTATCAATTGTCGTTGTAATTGTGACAGGTTTCAGGTCAAGTTTGCGGTGGTCAACTTCTCTGGCATCGAATGTCATTTTGTCGCATTTGATCATCAAGTTGAAAAGTTTCTCCAATTCAGTGCCACTGAGTTGATTGCAAAGATGGAGAAGGTATTTTACTCCTCTAAGCAATCTGACTTTCAAACGTACTGTTCCTGGAGAAGGGTCACAAGCAGTAGCAGGCACATCCGTCGGCGTACAGGAGGCAGAAGTTACCGAATTTTCCAGTGAGGTTGTCCTCACTTATCCATTATTCAATTTGCTGGTTGTTTCATTATTATGGGTCCACGTTGTTCACTTCAACCTACAGCTAAATCTTATGATCATGGTTTCCTTTTAACAATAAGGTGGTGGACTGTGAAACTGCGTCCAACGTATCGAGACATACACCGTTGAAGAGGAATGAAGATCTTCTTGAACTCGAACCATGTACCCCAGTTGGTGGCGCCTGTGATGCTCTGTCTGCAGTCAAGAAAGGGAAATCTGCTTCAACCTAAATCGTTTTACTCTGAGAAATTATGAACACTTTTGTCTAATTATCCGCCTTTATTTTAAGACCAGCTTTTTCAACCGTGTAGGACACCGTAATTTAGTTTTGTTTCTACTTTTCAGGCTGCTACTTTCTATTAATTTTATCGACATTGTCTGTTTTGTACTATTTCTCTGAGATATGTTTTCATTTAATTGAAGTATGTAGAACATTATAATGTCTGTAATTTGTGTAGCTTCGTCTGCTACGAATGCATTTCCTCGATAATTTATGCAGGTCAGTCACAGCTTCGGCTTTGTGGATGCAATCTGTTTGGTCAAATTAACAACTTCTTCGTGACAAGCAACTTCTTCTGAGGTCTGGAAGATCTATTGGGTATCAGACCTTTTTATTCTTTCCCGTAACTCATTCTTTAGTAGATATCTTTCTCATTGCTATGTTTGTTATTCTGCACATTTCAGGACATGTGGATTTGTAATTTGTTGAGTTGAAGTTATCGCCCACCTTCAAAATGGTTGGTTACGTCAGCGTTTTCCTCGCAAATATTTCTGGTTTCTCACCTTTCAGGATTTTTTTTGAGTACTTTTGTAACCTGTAATGTTGTTACTTCAACATATGTATGTATATATACGATGTACACATAATAATTTCCCTTCTTTTTGCAAAGAGTTATTTTTATCGACGTTAATTTTTCTTCTACCGAAGTGCTCAATTATACATATCTTTTCAATTATATTAATATTGTCTTCGAATTCCAACTTGCCCACGTCACGCACTTACTACTACATACTCCCTCCGTACAAATAATATATTCCCAGTAATATGCATTTTTTAGGGATATAATATTGAAGTGGGAAGATTTTAGTGGTACGGAGGGAGTATGTCTTTGTAATATTCTTTACGGGAGAAAATATACTAACACTTTAACGCACTTTATACGTATTTACGTCGCCAGCAAAATACTTTGCAACGACGCATGCTCCTAATATTTGTTTTGACGATTTTTTAAGCATTACATAGTAATTCACATGAATTAACATGATTTACAAAACTGTCACTTGAATTAAGACTTATAAAATAATTCACACAAAACATATACTAACACTTAAATTTTATAAGACTGTCAGTTGAATTACAACACTGTTAATTTAAGACTCAAATTAACATCGACTCACATAAAGTAACATTTCGGTCACTTTGTTCCAATTTATTTCAAATCCCCGGTATGTACGGAATGTCCGAACACATTCCAACCAATTTACATAGTTCTTTGGTAACACAATCAAATTAATTGTCAACTATCATTGGAAATGGATGTGGTTGTTGTACATCAACTTGATTGTGAAATAAGAGTTCTATAAATTGTTACTATGTGTTCGTTCCTAACCTTAGTACAACATTTTGCAGTCAATTTATTTGGTTTATTCAGTCACAGCAGTTACTTGCATTGATGAAACGATTACCAAAAAAACCTGCTCAACGCAAAAATGTGTGCCAGAAGAGAAATTCTGCTTCCAAACCTGCACCCAACGTTCCCCAGGCTTCCTTATCCGAGAACGTGCCTACAAGTGTTCATAATTCCGGTGCAACCAAGCGTCGTAGTGGTGAGATGTCTATTTTCTTATGGTTGTTTCACCTTCATTTCTTCATTGTTCATGTCATCCTCTAAACATCGATCAAGTCAGAAGTTAATCACTTTCAGTCGAACTATACGAATGCAGTAAATTCTAGGAAGGCCTTTCAAGACATTTCAAACTGTCCTACCGATGAACCGTCAGGATCTTTTACAGCATCTGTTACACCTCTAAATGAATGTTCAAGAACGTTGTCAGGTACTTCAATTCAATAATTCTTCACTCTTCACATTTCACAATTTTGTAAAAGGTGCTTCATGTTCTGAGTTCTTTGGCTTCCCGTTGTAAGTGTTATTCATTAATTTATAATATGATTTCCTTGCGTTGAAATACTATTTGTTTCTTACTTCCGTGTTTGTTTAAATTTGAAGTCAATGTGGGGAGATGCGGACATGGTAATTATTGTCAGCAAGTTGCTAGTGCTTCAGAACAGACGGATCTTGACCAACTAGATGTTTTCGATCGTAGTAGGCAGCAACTTCAAGATGGTACTCCAGTAGTCTGTAAAACAATTTACTTTGTATTCATTACGTTCTCTATGGATACATTTCATCCGCTTCTATTTATACCGTTATGCAGCGACCGAATTGGAAAAGTACCTTACCAAGTACCTCACCTGTCATCAGACTCGGCTTGATCGTCGACTCATACTGGCAGATAGGCGCCAAGGTCATAATTCATACAAAGAAGCAATGTACACAGCTGACGATCCATATCGGGAATGGCGTTCGAAGCTTGCACGACGCAAACATGTGATCAAGTTTAGGGAGCGGAGAGCCCGTGACAATCATGTTTCAAATGCATCTACACACATCTCTCCACGTACGGGTGACTTCACCGAAGGCCGCTTAGCTACTTATGCATCTACATACATTTTTAAAGTACTCAATTTGTTCCCGTACTGTGCTAATGTCAGATAATGAGGGGTATATGCTAAGTAGCTTATTATAATGGTTTAATGATGCAGCTTCCCTTGAGCGTGTAGTGGACGTCATCCGTGAGGCATGTGTTTACGACTCAACCACTCCACAGCGCTTGGGCAGCAATAAACGATTTCGTCAATCTACTCATAGTGATACTATTATTCAAAGTCTAGCACGTGACATTTTTGGATCAATCTTAACTGACGAAGACATTGCCTCCCCCAGTGATGCCGTCATTACAGGTTATTGTTAGTATATTATATACCACTGGTGCTTATGTAAGCATTATAGTTGACTTCGTCTGTATCCGATCACAGGCTGGGAAGGGTACGACGACTTAGGGGATCCGTAATATAGGTATCAGAAGTGCTCCGCATACATGTGGTACAATGAGAGATCTAGAATGGATCGTAGACCTATTATCCCATCTTTCACCATGTGTTGTAGAGATGGTGTTGTTGAATTACCATATCTCACTCATCCCCCGCAGCTTAACAAGGACCTCCTCGATGGTGTTCATCCCAAGAGCAGACACTTCATTGACAATATTAGGATGTATAATTCGGCGCACTCATTTACTTCAAGTGGCAGCAAAGTAGATGACTCCGTAAACAGTGGCAGAGGCCCCTACACATACAGAACTGATGGTCAGAACTCTCATCTAATCGGCAGTTTGCTGCCTGCGAATAACGAGCCACCCAGATTCTGTGAACTGTACATATACGACACAAATGATGAGATTAACAACAGGAAGCATGCGTTAAGGTGCCATTTTTTAGAAACTGTTAATTTGCATATGTCATCACTGTTTCGTGTCATTTATATGTCAAACAGATCGTAATTTCAGTTGATTTATATGCAGGGGCAAGTCATCCAGGGAAGATAGGTTTGACGACGACATCATGTCTGAAATTAAGGCTATGCTTGACGCGTACAACCCTCTAGCTCAGTCATTTCGTATGGCCAGGGACAACATACTAAACTCCGATGAAAGGTGTGAGGTCAAGCTGCGGTTAATCAGTGCCCGATGCACAGATGGACGTGAATATAATCTTCCAACTGTCTCCGAAGTGGCTGCCCTTATTGTAGGTGATGTCGAAGATACCTTTGAAAGCAGGGACATAATTATCGAGGAAAGGTGCGTTCGTCTGCAGCGTATCTCTGAACTCCATCCATCGTACCTGCCGCTGCAGTACCCTCTCCTTTTTCCACACGGTGAGGACGGTTTTCGTCTTGGTATCAAAAACTGTCAGGAATCCGTCGAAGCAAGTCGCTATCCTGACACCGCTCACGACAAGTTAACTTTAAGAGAGTGGTTCGCCTTCCGCTTGCAGGACAGACCAACCGATGTCGAACCCGATACTATGATGCGAGGATGCCGATTACTTCAACAATTAATTTTCGACGGATATACGATGATAGAAGCCCAGCGGCTTACGTATTTAAGGTTCAACCAGCCTAATCTTAGATCTAAAAATGCAAAGCAGTTGCGTGCTGCTGCCGCTAGCGGAGAGACCGACTCATCATCTGTAGGCGGTAAGTACATTCTCCCATCGAGCTTTGTTGGTGGTAAGGGTTACATGCATGAGACTTACCAGGATACGATGACAATTTGTCGTTGGTGTGGATACCCTGACCTCTTTGTAACGTTTACCTGCAACCCAAAATGGCCAGAAATAACTAGGTTTGTGAAGAAGAGGGGGCTGAAACTCGAGGATAGGCCCGACATTGTAACCCGTGTATTCAAACAAAAGTTGGACCTCCTTATTAAGGATTTTAAGGAAAACCACGTTTTCGGTAGAACGAGAGCAGGTAACAGGTCTGAGTACACCTACGTTCTGTTTGAGTACTTTGTTTTGACAATTTAAATATTGGCCTTATCCGTTGTTATTTTCATGTGCCCGTAGTTGTGTACACCGTAGAGTTCCAGAAAAGAGGTCTCCCTCATGCTCACATCCTTCTGTTCTTGGAGAGGGACGACAAATTTCCAGAAGCTGGCGATGTGGACTCTATTATCTCCACCGAGATTCCTGACCGATCTGAAAACCCCTCACTATATGAAGCTGTGAAGAACCAGATGATCCACGGTCCTTGCGGGCATGCCAATCCCAAATCCCCTTGCATGGTTGACGGTGTTTGCACAAAGAGATTTCCTAAACCTTTCTGTGAACGGACAACGGTTGACGGTGATGGATACCCTATGTACAAGAGGAGGGACAATGGTGTAACTGTTGTGAAGGGTGGCGTGAGTGTCCACAATGGTTACATCGTTCCATACAACGCAGAGATGTTGTCAAAATACCATGCCCACATAAACGTTGAGTGGTGCAGTCAAGCACGATCCATTAAATACCTATTCAAGTACGTGACAAGGGCTACGACAGAGTCACTGTCGGAGCGGCAACTAGGAGGAACCCAGACGAAATTGATCACATACAGGAGTATTTTCTCATTCGACATTCATTACAGGACTCCGCCCGTTATCCGCCTGGAATACCATCTTCCCAATGAACAAAATGTCATATATAATGATGACGACCCGTTGGACGAGATATCTGCTCGATCGAATGGGGCTCGAACCAAGTTTGTCGCGTGGATAGAATACAACGCAAACCACCCTAAGTCCAGGAATTTGACGTACACAGAATTTCCCACCAAGTTAGTCTGGTATAAAGAAAATAAGTCATGGGCACCACGCAAGCAAGGTTTTATCTTGGGAAGGATGTACCACATGTCCTTATACGGTGGTGAAAGGTACTGCATGAGAATACTTGTCAACTTTGTCCGCGGTGCAACGTGTTATGAAGATATAAGGATGGTGAGAGGTGTCGTGTACGATACTTTCAAGGATGCATGTTATGCATTAGGTTTGCTTGGTGACGACAAGGAGTACATTGATGCAATAGACGAAGTGAATTACTGGGGTACAGGCACGTACCTACGGAATATGTTTGCGACATTATTATTCTCTGGCAGCCTCATCAAGCCAGAGGAAGTTTGGCAAAAGACATTACACCATCTTTGTGACAATATTTTAAGTCGTCGACGGAGGGAGCTCCTTAACTTTGGTTACATACCAGTCCTTTCTATTTTTTCCTTCATTTCATTTGTCCATTTCGCCGTTTGATCAATGTAGTCTACCATTTGCTGTCATTCTCTACCACCGAAATGTTTTCACATTTGCTTATACTGTGACACAAATCTGCAGCTAACGAATCAGCAGCTGCAGAATTACACACTATCTGAAATATAGTCTATGTTGCAAGCCAATGGAAGCTCCCTGATATGCCGCAGCCGGATTATGATCTACACATGTTAGACTCCAATAGATTGATTTCTGACAAGTTGAACTATGACAGTGATCAGTTGCGATTGGAGCATGAGTGCTACATGTCCTCCATTACTGGTGAGCAGAAGGCAATGTACAATGAGATTATGCGAGTCTTTGAAGCTGGGTGAGGTGGTTTTATCTTCCTGTACGGCTACGGTGGTACGGGCAAGACTTTCATTTGGAAGACTTTATGTGTCGCACTAAGAAGCAAGGGCCAGATAGTCCTTCCAGTGGCCTCTATCGGGATAGCTGCTATACTTTTGACAAGAGGGCGCACAGCTCACTCCAGGTTTAGCATACCTATTAACGTCGACGAGAACTCTTTGTGCCCAGGTATACGGCCTGGTTCAGACCTAGCTGAACTACTGACATTGGCGAAACTAATCATCTGGGACTAGGCTCCTATGGTCAGATGTTACTGTTTCGAGGCACTTGACAGGAGTCTCAGAGATGTTATGAGATTTGTGAACCCACAACTTGCTGATAGACCCTTCGGTGGCAAGGTTGTTGTCTTGGGTGGTGATTTTAGGCAGATTCTCCCGGTTGTTCCGAAGGGAAGTCGTCAGGATATCGTTCATTCAGCAATCTGTTCGTCGTTGATTTGGAGAGATATTAAGGTTTCCGCTAGGTTCTTTTACGAAAAGTACACTTTATAGCTTACTTGGTCTTCAAGTATATTTTCCAATCATGTTAAACTTTACAAATTTGTATCGATCTGTGCAATGTAATTGTCGATCGCTACTAACATACCTTCATATGTTCGCCTTCATTTATAGGTACTCAAGCTGACCACGAATATGCGGCTTCAAGTTGGGCAACCTAAATCTACTGTGGAGGAAATCAGAGAGTTTTCGGACTCGATATTGTCTATTGGTGATGGTGTTGCAAGTGGTATGAATGACGGGATCGCAGAGATCACCATTCCCCGAGAGATGCTCATTGACTCCGGTCCCGACCCTATTGCCGCAATAGTCCACAGTATGTACCCTGACCTGCTAAATCGCTTCAAAGATACGGACTACCTCCAGCAGAGATCTGTACTTGCACCCACTCATGACGTCGTTGAGAAAGTTAACGACTACGTCCTGTCTATCCTTCCTGGCGTTGAGGTCGAGTATCTGAGTTCTGATGAAATCAGCAGCCAGCAGACTTGGCAGCACGTACACGATTTGTATTCCACTGAAGTACTAAACACCATTCGCGCTTCAGGGCTACCAAGCCACAGATTACTTCTTAAAGTAGGTGCAATCGTCATGCTACTACAAAATATTGACCAAGCTAACGGACTATGCAACCGTACCAGATTAGTCGTCTCAAAACTTGGTGACCGTGTCATGGAAGCAAAAGTGATAACCGGTATCAGGAAGGGTGCTCGTGTTTATATTCCGAGGTTGAAGTTATCCCCATCTAAAGAGACGAAGTTTTCACTCAAGTTCGAAAGGCGTCAGTTCACGCTAGCAGTTTGCTTCGCAATGACCATAAACAAAAGCCAGGGCCAGACTCTTGCAGACGTTGGATTGTTTCTTCCAAAACCGGTATTCACCTATGGGCAACTTTACGTTGCTATATCCAGGGTCACCAGGAAGAAGGGTCTTAAGGTACTAATTTTAGACGAAGATTCATTCGATACTGACTCAACTACTAACGTTGTTTTCAAAGAGATATTCAGCAATCTGCACTGATAGTTTGTTCTTACTACATATCTACTTCATTTGAATGTATTCTTGGTTTTGTTTTAGTTATCCATAACCTGTTATCCGTTTACTGAATCTCACATCCTTTTCCTACAGATTGACCTTGCTACTTACAGCAATAGTATTTGTGGACTATATGCACTAACCTTTGATCACCCCCTCACTGCACGTTGTCGACAGTTGAAACTTTTAAACACTGCCCCGATCACAGACATACAGATTTCAATTCACTCACCTGATTGATTTTATAGCATACCATGAGACGCAATCACAGAACTCTGTCGAATTATCCATTACAAACTTAACGTAAACACAAAGCGCCGTATGTTTCGCAATGAACATAAACAAAAGCATCCACCGGGGCAGTCTCTGTCCAATGTCGGTATGTGAGCTACAGCGACTAACATTACTATCGTTATCAAGGTTAACCACTGAGGGGGGCTTAAAAGTTCTTATTTTCTATACGAAGATTATTTCAATTAAGGGATTTTCTGAAACACGAGATCACAGCTACGTTGTAAACTATGCAAAGGATAGGACAGCCGTTTCGATTTTTTTTAAAATGTAGAACCGGTTTATGTATTGCTATTTTGGCCTACAGTTCCTACCCACAGAATGCCCTGTTTGTTTTACCCGCTTACAAATCCCGTTCCCAAACATTCACCGTTCGCAATTACCAGCAAGTTCAATGCATGTCAATGGTAGGAATCAAACACAGTTTTAGCATGCCCATCATATCGAAATTGTTCGGCCAAATTAACTTAATTATATTTTTTCACGATTATAGACAAAATATCCCAAATTACAAACAGTTAAAATAAAATAGCAACAACCCGAACCGAGGTCCAATAATCCATTACAAACACTTGAACATTATACTTCAAATTAATAAACCACATATAGTTCAATAGTTAATTGATTAAGATAGTTAAAGGGTTACCAGGAAAACCTCATTGCATTGAGTTAGGAGGAGTTACCTTTCAGACGTATAATCCAGGGCAGTGTTGCTTCAGCTGATTAAACATGCACACGTACGTTGACAGCCTGTCTGTGTCCGCGTCTCCGTAACCGAGCCTCTTCTAATCAGCTGAAAAAGAAATGCAGTTCCTGCCCTCCTTCACCAGTCCTTCGTCTGCAGAAGTTGCAACCCACAGGTGAGGACCGGACATCCTGTCTGAAGTGTTCTCGAAGTCCGATCTTCCCCTACCAACTCTCTCAAAGCACTTCTGCAATCTGAAAGCACTCCTGTATCTATGCTCGCCACTGAAAAACTCAATTGCAATAGCCCTCTTGAAACGTCCAGGCTTCCCTTTCCACACATGGAATACCTTCTTGACAGGGTATCCCAACTTAATCAGTTCATCCCTCACAAAGGTGAAACTCTTGCCATTGACTACTCCATCGCCTGCAATTTCGTAGGGTAGATTGTGCATTATGACGGTCGGTGGGTAAACAAATTTCTCAGCCATGTTATCAAAACCAGATTTTCTTTCTCTTCGATTCTTCTGAATTTTTGAGTTGAAGAGTTAATTCGATTTGAGAATGATCTAATATTTTAGAACAACTCAATTATAGATGTGTAGGTATTTTGAAGGTTTGCATGCTAAAGATCTTGCCCCATACGGTTATTAAGTGGCTGACGTTGAGTGTGAAGTCATAATTACTTCTAATGGTTAATGCAGCAGCAGTAATTGGGGCATTTACCCGAGGAAAACTGTAGAAATTACCCTTTGCTTGACATTTGAGTTAAATTGTCATCATTACTCTTCGTTTCTTTCAGTTTTCTTACGTATTACAACATAATTTTTGTTCTCCCTAATATCCTTAATATTGTTATCCCTACTAGCGTATTACGTATTACCGTTAACTTTTCAAAAAATATATCTTTTTCAAGATATTCAATTTCAAAACCCGGGTCATATACCGAATTTCGGACTTATGATTTTATTCAAAATAGCCTATTTTTAGCCGTTATTCTGCCCATTTCAAAACTCGAAAACATTTTCGAACTTTCAAATTTGTGGCCCGATACACTTTCCGATTTTTTTTGAAAAATCGGGCCCTTCCCCGAGTTTGCTCGGATTTTCCAAAAACAATCCATTTTCAAAACCTTCCTCTTCTTAGGACTTCCTGTATTTAGTAGTGTCGGGTCATGTCATAAGTCGTCAAGGTCTTTAGCGTCGAAACTCTGTCGATCTTACATCACGGGTTTCTTCCCAATCCCAGTCCGCCTTATTAGAGTAAGGCAAGGCCCACCTACGTAGGACATACTCCTACAAAGGAGGGCCCATTTACATAATCGAGTCCAAAGTCTGGGGATGTCTCACGTGGACCTTTCTTCGAACAGAACTCGGCCCACCCGCCGAATCCTAAGGAAGGCCCACTTTTCACAAGTCACCCGTCTAGGTGTCTTTTCCGATTCAATTCCCTATTCAGTCTTATTCGGGATGTACTTTCTATTCCGGAATTCGGGCTAGTTTCTGATTACGTGGTGTTCTAACAGACAGGCCACCCGAAACCATATATCAACGCAAGATGGACGCATTGAAGGATGCCCTAGCCAAGATCGAAGCCCAATTGACTGCCATCCAGACTGACCAAACGACACTCGCCACTCGTGTGAGCGCCATGGAGAAGGGAGCTCCTCCTCCTGGATCTTAGCCCACTGGGCCCATAGCTGAACTAGTCAGCACTGTTCGCAGGCTCGAATAACAAGTTCACCTGTCAACGAACAACTCGATCCACACTGAAATTGCTCATTCCTATTCGCCTTTGAATGACGAGCTACCTGCTAACCTCAACCTTACGGGAATTCCAATGTTTGAGGGTACTGAGGACCCGGTCCACCACATCCGGGCTTTCAAAGATTTTATGGCGGTAAAAGGGGTGAAGTCCACCATGTTTACGCACTTATTCCCTTCCTCCCTCGAAAAGCATCCCAAGGCCTGGTACTACAGGCTCGATTCCAAAAAATACAAGACTTGGGATGACGTGGCAACTGAATTTGCTTGGAATACGCTGATAACACCGACATCCAGACTACAATGCGTACTCTGGAAGTGATGGCCCAGGAGCCAAAAGAAGGGTTCACCAAATATCTGCAGAGATGGCGGGCCGAAAGCGTGAAGCTGGTTGATAAGCCCAGCGAGAAAGTGCTAGTGAAGGCTTTTGTCAAGAATCTCCTCCCTTCCTACCGGGTCCATCTCCGGTATGCTGTTATCCCCAATTTTGCTACCCTAACTGAAATGGATACAAGGATCGAGGACGACTTACGGTTAGAGAGCCTGACTAAGGCCTCTACCAAGGGCTATCAAGGGGCAAGCTCATCTGCGAACGAGCCTACACCTGCAGCTGCAACTCGCAGCATCTTTGACGAGGTAAATCTGCTTGACACCTCATCCAAAAAGAATACATTAACTTGGGTATTCACGGATATAGGGACTACCTATACCTACGCCTTACAAAGGCTATCTTCCAAAGGCCTTATCCAACCAATAGGCCCGACTCCTGAACTTCCAGTGGAGAAAAGGCCCAAGAGCTACAATGTCCAAGCCTATTGCCAATATCACCGAGGTAATGGGCATGACATAGAAAAATATTGGAAGCTGAAGCATCTGATCCAAGATCTCATCGAAAGCGGGAAAATACCGTTGCACGGAGACAAGCCGAGCAACAAAGAAAACCCGTTCAGTACCCATGCTATATTCACGGGAGAGGTAATCGATTGTTCTCACCTCATTTCCCCTAATATCCCACAAATGAACGGGATATGGTTCGATGACGAGGACGACATTTACCTAGCCAAAGGAGAAATTGTCCCCATCACCAGTGAAGAGGTTCGAAAAGCTAAGTCCAAAGCCTTAGCCACTAACCACCTCGCCACAGCCGGGCGCTTTGCTCCCACAACCGTCACTGAACTTGCCAGGACGGAATCCACTCTCGAGAAACCAAGCAACGACACGGCCTTGGTCCAACAATTGAAGAGGGTTCGAGCTGCTCTAACCATATGGCACTGACTAAGGCTCTCGATGAAATCAAGGTCGACTCATAGGTTACCCCCACTGAAATGGTAGCCACTATTATGCCCTATCTCAAGGGAAAGTCGAAATAAGGTCCGCTCATCACCTTCTCCTAGTCCGACCTGCCACCGTTCGGGCCCAATCATAATCTGGCCCTATACATCACGGTCATTTGCCGAGGGAAGTACCTCCCGATGACCCTTATTGATGACGGAACTGCCGTGAATGTCCTACCTCTAAGGACCGCTAGGGCCCTCGGCATCACATATGCCGACTATCTCCCAACGGCACAGACTATCCAGGCTTTCGATGGAAGCCCAAAACCGGTTGATGGGGCCGTTAAGCTGACAATAACAACGGGCCCAATCGAAAAAGAACTGGAGTTCCAGGTGATCGATGTCACCTCATCCTTCAACATACTACTAGGAAGGCCTTGGATCCATGCAGTCAAGGCCGTATCCTCTACCCTCCACAGAAAGGTCAAGATGCCGCTTTAAGACGGTATCATCACACTAGAGGCGACCCATATTACTGTAGCTAACTGCAATGCTACGGGTCGGGCCGACCCACGAGGATTTGATTTCGTGGGCATGATCGAGGAGGAATATCTCTTCAGGCCTTACTTCACCACTAGCATCGACACGATGCTACAAAACTTGGGGTATTTACCGGGGGCTACCTCGAGGCCATATCTTCCAACAGGGAAAATTATCGAGGTCCTGAACGATGGCGAATCACATTTCGGATTGGGGTACGCTATAACCCCAGAAAACGTGGTCCGCCGACATCCACAAGGCCACCAACATCCTCAAGGGCACTTACTTAGGCCCTTATAGCCCGAAGTTAACTGACTACTTCGTTACTCCAGTATTCGGAGCTATTCAAGTGGGCTTCTACCAACCCACCCTCACATATCCCGAGACCAAAACGGCTCGGGAATGCAATTTCATCCCCGATGATATATTCACCCTTGTTCAAGCCGAGTCCAAGGAAGGGGAAGACAACTCTGAGCCCGTGCTGGGGCTCCTATTTGGAGAAGACAAGACCGTCCCTGCTCCAAAAGATGACTTGGTCAACCTGATCCTTCGCAGCAATCGGTTTGACCCAACGAAGCTGATCTCCGAGGTCGGTACGGACACCAGGAAAAGGGCCTGGAAGAAGACCATCAAGTGGACCGACAACCAGGGCCGAATCTACAAGGTTACCACCGGCGAGGGAGACATGCCAGTTACCGAGTCCGAGTCTGAGTCTGAGTCAGAGTCGGAGTCTATGTCCAAGTCTAGAGGATCTGGTGCTAGAGTCGAGTCTGTAACCCCTCTTCCCTTAGCCACTGGAGTCTCGGGGCCTGTCCCGAGAGCACTCCCTATCCCACCACTGACCAACGATCAGATGGCTGCTCTATTCGAGCTATTCTCAAAATTCACCATTAATAATAATAACGAAAACCGTTCTGCTTACGACTTGTCTTATTTCCAAAATTCTTTCAAATTCAAAAATTTTATATGTAATGACATTGAGAAACCCGACGAACAGGTACCTCTACCTCTGCATCTGATCGAGCAGCTCGAACAAGGAAATCCTGAGATCCGGTAATTGAAGAAACCGAGTCCATTAACGTGGGAACCACTTTAGAGCCCCAGATGCTTAAGTTGGGCCTATCCTTAGATCCAGAGGAGAGAAAACAATTCACAGACCTCCTCCAAGAGTTCAAAGATGTTTTCGCATGGTCCTACAAGGACATGTCGGGAATAGATCGGGAAATAGCTGAACACCGAATACCCATCAAAGATGGGTGCAAGCCGGTAAAACAGAAACTCAGAAGAATGAGGCCCGAATGGTCTCTCAAAGTCAAAGAAGAAGTCGACAAGCAGTTCAAAGCAGGGTTCATACAAGTGTCTGAATATCCAGACTGTGTCGCGAACATCGTGCCGGTACCCAAGAAGGACGGCAAGGTGCGAGTATGTGTAGATTTCCGGGACCTTAACAAGGCCAGCCCAAAAGACGATTTTCCGTTACCACACATCGACATACTGGTGGATAACACGGCCGATCATGCCCTTCTATCATTCATGGACGGGTATGCCGGATACAATCAAATCAAAATTGCAGAGGAGGATATGAGTAAGACCACCTTCATTACACCTTGGGGTACTTACTGTTACACTGTTATGCCATTTGGGCTTATCAACGCCGGGGCCACTTATCAGCGGACCGCTACTACTTTATTACATGATATGATGCACAAAGAAGTGGAGGTCTATGTGGACGACATGATCGTCAAGTCCAAAGATCAAAGCGGGCACATCACGGCCCTGAGAAAGTTCTTTACCAGGCTACGTAAATACAATATGAGACTGAACCCTCAAAAATGCAGTTTCGGGGTAACGTCGGGCAAATTACTGGGCCATATCGTTAGCCAACGCGGCATCGAGGTCGACCCAGCTAAAATCAAAGCCATCACCGAGATGCAACCACCCAAGACCGAAAAAGAAATAAGGGGTTTTCTCGGGAAAGTCCAATATATCAGCCGGTTCATTTCAAAACTAACCATGGTATGTGAGCCCATTTTCAAAAAACTGAAGATAGGAGAACAAACACTGTGGGACGACAAATGTCAAACGACTTTCGATAAAATTAAGGAGATCCTGTCTGCACCGCCGGTATTAATGCCACCTCAACCCGGTTTGCCTTTGTCGTTATACCTAACAACGACCGAGACAGCCATGGGGGCTATGATGGCCCAGATAGTCGATTCAGAAGAGCGGGCTATTTACTACATCAGTAAAAAGTTCCTAGAATACGAATGCAAGTATACAATGCTCGAGAAAACGTGTCTAGCTCTGGTCTGGGCCACTAAAAAGCTCCGACACTACATGCTTAGCCACGAGGTACGTGTATTATCCAAAATGGATCCTATCAAGTACCTATTCGAGAAGCCCATCCTCAATGGCAGGATGTCCAGATGGACTTTAATGTTAGCTGAGTTTGACCTCAAATTTGTACCATTAAAAGCCATCAAAGGCCGGGTAGTGGCAGAATTCCTTGCCGATAGTCCAATATCCGAAGAAGGCCACACCATCACTTGGGCCTTTCCTGATGAAGACATATTCCATACTGACACCTAAACATGGGATTTGTATTTTGATGGGGCATCCAACTTTCGAGGATTTGGAGTCGGGATTCTATTAATCTCACCACAAGGGGGACATACCCCGTTATCCATCAAATTGGACTTTGACGTGACCAACAACGCAGCCGAATATGAAGCATGCATTCACGGGTTCCAAGCCGTCGCTGATTTAGGGGTAACGAACCTCCGGGTCCACAGTGATTCATCACTGGTCATCAATCAAGTACTCCAAAAATGGAAAACTCGGAACGCCAATCTTGTGGCTTACCAAGCACGAGTAAGGGTTCTAGAGAAACAATTCCAGAAGGTGGGATATATCTACCTACCCCGAGAGGAGAATCAGTTTGCAGATGCACTTTCCAAATTAGCATCCCTGCTAAATATACCGGAACATCTTACTAGCATGCCGATGTGCGTTGAATGACGGTCCGAGCCGGCCTATATCCATGCCATCCAAGACATCGAGATAACTGATCCAGAACCTTGGCATCAGGCCGTCCTAACCTACTTGGCAACGGGAGAATATCCCCTGGAAACTGAAAACCGGGCCAAGAAGGCCTTGCGAAGATTGGCGACCCAATTTGTTCGTACGAACGACGGGCAGTTATACAAAAAGACGACACAGGGGGCTCTCCTCCTATGTATCGATAAAGTACAGGCTGAAAAGGTTATGTCCGAGGTACACGACGGTGAAAATGGCCCACATATGAACGCCAATATGTTAGCCCGGAAAATCATGAGGCTCGGATATTATAGGAACACCGTGGAAACGGACTGTCAGTCATATGTCAAACACTGCCATAACTGTCAGATCATTGCCAATGTACAGCATATGTCATCTTCCCTATTATATACCATGACATCACCATGGCCATTTTCGACATGGGGTATTGATATAATTGGAAAGGTGAACCCTTCCGGGACGGGAGGTCATTGCTTCATTCTGGTGGCCATCGATCGACTACTTCACCAAATGTGTCGAAGCCGAGTCATACCGCGTCTTGAACGCCAAGCACGTGGCCAAATTTATCCAGAACAAGATCATATGCTGATACGGGATCCCACACGAGTTCATCAGTGATCACGGGACCCACTTTCAAGCTGAAACCGCTACGTTGCTAGCAAAATACAAAATTCAAAGGCATACATCTTCACCCTACCGACCCCAAACAAACGGAGCGGTAGAAGCGGCTAATAAGACAATTGTCACCATACTTAAAAAGACGGCTGAGAATTACCGGGATTGGCCCGACAAAATACCCTTTGCTCTTTGGGGGTATCGGACTTCAATTCGCACCGCAATCGGAGCAACCCTGTATTACTTGACATACGGAATGGAAGCGGTCCAACCGGTCGAGCTAGAAGTACCATCCCTAAGGATTTTACTGGAAAGCCGAGTACCGGAAGCAAATTGGGTACAAGCCTGATACGACTCGCTAGTTCTTTTGGACGAACGGCGGTCCGGGGCCCTCAACAACATACAAATATATCAAAAGAGGATCCAACGGGCTTTCAAAAAAGAGTTAGGCCTAGAAACATCAAAGAAGGGAATCTGGTCCTAAAATCGGTTCGTGCCTTACTACCGGTTGACCCAAGAGGAAAATTCAAACCCAATTGGGCTGGGCCATATTTAGTGAAAAAGGTCCTATCAGGATGAGCGGTGATGTTGAGAGACTTGGACGGGAACGAATTCGTCAACCCAACCAACTTGGACCAGTTGAAGCGCTACTACCCATAAACCCTATCTCAATGTCATTTGAAAAAAAATTATAAAAATTTGTCTCTTTATAAATTTTCAAAAATTATAGACAAGTCAATAAGTTAGAATTAACTATTCTACTATCGCACATCTCGAACTAATAGTCTTGATGTATTTCAAAAATTGCAAAATTCAATTTTGAACTACGTTTGGTTTGATTCTGCTAATTGTGGATACGTAGGCAACCCCTCAAAAGGGTACAACCACTGCAATAAAGGAAAAGATGGGAACGGTACTCCCCAATACGTCTTTATTAGAAACCGATAAACTCGTGAAATACAAAAAAAAAAGAAAAAAAAAATACGGCACACAAAAAAAAAATCACACCAAAAAATAATAATAATAATACTCAAATAATAAAACAAAGGAGACTAATATTCGTGCATTTTGCCCTTTCCTTTGTCTTTCAGGTCGCGTGGAGCCCGAGGTCACGGGGGCGAGCGTTCCCAAATCACAAGGGGAACCTCCTTAGCTCGAAACCGTTTCTTTGACAGTGGGTCTTCTGCCACAGTCTTCGGCCCAAGTCGAGCCCGCACATGCTCAGGTAGCCTATCTCGTGGGCCAAGTCGGTCCTGCACTGCTAGTCTTGGGCCCAGTCTCCTTTCCAGGTCAGTCTGGGGCCCACTTTCCCCCGTGCACCTTTAGCACTAGACCCTTCAGCTTGAGTCTTAGTCTTTTTCCTCTGACCTGACATTAGACGGACCAGGGTAGCAGGAGTGTCACCTTCATCGAAGAAGCCCCTGTTGTCCTTAACTTGCTCCCTTCGCAGCAGATCAAAAGCTTCATCGACTTTCAGAGCAACTCGGGCTTTGGCATCGCCTGCTTTGGTCCACTTCACATAGAAGTCTGAAACCCAGATGGAGTGACGAGATGTGGGAATAGGTCAAGTATGTCGGGTGTACCATCTTTGCATCCAGGTATCGCACATCACATCAGTTAGTTGGGGAGGGTCACTCACAACTGCTTCAATCTCCGGGATCCTTTGGGTCCAACCATACTAACTTAGTATGTGGTTGGGATAAAGATGGATCGTCTGCCTGAAAGACAAAATTACCTGATAACGAGCTCTGTCCCTTGGGTCTAAGCCTGTCCAAACATAGATGGGCCACCACGGCACTACCCATCGAATCGAGGGCCCACCATGGAATGATAACACCTTGTCCCAATACTTCTGGGTAATCTGGCGAGAAAAATCAATGCCCCGTCTCCTCGTCATCACCTGATTATGACGGTAATCGCTCGCGTCAAGAGGAGGACCTATCACTGATAGCCTCTCGTATAGCCAAATCTGAAAAAGGAAACAAAAATATGAGTTCCCGGGGCGAAACAGGCGTCCGCCTAAGGATACTCGGTCGAGTGCCTGAGACACTCGATCGAGTGGTACCTCTGAACACGAACAGGGGGCTTTTTACGAGGGCACTCGATCGAGTGCCAGGGTGAATCGATCGAGTGCCCACTGCAGCAGAAGGCCGCGAAAAAAAATCAATCAAAAACCAAGAAAAATCCGACATACTTGCAGTAGACGGGTGCTTACGGTGAGACGAGCCGATGAATCCCTCTTGCGATTATCTAAGCCTTGGATGATTTCACCCGTGATCAGCCAAGCCGGGCTATACTTTGTCTCAATCAAATCAACCACGGTCAAGCGGCGGGCGTTACCCATACAAGACAATAAATCCATGTGACCCTCAAAGGCGTAAACATGGAGCATGCAAAAGGAAAAAGCCCTACGGCTGTGAGCCGGTCTGACCCGGACATCGAGAGAATTCATGAATTTCTCAGCCAAGTTGATCAGAGAAATATTATCACCCTCCACCATACGGGATACCTCGTTGTGAGAAAGCCCCAAAAATTCTCGAAGCTTCCTCCTCGGGTCATAAACTGAATAAGGTATGGCAGGTCGGAGTGTCGGGTTCCATCCTCCCACTGCAGCAATCTCCTCGGGTAAAGGGCAAACTTCTTCTCGAGGAAAGACAAAGACATGATATATGTCATCCCAGTAAGACAAGCACGCATCCAGAAAATTAGCGATCAACCTGCATCTAACGAAACGGGTACAGCTGAGTAATACCCGTCTTGTTGAGAGCCACCCTATCCGTGTCCCTAAAACGTCGGGACCATTCTTGCAACATCACGGTCAATCGATCGATTCTCATGGTCAAAATTCTTGAAGGGAATAAAGAAACTTTCTTTTTAAGAAGGGAGGAATTGTGGAGGAGATTATGAGAAAAATCAAGGGCAAGGGAGGGGTATTTATAGTATTAATTCTATAACCCTCTTTCCATATCTTTCCTTGCACAATAGTTTCCTAATCCTAACGGAATCAACCCACAAGCCTAGCCTCGATACTAGCACGAGAATAATCATCCCGAACTTTCCTAAATTCTTTGGAGTCAAAATTTTCAAAAATTCCAAATTTCAAATTACAAAAAATTCAAATTTTCAAAAATTCAAAAAATCATTTTCCCCAGCGCGAGTCATTTTTCTACCTACGTGTCACATGCAAAATTCTATGTGACTCATACAGGTACGACTCAAGCAGGGACATACAACCCACTTTATCTCCCCAGCGAAAAGCCCTAGGTGGCATTTTTCCCGGAATAACACGGGATGCGCCTACATATAGGCGCACCCAGGACATATGCGACAAGTCCGATTCCCCACGGAGTTATCATCATCAGCTCAGGTATGACTTCTAGCTTATGGCTGGCGAGCCCTTCACGCGAGTCTAATGGACTATAAACGACCCGAACGGAATTCTGCCAGGTTTCAATCCGCGATTGGCCTAGTAGCTACTCTGGCTTTCGCCTTGTCCAAGCCTCAGTCAGAGTGGGGGCTCTGTAGACACCCGCATTTTGACTGCCAGGTGTCTATGGTAGTTTCCAAAAATCACCCGATGATGATCGGACGCTAACGTGTTTCTACGCGCTCGGATATGAGCTTAAAACCATTAGTTGCTGGCTTAAGCACTCACGGAGTACAAATCTCACAAAACTGACCTCAAATCCAGTCCCAATGGGTCGTTTCCAGTCAAACAGGACTAATTTGGGTCAAAACCGACACCGGAAATAAAACCGACTTTTTGCGATAGGGTCAACCCCGGTCAAAGCCGTTTCCGAAACACATAAAAACAGCCACTCAAACATCAAAAGTGTAGCCCATACACAAAACCTATCAAAAACCCATCCCAAGGTCCAAAGCATTGGACCCGTGCGACCCAGCCAATCCACTCGATCGAGTGGGCCCTCATTCCGGCCCAGCTGCAGCCTCTCGGGCCACTCGACCGGGTCAAGGGGCTACTCGGTCGAGTAACCATAGCCGGGGTACATGGCCATGCCTATATAAACACCCATATGCAACTCACTTAGAGGACATTATTACAACCCTAATTCAACTTTACACACAACTTTTCATCATCCAAAAACCCTAATCAAAACCCTAAGCCCTAATTTAACCCTAATCCTATACACAAACCCTAACCCTAGCGTTTAGGAATTCGAACCCTAACCACCACAACTTAGTCTACATCTCGATACTCACGTTCAAGCCACAACTACGAGTCCCGTCCGAGAACAAGAACATGTAGGTTGAGGGTGCAAAACCCGTCTTCTTCCCTTCTCCTCTCTCTCTCGGCTTCTTCATCTTTTTCGTCGTTTTTTTTTCTTTTTTTATTTATTTTATCATCGCATTCTAATATCGATAATATCGCTAGTATTAAAAGCATTAAAATACTTGTGGATTTGTGTCGAGTGCGAAGGATGTCGGAATAAGGAAACCCGAATATACAAGAGTATAGCACTCAGCGTTGCCGGTCGCTTATCCTGACACCCCTAGCATTTGATTATTGAAACAAGTCAACTTAAACGATAATTTTTATTTCCGTTCGCGTAGTCATCATTCAATCGCATATTTCATCAATTCTAAAACCCTTTTCAAAACAAGTACTTTTTTTTTATGGGTCGAAACCCGTTGACGCGGATCCGGCATCACATAATCCCTAAGGATTCATTACGATGCTGGAGAAGCCGAGGGAATCAAGTTTTCTTAATTCAAGTGTCGATCTTTTAGATTCGTTACCAGTTCCATGATTGGACGTCGAATCTAACGATCCAGTCAAATAAATTAATTAACGCGGTTTTTCGTTGATGCTAAAATAGATGTCACACGACTCGTTAGAGTTACGACACTATAAACGCGGAGGAAATCCATACCATTTTAATTAAATTAAAACGACTTATATTCTTTTTCTACGGATTTTCGCTCTAATATTCCATATCGATCCAATGATCGAATATGGGATACGACGAGTATCAAAATTAGAACAGAGTATAAATGACACAATATTTATGCCCGATTCGACAACGTCATCAATTTAGCAAAATCAAAAGCAATTTCGAAATCATTAACAAAATTGCGAGTGAACCCTAGTTCGTACAGGGGGCACTCGACCGAGTGCCTAGCCCACTCGGTCGAGTGGCATCCCAAAACCAAAACATAATGCTTTTTCGACCTCCACTCGGTCGGGTCTCGCAATGACTCGATCGAGTGGCAACGTACTCGGCCGAGTTGGTCAATAACTCGACCAAGTAGGGTCTAAAACACGAGACAGGAGCCTTTCCCGAGGACCACTCGGTCGAGTCCTTCAATGACTCGATCGAGTGGCCTTATCACGACAATACCGTGAGTCTCACATCCTTTTCTAGTCTCGATAAAACTCTTTTTATGACTTAGGTCAACACGTGTCTAATATATCACGTGAAAGATCACCTTTTTCAAAACCATGCATCATCATGTCTACATCATTCTATATCAAACTGTTATTATCGTTATACTGTTACTAACCGTTTGTCACTTTCTTTGTTGATTTATTGTTTATTTTATTGTACTAAAATATACCCGCATGCTAAATTTAACTTCGACGTTAGAATTAGTTGCGTTAAATCGACATAGAAATCCTTTCCATTTCTCACATGTTTTGGGAAAATAATGTTTGCATATTCATTTTCACGTTCAACTAACGCGCGTATTAGAAAGTCATTCGATATCCTAGTAGAGGCCGCTAATGTGCGGGCGGGGTTGGGTGTCCTATGTGGGCTTCCCAACACGTACCCTCACCCCCTTACTCAGAACCTCGGTTTCCGGATGCCCGAAACCGTTGCCGCACGAGAGTCATTCAATACACGATAACCGGTAGTGACGGTATCGGTATCAAACGCAAAGGGACGAGCCCAATAAACTCTGACATCGGAAATGGGCCGTATTTTGTCCACGGCCCACTACGACATAGAGTGGGTTCGAATAGGCCCGAACTCCCACAAAGTTCGGTGGCAACTCCACATCGATTTAAATTTCAATTCGATCCATTCTCATATGGAGATTCATTCGCCTCCCCAAACCCGCGCGTGGCCGCGTCGGGGTGGACCTATGTCATGTCCACAATACCCCACATTTTCTTACTCTAATCCATTCTTTAATACTTTCTTAATTTTTGGGCCCAAAAATAGGGGGAAGAAATTAAAAAAAAACTAGGAGGTAGTAGATTACTTTAATTTTCTCCATTTTCTCGCTTAACATCATCACTACTTTCCGTCATTTTCTAGTTCATTTTTGCTCTATTACCCCCGGAATAATTACCCTCATCTCAAGCGAGCCCTAATTTTAAAAAAATCCTGTATATTATTATGTTAAAGTTAGAAAATTTAAACCGTATGTATACTAACTTACTGAGTATAGGCCAGGAAATATAAAATACCTTCTACATTTATAAATTACTTCCATTTGTCAAAATTTTGTTATAAATAATGTAGTTAATAAAATATCTTTTATATATTAAATCAAACACCATGTGCAATGAGGTAGCACAATGGTGATCTCCCATTTTGAAATAAGTCCTTATTTTTGATAAAATTTTCTATACCCCCCAGTGTGAACACGTTTGTATGTGAAAGCACAAATTTTCCTCCAAAAACGTCGGCGGCAGGTATCGAACCAGCGACCTAAAGTAGCCAGCCCATGTCACCGAACCACTGATCCAAGATCTCAATTAGTATCCAACGCGCAGAAAATAGATATAGAACACTACTTACACCAAACATAAAGCAAAACATTCAATGGCAGCAACAGTTCACGAGGCTAATTAATCTCCCCCATCATCAATCTCCCCCATTACCAATTAATCTACCCATAATCAACCTCCTTCTACCGATATTGCTTCCTCATTCATGTTGATTACCAATTCACGAAGCATTGTTTTAAATGCTTATTCATCCTTTTCGATAATGCGTTGTCTATTGTCTCCAATCAATCTCTTTAATTGCTAATCTTCATTGAAACCCTACCTCATTATTCACTATTCATCTCGGAAATACGTCACAGGGATTCAATATCCGTCTCTTCGATTCCTTCCTTTCTTTTTCAATCACAGTTTGCTGTATTTATATTCCGTATCATTTGACCACGATGTTTGCAGTCATCCATAATTTCGTCATTTTAATTATTCTGTTTTCGGTTATTTCTCCCCGCTTTGAACAATGTCTCAATCGAATTTGGTTTCCATTGCTAACCTTACGCAGGGTGTTAGGTTCAAAGAATTAACCATTCGGGTGATATACAGATGGAACAGGCCGCACTATACAAACAAGAATACTACTGATGCTGTTGAGTTTCTACTTATCGATGCTAAGGTGAATACCTTCATCTGTTTAATTATTTTTTTTAGTTGTCTGCTGTTTATATTATTGTGGAATTTCACTCTATACAAAATTTTTTTTGTCTGTAATTCCAGAATGATTTGGTTCAGGCGACCATTAAAAAGCCCCTACTCAGCAGATTCAAGGACAAATTTATCATCGGTCAAGCTTACACACTGCGGAGTTTGGCTGTTGCTCCCAATGTAGACGTAGACAAGGCCACCACTCATACCTATAGATTGAATGTCGAGTTCTCCACTAAAGTTACTCATTTGCCTAACGATGTGTCAGTACCGTCTAACTGCTACCGGTTTGTTAACTTTAAGGATATCAACGATGGCAAAATTGCAGCCAATCAGTACATAGGTCTCTTTTATTGAATTCGTATTGCATATGTTCTATTTCCACTAACCTCATGCTGCGTGCATTATTTTTTGATCACTTTCTTCCTTTGCAGATGTTGTCGGTAAGGTGTACGAGATTGGACCGATGATTGAAACAAAGAATGGTTTCAAGTGTAGAAAAATCAAACTTGAGGATACAGAGTATGTCTCTCTTTCTACCACGTGTTTGTCATACTGTTAGTGCAATTGTCTCACAACTTTCTTCCTCTTTTTTGCTCTTCTTAGTGGCGACGTTCTACATTGCACTTTGTGGTCACCGCATGCTGTGGATCTGCCTGAGGTGTTGGCTATTCTACCCAGCCCTCACCAGTCCAAAGTAGTTGTTCTTAGATGTGTGGAACCGAAGCTATTTAACAGTAAGTACCTCACTATTTTTACAAACTGATCACTTGCGAAATAAGTAACATTCTGTTTTCGACATCAGACTCTTGGCTTGTGCAAAGTACCTTCAACGCAACGACATTCGAGGTTAATCCAAAGATACCCGAAGTGGATGCCTTTCAAGACAGGTTTTACACATATAGAGTCATACAATTACTACTTATTGACGTATTTTTTTCTCTTATAATGTTATTTTTAACATGATCTTTTATCATCACGTAGTCTTTCATCTCAAGCTCCGAGCAATTCATTACAGATTCTTGATGAAGGTCCGGAGGGTGAGAGCTTTCACATTCCGGTGGACGAAGTTCTTTCTATATCACAAATTGTCAGTAGCAAAAAGGTTTAGTAATATGTTATCAATCATTTGACTTCACATCAGCTTTTTAGATATGTACATTCTAAACCATCTTACAATCATTACAACTATGGACAGGGTGGATCGTTTTACACCGTCACAACCATATTAGACATTGAATCTACCGCTGGGTGGTACTACAATAGTTGCAGGTCTTGCAGATCAAAGGCAGTGAAGAATGATAAAAACAGGTGGTTTTGTAAGAATTGGAATTATGATGGAAGCAAAACTGGCTTCATGAAGAATAACCCTAAGTCAGTCGTTTGAAGAATTATGATGGAGATCTTCTTGAACTCGAACCATGTACCCCAGTTGGTGGCGCCTTTGATGCTCTGTCTGCAGTCAAGAAAGAGAAATCTGCTTCAACCTAAATCGTTTTATTCTGAGAAATTATGAACACTTTTGTCTAATTATCCGCCTTTATTTTAAGACCAGCTTTTTCAACCGTGTAGGACACCGTAATTTAGTTTTGTTTCTACTTTTCAGGCTGCTACTTTCTATTAATTTTATCGACATTGTCTGTTTTCTACTATTTCTCTGAGATATGTTTTCATTTTATTGAAGTATGTAGAACATTATAATGTCTGTAATTTGTGTAGCTTCGTCCGCTACGAATGCATTTCCTCGATAATTTATGCAGGTCAGTCACATCTTCGGCTTTGTGGATGCAATCTGTTTGGTCAAATTAACAACTTCTTCGTGACAAGCAACTCCTTCTGAGGTCTGGAAGATCTATTGGGTATCAGACCTTTTTATTCTTTCCCGTAACTCATTCTTAAGTAGATATCTTTCTCATTGCTATGTTTGTTATTCTGCACATTTCAGGACATGTGGATTTGTAATTTGTTGAGTTGAAGTTATCACCCACCTTCAGAATGGTTAGTTACGTCAGCGTTTTCTTCGCAAATATTCTTGGCTTCTCACCTTTCAGGATTTTTTTTTGAGTACTTTTGTAACCTGTAATGTAGTTACTTCAACATATGTATGTATATATACGATGTACACATAATAATTTCCCTTCTTTTTGCAAAGAGTTATTTTTATCGACGTTAATTTTTCTTCTACCGAAGTGCTCAATTATACATATCTTTTCAATTATATTAATATGGTCTTCGAATTCCAACTTGCCCACGTCATGCACTTACTACTACATACTCCCTCCGTACAAATAATATATTCCCAGTAATATTCATTTTTTAGGGATATAATATTGAAGTGGGAAGATTTTAGTGGTACGGAGGGAGTATGTCTTTGTAATATTCTTTACGGGAGAAAATATACTAACACTTTAACGCACTTTATACGTATTTACGTCGCCAGCAAAATACTTTGCTACGACGCATGATCCTAATATTTGTTTTGTCGATTTTTTAAGCATTACATAGTAATTCACATGAATTAACATGATTTACAAAACTATCACTTGAATTAAGACTTATAAAATAATTCACACAGAACATATACTAACACTTATAAATTTTATAAGACTGTCAGTTGAATTACAACACTGTTAATTTAAGACTCAAATTAACATTGACTCACATAAAGTAACATTTCGGTCACTTTGTTCCAATTTATTTCAAATCCCCGGTATGTACGGAATGTCCGAACACATTCCAACCAATTTACATAGTTCTTTGGTAACAGAATCTAATGAATTGTCAACTATCATTGGAAATGGATGTGGCTGTTGTACTTCAACTTGAATTGTGAAATAAGAGTTCTATAAATTGTTACTATGTGTTCGTTCCTAAACTTAGTACAACATTTTGCAGTCAATTTATTTGGTTTATTCAGTCACAGCAGTTACTTGCATTGATGGAACGATTACCAAAAAAACCGGCTCAACACAAAAATGTGTGCCAGAAGAGAAATTCTGCTTCCAAACCTGCACCCAACGTTCCCCAGGCTTCCTTATCCGAGAACGTGCCTACAAGTGTTCATAATTCCGGTGCGACCAAGCGTCGTAGTGGTGAGATGTCTATTTTCTTATGGTTGTTTCACCTTCGTTTCTTCATTGTTCATGTCATCCTCTAAACATCGATCAAGTCAGAAGTTATTCACTTTCAGTCGAACTATACGAATGCAGTAAATTCTAGGAAGGCCTTTCAAGACATTTCAAACTGTCCTACCGATGAACCGTCAGGATCTTTTACAGCATCTGTTACACCACTAGGTGAATGTTCATGAACGTTGTCAGGTACTTCAATTCAATAATTCTTCACTCTTCACATTTCGCAATTTTGTAAAAGGTGCTTCATGTTCTGAGTTCTTTGGCTTCCCGTTGTAAGTGTTATTCATTAATTTATAATATGATTTCCTTGCGTTGAAATACTATTTGTTTCTTACTTCCGTGTTCGTTTAAATTTGAAGTCAATGTGGGGAGATGCGGACATGGTAATTATTGTCAGCAAGTTGCTAGTGCTTCAGAACAGACGGATCTTGACCAACTAGATGTTTTCGATCGTAGTAGGCAGCAACTTCAAGATGGTACTCCAGTAGTCTGTAAAACAATTTACTTTGTATTCATTACGTTCTCTATGGATACATTTCATCCGCTTCTATTTATACCGTTATGCAGCGACCGAATTGGAAAAGTACCTTACCATGTACCTCACCTGTCATCAGACTCGGCTTGACCGTCGACTCATACTGGCAGATAGGCGCCAAGGTCATAATTCATACGAAGAAGCAATGTACACAGCTGACGATCCATATCGGGAATGGCGTTCGAAGCTTGCACGACGCAAACATGTGATCAAGTTTAGGGAGCGGAGAGCCCGTGACAATCATGTTTCAAATGCATCTACACACATCTCTCCACGTACGGGTGACTTCACCGAAGGTCGCTTAGCTACTTATGCATCTACATACATTTTTAAAGTACTCAATTTGTTCCCGTACTGTGCTAATGTCAGATAATGAGGGGTATATGTTAAGTGGCTTATTATAATGGTTTAATGATGCAGCTTCCCTTGAGCGTGTAGTGGACGTCATCCGTGAGGCATGTGTTTACGACTCAACCACTCCACAGCGCTTGGGCTGCAATAAACGATTTCGTCAATCTACTCATAGTGATACTATTATTCAAAGTCTAACACGTGACATTTTTGGATCAATCTTAACTGACGAAGACATTGCCTCCCCCAGTGATGCCGTCATTACAGGTTATTGTTAGTATATTATATACCACTGGTGCTTATGTAAGCATTATAGTTGACTTCGTCTGTATCCGATCACAGGCTGGGAAGGGTACGACGACTTAGGGGATCCGTAATATAGGTGTCAGAAGTGCTCCGCATACATGTGGTACACTGAGAGATCTAGAATGGATCGTAGACCTATTATCCCATCTTTCACCATGTGTTGTAGAGATGGTGTTGTTGAGTTACCATATCTCACTCATCCCCCGCAGCTTAACAAGGACCTCCTCGATGGTGTTCATCCCAAGAGTAGACACTTCATTGACAATATTAGGATGTATAATTCGGCGCACTCATTTACTTCAAGTGGAAGGAAAGTAGATGACTCCGTAAAGAGTGGCAGAGGCCCCTACACATACAGAATTGATGGTCAGAACTCTCATCTAATCGGCAGTTTGCTGCCTACGAATAACGAGCCACCCAGATTCTGTCAACTGTACATATACGACACAAATGATGAGATTAACAACAGGAAGCATGCGTTAAGGTGCCATTTTTTAGAAACTGTTAATTTGCATATGTCATCACTGTTTCGTTTCATTTATATGTCAAACAGATCGTAATTTCAGTTGATTTATATGCAGGGGCAAGTCATCCAGGGAAGATAGGTTTGACGATGGCATCATGTCTGAAATTAAGGCTATGCTTGACGCGTACAACCCTCTAGCTCAGTCATTTCGTATGGCCAGGGACAGCATACTAAACTCCGATGAAAGGTGTGAGCTCAAGCTGCGGTTAATCAGTGCCCGATGCACAGATGGACGTGAATATAATCTTCCAACTGTCTCCGAAGTGGCTGCCCTTATTGTAGGCGATGTCGAAGATACCATTGAAAGCAGGGACATAATTATCGAGGAAAGGTGCGGTCGTCTGCAGCGTATCTCTGAACTCCATCCATCGTACCTGCCGCTGCAGTACCCTCTCCTTTTTCCACACGGTGAGGACAGTTTTCGTCTTGGTATCAAACACTGTCAGGAATCCGTCGAAGCAAGTCGCTATCCTGACACCGCTCACGACAATTTAACTTTAAGAGAGTGGTTCGCCTTCCGCTTGCAGGACAGACCAACCGATGTCGAACCCGATACTATGATGCGAGGATGCCGATTACTTCATCAATTAATTTTCGACGGATATACGAGGATAGAGGTCCAGCGGCTTACGTATTTAAGGTTCAACCAGCCTAAGCTTAGATCTGAAAATGCAAAGCAGTTGCGTGCTGCTGCCGCTAGCGGAGAGACCGACTCATCATCTGTAGGCGTTAAGTACATTCTCCCATCGAGCTTTGTTGGTGGTAAGGGTTACATGCGTGAGACTTACCAAGATACGATGACAATTTGTCGTTGGTGTGGATACCCTGACCTCTTTGTAACGTTTACCTACAACCCGAAATGGCCAGAAATAACTAGGTTTGTGAAGAAGAGGGGGCTGAAACCCGAGGATAGGCTCGACATTGTAACCCGTGTATTCAAACAAAAGTTGTACCTCCTTCTTAAGGATTTTAAGGAAAACCATGTTTTCGGTAGAACGAGAGCAGGTAACTGGTCTGAGTACACCTACGTTCTGTTTGAGTATTTTGTTTTGACAATTTAAATATTGACCTTATCCGTTGTTATTTTCATGTGCCCGTAGCTGTGTACACCGTAGAGTTCCAGAAAAGAGGTCTCCCTCATGCTCACATCCTTCTGTTCTTGGAGAGGGACGACAAATTTCCAGAAGCTGGCGACGTGGACTCTATTATCTCTGCCGAGATTCCTGACCGGTCTGAAAACCCCTCACTGTATGAAGCTGTGAAGGACCTGATGATCCACGGTCCTTGCGGGCATGCCAATCCCAAATCCCCTTACATGGTTGACGGTGTTTGCACAAAGAGATTTCCTAAACCTTTATGTGAACGGACAACGGTTAACGGTGATGGATACCTTATGTACAAGAGGAGGGACAATGGTGTAACTGTTGTGAAGGGTGGCGTGAGTGTCCACAATGGTTACGTGATAAGTGTAGTTTGTAGTGCCTATTTGTTGTGTTTGGTCCCGGTTTCTCTTGTGAAATTGCTCTTTGGAGCGGTTTCTAGGCTACTTATGCTTCTTCTAGTTCGTTTTAGGTTCCCAAGACCAATATTGGAGAGATGGAACAATTCTGACTCGTTTCATACACATTTGGAGCCAACGAAGAGAAGGAACGATCACTCGGTGCCTTAGATTCGATCCCGAGACCTTGGGACCCATTCCCGAGCCCCTTAGACTCGATCCCAAGACCCGAGAATCGATGAAAAGCCTATCAAGAACAATTGGGGACCTTTATGATCATATTGGAGGCCTACAAGACCCTTCCCGGGCGAGATGAGTGCCCATCCCGGTCGGGATGAAGAGCAAACAAAGCAGCTCTTCTGATGAGCCATCCCGATCGGGACCAACCCGTCCCGGTCAGGACCATGAAGCCATCCCGGTCGGGACCATCCATCCCGGTCGGGAAGGATGACCCATCCCGATCGGGACCATCCATCCCGACCGGGACCATCCATCCCGACCGGGAAAGGCAATAACACCGCCTGGTGTTATGCATAACACCGCCCGGTGTTATGCATGATCCCGATCGGGACCGGGACCACTCCATCCCGTTCGGGACCACCACCATCCCGACCGGGATGGACCAGCTGTAGCCCGCGTGACTTCTTTTCTTCTCCTTCACTCTTGTAACCTTATAAATACTCCTCCCTTGTATTGTTTAAGCATCTTACATTACCTTAGACTCCTCTACATTATTCTAAACCCTAGATAGACTCTATTAGCTTAATCTTTCATTAATCTTTTGTTAATTTTAGTTTAATCTTAGTAATTAGTCTTGTATTAAGGGAATTCTTCAAGATTCGTCCAAGATTGACAACCTTGGGAGATTTATTTGGGTTTTTCTTATTAATGCAAGTTCTCTTCTTTTTCATCCACTTTGTAGTTGGTATAATCTTTTTTCTCTTAATCTTTGTTAATCATTCAAGTTTTAATCTTTACATATTGTTTATTGTTCTTGATAGTTCATTATGAATGCTAGGGTTATTATTTTGATTTCACTTGATAGTGTTAGATTTAGTTTTACTATGTGTGAGTAGACTTTTTGTGGGGTTAGTAGGGGGATTAAGTGTAGATTATGGGTAATTAGGGTTTGATTAAGGGAAAAGGTGGAGTCTTTGTTACTAGTCACTTGTTGAGCACTCTACGTGTTTGTGGAAATGCTTGTTTGAATTGTAGTGGCCATGCTTCTCATGCTTGTTTTTCACCTTCTCATTTGTGTGATCAATTTGTGGTTGAATGCTTATGTGCTGGGTAATACTTTGCATGAGTATTCGGGTTTAGTCTTAGACACGAGAGTGCGGACTTAGGTTTTGACGCGAGAGCGCGGACCGACCATAGTAACTAGGTGAAACCTACACCCCTTGATTACCCAAATTATCCAAGCACACTTATGAACCCGACCTAACCCTACTCCTTCCCATATTTGAATTCTCTATCTCTTTAGTCGATCTTTCTCTCTAGTTTTTTTGCTTAGTTAATCTTAGTTGTTTCAATTACTTCTTGTTATATCTAGTCCATTGTTAGTCCGCTTTCATCTTCTCCAATCATCTTAGTTAATCAATTCTTGTTAGTTTGTTCAACTTTGTGTTTGTTTGTGACTTAGCCTCGTTTTTAGGTAGACCTAGTCTAGACACCTTATAACCGTCTCCGTGGATATTGACCCGACTTACCCTAGCTACCCGTTAGGATTAGTTGGACTCTACTTGTTGGTGGGGACCCACGGCAAAACCCTACCATCAATTTGGCGTCGTTGCCGGGGACGGTGCATGTTTAGACTTAGTTTGCTTGATAACTTGACTTAGTTACCCCTCTTGTGTTCTTCTTCTATCTCTTGTGCATATTTGGTAGGCTTTTTCTTAGTTTCTTTAGCTTTCTTCTCTCTTTGTCTTGGGTTTTGTTCGTTTATTGTCTTTGCCTAGTGCCCATAAAGCACTAGGTGTTCTCACGTTTGTTCCAAGTGTGTAGTGCATGCCTAGGAGGAGAGGCGACTTCTTTCTCTTCAATCCAGAGCCGGGGAGACTCTTTAGAGCTTTTCGCCAACGGACGATTGACCGGGTTAGAATTTCTCAACCGGGTACTAGCAATACCATTGAAGAACAAGCCCAAGGATCCGACTTTGATGAACAACCTCAAGGCAATACCGAAGGGACCTTCATCAATCCCTTTGGTACTTCTTCTAGTCATTCCTCTCAACCAAGTTCTCCTTCAACATCTACATCTACACCATCATCTCCCGCTTATCCAATAATGCTTAAGTTTTCTTCTCATTCAACCTTCACGGAAGACGTTTTGCCCGGGCCCACCGCTTTACCGGCCGCTTACGCCGGAAATTTTGTGGCAAAAACGCAATTTATTCAATTGGTTGAAAGAAGTCAATTTAGTGGGTTACCAACTGAAGAACCTCATCAACACATGGAAACCTTCTCGGATTATTGCGATGCCATCTCACAACCGGGAGTAACCCAAGACCAAATCCGGTGGGTATTATTTCCCTTCTCTTTAATTGGCAAGGCAAAGCAATGGCTCAAAGGTTTAGACAAGACGGCTTTCGGTATAGACACTTGGAAGAAGCTAGCCTTAGCGTTCTACCAACAATTTTATCCACCGGAGAAGACCAATCTATTGAGAGCTTCAATCACGGGGTTTCAACAACGTGACGAAGAAAGCCTTTATGAGTCATGGGAAAGGTTTAATGCCTTGATCCGTTCTTGTCCCCATCATGGGTTGGCCTAATGGTTCCTTGTACAACAATTTTGGAACGATTTATATGAAGATTCTAGGGCTATACTCAACATGGGTTCCAATGGAAGGTTTACCGAGGTCGATGACGATCAAACATGGGCTAGAATTGAAGAAATGGCGGTCCACAATTCCCAATATAGTAGGCCTAGGAAGGCAAATCGAGGGGGAAGGCACGAGATAGATGCCATAACACAACTTAGTGCCGATCTTGGAGCACAATTGAAGACCCACATGGATACTATTGATAAGAAGCTCCAAAGTCACCTCAATCAAGTTCAAGGCACAAGTTCTTCCCACCAACATTCAATTCAAGAAGTTAATGCTATGGGAGTGGTTCCTCCTACATCTTATTATGGGATATGTGAGCTTTGTGGGATATATGGACATGAGCCTCTACATTGTCGAGGTATTATTGAGCAAGTGAATGCTTTTCAAGCATACAAGCAAGGTGTTCCATATTCTAAGCCTCAAAATGTGTCAAATCAAAATATGTTCCAAGCTTCCCATCAAGCTTCCCAACAACAAGCCCAACAACAACACCGTCCGTATGTTCCTCCTCCCTTAAGGGACAACAACGAAGGCTACCTAGGTTATCAAGGCAATCAAAGGCCTTTCAACAACTTCCAACAAAATAACCAAGGTGCCTTCAACAACAATCAAGGGTTCCAAAATCAAGGGAACTTCAATCATCAAAGTGATTTCCAAGGAAACCAACACTCTCAAGGATTCCAAAGCAACAACCAAGGTTACCAAAGTCACAATCATGGTAACTCTCAAGGCCTTAATCAAGGCAATTCTCATGGGTGCCTAGGGAACTTCCAACAACAACAAGGGTCTCAAGGTACTCAACAACAAAACAAGCAAAGAAGTCGATCTCCAACTCATGATTACGGTATCCCTCTAGCCATCACCAATACTCCACACAATCAACAATCTCCCCCTCGGGATTTCGACATGCAAAAATCAATGTTGGAAATGCAAAGAAGTCAATTGGAGACGCAAAGATCCCAACAAGAACTTATTGCCCAAATTCTAATGGATAACAAGGAAACAAAAACTCATCTCAAGATGCTCGAAACCCAACTAGCTCAAGTTGCTTCGGGTAGTTCTTCAAGACAAAAGGGTCAACCACCTCCTCAAGGTGTACCATCAAAATTTGAACATGTGAATGCCATCACCTTAAGGAGCGGGGCATCCTATGATTCTCCCTTGTTTCCTAGTGAGCAACAAGCCATGAAAGAAGTTGTATCTCCACACCAAGACAATGCAAGTTTGGGAAATCCAATGGAGGAGCAAGTCTTGTGGGAGATTGAGAAACCTCATGAAGACAAGCTTCCCCCACTTCAAGGAAAAGACAAAGGAAAGAGGAAAATGTCAATTGAAAAGTCCAACCCTAATGAGCAAGAAAAGATACATATCAAGTTGCCATTCCCAACAAGGCAAATGAAGACCAAGGTGGATGTTCAATATGACAAGTTCCTCGATATTGTGAAGAAGTTGGATGTGAGTGTCCCTTTTACCGAGCTACTTACCCAAATCCCGGCATATGGAAGATTCATGAAAGAAATCTTGGCTAGGAAGAGATCCGTCGACAAGGAAGAGACCATAGCGTTCACAAGAGAGGTGAGCGAGCTCATTCAAGGCTCTACACTTCCCAAGTTGAAGGATCCAGGTAGTTTCTCAATCCCGTGCACCATAGGAAACATGAAAATTGAAAGGGCGTTATGTGATTTGGGAGCGAGTGTGAGCATCCTCCCTTATTCTATCTGTGAGCGACTTGGGATGAAAGAGCTCAAGTGTACCTCTATCACTCTCCAAATGGCCGATCATTCGCTTAACCGACCATTAGGGATGTTGGAGGATGTGCCACTAAGAATAGGGAAATTCTTCATTCTAGTAGACTTCCTTGTGCTTGACATGCCGGAGGATGCTATCACTCCTATTATCCTTGGCCGCCCATTTCTACATACCGCCGGTGCGATGATTGATGTAAAGAACGGTAGGATCACATTTGAGCTAGGCGACGAGAAGCTCGTGTTTGACCTCCAAGGAAACACCTCGCCGCCTACTAATGATGAATCGTGTAATATGATCCACGCCATGAAAGACATCAATCTAGGGGATGAGTCGGGTGGAAGCTTGAAGAACAACTTCTATGCAATTGAAGATGATGATTCCGAGCTTGGGGCGGATGAATGCCCATGTGATGTGCATGATGATAAGTTGAAAGGAAAGAAGAAAGTTGAGCCTCCCTTGAGGCCTTGTGAAGATGAGTGGAAGTTTGGGTATATCCCGAAGGATCGCAAGTACAAGTTGAAGCCGTTGAACTTAGTAGATCTGGATGCACCGGGAACTTCTAGGCAAAGTCATGATGACCCTTGGAGTGGAGGTTGGTATTCCACTAGCTTGATCGAAGACTTCTCGAGAGCCTTTGATATGTTGCTTTGTGCCCTTGATGACGATGGAGTTATCCTTAGTGTTGTTGAAAAATGATTGAAGAATGCACCATCCTTGGTTTGACGGAGTTCCAAAAGAACCGTCTCTTTGTATATATCTCTTCCTTATCCTTTTGAGTTTTGTGAAATTCTTGTAACTTGGTGTTTTGATGAGTGATGTGAGGGAGGGATTTTAATGGATGTTTTGAGCTTATTTGTTAGGTGCAAAGTGAAGATGAATCTTAGAGAGGAGTGGTTATTGATAGAGCTCGGATTTTGAGCAAGGAAGTCGGGTTTGTATCGGTGGCCTTGTGGGTGAAGTTATCAAGATTATGAAGGGCTAGAAGGCATCCCGACCGAGAAGGATGAACCATCCCCATCGGGATGAGTGTACCAAAAATAGAGTTTTCTGGAGTGGCATCCCGACCGGGAAGGGTGTGTCATCCCGACCGGGACCATCCATCCCGACCGGGATGGTTCCCTGCTCTCCCTTTTTGCCTCTTCATCGACATTTGATCCCACCCAACCACTTTATACCCCCTCCCAACCTCCCTACCTACCCTTGCACCTATCATATGACCCCTACACTTCATATACATACATTGATCTCATTTTCTCTTCACTTTACACCAAACTTCACATCAAATCCCACCTCCTTATACCCTTGTACTTCAACCATGCGGCCTTATCAAGAATGAAGAGGAGTAACAATGACGAAGACTAGCTATGTGCCGTTATCGAACTTTGAGACGATGGAGCGAGTGAGTTGCTAACCGATTGGTAGGCGGCTTTCCTTCTTTTCCGTCTTTTATTGCTAGTCTTTACTCGTTTCTTTCCCTTCCCCTTATCATATTTGTGTCATGGTGGCCCTCGGGGCCTTGGTAGTCTTTGCTTCCGACTCTCGATGACGTGACTACATCGGGAGTCATTTCAAAATCCAAATTTACAAGTATTTTCACTTTTTCTTTGATTCTCTTTCTTTTGTTAGGATTTAGTCGGATTCGGGCGGAATCCAGACTAGGTGACTTGATTACACCTAGTCCTCCCCTCCCATTTCCTTTTATTTTCTTTTCATTTTTCCCCCATCCATATCTTTTCTCGTCTCGGCCCATGGTGACTTGATTACACCCCGGCCGGACACATTCTACCTTTTCTCCGCTTTTCTTTTTGATTTTTAGTTTTATTTTTGTAGTTTATTTTCTTTTTAGTGTCTCCGCACACTACTGATTGAGCATGAGGACATTGCTCGGTTTAAGTGTGGGGGAGCAATATCCTAGCCTAGTTAGTTCCATTTTCGTAGTTTTTTCGAAAAAATCTTAAAAAAAAAAACTAAAAATTTGAAAATTTTCATAAAAATCAAAAAGATTTTTCCTTTGTGTCTTTTTATTTCGTGTCTTTGTGTCGTGTTTTTGTGTTTTGTGTGTGTGTTTGCCTTTTTTCCCTATAGGTTCCTTGATCGCCGTAATTTTCGGAAAGCTCAAGACAACCGGTAATGTCATTCTATCTCTTTTGCTCTTTGTTTCTTGTGGAGTTTGGAGGAAATTTGTGATGATGTGTGCTCGGGTGGAGCTTGTTGAAGGTTGTGGTTGTTTCGGTTGCTTATGTGGATGTTTCGGGGTGGCGTTATTGTGTTTGTATGTTTGTTTTCTTTTCTCTTATTTTGTTTTGTTTTGTTGTATTATCTCCTTTTCTTTCATTTTTGTTGAGTCTTTGTTGTGCTTTGTGTGGTTGTGTCTAGTGTGTAAAAAGGTTTTCGAAAACCCGGTTTTGAGGCTAGTGCGCAAGTGTTTACTTTCCCTTTCTAGTAACATGAGTCGAGTCTTAGACTTTAGTCTAATAGAATGACTTTAAATCAATGATTTCGTTGGTTTCTTACCTTGAGTCCACCTAGCTTACTAAGGATTTACTACGGGATTGCATTTTGACCATTATGACCACCCACTGTGTGAAAAGGCCTTGGTTGCCGAGTCCCGTCCCTTAGGTGACCGTGTTCGGAATTGCTTTGACTTGTCCAAGTTTCTCCCCTTTTTGTGGGTTTGAAGGGAAGGACCCGTCCCGACTTACCCATTTCCCTACCTCCTACACACTTCCGCAAATAAGTTGCAAATTATTGAAATTCTCACTTGGTTGCAAGAAATGCCTACAAAACAAAATCATCCAAAAGGCAAGCCAAGTCAAAAGAAAGAAAAAGAAAAGAAAGAAGAAAAAAAGGCACAACACTGAAAAACAAAATACAAAAGAAGAAAAAGAAATGGCATAGCAACAAAAAAGCAAATTACAAAAGAAAATGCCAAAGAAAATTGCCTCGCAAAAAAAAAAAGAATTCTCACCCTCTCAAAATAAGCCTTTACCGACTGTTATCGTGAAGAGCCTACCAAAGGACAAAGTCCCTAGGAAGGATGACAGCGGTAATAGTCGGTTTTCCGTCATTTTGCAATCTTGACCACCTTTTTACTTGGACTAGTTAGGCGGTTCTTGAGCTTGGGACGACCCTCTTGGCTTATCGCTAAAGGAGGCGGGGTCTCACTTACCTACAGTGTCGACTAACATCGTGGTTCATCCTTTTTCCATCCCGCCTACCGTCCCGTGGTACGTTCTTAGAAGGTTAGGAGGAACCTAGGTAAGTTACCAACGTTTTTGTTGCTTTGTCGTCATACTATTACGGTTTTGTCCATTTCGGTTTGTATTGATAGCTTGGGAACGTTGTCACTTGCCTTGAGTCCTTATCCGGTGTCTTTACACCGCTTTGTTGAGGGAAGCGGTATTTGTTTTGTCTTGGATGCAACCGTTTGGTATTTGTTTGTTTGTGTGTTTGTTTGTTTACGTGCTTTCGTGTCCGGTTGCATCCACAGTTTTGTCGCAAGACCTCACTTGCCTTGCGGAGTGCACTTTTCCTCTAAGTGTACTCGCGTGAGTTGAAAGGGCGTAGGGTGCGCGAATACCCGCTCGGTTAGTAGTCTAGTTTCTTTTAGTTTTTAGTTAGAAGGTGCTTACTTGAGGGCGAGTAAGTGTTAAGTGTGGGGGAGTTGATAAGTGTAGTTTGTAGTGCCCATTTGTTGTGTTTGGTCCCGGTTTCTTTTGTGAAATCGCTCTTTGAAGCGGTTTCTAGGCTACTTATGCTTCTTCTAGTTTGTTTTAGATTCCCAAGACCATTATTGGAGAAATGGAACGATTCCGACTCGTTTCCTACACATTTGGAGCCAACGAAGAGAAGGAACGATCACTCGGTGCCTTAGATTCGATCCCGAGACCTTGGGACCCATTCCCGAGCCCCTTAGACTCGATCCTGAGTCCCGATAATCAATGAGAAGCCTATCAAGAACAATTGGGGACCTTTATGATCATATTGGAGGCCTACAAGACCCTTCCCGGGCTGGATGAGTGCCCATCCCGGTCGGGATGAAGAGGAAACAAATCAACTCTTCTGATGAGCCATCCCGGTCGGGACCATGAAGCCATCCCGGTCGGGACCATCCATCCCGGTCGGGAAGGATGACCCATCCCGACCGGGACCATCCATCCCGACCGGGAAGAGCAATAACACCGCCCGGTGTTATGCATGATCCCGATCGTGACCAGATCCTTCCCGATCGGGACCACTCCATCCCGATCGGGACCACCACCATCCCGACCGGGATGGACCAGCTGTAGCCCGCGTGACTTCTTTTCTTCTCCTTCACTCTTGTAACCTTATAAATACTCCTCCCTTGTATTGTTTAAGCATCTTACATTACTTTAGACTCCTCTACATTATTCTAAACCCTAGATAGACTCTCTTAGCTTAATCTTTCATTAATCTTTTGTTAATTTTAGTTTAATCTTAGTAATTAGTCTTGTATTAAGGGAATTCTTCAAGATTCGTCCAAGATTGACAACCTTGGGAGATTTATTTGGGTTTTTCTTATTAATGCAAGTTCTCTTCTTTTTCATCCACTTTGTAGTTGGTATAGTCTCTTTTCTCTTAATCTTTGTTAATCATTCAAGTTTTAATCTTTACATATTGTTTATTGTTCTTGATAGTTCATTATGAATGCTAGGGTTATTACGTTGATTTCACTTGATAGTGTTAGATTTAGTTTTACTATGTGTGAGTAGACTTTTTGTGGGGTTAGTAGGGGGATTAAGTGTAGATTATGGGTAATTAGGGTTTGATTAAAGGAAAAGGTGGAGTCTTTGTTACCAGTCACTTGTTGAGCACTCTATGTGTTTGTGGAATTGCTTGTTTGAGTTGTAGTGGCCATGCTTCTCATGCTTGTTTTTCATCTTCTCATTTGTGTGATCAATTTGTGGTTGAATGCTTATGTGTTGGGTAATACTTTGCATGAGTATTCGGGTTTAGTCTTAGACACGAGAGTGCGGACTTAGGTTTTGACGCGAGAGCGCGGACCGACCTTTGTAACTAGGTGAAACCTACACCCCTTGATTACCTAAATTATCCTACCACACTTATGAACCCGACCTAACCCTACTCCTTCCCATATTTGAATTCTCTATCTCTTTAGTCGATCTTTCTCTCTAGTTTAATTGCTTAGTTAATCTTAGTCGTTTCAATTACTTCTTGTTATATCTAGTCCATTGTTAGTCCGCTTTCATCTTCTCCAATCATCTTAGTTAATCAATTCTTGTTAGTTTGTTCATCTTTGTGTTTGTTTGTGACTTAGCCTCGTTTTTAGGTAGACCTAGTCGAGACACCTTACAACCGTCTCCGTGGATATCGACCCGACTTACCCTAGCTACCCGTTAGGATTAGTTGGACTCTACTTGTTGGTGGGGACCCACGGCAAAACCCTACCATCATTACGTCGTTCCATGCAACGCAGAGATGTTGTCAAAATACCATGCCCACATAAACGTTGAGTGATGCAATCAAGCACGATCCATTAAATACCTATTCAAGTACGTGAACAAGGTCTACGACAGAGTCACTGTCGGAGCGGCAACTTGGAGGAACCCAGACGAAATTGATCACATACAGGAGTACTACGACTGCAGGTATGTGTCTCCACCTGAATCAACTTGGCGTATTTTTTCATTCGACATTCATTACAGGACTCCGCCCGTTATTCGCCTGGAATACCATCTTCCCAATGAACAGAATGTCATATATAATGATGACGACCCGTTGGACGAGATATCTGCTCGATCAAATGGGGCTCGAACCAAGTTTGTCGCGTGGATGGAATACAACGCAAACCACCCTGAGTCCAGGAATTTGACGTACACGGAATTTCCCACCAAGTTTGTCTGGTATAAAGAAAACAAGTCATGGGCACCACGCAATCAAGGTTTTATCTTGGGAAGGATGTACCACATGTCCCAAAACGGTGGTAAAAGGTACTACATGAGAATACTGCTCAACTTTGTCCGCGATGCAACGTGTTATGAAGATATAAGGACGGTGAGAGGTGTCGTGCACGATACTTTCAAGGATGCATGTTATGCGTTAGGTTTGCTTGGTGACGACAAGGAGTACATTGATGCAATAGACGAAGCGAATTACTAGGGTACAGGCACGTACCTACGGAATATGTTTGCGACATTATTATTCTCTGGCAGCCTCATCAAACCAGAGGAAGTTTGGCAAAAGACATGGCACCATCTATGTGACGATATTTTAAGTCGTCGACGGAGGGAGCTCCTTAACTTTGGTTATATACCAGTCCTTTCTATTTTTTCCTTCATTTCATTTGTCCATTTAGCCGTTTGATCAATGTAGTCTACCATTTGCTGTCATTCTCTACCACCGAAATGTTTTCACATTTGCTTATACTGTGACACAGATCTGCAGCTAACGGATCAGCAGCTGCAGAATTACGCACTATCTGAAATAGAGTCTATGCTGCAAGCCAATGGAAGCTCCCTGTCTAAGTTCCCTGATATGCCGCAGCCGGATTATGATCTACACACGTTAGACTCCAATAGATTGATTTCTGACGAGTTGAACTATGATCGTGATCAGTTGCGATTAGAGCATGAGTGCTACATGTCCTCCATTACAATTACTGGTGAGCAGAAGGCAATGTACAGTGAGATTATGCGAGTCGTTGAAGCTGGGTGAGGTGGGTTTTTCTTCCTGTACGGCTACGGTGGTACGGGCAAGACTTTCATTTGGAAGACTTTATGTGCCGCACTGAGAAGCAAGGGCCAGATAGTCCTTCCAGTGGCCTTTATCGGGATAGCTGCTATACTTTTGACAAGAGTGCGCACAGCTCACTCCAGGTTTAGCATACCTATTAACGTCGACGAGAACTCTTTGTGCCCAGGTATAAGGCCGTGTTCAAACCTGGCTGAACTACTGACATTGGCAAAACTAATCATCTGGGACGAGGCTCCTATGGTCAGTCGTTACTGTTTCGAGGCACTTGACAGGAGTCTCAGAGATGTTATGAGATTTGTGAACCCACAACTTGTTGATAGACCCTTCGGCTTCGGTGGCAAGGTTGTTGTCTTGGGTGGTGATTTTAGGCAGATTCTCCCGGTTGTTCCCAAGGGAAGTCGTCAGGATATCGTTCATTCAACAATCTGTTCGTCGTTGATTTGGAGAGATATAAAGGTTTCCGCTAGGTTCTTTTACGAAAAGTACACTTTATAGCTTACTTGGTCTTCAAGTATATTTTCCAATCATGTTAAACTTTACAAATTTGTATCGATCTGTGCCATGTAACTGTCGATCGCTACTAACATACCTTCATATGTTCGCCTTCAATTATAGGTACTTAAGCTGACCACGAATATGCGGCTTCAAGTTGGGCAGCCTGAATCTACCGTGGAGGAAATCAGAGAGTTTTCGGACTGGATATTGTCTATTGGTGATGGTGTTGCAAGTGGTATGAATGACGGGATCGCAGAGATCACCATTCCCCGAGAGATGCTCATTGACCCCGGTCCCGACCCTATTGCCGCAATAGTCCACAGTACGTACCCTGACCTGCTAAATTGCTTCGAAGATACGGACTACCTCCAGCAGAGATCTGTACTTGCATCCACTCATGACGTCGTTAAGAAAGTACGACTACGTCCTGTCTATCCTTCCTGGCGTTGAGGTCGAGTATCTGAGTTCTGATGAAATCAGCAGCCAGGAGACTTGGCAGCACGTACACGATTTGTATTCCACTGAAGTACTAAACACCATTCGCGATTCAGGGCTACCAAGCCACAGATTACTTCTTAAAGTAGGTGCAATCATCATGCTACTACGAAATATTGACCAAGCTAACGGACTATGCAACCGTACCAGATTAGTCGTCTCAAAACTTGGTGACCGTGTCATTGAAGCAAAAGTGATAACCGGTATCAGGAAGGGTGCTCGTGTTTATATTCCGAGGTTGAAGTTATCCCCATCTGATGAGACGAAGTTTCCACTCAAGTTCGAAAGGCGTCAGTTCCCGCTAGCAGTTTGCTTCGCAATGACCATAAACAAAAGCCAGGGCCAGTCTCTTATAGACGTTGGATTGTTTCTTCCTATACCGGTATTCACCCATGGGCAATTTTACGTTGCTATATCCAGGGTCACCAGAAAGAAGGGTCTTAAGGTACTAATTTTAGACGAAGATTCATTCGATACTGACTCAACTACTAACGTTGTTTTCAAGGAGATATTCAGCAATCTGCGATGATAGTTTGTTCTTACTACATATCTACTTCATTTGAATGTATTCTTGGTTTTGTTTTAGTTATCCATAACATGTTATCCGTTTACTGAATCTCACATCCTTTTCCTACAGATTGACCTCGCTACTTACAGCAATAGTGTTTGTGGACTATATGCACTAACCTTTGATCACCCCCTCACTGCACGTTGTCGACAGTTGAAACTTTTAAACACTACCCCAATCACAGACATACAGATTTCAATACACTCACCAGATTGATTTTATAGCATAACATGAGACGCAATCACAGAACTCTGTCGAATTATCGATTAGAAACTGAACGTAAATACCAATTGTCGTATGTTTCGCAATGAACATAAACAAAAGCATCCACCGGGGCAGTCTCTGTCCAATGTCGGTCTGTGAGCTACAGCGACTAACATTACTATCGTTATCAAGGTTAACCACTGAGGGCGGCTTAAAAGTTCTTATTTTCTATACGAAGATTATTTTCTATACGAAGATCACAGCTACGTTGTAAACTATGCAAAGGAAAGGACAGCCATTTCGATTTTTTTAAAAATGTAGAACCGGTTTATGTATTGTTATTTGGCCTACAGTTCCTACCCACAGAATGCCCTTTTTGTTGTACCCGCTTACAAATCCCGTTCCCAAACATTCACCGTTCGCAATTACCAGCAAGTTTAACGCATTTCAATGGTAGGATTCAAACACAGTTTTAGCATGCCCATCATATCGAAATTGTTCGGCCAAATTAACTTAATTATATTTTTTCACGATTATAGACAAAATATCCCAAATTACAAACAGTTAAAATAAAATAGCAACAACCCGGACCGAGGTCCAATAATCCATTACAAACACTTGAACATTATACTTCAAATTAATAAACCACATATAGTTCAACAGTTAATTGATTGAGATAGTTAAAGGGTTACCAGGAAAACCTCATTGCATTGAGTTAGGAGGAGTTACCTTTCAGACGTAGAATCCAGGGCAGTGTTGCTTCAGCTGATTAAACACGGACACGTACGTTGACAGGCTGTCTGTGTCCGCATCTCCGTAACCGAGCCTCTTCCAATCAGCTGAAAAAGAAATGCAGTTCCTGCCCTCCTTCACCAGTCCTTCGTCTGCAGAAGTTGCAACCCACAGGTGAGGACCTGACATCCTGTCTGAAGTGTTCTCGAAGTCCGATCTTCCCCTACCAACTCTCTCAAAGCACTTCTGCAATCTGAAAGCACTCCTGTATCTATGCTCGGCACTGAAAAACTCAATTGCAATAGCCCTCTTGAAACTTCCAGGCTTCCCTTTCCACACATGGAATACCTTCCTGACAGGGTATCCCAACTTAATCAGTTCATCCCTCACAAAGGTGAAACTCTTGCCAATGACTACTCCATCGCCTGCAATTTCGTAGGGTAGATTGTGCATTATGACGGTCGGTGGGTAGACAAATTTCTCAGCCATGTTAGCAAACCAGATTTTCTTTCTCTTCGACTCTTCTGAATTTTTGAGTTGAAGAGTTAATTCGATTTGGGAATGATCTAATATTTTAGAACAACTCAATTATAGATGTGTAGGTATTTTGAAGGTTTGCATGCTAAAGATCTTGCCCCATACGGTTATTAAGTGGCTGATGTTGAGTGTGAAGTCATAATTACTTCTAATGGTTAATGCAGCAGCAATAATTGAGACATTTACCCAAGGAAAATTGTAGAAATTACCCTTTGCTTGACATTTGAGTTAAATTGTCATCATTACTCTTCGTTTCATTCAGTTTTCTTACGTATTACTGCATAATTTTTGTTCTCCCTAATATCGTTCTCTTCATCAGTGCAAACATATACAATAATGTTTTTTGGAGACCGTATTCCATTGTATATCTATTATGGTATGTCGTACGTTAAAAAAATGTTACGGTGCGTCTACTAAATTTCCTCGATATTGGTTGTTATGTTACACTTTCAGTGCTATTGTGTAGTATCACAGTTTGCCATTTAGTCGGATCCCACTTAACGACAACCGTTACGTTGAAGCGAACATTATTAATTCAATTGTGTTAAGCACTTACGAACTCATTACTTTCCTTCACTATTTAAACTACTTTTTCATAATGTCATATTTACCATTAGTTTGTGACATGATGACTTCCACTTATACACTGTTCGTCCAATTAATTCACCCGTTAATATAATGTTATTTGCAAAACGGTCTTTATATCCACATTCGTAATTAGTTGCTCGGCTTACGGATGACCTCGAGATTCCGTTAGTGTTACTTATTACGTATAACTTCGCACTATTTACTACTACCCCCAAAACACACCGTGTAGGGGCTCAATTACTAATTTAACCCGTATCGTTTGGTCACTGGATTTGCCAAACTATCAACACAATGACAAATTTGCGGTGACGCTGAATTGGAGAATCGGGATCAACCTGAGATAATGACCAACAAACACACTAACTATGAGAAACAAGATTTTTGCCAGCACCTTAAACAAAATCCGATATTACCGAGTACCAAATTAGACATACAAGCCAGTAACATTACAAAACAATCTACCAACCAGCAATGTACATAGCAATTGAATCAAAAATTCGGTCACAGCCCCATGCCTATGTGTGGACATGACATAGGTCCACTCCGACGCGGCCACGCACGGGTTTAGGGAGGCGAATGAATCACCATATGAGATGGGTCGAATTGAAAATTAAATCGAAGTTGGAGTCGCCACCGAACTTTGTAGCAGTTCGGGCCCGTTCGAACCCACTCCATATCTTAGTGGGCCATGCACAAAGTATGGGCCATTCGGATGTCAGAGTTTATTGGGTTCGTCCCTTAGCATTTGATACCGATACCGACATTATCGGACACCGTGCATTGAATGACTCTCGTGTGCCAATGGATTCGGACGTCTGGAAACCATGGTTCTGAGTAAGGGGTGAGGGTACGTGTTGGGAAGTTCACAAAGAACACCCAACCCCGCCCGCACATTAGCGGCCTCTACTAAGATATCGTTTGATTTTGAAATACGTGCGTTAGTAATACGATGAATGATATGCAAACATTGTTTTGCCTAGACATGTGAGAATTTGAATGGGTTGCTAAGTCGATTTAATGCATCTAAACTAACGTCAAAGTTGTTTTAGCATGCAAGGTTCGTTTTAGTATAATAAAAGAAAAAATAAAATAAATTGCTGAAAACATGAACAAACAGGTTAGTAACGGTTTGTAAATCGAATAAAAGATGCAAATATGATATGATGCATGGTTTTGAAAAGATTTGACACGTGATGGATTAAGCACGCGTTGACCGAGGTCATGAAAATATTTGTCGAGACCTGAAATATGCATGAAAAGCCCGCTGTTTTGAAAAAGGGAAAAGATGTTTGAAAAATTGTAGACACCCGCATTTTGACTGCCAGGTGTCTATGGTAGTTTCCCAAAAAAAACACCCGATGATGATCGGACGCTAACATGCTTCTATGCGCTCGGATACGGGCTCAAATCCATTAATCGTTGGCTAACGCACTTACAGAGTACAAATAACACAAAATCAACCTCAAATCCAGGCCCAGCGGACCATTTCGAGTCAAACAAGACTAATTTGGGCCAAAACCGACACCGGAAATAAAACCGACTTTTTTACGATTGGGTCAACCCCGGTCAAAGTCATTTCCAAAACATGCAAAACAAACACTCAAGCATCAAAAGTCCAATTCAAACACAAACCCATCAAATATCCATGATCACGGTCCAAAATGAGTGACCCGCGTGACCCAGCTGGGCCACTCGATCGAGTGCCCCACTCACTCGATCGAGTGGGCCCTTATTCAAGCCCGACGGCTGACGCACAAGCCCGCTCGACCGAGTCAGCCACCTACTCGGTCGAGTAACCCTAAACCGAAGCCCTAACTTTTCCTATATAAGGAACCCCCATGCACACATCTTAACAACCTTTTTACAATTCTCGAAACCCTAGAGCAACCATACACACATACCACGTCCTTTACAAATTCTAGCACACCCCAAGCAAACCCTAAACTAGCTTTAGGACTCATCAAACCCGAGCCACCATAACTTAACCTTCATCCACCTCGAAGACTCTTGTGTTATAGCCACGGTTACGAGTCCGCGCCGAGACAAGAACATGTAGGTTGAGGGTGTCAAAACCCCGCTTCTTCTCCTTTCTTCCTCCTTCTCGCGTCGTGTCTTTTTTTACGGGTCGCGTTTTTTTATTTATTTTGATCGCATCGTTAATATCAGTAATACTAGTATCAAGACATTAAAATATCTATCAATTTGTGTCGAGTATGAGGTGATATCGGAATAAGGAAACACGAACATACAAGTGTACTGCACACAGCGTTGACGGTCGCTTGTTCCGATATCCCAATTACTTGATTATTGAGATAGATTAACTTCAACAATAATTTTCGCATCATTGTTATTATTCGCATATCTCATCAATTTCTCAAAAGGCAAACATTGTATTTTAATAAGGGTCGAAACCCGTTGACACGGACCCGACATCACAATCCTTAGGGATTTATTTCGATGTCGGAGAAGTCGAGGGAATCAAGTCCTTTAATTTAAGCAAAGTGTCGATCTATTAAATTTGATTCCAATTCCTTAATTGGATGTCGGATCTAACGATCTAGTCACATAAGCTAACTAATGCGATTTTCCGTTGATGCAAAAATAATTGTCAATACAATTCAATAGAATTACGACATTATTTAACGCGGAGGAAATTTACCATATTGTGGTAGTTAATTTAGGCCGACTTAAATTAATCTTCCTTTATTTTCCCTCTAAGTATTCCATGTCGATTCGGTAATCGAGTGTGGGATACAACGAGTATTCAAGTCCCGAATTGAGTATAAATTCCGCTATATTTATGCCCAATTCGTCAAGTCATCAAAAATCAAAAAGCAATTTCAAAATCAATATTCAACTTGCAAACGAATTACCATTCGTACAGGGGGCACTCGACCGAGTGCCTAGCCCACTCGGTCGAGTAGCACCTCAAAATTGGGTCAGAATGCTCATCAGAACACCCACTCGATCGAGTCTCACAGTGACTCGGTCGAGTGGCCATGTACTCGACCGAGTTAGTCAATAACTCGGCCGAGTACGGTCTTTGACGCAAAACAGAATCGTTTTTTTTGGGTCCACTCGATCGAGTCCATCGACCACTCGATCGAGTGGCCTCATAACGACTCAAACACGAGTCGTACATTATCCTATTTTTCAAACTCGATAGTATTTTACGACTTAGGTCAACACGTGTATAATTAATCACGTGTATAGTATCTTTTCAAAGCATGCATCCTCATATTTGCATCTTTTCAATTCAATTCGTTATTTGCACAAACCGTTATTATTCGTTATACCATTGCATCGTTACTAACGCGTTTGTTTGTTTCTCTTGTCAATTTAATTCTTGTTCATTTATTGTACTAAATGAACCCGCATGCTAAATCCCACTTTGACGTAGAATTAATTGCATTAAATTGACTTAGAAACCCCTTTTCAATTCAATTCACATGCCTAGGAAAATACTCTTTGCATATCATTCTCCCGTTTAACTAGCGCGCGTATTGTAAGTCATTCGAATTCTTAGTAGAGGCCGCTAATGTGCGGGCGGGGTTGGGTGTCCTTTGTGGGCTTCCCAACACGTACCCTCACCCCTTACTCAGAACCTCGGTTTCCGGATGCCCGAAACCGTTGGCGCACGAGAGTCATTCAAATACACAATATCCGATAATGTCGGTATTGGTATAAAATGCAAAGGGACGAGCCCAATAAACTCTGACATCGGAAATGGGCCGTATTTTGTATACGGACCACTACGACATAGAGTGGGCTCGAATGGTTCTGAATAACCACAAAATTCGGTGGCGACTCCACTTCGACCTAAATTTCGATTCGATCCGTTTCATATGGAGATTCATTCGCCTACCCAAACCCGCGCGTGGCCGCGTCGGGGTGGACCTATGTCATGTCCACAATTTGGCGACTCCGCTGGGGATTAACTGATGCGTGACTTACCATCGGCATCCTCAGGGTGAGACTCGAATAGAAATCGTTTGACAAATACGATGCGCGTGTTAGTTTTACGGTTCATGCATAACCCATATTTTCCCGGGCCGGTACTGGTGACCGACGTCCCACTATACCATTGATGTACTCCAACATGGATATGTCAAAAGGTGTCCATAGTCGATTCGAGTGGGTTTCGCGGCATGTTCTAAGCTCAATTCGACTTAGAGAGTCCGTCCCGATCAACGTCTAGACTATGTACACTGGTATAGACCCTTTCAGACCGACCGAGACTTAGTATAGAGCATACATGGCGTCGTTATAATGCTTGTGTGACTACGTGCTACTTGGTTTCCGAGTCATTTTCAAAAATATCAACTTTTCAAAAGTTACATCCTCCTTTTCGAACCATTCAATTTCAAAACCCGGGACATACCGAATTTAGGACTTATGATTTTACTCTAAATAGCCTATTTTCTAGCCGGTATGCTGCCCAAATCAAAACTCAAACTTTCAAAACTCATGGCCCAATGACTTTTTCGCCCTCTTTTTCGGAAATTTGGGCCATTTACCGAGTCCACTCGGTCCTTTTTCAAAAATCAATCAATTTTCAAAACTTCCCTCCTCTTAGGACTTCCCATATTTAGCAGTGCCGGGTCATGTCTTAAGTTGTCAAGGTCTTCTAGCGTCAAAACTCTGTCGATCTTACATCCCGAGTTTCTTCCCTATCCCAGTCCGCCTTATTAGACTAAGGCAAGGCCCACCTAAGTAGGACATACTCTTACGAAGGAGGGCCCGTCAACACGATCGAGTCAAAAGTCTGGGGATGTCTCGCGTGAACCTTCCTTCGAACAGGACTAGGCCCACTCGCCGAATCCTAAGGAAGGCCCACACTTCACAAGTCACCCGTCTAGGTGTCTTTCTCGAGTCGTTTCCCTTTTTAGTCTCGTTCGAGATGTACTTTCTATTCCGGGATTTCTGGGCTAGTTTCTGATTACGCGGTGTTCTTACAGACAGGCCAGCCACAACCCGACATCAACGCAAGATGGAGGATTTGAAAAATGCCCTAACCAAGATCGAGACTCAACTGACCTCCATCCTCGCTAACCAAGCAACTTTGGACACCCGCCTGAGCACTGTAGAGAAGACGGTCCCAGTTGAAGGAGCTGATTCCGCTGGGCCCATAGCCGAATTGGTCAGTGTTGTTCGCAGGCTCGAGGAACAAGTCCACTTGTCAACAAGCAACTCAATCCACTCTGAAAATGCTCGCATTTATTCACCTTTGAATGACGAGCTACCGGCCAACCTCAACTTAACGGGAATTCCTATGTTTGAGGGTACCGAAGATCCGGTCCATCATATCCGGGCCTTCAAGGACTTCATGGCAGTCAAAGAAGTAAAGTCCACCATGTTCAAGCACCTATTCCCTTCCTCTTTGGAGAAGCATCCCAGAGCCTGGTTCTACAGGCTTGACCCCAAGAAATACAAGACTTGGGATGATGTGGCGACCGAGTTTGCTCGGAACTATGCCGATAACACTGAAATCCAGACTACAATGCGTATTCTGGAGGTAATGGCCCAAGATCCCAAAGAAGGGTTCACAAAATATCTGCAAAGGTGGAGGGCTGAGAGTGTGAAGCTGGTCGACAAGCCCAGCGAGAAGGCCTTAGTAGAAGCCTTCGTCAAAAATCTACTCCCATCCTACCGGGTCCACCTCCGGTATGCCATCATCCCAAACTTCGCTGTCCTTACTGAAATGGGCACGAGAATCGAGGATGACTTGAGACTAGAGAGCCTGACTAAGGCCTCTACCAAAGGCTATCAAGGGGCAAGTTCATCCACAATCAAGCCCACACCCGCAGCTGCCTGCTCGACACCTCATCTAAGAAGAATACGCCAAATCGGGTATTCACAGATATAGGGACTACCTATACTTACGCCTTACAGAGGCTATCCTCAAAGGGCCTAATCCAACCGATAGGCCCAACTGCAGAACCTCCAGTGGAAAAGAGGCCCAAAACTTACAACGCTCAGGCCTATTGTCAGTATCACCGGGGTAACGGGCACGATACTGAAAAATGTTGGAGGTTAAAACATCTGATCCAAGACCTTATCGAGAGCGGGAAAATCCCGTTGCCCGGAGACAAGCCGAGCAACAAAGAAAACCCATTCAGCGCTCATGCTATCTTCACCGGCGAGGTAATTGACTGTACTCACCTCATCTCTCCCTACATCCCGCAAGTCAACGGGATATGGTTCGACGACGAGGATGATGTGTACTTAACCAAAGGGGAAGCTGTCCCCATCACCTTCGAAGAGGTCCGACAGGCTAAGTCCAAGGCCTTAGCCACCAATCATCTCGCCACAGCTGGGCGTTCCATTCCTATATCCGTCACTGAACCCGCCAGGACGGAGCCTACCCTTGAAGAACCGAGCCCAGACACGGCTCTGGTCCAACAAATGAAGAGGGTCCGAGCCGATCTAACCATATGGCAACTGTTGGTTAACTCGCAAGCTCATCGGGAAGCACTGACTAAGGCTCTCGATGAAATCAAGGTTGATTCAGAGGCTACCCCTGCTGAAATGGTAGCCACCATCATGCCCTACCTTAAGGGCAAATCCAAAGAAGAAGGCCCACTCATAACCTTCTCAGAAGCTGATCTGCCACCATTTGGGCCCAATCACAATCTGGCCCTATACATCACGGTCATTTGCAAAGGTAAATATCTCCCGATGACCCTTATCGACGATGGGTCAGCCGTGAATGTCCTTCCTCTAAGGACCGCAAAAGCACTCGGCATCACCGATGCCGATTACCTTCCAACGGCGCAGACTATCCAGGCTTTCGACGGAAGCCCAAAACCTGTCGCCGGGGCCGTGAAATTGAAGATCATAACGGGCCCAATCGAAAATGAATTGGAATTTCAGGTGATAGATGTCACCTCATCATTCAATCTTTTGCTGGGAAGGCCTTGGATCCACGCAGCCAAGGCCGTGTCATCTACCCTCCACCGAAAAGTCAAGATGCCCCTCAAAGACGGAATCATCACGCTGGAGGCGACCCCAATTACCGTAGCAAGCTGCAACGCTACGGGCCGGGCCGACCCGCGAGGATTTGACTTCGTGGGCATGATCGAAGAAGAATATCTCTTTAGGCCCTACTTCACAACTAGCATCGACACGATGCTACAAAATCTGGGTTACCTACCCGCAATAACCTCAAGGCCACATCTTCCGGCTGGGAAGATTATCGAGGTCCTAAATGATGGCGAATCACATTTCGGATTGGGGTATGCTATAACCCCGGAAAATGTGGTTCGGGCCGGTATTCACAAGGCCATCGACATTATCAAGGGCACTTACATAAGCCCTTATAGCCTGAAGTTAACAGATTACTTCGTCACTCCAGTCTTCGGAGCCATCCAAGTGGGCCTCTACCAACCCACCATCACATACCCCGGGACCAAAAAGGCTCGGAAATGCAATTTCATCCCGGATGATATATTCACCATCGTCCAGGCCGAATCAAAGGAAGGCGAAAACAACTCCGAGCCCGTGCTGGGGCTCTTATTCGGAGAAGACAAAGCCGTCCCCGCTCCAAAAAACGACTTGGTCAACCTGATCCTTCGCAGCGATCGGTTCGACCCTACCAAGCTAATCACCGAGGTCAGTGCCAACACCGAGACGAGGGCTTGGAGGAAGACCATAAAGTGGACCGACGGTCAAGGACGGGTCTACAAGCTGACCACCGGCGAGGGAGACATGCCGGATACTGAGTCTGAGTCAGAGTCAGAGTCGGAGTCTGAGTCCGAGTCTAGAGGGTCTGGTGCTAAAGTCGAGTCTGTAACCCCTCTTCCCTTATCCACTGAGGACTCGGGGCCTGTCCCAAGACCTCTCCCTATACCGCCACTGACCAATGATCAGATGGCAGCTCTATTCGAGCTATTTTCAAAATTTACCATCAATAATAATAACGAACACCGTTCTGCTTACGACTTGTCTTATTTCCAAAATTTTCTCAATTTCAAAAATTTTATATGCAATGACATTGAGAAACTCGACGAAAAGGTACCCCTACCTCAACATCTGGTCGAGCAGCTCGAGCAAAGGGAATCCCGAGATCCGGTAATCGAAGAAACCGAGTCCATCAATGTGGGAACCACTTTAGAGCCCCAGATGCTTAAGTTGGGCCTATCTTTAGATCCAGATGAGAGAAAGCAATTCACAGACCTCCTCCATGAATTCAAAGATGTCTTTGCATGGTCCTACAAGGACATGCCGGGTATAGACCGGGAGATAGCCGAACACCGAATACCCATCAAAGATGGGTGCAAGCCGGTAAAGCAAAAGCTCAGAAGAATGAAGCCCGAGTGGTCTCTTAAAGTCAAGGAAGAGGTCGATAAACAATTTAAAGCAGGCTTTATACAAGTCTCTGAATATCCAGACTGGGTTGCAAACATCGTGCCGGTACCCAAGAAGGACGGCAAGGTGCGGGTTTGCGTGGACTTCCGGGATCTTAACAAGGCAAGCCCAAAAGACGATTTTCCGTTACCACACATCGACATACTGGTGGATAATACGGCCGATCATGCCCTTCTATCGTTTATGGACGGGTATGCCGGGTACAATCAGATTAAAATGGCAAAAGAGGACATGGGTAAGACCTCTTTCATTACACCGTGGGGTACTTACTGTTACACCGTCATGCCATTTGGGCTTATCAACGTCGGGGCCACTTATCAACGGACTGCCACTACTTTGCTCCACGACATGATGCATAAGGAAGTGGAGGTCTATGTGGACGACATGATCATCAAATCTAAGGACCGAAGCGGGCACATTTCAGCCCTAAGAAAGTTCTTCACCCGGCTACGTAAATACAACATGAGACTGAACCCACAAAAATGCAGTTTTGGGGTAACGTCGGGCAAATTACTGGGCCATATCGTTAGCCAACGCGGCATCGAGGTCGACCCAGCTAAAATCAAAGCCATCACCGAGATGCAACCACCCAAAACCGAAAAAGAAATACGGGGGTTTCTCGGGAAAGTCCAACACATCAGCCGTTTCATTTCAAAATTAACCATGGTATGTGAGCCCATTTTCAAGAAACTGAAAATCGGAGAACGGGTGCTATGGGACGACAAATGTTAAGCGGCTTTCGACAAAATCAAGGAGATTCTGTCTGCTCCGCCAGTACTAATGCCACCTCAACACGGTCTGCCTTTGTCATTATACCTAACGACGACGGAGACGGCCATGGGGGCTATGCTGGCCCAGACAGTTGATTCAGAAGAACGGGCTATCTACTACATCAGTAAAAAGTTCCTCGAATATGAGTGCAAATATACAATGCTCGAAAAGACGTGCCTAGCATTGGTTTGGGCCACTAAAAAGCTCCGACATTACATGCTCAGTCACGAGGTACATGTGTTATCCAAAATGGATCCTATCAAGTACTTATTCGAAAAGCCCATCCTCAACGGCAGGATGTCAGGATGGACTTTAATGTTATCCGAGTTCGACCACAAATTTGTACCATTAAAAGCCATCAAAGGTCGGGTAGTTGCCGAGTTCCTCGCTGACAGCCCAATATCCGAAGAAGGCCACACCGATACATGGGCCTTTCCCGATGAAGACATATTCCATACCGATACGGAAGTATGGGATTTATATTTCGATGGGGCATCCAACTTCCGAGGATTTGGGGTCGGAATCCTGTTAATTTCACCCCGAGGGGAACACACTCCCTTATCCATCAAGTTGGACTTCGACGTGACCAACAATGCAGCCGAATACGAAGCATGCATTCACGGGTTGCAAGCCGCCGCTGATTTAGGGGTAACAAACCTTCGGGTCCACGGTGATTCATCACTGGTCATCAATCAAGCACTCCAAAAATGGAAAACTCGGAACGCCAATCTCGTGGCTTACCAAGCACGGGTAAGGGTTCTAGAGAAACAATTCCAAAAGGTAGAATACATTTATCTGCCCCGGGAAGAGAATCAGTTCGCAGATGCACTTTCCAAATTAGCATCTTTACTGAACATCCCGGATCACCTGACCAGTATGCCAATCTGTGTCGAAAGACGATCCGAGCCGGCCTACATCCACGCCATTCAGGATATCGAGATAACTGACCCGGAGCCTTGGTATCAAGCTGTCCTAACCTACCTGACAACGGGAGAGTACCCCCCGGAAGCTGAAAATCGGGCCAAAAGGCCCTACGAAGATTAGCAACCCAATTTGTTCGAACTAATGATGGGCAATTGTACAAAAAGACGGCACAGGGGGTTCTACTCCTATGCATCGACAAAATACAGGCCGAAAAGGTCATGGCCGAGGTCCATGATGGTGAAAATGGCCCGCATATGAACGCCCATATGCTAGCCCGAAAAATCATGAGGCTCGGGTACTATTGGAACACCATGGAAATAGACTGTCAGTTGTATGTCAAACACTGCCATAACTGTCAGATCTTCGCCAATGTACAGCATATGCCATCTTCCCTATTATATACCATGACATCACCATGGCCATTTTCGACATGGGGTATTGACATAATTGGAAAGGTGCATCCTTCCGGAACGGGAGGTCATTGCTTCATCTTGGTGGCCATCGACTACTTTACCAAATGGGTCGAAGCATAGTCATACCGTGTCTTGAACGCCAAGCACGTGGCCAAATTTATCCAAAATAAAATAATATGCCGATATGGGATCCCTCACGAGTTCATCAGCGATCACGGGACCCACTTTCAGGCCGAAGCTGCCGCATTGCTGGCAAAATACAAAATTCAAAGGCATACATCTTCACCTTACCGACCTCAAACAAATGGAGCGGTAGAAGCGGCCAATAAAACAATTGTCATCATACTTAAAAAGATGGCTGAAAATTACCGGGACTGGCCCGACAAAATACCTTTTGCCTTATGGGGGTATCGAACCTCAATCCGCACCGCGACCGGGGCAACCCCGTATTATTTGACATACGGAATGGAGGCGGTCCAACCAGTCGAGCTAGAGGTGTCATCCCTTAGGATCCTACTTGAAAGCCAAGTACCTGAGGCAGATTGGGTCCAAGCCCGATACGATTCGCTAGTCCTTTTAGACGAACGGCGATCCCGGGCTCTCAACAACATTCAAATATACCAGAAAAGGATCCAACGGGCTTTCAACAAACGGGTTAGGCCCAGGAACATCAAGGAAGGAGATTTGGTCCTAAAATCGGTTCGTGCCTTACTACCGGTTGACCCAAGGGGTAAATTCAAACCCAACTGGGCTGGGCCATACTTAGTTAAGAAGGTCCTATCAGGAGGAGCGGTGATGCTGACAGACTTGGACGGGAACGAATTCGTCAACCCAACCAACTTGGACCAGCTGAAGCGCTACTACCCATAAACCCCCACCTCAATGTCATTTGCAAAAATTTATAAAAATTTGTCCTTTTTATAAATTTTCAAAATTTTAGACAAGTCAATAAGCTAGAATTAACTATTATACTGTCACACATTCTGAATTAATAATCCTGATGTATTTCGAAAAATTGCAAAAAAATCAAATCAAATTTTGAACTACGTTAGGTTTGATTCCGCCGTTTGCGGATACGTAGGCAACCCCTCAAAAGGGTACAACCACTACAATAAACGAAAGACGGGATCGGTGTTCAATAATATGTCTTTTATTAATATCTCGATAAACTCGGGATTACAAAAAAAAAACGCCAAAACGGCATTCACACAAAAAAAAATCACACCACAAAAATAATAATACTATTCAAATAATAAAATAAGGAGACTAGTAACCGGGCATCTTCCCCTTCCCCTTGTCCTTCGGGTCTCGTGGAGCCTGAGGTCTTCGGGGTGGCGACGAGCGTTCCCGAATCACGAGTGGAACCTCTTTAGCCCGGGCCCGTTCTTTGGCGACGGGTCTTCAATCACGGTCTTCGGCCCAAGTCTGGCCCGGACATGCTCGGGTAGCCTATCCCGTGGGCTAATTCGGTTCTGCACGGGTAGTCTTGGGCCCAGTCTCCTTCCCAAGTCAGTCTGGGGGCTCACTTTCCCCCAAGCACCTTTAGCACTAGACCCTTCAGCTTGAGTCTTAGTCTTCTTCTTTTGCCCTGACATTAGGCGGACTAGGGTAGCTGGAGTGTCTCCCTCATCAAAGAACCCCCTGTTGTCTTTAGCTTGCTCCCTTCTCAGCAGGTCGAAGGCTTCATCGACTTTCAAAGCGGCTCGGGCTTTAGCATCTCCTGCTTTGGTCCACTTCGTATAAAAATCTGAAACCCAGATTGAATGGCGAGATTTGACAACGGGCCAAGTATGCCGTGTGTACCACCTTTGCATCCAGGTATCACACATTACATCAGTCAGTTGGGTAGGGTCACTCACAACTGCTTCAACTTCAGTGATTCGCTGAGTCCATCCATACTGCCTTAGTATGCGATCTGGATAGAGATGAACCGTCTGCTTGAAGGAAAGGATCACCTGATAGCGGGCTCTGTCCCTCGGGTCCAAGCCACTCCAAAGGTAGATGGGCCACCATGGAACTACCCATCGAATTAGCGGGCCACCATGAAAAGACAAAACCTCGTCCCAGTACTTCTGCGTAATCTGACGAGAAAAGTCAATGGCCCGCCTTCTCGTCATCACCTGGTTATGACGGTAGTTGCCCGCATCAAGAGGAGGATCTATCACTGATAGTCTCTCATACAGCCAAATCTGCAAAAGGAAACAAAAGCATGAGATTCCAAGGCGAAATTGGCGTTCGCCTAAAGGCCACTCGATCGAGTGCTTGGGATACTCGATCGAGTGGTACCCCTGAACGCAAACAGGAGACTCTTTACGAGGGCACTCGATCGAGTGCCAGGGTGACTCGATCGAGTGGCACCTCCGAAGACAGATCAGGAGAGTTCCATCGAGGGTACTCGACCGAGTGCCTGGGTGACTCGATCGAGTACCCCCTGCAGTAAAAAAAAATTCCGCAAAAAAAAAATATCAAAGCAAATGAATTATGAAGTCAAGTGACATACTTGCAACAAACGGGTGCTCCCGGTAAGACGAATGGATGAGTCCCTTTTGCGATCATCCAATCCTTGGATAATCTCGCCCGTGATCAACCAAGTCGGGCTGTGCTCAGTCTCCATCAGATCCACTACGGTTAGAAGACGGGTGCTTCCCATACAGGATAACAAATCCATATGACCCTCGAAAGCATATACGTGAAGCATGCAAAAAGAGAAGGCCCTGCGGCTGTAAGCCGGTCTAACCCGAACATCGAGTGAATTCATAAATTTCTCAGCCAGGTCGATCAGAGAAATTTTATCACCATCCATCATACGGGATACCTCGTTGTGAGAAAGCCCTAGAAATTCTCTCAACTTCCTCCTCGGGTCATAGATCGAATACGGGACGGCGGGATGGAGTATCGGATTCCATCCTCCTATAGCTGCAATCTCCTCAGGTAAAGGGCAGACTTCGCCCCGACGGAAAGCAAAGACATGATATATGTCATCCCAATAAGCCAAGCAAGCATCCAGAAAATAGCGGTCAACCACCATCTGACGGAACGGGTACAATTGGGTTATCCCCGTCTGATTCAAAGCCACCCTATCTGCGTCCCTAAAGCGACGGGACCACTCCTGCAACATCACACTCAACCTATCGATCCCCATGGCTAAAACTTCTTAAAGAAGATGAAGAGACTTTCTCAAGAGAATTAGAGAGACTTTCTCTTAAGAAGGGTTTGTTTTGTGACTTGTGAAGAAAATCAAGAGCAAGGAGGGGCTATATATAGCATTAGCCTTGCAAACTATTTAGGAAAATTTCCTAATCTCAATAGGAATCGAACCACAATCCTAGTCTCAATACTAGCATGGAAATCTCCATCCCGAACTTTCCTAATCTTTGTTAGGAGTCAAAATCTCAAAGTTTCCAAAATTCAAAAAAACTCAAGATTTCAAATTTCAAAAATTCAAAAATTCAAATTTTCAAAAAACCATTTCTCCCCAGCGCGAGTCATCTTACTGCCTACATGTTGCATGCATTTTATGTGACTCATACAGGTACGACTCAAATAGGGAAGTGCAACCCACGATAATTCCCCAGCGGAAGCCAACGACGGCATTTCAAGGGATGAGTCTACATACAGGCGCACCCAGGACTTACGAAACAAGTCCAATTCCCCACTGAGTTATCGGCTCAGGTATGACTTCTAGCTTGCGGCTGGCGAGCCCTTCACGCAAGTCTAATGGACTATAAACGACCCGGCCGGAAGTCTGCCAGGTTTCAATCCTCGATTGGCCTGGTGGATACTCTGACTTTCGCCCTGTCCAAGCCTCAGTCAGAGTGGGGGCTCTGTAGACACCCGCATTTTGACTGCCAGGTGTCTATGGTAGTTTCCCAAAAAAAACACCCGATGATGATCGGACGCTAACATGCTTCTATGCGCTCGGATACGGGCTCAAATCCATTAATCGTTGGCTAACGCACTTACAGAGTACAAATATCACAAAATCAACCTCAAATCCAGGCCCAGCGGACCATTTCGAGTCAAACAAGACTAATTTGGGCCAAAACCGACACCGGAAATAAAACCGACTTTTTTACGATTGGGTCAACCCCGGTCAAAGTCATTTCCGAAACATGCAAAACAAACACTCAAGCATCAAAAGTCCAATTCAAACACAAACCCATCAAATATCCATGATCACGGTCCAAAATGAGTGACCCGCGTGACCCAGCTGGGCCACTCGATCGAGTGCCCCACTCACTCGATCGAGTGGGCCCTTATTCAAGCCCGACGGCTGACGCACAAGCCCGCTCGACCGAGTCAGCCACCTACTCGGTCGAGTAACCCTAAACCGAAGCCCTAACTTTTCCTATATAAGGAACCCCCATGCACACATCTTAACAACCTTTTTACAATTCTCGAAACCCTAGAGCAACCATACACACATACCACGTCCTTTACAAATTCTAGCACACCCCAAGCAAACCCTAAACTAGCTTTAGGACTCATCAAACCCGAGCCACCATAACTTAACCTTCATCCACCTCGAAGACTCTTGTGTTATAGCCACGGTTACGAGTCCGCGCCGAGAGAAGAACATGTAGGTTGAGGGTGTCAAAACCCCGCTTCTTCTCCTTTCTTCCTCCTTCTCGCGTCGTGTCTTTTTTTACGGGTCGCGTTTTTTTATTTATTTTGATCGCATCGTTAATATCAGTAATACTAGTATCAAGACATTAAAATATCTATCAATTTGTGTCGAGTATGAGGTGATATCGGAATAAGGAAACACGAACATACAAGTGTACTGCACACAGCGTTGACGGTCGCTTGTTCCGATATCCCAATTACTTGATTATTGAGATAGATTAACTTCAACAATAATTTTCGCATCATTGTTATTATTCGCATATCTCATCAATTTCTCAAAAGGCAAACATTGTATTTTAATAAGGGTCGAAACCCGTTGACACGGACCCGACATCACAATCCTTAGGGATTTATTTCGATGTCGGAGAAGTCGAGGGAATCAAGTCCTTTAATTTAAGCAAAGTGTCGATCTATTAAATTCGATTCCAATTCCTTAATTGGATGTCGGATCTAACGATCTAGTCACATAAGTTAACTAATGCGATTTTCCGTTGATTCAAAAATAATTGTCAATACAATTCAATAGAATTACGACATTATTTAACGCGGAGGAAATTTACCATATTGCGGTAGTTAATTTAGGCCGACTTAAATTAATCTTCCTTTATTTTCCCTCTAAGTATTCCATGTCGATTCGGTAATCGAGTGTGGGATACGACGAGTATTCAAGTCCCGAATTGAGTATAAATTCCGCTATATTTATGCCCAATTCGTCAAGTCATCAAAAATCAAAAAGCAATTTCAAAATCAATATTCAACTTGCAAACGAATTACCATTCGTACAGGGGACACTCGACCGAGTGCCTAGCCCACTCGGTCGAGTAGCACCTCAAAATCGGGTCAGAATGCTCATCAGAACACCCACTCGATCGAGTCTCACAGTGACTCGGTCGAGTGGCCATGTACTCGACCGAGTTAGTCAATAACTCGGCCGAGTACGGTCTTTGACGCAAAACAGAATCGTTTTTTTAGGGTCCACTCGATCGAGTCCATCGACCACTCGATCGAGTGGCCTCACAACGACTCAAACACGAGTCGTACATTATCCTATTTTTCAAACTCGATAGTATTTTACGACTTAGGTCAACACGTGTATACTATCTTTTCAAATCATGCATCCTCATATTTGCATCTTTTCAATTCAATTCGTTATTTGCACAAACCGTTATTATTCGTTATACCATTGCATCGTTACTAACGCGTTTGTTTGTTTCTCTTGTCAATTTAATTCTTGTTCATTTATTGTACTAAATGAACCCGCATGCTAAATCCCACTTTGACGTAGAATTAATTGCATTAAATTGACTTAGAAACCCCTTTTCAATTCAATTCACATGCCTAGGAAAATACTATTTGCATATCATTCTCCCGTTTAACTAGCGCGCGTATTGTAAGTCATTCGAATTCTTAGTAGAGGCCGCTAATGTGCGGGCGGGGTTGGGTGTCCTTTGTGGGCTTCCCAACACGTACCCTCACCCCTTACTCAGAACCTCGGTTTCCAGATGCCCGAAACCGTTGGCGCACGAGAGTCATTCAAATACACAATATCCGATAATGTCGGTATTGGTATAAAATACAAAGGGACGAACCCAATAAACTCTGACATCGGAAATGGGCCGTATTTTTTATACGGACCACTACGACATAGAGTGGGCTCGAATGGTTCCGAATAACCACAAAATTCGGTGGCGACTCCACTTCGACCTAAATTTCGATTCGATCCGTTTCATATGGAGATTCATTCGCCTACCCAAACCCGCGCGTGGCCGCGTCGGGGTGGACCTATGTCATGTCCACAAAAATCAAGACGGGATAGCTTTTCGGTGTTACGGTTTTCAGGAGCCTACGTGACTCGCGCGGGTGAGGCGCGACTCGCGTGGCCATGGGACCCGCACAGGACTCGTGCGACTCGCATGGCGGCCTGTTTTCGAGATTATTTTTAGCAAATCGACAGTTTTGTGTTTAATCTCGTATAAATATAGCATAATTTATACTCGACTTAAATTTGCGATATTCGTTATATTCGATATTCGATTATGGAAGCGATATCAAATATTCGGAATGATTTTTAGAAAAAATGTTTTGTAAATCGTTTTGAAAATTGAACTAGAGAAAGCTATGTTGATTCTCTCCGCGTTAAAATCGTCGTATTTTTTTTAAGACTGTGTGACGATTTTTTAGCATCAATGAGATTAATTTAGTTCTTTTTAGATACGATATTCAACTAGAGAGTCGATATCGTATTTTAAGAACGTTTATTTTGTATAGAAAATTATATTGTAGTATCGATATTAGAAAAGGAGAAGAAAGTGACGATGACCCATAAAAAAAACGGACCGACGACGCAAAAAGAAGGAAAAAGACGAGAGGAAGAGAGAGAAGAAGGAGAAGACGGGATTTTGATTTACACCCTCAACCTACATGATTTGTATTCTCGAAACGGGGCTCGTCTAGCTGTGGCTTAGGCATGGGAGCGTCGAGATGATATAGGAAGAGTTATGGTGGTTTATGATTGGGATGGGATTTGACGAGTTTTGCTCTCGGGTTTGTATATGGTTTTCCTAAAATTGCCTAGAATTTCGGGTTCTGAATTTTCGGGAATTGTGTATGTGTAACTGTTGTATTGTGGAAGTTGTAATTGTGATATGAATTGTTGTTGTGAGAGAGGGTCTATTTATAGTAGAGGTCCTCGATTGAAGCTAGGAGAAGTAGTCTTGCTTGGATGATCGGTTGAGATAGGAAAGGTAAGCAATTTGAGAGGAACGAGGATTTCGTTTCTTGGTGGGGAAGGCATGGAACCCGGCTGGACAAAGAGTACTCGGCTGAGTATACTTCGTGCTCAGTCGAGTGTTCGGGTAGGATTCCCACTGGGGATCGAATTCTACCTTTAACGGATTTGTTTAATATTTTTTGTAGCTGATTTTTGTAGTGTTTGAGCTCAAACCGGACTCGTGGGGTGACACGGCTGGTTTCTATGCCTCGGAAAATATCTTTGACCGGGTTTTGACTCGGTCGCTAAAAGACGGTTTTGCCCTCGGTGTCGGATTCGACCCAAATTAGTCTTATCTGACTCAAAACGACCCACTGGGCCAGATTTTGAGGTTGGTTTTGTGATATTGTACTCCGTAAAAACCAAGCCAAATGCCAATGATTTTGAGCCCATATTCGAGTAAGTTAAAGCATGTTTGTGTCCGATCATCATCGGGTGTTTTTAGGAAACTGCTATAGACACCTAACGGTCAAATGTGGGTGTCTACAGAGCCCCCACTCTGACTGAGGCTTGGACAAGGCGAAAGTCAGAGTAGCTACCAGGCCAATCGAGGATTAAGACCTGGCAGACTTCCGGTTGGGTCATTTATAGTCCATTAGACTTGCGTGAAAGGGCCCGCCGGCCATAAGATAGAAATCATACCTGAGTTCTGTTATCGGAAGTAGCTCCGTGGGGACTTGTTTCTGAAGCCCTAGGTGTATCTATATGTGGATACATCCCATCTTAAAGCTGCGTGGAAGCTTGCTTAAGAAGCTCTGGGTGTGTCCATTTGCGGACACATCCCGATCCGAAATTACGCTGGAGCTTGCCTAAGAAGCCCTCGGTGTGTCCGTTTGCAGACACATCCCGATTCAAAATTACGCGTGAGCCTACCTAAAAAGTCCTGGGTGTGCCCGCTTGCAGACACGTCCCGATTCAAAATTGTGCGGGAGCCTGCCTAAGAAGCCCTGGGTGTGTTCGTTTGCAAACACATCCCAACTCATAATTATGCGGGAAATCGGACTTGTTGTATAAGTCCTGGGTGCGCCTATATATGGGCCCATCCCGTGCTATTTCGGGGAAATGCCGCCCTGGGCTTTCCGCTGGGGAGATATGTGAGTTACGCAGGCGCTGGGGAATAAAAAACTTGATGTTCCTTTGGGAAGCCAAGATGGTACTTGAAATGTTAGATATACAGGCAGAAATAGCAAATATAGCAGATAGCAAGACAACATACAGGAAATACAGTTAGCATCTATAGACTGACTTGCGCTGGGGGAAATGATTTTTGCTTAGTTTTTTTTGAAATCGAAGTTCTGAAAGCAACTCACGTGCTAGGAAATAGGTTTTCAAAATTGAAAGGGGTAGAAAAGAAATTTGCAGTTTAAACAGACTGAAATTTGACCTTGTCGAAAAGGATTTTCTCAAATGACTAAGTTTTGCAAATCTCAAAGCAGGAATGTGAAGAGAGAGGCCAACCGACAGACTCGACTCTGGACGTGACAGGACGAGTTGACAGACACGACTGGACTCTCGCGGGGTTGGACCGTGACTCGGTAGGGGGGTGGGACATCTAAGATATCAAGACTCTTAAATTGCGCTATTCCGTAGCCTAGGCGAGTGACAACATAGTCGGATCCTCGGAATGGGGAAGATGTGCTATAGGGGGGTTGCAGTAGTCTGTAATGAGACTGTTGTAGTCTAGTGCTCTTTTTGGATCTTTTTCGGTTTCGGGGTATATTCCCAAGGTGGGTGTCACCTCGAGTCCCTAATAGATTCTTGTCTTTGACTAAGCCGAGTACTAGGACACACTACGTAAAGGTAGCTAGATTTTGAAAGTCTTTGGATTATGTGAGTGGATGAAGAACTTCTGCCTAGGAGAAGCCCCCAGGATGACAAAGCCAGCAGCTGAGAACATGACCGTGTCGTGACCGGAATGATGGTGCCTTTTGAATGTGTGTCAATGTGGGTGGTTGTGCCTCTGTTGAAAGGTTGCCTACGTATCCACGTGTAGTGAAATCAAACAAAGCCGTAGTTCAGTGTATTGGAAGATATGTTATGGTGCCTAGTTTAATAGGGCTTTGTGTGTAACTAGCCATAGTGATGGTGTAGGCTAGGTGCATTCCCAATGATGTCGTGATCAGAGGGTTACAATGGTTAGGATGTTGATCCTGTGACTGTGAGCGTTCTTTGAGGTAGCCCCCAGAAGTGGTGTGAACTATTTGGGCATGTTCTATGCCGACCGCAAGTTGAGTTCCCGTGTTTGGGGTTGGTAACTGGTTTGGATAATTTTGGAAATGTGGTGCTAGGTTGTAAGTGGCTTTGATGTTTTGACATCTGGAGCTTGATTTTGTGGAGCTAAGGCTTCGAGGGTAAGGTATTGCAATATGGTAGGAAAGGGGAAGTCGAGTAAAAATGACTCGGACTTCGATCGGGCAGGTTTGATAATGCGGGATCTGGTTTCCATGTCTGGCCCTAATGGTTAGGGTGTATCCTATGGAGCTTGAATCCTCAAAATTTTGGGATGTCTCTTAGCCTAGGTCTCGAGAAGGTCTTAAGGGTTGTAATGTGGGGAAGGCTAGATGTGGTGTTTGTAACACCCCCGACCCAATCCTAGGGCCGGAAATGTTAACCGCGGTAGCTCACCAGGCTTTGTACTGGTCCCACAGACCAACACGAGTCCTTTTCAGCGCATTTTGTCCTCACTCATGTGCATCCTGGAAACCTTCCCAGGAGGTCACCCATTGATGGGAAGGGATTTGTCGTGGATCCCAACCGTCAAATAAAAAACCGGCTAATCCTAACTGGGGTAGCTAGGGTAAGTCGGGTCGAATCCACAGGGACGGGAGGTCGGACTAAGGTATGCTACGGTCTAGGACTAGGTTCGAGACGAGCTAATCTAAGGAGGGGGAGACTAGGACTAAGCTAGGTCTAAAGCAAGAGAACAAACAAGGAAAACGGGCTAGGATTAGGTCGGGGTCAAAGGGGTAACGAAATGGTCAAGGGAGAGCTAGAGTGAAGGAAGTAGTAGGGTAATCTAGGTCGGTCCGGGCGGTCGCAACTTAAACTGACCTAGAGGTTCCTCATGGAACCCATTTTGGCGACACATATGACAAACGGGGTTCTAGCGTGTTATGGCCTAGATCGCATCCGGGCGGTCGCAACTTAGACTAACCTAGGGGTCGTCCTCACCGGGCTCTCGCAACTTAATGAGGGAACCGAACCCATAACAACTAACACCCACAAGGGAAAGGCAAGAAAAACAAGCAATCTAACTTACTTAGTCATTCAAGCAATTCATCAAACATGTCATATGCATCAACCAAGAGGAAACCCAAATCTTCCACCCACATCTCCAACAAACCCATAATCACCCAATTAACACCCTAATCACCCTACTAACCCTAGCAAGAACACTACTCTAACATATCTAAGTTAAAACTAACACCAACAAGAAGAACCAACTCAAACAACATAACATTCATAAACAAACTAATGTAAACAATGAACAACAAACATGACAATGAACAAAGATTGGAACTTGGATGAAGGAACAAAGATTAAGATAAAGGAAAAGAGATTATACCATACTAGAAGATGAAAGGAAGAAGAAAACTTGCATAGATGAGAAAAACCCAAAACAAACATCCAAGTTTGTCAAGCTTGGTGAAGATCTTGAAGAATTCCCAAATTACAAGCATTAAACTAAGATTAACGATAATCTAAAGACTAATCTACACTAATCTAATCTAATCTATGCTAAAACTAGGCTAGGGTTTATGGGTAATGTCTAACATAAGCTTAACATAACAAGGGAAGAGTATATATAGGGTTACAAGTGAAAGGGAGAAGAGAAAACAAAGGCGCGGCAGCCAGGTGGCTCTTCCCGGCCGGGAGGAGGTGGTCCCGGTCGGGAAGGTGTCGGTCCCGGCCGGGAGGACCTGGTCCCGGTCGGGATGGACCCAAAACAGGAGCCCTCTCGTTTGTGCACTTCATCCCGGACGGGATGAGGTATACCCGTCGGGGATGAGTCTTGTAGGCCTCCAATATGATCTTTTTGGTTCCTCCTTGTTTCACATGGACTTCTCATCGATTCTCGGGACTCGGGATTGGGGCTCGGAGGCTCGGGATTGGGTCCCAAGGTCTCGGGGTCGAATCCAAGGCATCGACTGATCGTTCCTCCGCTTCGTTGGCTCCGAAAAGTGTATGTATTGAGTCGGAATCGCTCCAACTCTTCATGAATGGTCTCGGGAACCTGAAACGAACTAGAGGAAGCATAAGTAGCCCATAAATCGCTCCCAAGGAGCGATTCCACAAGGAAAATGGGACCAAAACACTACGATATAAGCACTACAAACTACACTTATCAACTCCCCCACACTTAACCCTTACTCGCCCTCGAGTAAGCACATACTAACTACTATACTAGCCGAATGGGTATTAGCGCACCCTACGCCCTTTCAACTCACGCGAGTGCACTTAGAGGAAAAGTGCACCCCGCAAGGCAAGTCGGGTCTTGCGACAAAACTGTGGATGCAACCGGACACAAAACACATAAACAAACAAGCACACAAAAGGTTGCACCCAAAAGAAAAGAAATACCGCTTCCCTCAAACAAGCGGTGAAAGAAGCACCGGTTTAGGACTCAAGGTAAGTGACAAGGTTCCCAAGCTAGCAATACAAACCAAGATGGACTAAACCCTAATAGTGTGACGACAAAGCAATAAAAACGTTGGTAACTTACCTCGGTTCCTCCTAACCTTCTAAGAACGTACTACGGGACGATCGGCGGAGTGGGAAGTGAAGAACCACGGTGTTAGTCGACACTTTAGGTAAGTGAGACCCCGCCCCCTTTAGCGTGAGCCAAGAGAGGGTCGTCCCGTGTCCAAAACCGCCTAACTAGTCCAAGTAAAAAGGTGGAAAACATGCAAAATGAGGGAAGACCGACTAATGCCGCTATCATCCTTCCTCGGGACTCGGTCCTTTGGTAGGCTCTTCACGGCAAAAGTCGGAAAAAGGCTTATTTTGAGAGGTGGGGATTATTTTTTTGTGAATCGGATTTTCTTTTGGCATTTTCTCTTTTCTTTTGCAATTTTGCCTTGTTTTGCCATGCCATTCTTTTTCTTCTTTTCTATTTTCTTTTTGGCTTTTGTGCCTTTTCTTTTTCTTCATTCTTTTCTTTCTTTCATTTTTTTCTTTCTTTTCTTTTCTTTGCCCCTTTTGGCAAGATTTAGCTTTTTGGCATTTCATTGTATGACAAGAAAGAGAGGTATCAACAAGTTGCAATTTATTGTGTGAAAATGAGTGGGAGGTAGGTAATGGGTGAGTCGGGGGTCGCGATTTCCCTTCAAACCCACAAAAAGGGGAGAAAACTTGGACTAATCAAACGATCCTAGACACGGTCACCTAAGGGACGAGACTCGGTAACCAAGGCCTTTTCACACCGTGGGTGGTCATAATGGTCAAAAGTGCAAATCCCGAAGTAAATCCCTAGTAAGCTAGGTGGACTCGAGGTAAAGGACCAACGAAATCATTGATTTAGGGTCATTCTACTAGACTAAAGTCCAAGACTCGATTTATACTACTAGAAAGGGAAAAATATGCACTCACACACTAACCTCTAAACCGGGTTTTCGAAAACCATTTACACACAAGACACACAACAAAACACAAAACAAAGACTCGACAAAAACAAAAGAAAGAGAAACAAGAGCAACAAAACAAGAACAACACAAAACGAACACAAATAAAAACACAAACACCACCCCTATCTCCAAACAAGTCTCCAAATCCACCACAATCTTTACAAAGCTCCTCCCGAGCACACATCATCACAAAACTCCTCCAAACTCACAAGAAGCAAAGAGGGAATAAGGGATGAAGAGATGTTACCGGAAGTCTTGAAAGCTCACCAAAGCTAATGGCGATTAGGCAACCTATAAGGAAAAAAGGAGGAGGCAAAACACACAACAAAAGAAATATACGACACAAAAGAAAAACATACAAAGAAAAATCTTTTTGATTTTTTTTGTGAGATTTTTTTCAAATTTTTAGGATTTTTAAAGATTTTTTTCCAAAAACTAAGAAAATAAAACTAACTACGCTAGAATATCGCTCCCCCACACTTAAGTCGAGCCATGTCCTCATGCTCGACCGTAGTGCATGGAGCACAAAGGAAAAAGAAAATAAACTACGAAAATAAAGCTAAAAAATCAAAAATAAGGGTGAGGAAAATGGTAGAAGGTGTCCGGCCGGGGTGTAGTCAAGTCACCATGGGCCGAGACAAGAAAAGATATGGAAGGGGGAAGAAAAAAAATAAAAAGAAGGAAATAAAAGGAAATGGGAGGGGAGGGCTAGGTGTAATCAAGTCACCTAGCCCGGATTCCGCCTAAATCCGACTAAATCCGACAAAAAAAAGGTGAAAAACTTGTAAAATTTGGATTTTGAAAATGACTCTCAATGTAGTCACATCATCGAGAGTCGGGAGCAACCACTACCAAGGCCTCGAAGGCCGCTAAGGTACCATGACTCAAGGGGAAGGGAATAAACACAAAAGAAAACAAGCTATAAAAGACGGGAAAGAAAGGATAGTTGCCGTACCAATAGGTTGGCAACTCACTCGCTCCATCGTCTCATAGATCAATGTAGGCACAAAACTTGTCTTCGTTATTGCTATTCCTCTTCATTCTCGATCAAACCGCATGGTGAGGTAGTAATGGTGTGAGGGGGTGGAAATTCGATGTGAAACTCGGTGTAAAGGGAAAAGAAATGAGGTGAGGGTATGTAAATGAAGTGTAATGGTCATATGACGTGAGCAAGGATGGGTAGGGAGGTTGGGTGGGGGTATACAATGGTTGGGTGGGCCCAAATGTCGAAGAAGAGGCCAAAAGAGGAGAAAGGGGACCATCCCGGTCGGGATGGATGGTCCCGATCGGGAAGACACACTCGTCCCGGTCGGGAAGCCACCTTCCCAGTCGGGACGGCACTCCAGTAAGCTCCAATTTTTGCACCTCCATCCCGATCGGGACGGCTCCTTCCCGGTCGGGATGGCATAACCTTCCCGGTCGGGAAGCTTCCTTCCCGCCCGGGATGGGTCTTCTTGACCTCCAAAACCCCAAAAGCTTCACCGAAGCTTCAAAAACCGACTTCCATACTCACGACCCAAGCTCTATCATTAACCATTCCTCTTTAGGAATCATCTTCACTTCACACCTACGACAATAAGCTCAAATACAACATCAAATTCCCTCCTTCACAACGCTCATCAACAATCCAAATGACAAGAATTTCACAAAACTAACCATCCTAGAAACCAAGGTACCAAACAAACATATATACACACACAAAAGCAAAAAGAACAAGAAAAAGAGATATATACAATAAGGTACTCTCACCAACTACACCTCCATAGCCATCAAGAGCTCGTAGGAGTAAGTCAAATGCCCTAGCAACATCTTCATTTAAGCTCACATGGCCAAGCCTAGCCACTTTCAAAAGTTTCCAAGTCGGAGGTGAGAAGCGATCATCTTCATTATGCTCGGGGTTATCGTGATCTTCCGGGTCTTCGGAACCAACATAGCTACGACTCTTATGACCATCCGGTAGGTATAGTGGTCTAGAGTCGTGCTCGGTGTCATGATGTGGGAGATCACACCCTAGGGGTGTCGCTTCTTCTACGGGGTCAAGAGTGGAACTCTTTTCCACCGCCCGACGAGGATCCTCTTCACCAATCGTCTCACAAGACAAGGGACTAGACATCGAGTGCGGTAGAGGAGGATAAGGCATCAAGTTTTCTTCATTGGAGGGTTTAGGATCCTCCAATTTCCCATACAAGGCAAGTTCCAAGGCATCTACTTCTTTTTCCCAAGTATTGCGCTCCTTTTCGCTCACCTTGTCCATATGGCCTAGAGGAGGTATGCCTTCACTTGGCTTTGGATTGTCATCCGGTTCATCACGAAGAAAATCGAACAAATCCAACTTGATAGCCAATACATCGGCTCCCCAAGAGTTATCTTGAGAATCATGTTCACTCCCCTCCTCATTGTTGGCCCTTGAAGCTTCAACTTCCTCTATTCTCTTCCTATCTTCACCGCCCAAGCAACACTCAACAATGGTCTCTTGATCGACCCTCTCTTCTTCATTTGTAGCTTGAAGGTTGGGTTGACTTTCTTGTGGAGACACCCGACCTTCTTGCCCAAATGAACCTTCCTCAACATGTAGTGGAGCTCGAGTGGCCGACATCGTGATATGAGCCATGAGTGCATTAATGCGAGCATCTTGCACCTCTATTTAGGCCTTGAGCTCCCTTTCAACCCCTTGTATGTGAGTCAATATCAATTGTTGACTCTTTTGCATTAAAATCGCCATCTCATGTTGACCCTTTTGCAATAACATCATCATCTCTTGTTGGCTCTCTTGTGTTTGGACCAACATTTGACAAGTGTCAAAGTTAGGGATATTTGGTTGTGGGTTATGTGAGGGTGTTTGGTAGTTGTTAGGATGTGGGACCGATCCTTGACAACTTTCTTGGTAACCATAAGAAGAGGGTTCATAAGATTGTTGATGAGGTTGATATGGTTGGTAAAGTTGTGGGTTATGGTAATTCGCCCCATAGTTGTCCCGTGATGATTGATGGTAGCTTGGACGAGCCATGTCCATAACGTTGCTTTGGTACCTAGGATGAGCTAGAAGCACTTGAGCAAACGTTAGTATCCTAGTGCTTTTGAGGCACTAGGAAGGGAGAGTAACACACAAGAAGAAAAACGGAGATACACAAGGAGAAGAGAACACAAAAATCAAGAACAAAGTCCAAAACTAAGCAAACAAAAGTCTAAACTACGCCGTCCCCGGCAACGGCACCAATTTGATGGGAAGGGATTTGTCGTGGATCCCAACCGTCAAATAAAAAACTGGCTAATCCTAACTGGGGTAGCTAGGGTAAGTTGGGTCGAATCCACAGGGACGGGAGGTCGGACTAAGGTATGCTACGGTCTAGGACTAGGTTCGAGACGAGCTAATCTAAGGAGGGGGAGACTAGGACTAAGCTAGGTCTAAAGCAAGAGAACAAACAAGGAAAACGGGCTAGGATTAGGTCGGGGTCAAAGGGGTAACGGAATGGTCAAGGGAGAGCTAGAGTGAAGGAAGTAGTAGGGTAATCTAGGTCGGTCCGGGCGGTCGCAACTTAAACCGACCTAGAGGTTCCTCATGGAACCCATTTTGGCGACACATATGACAAACGGGGTTCTAGCGTGTTATGGCCTAGATCGCATCCGGGCGGTCGCAACTTAGACTAACCTAGGGGTCGTCCTCACCGGGCTCTCGCAACTTAATGAGGGAACCGAACCCATAACAACTAACACCCACAAGGGAAAGGCAAGAAAAACAAGCAATCTAACTTACTTAGTCATTCAAGCAATTCATCAAACATGTCATATGCATCAACCAAGAGGAAACCCAAATCTTCCACCCACATCTCCAACAAACCCATAATCACCCAATTAACACCCTAATCACCCTAATAACCCTAGCAAGAACACTACTCTAACATATCTAAGTTAAAACTAACACCAACAAGAAGAACCAACTCAAACAACATAACATTCATAAACAAACTAATGTAAACAATGAACAACAAACATGACAATGAACAAAGATTGGAACTTGGATGAAGGAACAAAGATTAAGATAAAGGAAAAGAGATTATACCATACTAGAAGATGAAAGGAAGAAGAAAACTTGCATAGATGAGAAAAACCCAAAACAAACATCCAAGTTTGTCAAGCTTGGTGAAGATCTTGAAGAATTCCCAAATTACAAGCATTAAACTAAGATTAACGATAATCTAAGGACTAATCTACACTAATCTAATCTAATCTATGCTAAAACTAGGCTAGGGTTTATGGGTAATGTCTAACATAAGCTTAACATAACAAGGGAAGAGTATATATAGGGTTACAAGTGAAAGGGAGAAGAGAAAACAAAGGCGCGGCAGCCAGGTGGCTCTTCCCGGCCGGGAGGAGGTGGTCCCGGTCGGGAAGGTGTCGGTCCCGGCCGGGAGGACCTGGTCCCGGTCGGGATGGACCCAAAACAGGTGCCCTCTCGTTTGTGCACTTCATCCCGGACGGGATGAGGTCATACCCGTCGGGGATGAGTCTTGTAGGCCTCCAATATGATCTTTTTGGTTCCTCCTTGTTTCACATGGACTTCTCATCGATTCTCGGGACTCGGGATCGGGTCTCGGAGGCTCGGGATTGGGTCCCAAGGTCTCGGGGTCGAATCCAAGGCATCGAGTGATCGTTCCTCCGCTTCGTTGGCTCCGAATAGTGTATGTATTGAGTCGGAATCGCTCCAACTCTTCATGAATGGTCTCGGGAACCTGAAACGAACTAGAGGAAGCATAAGTAGCCCATAAATCGCTCCCAAGGAGCGATTCCACAAGGAAAATGGGACCAAAACACTACGAAATAAGCACTACTAACTACACTTATCACCCATCCTAAGATTGCTCTCAGTCAAGCACGCTTAACTGCAGAGTTCTTATCATGGGCAAACCAGAAAAGAAATTGCACTTTGTTGATATGAGTAGTACTTCAAATCCCTTTAAGCAAAGCTCATAAATAGGATATCTTCAATCAATGTGGGGTGTTTCAATCACTTCCACTTGAAGAACGCAACGTCCTCGTTGCGCCTGGCAGCATAACCGCTGACCCAGAATCCACCCCCGCTAGGTGCAAAATGCACGGTCGCAGGGTTGCTCTGATACCATTTGTAACACCCCGACCCAATCCTAGGGCCGGAAATGTTAACCGCGGTAGCTCACCAGGCTTTGTACTGGTCCCACAGACCAACACGAGTCCTTTCCAGCGCATTTTGTCCTCGCTCATGTGCATCCTGGAAACCTTCCCAGGAGGTCACCCATCCTAAGATTGCTCCCAGTCAAGCACGCTTAACTGCAGAGTTCTTATCATGGGCAAACCAGAAAAGAAATTGCACTTTGTTGATATGAGTAGTACTTCAAATCCCTTTAAGCAAAGCTCATAAATAGGATATCTTCAATCAATGTGGGGTGTTTCAGTGTTAGCTGACCAGCTTGATTGTCTCTTCCCTATTGGATGGTATGAGTATTTGATAAGTGTAGTTTGTAGTGCTTATTTTACTGTGTTTTGGCCCCATTTTCCTTGTGGAATCGCTCCCTAGGAGCGGTTTATGGGCTTCTTATGCTTCCTCTAGCTCGTTTCAGGTTCCCGGGACCAATCACGAAGAGTTGGAGCGATTCCGACTCAATACATACACTTTTTGGAGCCAACGAGGTAAAGGAACGATGACTCGATGCCTTGGAATCGACCCCGAGACCCTGGGACCCAATCCCGAGCCTCCGAGACCCGATCCCGAGTCCCGAGAATCGACGAGAAACCCATGAGAGGCAAGGAGGGACCAAAAAGCTCTTAAGGGAGGCCTACAAGACCCATCCCGATCGGGAAGGCCTCAAACCCGATCGGGATGAGGTGCACAAAGGACGCACTCACTGTGGAGCATTCCCGATCGGGTTGGCATATTCCCAATCGGGAAAGTGGAAGTTTCCCGATCGGGATTTCCCATTCCCGATCGGGAATGTCCCCGTCCTTGTTCCGCATCTTTTCTTTCATCTTCCTTCCACTTGTAACCCTTTATATACTCTTCCCTTGTTATCCTATGTGATGTTCTTCACTTCCCACTAAACCCTAGACTACTTTAGGTTAGATTAGATTAGATTAGTGTAGATTAGTCGGTAATTAGTAGTTAATCTTAGTTTAATCTTGTATTTTTGGATCTCTTGAAGAATCCATCCAAGATTGACAACCTTGGTGGAATTATTTGGGTTTTCTTCTATACAAGTGTTCTCCTTTTCATCCTTTGTAGTTGGTATAATCTTTCCTTTCTCTTTTCCTTTAATCTTTCATGTTTAATCTTCCAAGTTTTAATCTTTGATTGTTGTTCATCATTTTCACTAGTTTGTTTATATATGTTTTGATGTTTGTGTTGATTTCTCTTGTTCTTGTTAGTATTAGTTTGAATATGTTAGAGTAGTACTCTTGCTAGGGTTAGTAAGGTGATTAGGGTGTTAATTGGATGATTAAGGGTTTGTCGGAGATGTTGGTGGAAGATTTGGGTTTCCTCTTGGTTGATGCATATTACATGTTTGTTGAAATGCTTGAATGACTAAGTAGGTTAGAATGCTTGTTTTTCTTGCCTTTCTTTTGTGGGTGTTAGTTTGTTGTGGGTTCGGTTCCCTCATTAAGTTGCGAGAGCCCGGTGAGGACGACCCCTAGGTCGGTCTAAGTAGCGAGAGCCCGGATTCGACCTAGGCCACCATAGCGCGCTAGAACCCCGTTTGTCATGTGTGTCGCCAAAATAGGTTCCATGTGGAACCTCTAGGTCGGTCTAAGTTGCGAGAGCCCGGACCAACCTAGATCACCCTACTACCTCCTTCGCTCTAGCTCTTCCTTGACCATTCCGTTACCCCTTTGACCCCGAGCTAATCCTAGCCCGTTTTCCTTGTTTGTTTCTCCGATACCTTAGTCTTAGTCTAGCCTTCTCTCCTTCTATCATTCCCTAGCTTAGCTCGTTGACTTAGTCTCGTTTTTAGGTGACCTTGGTCTATACGCCTCCACCGTCCCCGTGGATTCGACCCGACTTACCCTAGCTACCCTAGTTAGGTTTTGCCGGTTATTTATTTGATCGGTGGGATTCACGACAAACCCCTCCATCAATTTGGCGCCGTTGCCGGGGACGGTGCTAGTTTAGACTTTGTTTTCCTAGTTACTTGACTTTGTCCTTGTGTTTGTGTTTCTCTTTTCTCTTTTTGTTACCTTGCTTCTTGTGTGTGTGTGGTTTATTTCTCTCTTGTCTAGTGCCCAAAAAGCACTAGACTTCTCACGTTTGTTCCTAGTCTACAGTTTGTGCTTAGAGGTGGTGACCATCTTCTTCTTGCGACTTAGAGCCGCTTAAACGGACGGTTGCTAGGGTGAGAGGTTTCCAACCGGGTATGGACTACGATTTTTGAGCAAGCATGGGGTTTGATCTAAACTCCCCACACATGGAAGCCGATATGAGCTACCCCTCTTCTTCCATGAACCAAGGGTATGACATGACGTCCCCCTACGATCATACCCGGTAATCAAGCTTCTTGGGGTAATCAAGACGGGTATGAACTTCAAGGTTATGAAAACGGCTACCAACAAGTGAACGATTACCAATCCTACGATCATGGTGACTACTACTCGAGTTATGGTTATGAACCCACCATGTTTAATCAAGATTCACCTTATGGAAGCCAATACCCCCAAAACCCACCATATTACCCTACACCCCAACCACAATATGAACCCCATGACCCACAATACTACCAATCACCCCAACCTTGCTACCAACAATATGATGCCCCACCCCGTGGGCATCATCAAGATTTTCAAGGAGCTTTGAAAGACCCCAATGATCACCAATTGCCCGACATGGAGGAGTTTCAATCGCTTCTTCAAATGCAAAGGAGCCTCCAAGAAACGGCCCTTCAATTGCAAAAAGAACAAGATGAATTATGGGCCCAAATTCGAAGGGCAAACGAGGCGAGGGATGCTCGATTAAATGCATTATCGGTTCAAACCGTAATGTATTTATCCCGAACATCGCAATTAGATGAAGGGTGCCCACTTGAGAAAGAGGAGCAACCTAATCACGAAGCCGCTAACGTTGTTCCCTTTGATAGAGAGATTTGCTTTGAAGAACCTCAATCGTCTACCCAAAAAGAGACGAATGAGGAGACGACCCTCGGTGAAGACAACATTGGTGAGGAATTGGAGGAGGATGGTGAGTTGGATGGTTTGGTAGAATTTGTGAGGATGTTGGGTGAAGTTGATAGCCTCGAGTTGCCCTTGTGCGATAATGCGACTAAGCATCAAGAGCCCCTAGCTAGTAAACCAAGCAATGACTTGGAAGAGATTGAAACCGCCGGTAGAAGTTTCGATCCTCTTCTCCAAGATGATGTGGGGCCTAGTGATGAAGATGGGGAACCACAACTTGAGGAAAGTGTGGGGGTGTGCAACAAGGAAATGAGGCCAAAACCGCTTTTTGTGCCTTGTTTCTTGGAGATGAAGCTTGCTTGTGATTGGAGGCGATGCCTAGGGAGGAAGAGGTCGGTGAAGCTCGTAGGATGGATAGACCCCGGAGATGACATGAATGATGACGATGGGTCTTTTGATTCCTACTTCGTGCCTCCACCTTGGAGGCCGTGGAGGTTGGCTAGGCTCAAGCGCTTCTTGGGCCTTCATTATGATGTCGGTAGCGCGTTCGACTTGCTCCTCCATGCCCTTGAGGGCTACGGTTGAAGGAGTCCACCATCCTAGGTTTGACGGAGTTCCTAAAGAACCATCATGTTGTATATTCTCCTCTCCTCTTTAGAGTACTTATGTTTGTATTTGTGTGATTTTTCTCTTGATTTTTGTTGTTTTGTGAAGCTCTTGTATCTGATTTGGTATTTTGATGAGCGATGTGAGGGAGTGAATTTGATGGGTATTTTGAGTTTATTGTGATAGGTGAAGTGAAGATGACTCCTAGAAAGGAGTGGTTAGTGATAGAGCTTGGATCGTGAGTAAGGAAGTCGGTTTTTGGGGTCATGGGAGTCATGAAGACCCTTCCCGACCGGGAAGGGTGTGTCGTCCCGACCGGGATGGGGCCGTCCCGATCGGGATGAGGGTGCCAAAAATCGAGTCCACGGGTATGTCATCCCGACCGGGATCATCCATCCCGACTGGGATGATACCCTACTCCTTTTTGGTGCCTCTTCTTCGACATTCAAGCCCACCCAACCATTATATACCCCCACCCAACCTCCCTACCTTCCTTGCTCATATCATACCACCCACATACTTCATTTTCATATCCTCACTTCATCTTCTATCTACTTTAGACCGGTATACACATCAAATCCCACCCCTCGCACCATTGCTACCTCTACCATGCGGTTCTATCAAGCTTGAAGCGGGATAGCAATGATGAAGACAAGCAAGTGCCTATATTGATATATGAGACGATGGAGAGAGTGAGTTGCTAACCTATGGTACGGCAACTATCCTTTCTTTTTCGTTTTTGTTGTTGCTTGTTTTCCTTTGTTTATTCCTTTCCCCTTGAGTCATGGTATCTTAGTGGCCTTCGAGGCCTTGGTATATGGTTGCTCCCGACTCTCGATGATGTGACTACATCGAGATTCATTTTCAAAATCCAAATTTTACAAGTTTTTCACTCTTTCTTTTTGAGGATTTAGTCGGATTTAGGCGGAATCCGGGCTAGGTGACGTGATTACACCTAGTCCTCCCCTCCCATTTCCTTTTATTTCCTTCTTTTTATTTTTCTTCCCCCTTCCATATCTTTTCTTGTCTCGGCCCATGGTGACTTGACTACACCCCGGCCGGACACATTCTACTCTTTTCTCCACTTTTCTTTTTGATTTTTAGCTTAATTTTCGTAGTTTCTTTTCTTTTGTGCTCCCATGCACTACGGTCGAGCATGAGGACATGGCTCGGCTTAAGTGTGGGGGAGCGATATTCTATCGTAGTTTGTTTTATTTTCTTAGTTTTTCGAAAAAAATCTTTAAAAACCTTAAAAATTTGAAAAATTTTCACAAAAATCAAAAAGATTTTCCTTTTGTGTGTTTTCCTTTTATGTCGTTGTATCGTGTATTTCTTGTGTTTTGCGCGTTTTGTCTCCCTTTTTCCTTATAGGTTACTTGAATCACCGATAGCCTTGGGAAGCTTTCAAGACTTCCGGTAACATCTTTATCCCTTTTTCTTCTTTATCTCTTGCGGAGTTTGGAGGAGATTGTGATGCGGTGTGCTCGGGTGGAGCTTTGTATTGCTTGAGGTTGATTTGGTTGCTCATTTGGAAGATATGGGTGGTGTTTCTGTTTTCATTTGCGTTCGCTTTGTTTTGTTTTTGTTTTGTTGCTTTTGCTTCTTTTTCTTTCGTTCATTTTCGTCATGTCTTTGATTTTGTGTTGTGCTATGTTGTGTGTCATGTGTGTAAACCGTTTTCGAAAACCCGGTTTAGAGGCTAGTGTGTGAGTGTGTACTTTCCCTTCCTAGTAGTGTAAATCGAGTCTTGGACTTTAATCTAGTAGAATGACCCCAACTCAATGATTTCGTTGGTCCTTTACCTTGAGTCCACCTAGCTTACTAGGGATTTACTACGGGATTTGCACTTTTGACCATTATGACCACCCACGGTGTGAAAAGGCCTTGGTTACCGAGTCCCGTCCCCTAGGTAACCGTGTTTGGGATTGTTTAATTTGTCCAAGTTCTCCACTTTTTGTGGGTTTGAAGGGAAGGACGCTCCCCGACTCTCCCATTTCCCTACCTCCTACACATATCCACACAATAAATTGCAAAGTGTTGATTTCTCTCTCTCTTAATTGTCAAGAAATGCCAAAAAGCCAAATCTTGCCAAAAAAGGGCAAAGAAAAGAAAAGAAAGAATAATGAAAGAAAGAAAAGAATGAAGAAAAAGAAAAGGCACAAAAGCAAAAAAAAAAATAGAAAAGAAGAAAAAAAAAGAAATGGCATGGCAAAACAAAACAAAAATGCAAAAGAAAAGAGAAAATGCCAAAAGAAAATCGTCTCACAAAAAGATCTTAACCCCACAAAAATAAGCCTTTTTCCGACTTTTGCCGTGAAGAGCCTACCAAAGGACCGAGTCCCGAGGAAGGATGATAGCGGCATTAGTCGGTCTTTCCTCATTTTGCATGTTTTCCACCTTTTTACTTGGACTAGTTAGGCGGTTTTGGACACGGGACGACCCTCTTGGCTCACGCTAAAGGGGGCGGGGTCTCACTTACCTACAGTGTCAACTAACACCGTGGATCATCACTTCCCACTCCGCCGATCGTCCCGTAGTACGTTTTTAGAAAGTTAGGAGGACCTAGGTAAGTTACCAACGTTTTTGTTGCTTTGTCGTCATACTATTAGGGTTTAGTTCACCTTGGTTTGTGTTGCTAGCTAGGGAATGTTGTCACTTACCTCGAGTCCTAAACCGGTGCTTCTTTCACCGCTTTTAGAGGGAAGCGGTATTTGTTTTTCTTTGGGTGCAACCGATTATGTGTTCGTTTGTGTGTTTGTTTGTTTTTGTGTCTTATGCCCGGTTGCATCCGCAGTTTTGTCGCAAGACCCGACTTGCCTTGCGGAATGCACTTTTCCTCTAAGTGCACTCGCATGAGTTGAAAGGGCGTAGGGTGCGCTAATACCCATTCGGCTAGTATAGTAGTTAGTATGTGCTTACTCGAGGGCGAGTATGGGTTAAGTGTGGGGGAGTTGATAAGTGTAGTTTGTAGTGCTTATTTTACTGTGTTTTGGCCCCATTTTCCTTGTGGAATCGCTCCCTGAGAGCGGTTTATGGGCTTCTTATGCTTCCTCTAGCTCGTTTCAGGTTCCCGGGACCAATCACGAAGAGTTGGAGCGATTCCGACTCAGTACATACACTTTTTGGAACCAACGAGGTAAAGGAACGATGACTCGATGCCTTGGAATCGACCCCGAGACCCTGGGACCCAATCCCGAGCCTCCGAGACCCGATCCCGAGTCCCGAGAATCGACGAGAAACCCATGAGAGGCAAGGAGGGACCAAAAAGCTCTTAAGGGAGGCCTACAAGACCAATCCCGATCGGGAAGGCCTCAAACCCGATCGGGATGAGGTGCACAAAGGACGCACTCACTGTGGAGCATTCCCGATCTAGTTGGCATATTCCCGATCGGGAAAGTAGAAGTTTCCTGATCGGGATTTCCCATTCCCGGTCGGGAATGTCCCAGTCCTTGTTCCGTATCTTTTCTTTCATCTTCCTTCCACTTGTAACCCTGTATATACTCTTCCCTTGTTATCCTATGTGATGTTCTTCACTTCCCACTAAACCCTAGACTACTTTAGGTTAGATTAGATTAGATTAGTGTAGATTAGTCGGTAATTAGTAGTTAATCTTAGTTTAATCTTGTATTTTTGGATCTCTTGAAGAATCCATCCAAGATTGACAACCTTGGTGGAATTATTTGGGTTTTCTTCTATACAAGTGTTCTCCTTTTCATCCTTTGTAGTTGGTATAATCTTTCCTTTCTCTTCTCCTTTAATCTTTCATGTTTAATCTTCCAAGTTTTAATCTTTGATTGTTGTTCATCATTTTCACTAGTTTGTTTATATATGTTTTGATGTTTGTGTTGATTTCTCTTGTTCTTGTTAGTATTAGTTTGAATATGTTAGAGTAGTACTCTTGCTAGGGTTAGTAAGGTGATTAGGGTGTTAATTGGATGATTAAGGGTTCGTTGGAGATGTTGGTGGAAGATTTGGGTTTCCTCTTGGTTGATGCATATTACATGTTTGTTGAAATGCTTGAATGACTAAGTAGGTTAGAATGCTTGTTTTTCTTGCCTTTCTTTTGTGGGTGTTAGTTTGTTGTGGGTTCGGTTCCCTCATTAAGTTGCGAGAGCTCGGTGAGGACGACCCCTAGGTCGGTCTAAGTAGCGAGAGCCCGGATTCGACCTAGGCCACCATAGCGCGCTAGAACCCCGTTTGTCATGTGTGTCGCCAAAATGGGTTCCATGTGGAACCTCTAGGTCGGTCTAAGCTGCGAGAGCCCAGACCAACCTAGATCACCCTACTACCTCCTTCGCTCTAGCTCTTCCTTGACCATTCCGTTACCCCTTTGACCCCGACCTAATTCTAGCCCGTTTTCCTTGTTTGTTTCTCCGATAGCTTAGTCTTAGTCTAGCCTTCTCTCCTTCTATCATTCCCTAGCTTAGCTCGTTGACTTAGTCTCGTTTTTAGGTGACCTTGGTCTATACGCCTCCACCGTCCCCATGGATTCGACCCGACTTACCCTAGCTACCCTAGTTAGGTTTTGCCGGTTATTTATTTGATCGGTGGGATTCACGACAAACCCCTCCATCAGTATTGATGATTTTTAAATTGACCGTACCCCGGTCAAGGGACTTTCATTTGAGTTGACCATTGACCACGGTCATGGGTATTTTGAATTTTTTTTGGTTGACCTCTTAGCCCTGGTCTAGTTGACCGTTTAACCTTGGTCATGGATGCCTTTTTTGATGATGGCCTGCTTTCTTGTTTTGGCCTTTTGCTTCTTTTTTTTTGGACTTTTGATTTTTTTGTCCAGCTTTTTTTCTTGGTCAGACTAACATCTAAGGTAGGGATTGGTTGATCTTTTATTGGATGGGTGTTTATTGTGGGAAATGGGCTTGCCTGCCGTCTTGAACCCAATGTAGGAGACTACTTAAATTTGTCATAGGATTCGATACCGCTCCTGCTAAGGGTAGTTATTTTGCTTTTCTATACCAGACATGGAATAGGTAAACGGAAAACACGGGCTCGATCTCCTGCAGTCATTATAGATGTGCCTATAATAGTCACGTGCGTGTGCTCACAGTGTACGACGGTGTTCATCATGTTCTTGGAAACACATAAGGAAAGTATATATGAGAGACAGAATATTGAAAGCTGATTTTATTGAATTTTGAAAAGAGGACAAAATGCAAAAGACTCTGACTCTATTTTGGAAATGAGGATGTAGGGTATCCTAGACTCGGACTCAAACTTAGACTCGAATCAAATCCGGACTTACGGACGCTCGGTTAGTTGTTTCTTTTTTGGTAAGGTCTCTGATTGGAGAAAACAACTGGTGCCACGACTCGCCTAAACTCGACTTTGCGCAAATGCAATAGATGGAGTAGACACGGCCCGGGGTGATGGGACGAAAAAGACTCTTGGATCGGGATACCCAAACGTTGACCTAGACAAAGTGACGACCGCGAATTAGACTCGAGCTGCAGAAGGGTGAGTCCGAAAATGGGGCAACCGTGTTTGACTGCGTCGCGTGCTCGGACCAACCGTGGTGACATAACCCTAGGTGACTCAAATATTCGTAGCATAAGTACGACTCGAAAAAGGCATCGTAGGGTACTCTCTAGGGTTACCGTGGTTGACTGCTCGGGTGGAGGACAGCCCCCGAGTGAGACTAAAGGCTCTGATAGGACTCATATGGTGTGACCTCTAAGTGACTCAAAAGTGGGATACGTGAGACAACATGTGCAAGACATGACCCTTAGAGCAACCGTGATTGATGACTCTGCTGAAGGGTAGCCCTCGAGTGAGGAAAAGCCTGAAAAGGAAATGACTCGGAAAGGACACCTAGATGGGTGACTTGTGAAAGGTGGACCTCCTTTAGAATCCAGCTATGTGGGCTGGGTCCCGTTTGAAGGGAAGTTCACGTGAGACATTCCCCAGACTTTGGACTCAATTGTGTAAACGGGTCATCCTTTGTAGGAGTATGTCCTACGTAGGTGGGCCTTGGCTTAGTCAAGTAAGGCGGACTGGGATGGGGAAGAAACCCGCGATATAAGGTCGACGGAGTTTCGACGCTAAAGACCTTGATGACTTACAACACGACCTGACACTGCTAAATACGGGAAGTCCTAAGAAGAGGAAGTTTACTTTTGAAATAGATCTTTTTTTGAAAGCCCAAAAAATTCGGGGGGGGGGGGGGGAGCCCGGCTTTCCGAAAAAAATGGAAAGGCGAGCCGGGTGATGGTTTTGAAAGTTCGAAAATAGTTTCGAGTTTTGAAACGGGCAGAATACCAGCTAGAAATAGGCTGTTTTTAAGTAAAATCGTAAATCCTAAATTCGGTATATGTCCCGGGTTTTGAAATTGGATATTTTGAAAGGGATGCAATTTTTGAAAATGATGGGTTTTTTTTGAAAAAGAGGTCATGTAAATCAAATAACATGTAGTCATGGAAGCAGTATAACGACACCGTGTATTCTCTTAAACTAAGTCTCGGTCGGTCTATAAAGGGTCTATACTAGTGTACATAGCCTATCCGAGAATTGGGGCGGACTTCCTAAGTCGAGTAGAGCTTAGAACATGCCGTAAAACCCATACAAATCTGCTATGAACACCTTTTGACAAATCCAATTTGGACTACATCAATGGTATAGTGGGACGTCGATCACCAGTACCGGCCCGGGAAAATATGGGGTTATGCATGAACCGTAAAACTAAAACGCGTATTGTACTAGTCAAACGCTTTCGCTTCGAGTCTCACCTTGAGGATGCCGATGGTAAGTCACGCATCAGTTAATCCCCAGTGGAGTCGCCAAATTGTGGACATGACATAGGTCCACCCGACGCGGCCACGCGCGGGTTTAGGGAGGCGAATGAATCTCCATATGAGATGGGTCGAATTGAAATTTAAATCGAAGTTGGAGTCGCCACCGAACTTTGTGGGAGTTCGTGCCCGTTCGAACCCACTCCATATCTTAGTGGGTCATGCACAAAGTATGGCCCATTCAGATGTCAGAGTTTATTGGGTTCGTCCCTTAACATTTGATACCGATACCGACATTATCGGATACCGTGCATTGAATGACTCTCGTGTGCCAATGGATTCGGACGTCCGGAAACTATGGTTCTTAGTAAGGGGTGAGGGTAAGTGTTGGGAAGTTCACAAAGAACACCCAACCCCGCCCGCACATTAGCGGCCTCTACTAAGATATCGTTTGATTTTGAAATACGCGCGTTAGTAATACGATGAATGATATGCAAACATTGTTTTTCCTAGACATGTGAGAATTTAAATGGGTTGCTAAGTCGATTTAACGCATCTAAACTAACGTCAAAGTTGTTTTAGCATGCAAGGTTTGTTTTAATATAATAAAACAAACAATAAAATAAATTGCTGAAAACATGAACAAACAGGTTAGTAACGGTTTGTAAATCGAATAAAAGATGCAAATATGATATGATAAATGGTTCTGAAAAGATTTGACACGTGATGGTTTAAGCACGCGTTGACCGAGGTCATGAAAATATTTATCGAGCTGATGGTGAGATTTGTCGTGGGTCCCGCCGATCAATATAAAACCGACTTTTCTAGTGGGTAGCTAGGGCAAGTAGGGTCGATATCCACGGAGACGGTATGGTAAAGTCTAGACTAGGTCCGCTCACAACAAAACTAAGTCACACAAACAAACACAAAGAAGACAATAAATGGTAAACTATGGTGGTTGGAGATGAAGGAAGTGGACTAACAATGACTAGACTAAAACAATGCTAAAACGGAATAACTAAAGATTAAACTAACAAGCAAACTAGAAGAACTGGTGACTAACTAAGAAGTTGAATCAAATATGAAAAGAAGTGGGTTAGGTCGGGTTCATAAGTGTAGTAGGTTAATTGGGGTGGTCAAGGGTGTAAGTGTCCCCTAATTGCTAGAGTCGGTCCGGGCTCTCGCTACGTAGACCAACACCGAGGTAAGTTCGCGCTCTCGCGTCTAAGACTAACCTCAACACAACCACATAATAGACAAACAATGAGAAGATGAGCACAAGTATGGGAAGCATGGCCACTACTACTCACACAAGCATATCAACAAACACATAGAGTGCCCAATATGTGACTAACAACAAAGATTCACCCTTTACCCCTAATCACCCATAATCTACCCTTAATCCCCCTACTAACCCACAAGGAGACTACTCACTCATTATAAAGAATAAACTAACAATAGTAAGAGAAAACAACATCACAAACCAAACATCCATAATGAAGAACAAGAACAATAACAAGAACTATATAAAAAGATTCAAACTTGATTAAATAACAAAGAACAAGAGTAGAGAAGATTATACCAACAACAAGATGATGAAAAAGATGTAAACTTGCATAAATAAGAAACCCAAATCAACTCCAAGGTTGTCAAGCTTAGATGAATCTTCAAGTATCCTCTTAATACAAGATTAACTAAACTAGATTAAAAGGAGATTAACTAAGGATTAAGGGAAGATTAATCTAAAAGGATGAACTCTAAATCTAGGGTTTTATCTTGTAGAGAGGCTTAAGAGAGTCTAATGTAAGGTAGGTTTCATAAACAATACAAGAGGGGAGTATTTATAAGGTTACAAGAATGAAGGAGGAGAAAAGAATGAGATGCGTGCTACAGCTGCTCCTTCCCGGTCGGGAAGGATTGGTCTCGGTCGGGAAGGACCCCTTCCCAGTCGGGAAGACCCCCTTCTCGGTCGGGAAGGCTTCAAAACAGAACCATCTCCAATTGTGCACTCCTTCCCGATCGGGAAGGCATCATCCCGCCCGGAAAGGACCTTGTAGGCCTCCATTATGATCTTTTTGGTCCCTCCTTGGTTCTCATGGGTTTCTCATCGATTCTCGGGACTCGGGATCGGGTCTCGGAGGCTCGGGATTGGGTCCCAAGGTCTCGGGGTCGAATCCAAGGCATCGAGTGATCGTTCCTTCACTTCGTTGGCTCCAAAAAGTGTATGTATTGAGTCGGAATCGCTCCAACTCTTCACGAATGGTCTCGGGAACCTGAAACGAACTAGAAGAAGCATAAGTAGCCCATGAACCGCTCCCAAAGAGCGATTCCGCAAGGAAAAAGGGACCAAAACACAGCAAATTAGGCACTACAAACTACACTTATCAACTCCCCCACACTTAACCCTTACTCGCCCTCGAGTAAGCACAAACTAACTACTAAACTAGCCGAGCGGGTATTAGCGCACCCTACGCCCTTTCACAACTCACGCGAGAGCACCTAGAGGATAAGTGCTCTCCGCAAGGCAAGTGAGGCCTTGCGACAAAACCGTGGATGCAACCGGACACAAAAACACATAAACAACAAACATACAAACAAACAAACAAAAGGTTGCACCCAAAAGAAAAGAAATACCGCTTCCCTCAAACAAGCGGTGAAAGAAGCACCGGTTTAGGACTCGAGGCAAGTGACAACGTTCCCAAGCTAGCAATACAAACCAAAATGGACAAAACCCTAATAGTATGACGACAAAGCAACAAAAACGTTGGTAACTTACCTAGATTCCTCCTAACCTTCTAAGAACGTACTACGGGACGATCGGCGGGATGAAAAAAGGATGAACCACGGTGTTAGTCGACACTGTAGGTAAGTGAGACCCCGCCCCCTTTAGCGATGAGCCAAGAGGGTCGTCCCATGCCCAAGACCGCTCAATTAGTCCAAGTAAAAAGGTGGATATGATTGCAAAATGAGGGAAGACCAACCACTACCGCTATCATCCTTCCTAGGGACTCGGTCCTTTGGTAGGCTCTTCACGGTAATGATCGGAAAAAGGCTTATTTTTGAGATGTGGGGATTATTTTTGTGAGACGGTTTTCTTTTGGCATTTTTCTTTCTTTTGCATTTTTGCCTCTTGTGTTGCTATGCCATTTCATTTTTCAACTTTTGTATTTTCTTTTTGGCTTTTTGTGCCTTTTCTTTTTCTTCAATCTTTTCTTTATTTCTTTTTTCTTTCTTTTTCTTTTCTTCGCCCTTTTGTTGTAGGCATTTCTATTTGCAACAAGAAAGACGATTTCAACAATTTGCAACTTTATTGTGTGGAAATGTGTAGGAGGTAGGGAAATGGGAGAGTAGGGGGCGCGCTTTCCCTCTTCAAACCCACAAAAAAGGGGGGAACTTGGACAAATCAAACAATCCCGAACACGGTCACCTAAGGAACGGGACTCGGCAACCAAGGCCTTTTCACACCGTGGGTGGTCAAAATGGTCAAAATGCAAATCCCGTAGTAAATCCCTAGTAAGATAGGTGGACTCAAGGTAAAGGACCAACGAAATCATTGATTTAGGGTCATTCTACTAGACTAAAGTCCAAGACTCGATTTATACTACTAGGAAAGGAAAGTAAACACTCGCACACTAGCCTCTAAACCGGGTTTTCGAAAACCTATTTACACACAAGACACAACTACACAACACAAAACAAAGACGCGACGAGAACGAAAGAAAAAGAGACAAAAGGCCACAAAACAAAAACAAAACAAAACAAACACATAAACAACACAAACACCACCCCGAGCTTCCAAACAAGCCACCAACAACCACCAAACTTTACAAAGCTCCTCCCGAGCACACAACATCACCAATCTTCTCCGAACATCACAAGAGGTAAAGAGGAAAAAGGGATAAAAGGTGTTACCGGATGTCTTGAAAGCTTTCCAAAGTTAGCAGCGATTAGGCGACCTAAGAGGAAAAAGGGAGGCAAAACACGCACAACAAATGACATATACGATACAACAACATAAAAAGGAAAACACACAAAAGGAAAATCTTTTTGATTTTTGTGAAATTTTTTCAAATTTTTAGGATTTTTAAAGATTTTTTTCGAAAAACTACGAAAATAAAACTAACTACGATAGAATATAGCTCCCCCACACTTAAGCCAAGCAATGTCCTCATGCTCGACCGTAGTGCATGGGAGCACAAAAGAAAAGAAAAGAAACTACGAAAATAAAGCTAAAAAAATCAAAAATAAAGTGGAGAAAAGGGTAGAATGTGTTCGGCCGGGGTGTAGTCAAGTCACCATGGGCCGAGACAAGAAAAGATATGGATGGGGGAAGAAATAAAAAGAAAGAAAGAAAAGGGAATGGGAGAGGAGGACTAGGTGTAATCAAGTCACCTAGCCCGGATTCCGCCCAAATCCGACTAATTCCTACAAAAGGGTGAAAATCTTGTAAATTTGGATTTTGAAATGACTCTCGATGTAATCACATCATCGAGAGTCGGGAGCAACAAATACCAAGGCCCCGAGGGCCACCATGACACGAAAGTGTATAAGGGGAGGGGAACAAACAAGGGCAAACAAGCTATAAAAGACGGAAAAGAAAGGATAGTTGCCTTACCATACGGTTAGCAACTCACTCGCTCCATCGTCTCATAAGTCAATATCGGCACGTAGCTAGTCGTCGTCATGGCTATTCCTCTCCAATCGCGATACGGATCCATGGTTGGAGCACAAAGGTATAATGAGGTGGGTTTTTATGTGAAAGTCGGTGTAAAGTGAAGAGAAAGTGAGGTGAAAATGTGTATATGAGGTGTAGGGGTGATATTATGAGAGTAAGGACATGTAGGGAGGTTGGGAGGGGGTATAAAGTGGTAGGGTGGGCTCAAACGACGAAGAAAAGGCCAAAGGAGGAATAGGGGGTCCATCCCGGCAGGGATGGGTGGTCCCGGTCGGGAAGACCTGCTCGTCCCGGTCGGGAAGCCTTCGTCCCGGTCGGGATGGCACTCCAGTAGCCCCAACTTTTGTCACACTCATCCCGGACGGGATGACACCCTTCCCGGTCGGGATGGGTCATCCTTCCCATCGGGGATGCACTCTTCTCGGCCGGGAAGAGTCTCCTAACCCTCTATAGCTCCCAAAAGCTCGTTCCAAGCTTCAAAAACCGACTCCCCTTCACACGATCCAAGCTCCAACATTAAACCTTTCCTTCCTAGGAGACACTTTCACTTCACACCTATCACAATAAGCTCAAACACAACATCAAATTCCCTCCCTCACATCGCTCATCAGTCAATCCAAATAATCAAGAATTTCACAAAACTAAAAGAGATTACAAGAGAAAGAGATATATACAAAGAGACGGTTCTTGTGGAACTCCGTTAAACCAAGGTGGTGCATTCTTCAATCTTTTTCTTCAACAACAATGACTAGTTCCATCTCCATCAAGGGCACGAAGAAACAAGTCGAAGGCTCTAGCAAAGTCTTCAATCAAGCTCGAGATATAACCGTCCACATCCCAAGGTTCTCCATGACCTTGTCTCGACATTCCTGGGGCGTCCCGATCTTGTAAGTTCAAAGGCTTGAACTTATACTTTTGATCCTTCGGGATATACCCAAACGTCCATCGATCCTCATGTGGCCCCAAGGGAGGCTCATCTTCCTTCTTGCCTTTCAACTTGTCATCAAACCCATGATATGGGCACTCATCCTCTCCAATCTCGGAGTCATCATCCTCAAGCTCACAAGAGTTCTTCTTCAAGCTTTGTCCCGACTCTCCCCCTAGATCAATGTCTTTCATGGCATGGATCATATTGCAAGACTCATCATTAGTAGGCGAAGTGTTGCCTTGGAGGTCAAACAATAGCTTCTCTTCGCCTAGCTCGAAGGTGATCCTACCATTCTTCACATCGATCATAGCACCGGCGGTGTGTAGAAATGGGCGCCCAAGGATAATGGGAGTGATAGCATCTTCCCGCATGTCGAGTACGATGAAATCGACCGGAATGAAGAATTTTTCGATCCATATCGGCACGTCCTCTAGCATCCCCAATGGTTGGTTGAATGAACTATCGGCCATTTGGAGTGTAATGGAAGTACTTTTAAGCTCCTTCATCCCAAGTCGGCAACAAATAGAATAAGGAATGATGCTCACACTCGCACCCAAATCACATAATGCCCTCTCGATCTTGTAATTGCCTATTGTGCAAGGGATCGAGAAACTACCCGGATCTTTCAACTTTGGAAGGGTGGAACCTTGAATAAGCTCGCTCACCACCCTTGTGAACGCAATAGTCTCTTCCTTGTCGATAGATCTCTTTCTAGCTAGGATTTCTCGCATGAATCTTCCATATGCCGGGATTTGGGTAAGTAACTCGGTAAATGGGACACTCACATCCAACTTCTTCACAATATTAAGGAACTTGTCATATTGGCTATCCACCTTGGTCTTCATTTGCCTTGTTGGGAAAGGCAACTTGATTTGGATCTTGTTTTGCTCAATAGGGGTGGACTCTTCAAATGACACTTTCCTTTTACCCTTGTCTTTTCCTTGAAGTGGGGGAAGCTTGTCTTCTTGGGGTTTCTCAATCTCCCATTAGACTTGCTCCTCTATAGGATTTCCCAAGCTTTGGTCTTCTTGAATTGGAGGCACAACTTCTCTTGTTGGTTCTTGCTCATTAGGGGGTGGGGGAGGGTTATAAGATGTACCTCTCCTCGTGGTAATAGCATTTACATGCTCAAGTTTCGATGTTTCACCTTGAGGAGGTAATTGTCCCTTTTGCCTTGAAGAGCTACCCGAAGCAAGTTGAGCTATTTGGGTCTCAAGCATCTTCGTATGAGCATCTCTCGCCATGTTGTCCCTTTGAATAAAAGCATAGAACTCTTGTTGGTTTTTTGACATCTTCATTTGACCCCTTTGCATCTCTAACATAGATTTTTGAACGTCGAAATCACGAGTTTGAGATTGTGGATTGTGCGGAGTATCAGTGAGGGCTAATGGAGTACCGTAATCATGAATAGGAGACCGGCTCCTAGGCTTGCTTTCTTGACGGTTAGCTTGAGTTGCTTGTTGTTGATGGTTCCCTTGGAACCCATGAGAATTGCCTTGATTAAGGCCATTGTTGTGGTTTTGTTGTCTTTGGAAGTTTTGGTTTCCTTGGAAACCACCTTGATTGAAGTTCCCTTGTTGGAACCCTTGATTGTTGTTGTGGAAGGTACCTTGGTTATTTTTCTTGAAGTTGTTGAAGGGTCTTGGATTATCCACATAACCTTGATAACCTTGATTGTTGTCCCTTAAGGGAGGTGGAACATAAGGACGAGGTTGCATAGCTTGTTGTTGAGGGACTTGATTGGAAGCTTGGTATTGATTGGAATAGGAGGCACCTTGCTTGAACGCTTGAAAGGCGTTCACTTGCTCAATGCTTCCTTGACAATGCATAGAATCATGACCAATAACGACTCCACAAGTATAACACATCCCATAATAAGGCAAAGGAGGTGCAAATCTCAAAGCATTCACTTCTTGAATTGAGTGTTGGTTGGAAGAACTAATGCTTTGAACTTGAGTGAGGTGGCCTTGGAGCTTCTTGTCAATGGTCTCCATGTGGGTCTTCAATTGAGCTCCAAGGTCAATGCTTAATTGAGTAATAGCATCAACCTCGTGCCTACCTCCTCGATTTGCCTTCCTAGGCCTTGAGTATTGAGAATTATGAACTGTCATCTCCTCGATTCTTGCCCATGTTTGGTCATCATCGACCTCGGTGAACCTACCATTGGAGCCCATGTTGAGTATAGTTCTTGAGTCCTCATAAAGACCGCTCCAAAATTGTTGGACTAAGAACCATTGTGAAAGTCCATGGTGGGGGCACGATCTAACCAAAGATTTAAACCTCTCCCAAGCTTCATAAAGGCTCTCTTCATCCCGTTGTTGGAAACCGGTGATGGAGGCCCTAAGCAAATTAGTCTTTTCCGGAGGGTAGAATGTTTGGTAGAACGCCAATGCAAGCTTCTTCCAAGTGTCGATGCCCATGGTTGCCCTATCGAGACTCTTGATCCATTGCTTCGCTTTTTCAATTAATGAGAATGGAAATAATACCCATCGGATTTGATCTTGTGTAACCCCGGGTTGAGAGATAGCGTCGCAATAATCGGAGAAAGTCTTCATGTGTTGGTGCGGGTCTTCGGTGGGCAAACCACTAAATTGATTCCTCTCCACAAGTTGGATGAATTGAGTCTTGGCCACAAAATTTCCGGCATAAGCGGCCGGTAGAGCATTCGGTCCCGGCAAGACATCTTCCGTAAATGTAGAGTGGGATGAAAACTTCGGCATAATTGGATGTAAGGGAGATGGTGGTGAAGATGGAGTTGAAGTAGATGTAGAGGGTGAACTAGGACTAGAATATCCAAAGGGATTGGTGAAATTCCCTTCGGCCGTCTCTCGAGATGCTTCCTCAAAATCGCTTCCTTGAGCTTGCTCTTGATGAGTATTGCTTGCACTTGGTTGAGAGATTCTAACCCGGTTAATCGTTCGTTGGCGAAAGGCTCAAAAAAGTCTTTCCGGCTCTGGATTAAAGAGAAAGAATTCGCCTCCCCGCCTAGGCATACACTACGCACTAGAACAAACGTGAGAACACCTAGTGCTTTATGGGCACTAGATAACGACAATAAACAAGCACAATCGAAAGACAAAGAGAAAAGAGGGAGAAATAAAACTAATAAAACAAGAAAAATCTAGAGAATATGCACAAGAGATGATAGAGGAGCACAAAGAAGGGTAACTAAGTCTAGCTATAAGCAAACTAAGTCTAAACAATGCACCGTCCCTGGCAACGGCGCCAAATTGATGGTGAGATTTGTCGTGGGTCCCGCCGATCAATATAAAACCGACTATTCCTAGTGGGTAGCTAGGGCAAGTAGGGTCGATATCCACGGAGACGGTATGGTAAAGTCTAGACTAGGGGCTCACAACAAAACTAAGTCACACAAACAAACACAAAGAAGACAATAAATGGTAAACTATGGTGGTTGGAGATGAAGGAAGTGGACTAACAATGACTAGACTAAAACAATGCTAAGACGGAATAACTAAAGATTAAACTAACAAGCAAACTAGAAGAACCGATTACTAACTAAGAAGTTGAATCAAATATGAAAAGAAGTGGGTTAGGTCGGGTTCATAAGTGTAGTAGGGTAATTGGGGTGGTCAAGGGTGTAAGTGTCCCCTAATTGCTAGAGTCGGTCCGGGCTCTCGCTACGTAGAACAACACCGAGGTAAGGTCGCGCTCTCGCGTCTAAGACTAACCTCAACACAACCACATAATAGACAAACAATGAGAAGATGAGCACAAGTATGGGAAGCATGGCCACTACTACTCACACAAGCATATCAACAAACACATAGAGTGCCCAATATGTGACTAATAAAAAAGATTCACCCTTTACCCCTAATCAAACCCTAATCACCCATAATCTACCCTTAATCCCCCTACTAACCCACAAGGAGACTACTCACTCATTATCAAGAATAAACTAACAATAGTAAGAGAAAACAACATCACAAACCAAACATCCATAATGAAGAACAAGAACTATATAAAAAGATTCAAACTTGATTAAATAACAGAGAACAAGAGTAGAGAAGATTATACCAACAACAAGATGATGAAAAAGATGTAAACTTGCATAAATAAGAAACCCAAATCAACTCCAAGGTTGTCAAGCTTGGATGAATCTTCAAGTATCCTCTTAATACAAGATTAACTAAACTAGATTAAAAGGAGATCAACTAAGGATTAAGGGAAGATTAATCTAAAAGGATGAACTCTAAATCTAGGGTTTTATCTTGTAGAGAGTCTTAAGAGAGTCTAATGTAAGGTAGGTTTCATAAACAATACAAGAGGGGAGTATTTATAAGGTTACAAGAATGAAGGAGGAGAAAAGAATGAGATGAGTGCTACAGCTACTCCTTCCCGGTCGGGAAGGATTGGTCTCGGTCGGGAGGGACCCCTTCCCGGTCGGGAAGACCCCCTTCTCGGTCGGGAAGGCCTCAAAACAGAACCATCTCCAATTGTGCACTCCTTCCCGATCGGGAAGGCATCATCCCGCCCGGGAAGGACCTTGTAGGCCTCCATTATGATCTTTTTGGTCCCTCCTTGGTTCTCATGGGTTTCTCATCGATTCTCGGGACTCGGGATCGGGTCTCGGAGGCTCGGGATTGGGTCCCAAGGTCTCGGGGTCGAATCCAAGGCATCGAGTGATCGTTCCTTCACTTCGTTGGCTCCAAAAAGTGTATGTATTGAGTCGGAATCGCTCCAACTCTTCACGAATGGTCTCGGGAACCTGAAACAAACTAGAAGAGCATAAGTAGCCCATGAACCGCTCCCAAAGAGCGATTCCGCAAGGAAAAAGGGACCAAAACACAGCAAATTAGGCACTACAAACTACACTTATCACAAGACCTGAAATATGCATGAAAAGCCCGCTGATTAAAAAAAAGGAAAAAGATGTTTGAAAAATCAAGACGGGATAGCTTTTCGGTGTTACGATTTTCAGGAGCCTACGCGACCCGCGCGGGTGAGGCGCTACTCGCGTGGCCATGGGACCCGCACAGGACTCGTGCGACTCGCATGGTGGCCTGTTTTCGAGATTATTTTTAGCAAATCGACAGTTTTGTTAAATCTCGTATAAATATAGCATAATTTATACTCGACTTAAATTTGCGATATTCGTTATATTCGATATTCGATTATGGAATCGATATCAAATATTCGGAATGATTTTTTGAAAAAATGTTTTGTAAATCGTTTTGAAAATTGAACTAGGAAAAGCTGTGCTGATTCTCTCCGCGTTAAAATCGTCGTATTTTGTTTTTAAGACCATGTGACGATTTTTTAGCATCAATGAGATTAATTTAGTTCTTTTTAGATACGATATTCGACTAGAGAGTCGATATCGTATTTTAAGAACGTTTGTTTTTGTATAGAAAATTATATTGTAGTATCGATATTAGAAAAGGAAAAGAACGTGACGATGACCCATAAAAAAACGGACCGACGACGCAAAAAGAAGGAAAAAGATGAGAGGAAGAGAAAGAAGAAGGAGAAGACGGGATTTTGATTTACACCCTCAACCTACATGCTTTGTATTCTCAGAACGGGGCTCGTCTAGCTGTGGCTTAGCCACGGGAGCGTCGAGATGATATAGGAAGAGTTATGGTGGTTTATGATTGGGATGGGATTTGACGAGTTTTGCTCTCGGGTTTGTATATGGTTTTCCTAAAATTGCCTAGAATTTCGGGTTCTGAATTGTCGGGAATTGTGTATGTGTAACTGTTATATTGTGGAAGTTGTAATTGTGATATGAATTGTTGTTGTGAGAGAGGGTCTATTTATAGTAGAGGTCCTCGATTGAAGTTAGAAGAAGTAGTCTTGCTTGGATGACCGGTTGAGATAGGAAAGGTAAGCAATTTGAGAGGAACGAGGATTCCGTTTCTTGGTGGGGAAGGCATGGAACCCGGATGGACAAAGAGTACTCGGCCGAGTATACTTCGTGCTCGGTCGAGTGTTCGGGTAGGATTCCCACTGGGGATCGAATTCTACCTTTAACGGATTTGTTTAATTTTTTTTGTAGCCGATTTTTGTAGTGTTTGAGCTCAAACCGGACTCATGGGGTGACACGGCTGGTTTCTATGCCTCGGAAAATATATTTGACCGGGTTTTGACTCGGTCGTTAAAAGACGGTTTTGCCCTCGGTGTCGGATTCGACCCAAATTAGTCTTATCTGACTCGAAACGACCCACTGGGCCTGAATTTGAGGTTGGTTTTGTGAGATTTGTACTCCGTAAAAAGCTCAAGCCAAATGCCAATGATTTTGAGCCCATATTCGAGTAAGTTAAAGCATGTTTGTGTCCGATCATCAATCGGGTGTTTTTTGGAAACTGCTATAGACACCTAACGGCTAAATGTGGGTGTCTACACTATGCAGTTAATCGTGTTAGAAGTGCGGATAGATTTCTGTCGAAGCCTCAATAACGTGTTCTTAGTAAGCATTTCCATTATTAGTTGCGAGCAATATATGTACAGAGCAACATAATCAAGAATAACACACGTTCGTTCATATTCACCTAATCGTCGTAGAAGTCCCGGTAGATTTCGTTCAAAGCTACGATAACATGTTCGTAGTGAGCATAGTCCTCGGCCTCCCTCAAGTACGTTCCAACATAACTGCAGCAAATGGGCACCATACGGTAGTCCGTGTCCGTCGAGAGGTATTTCTCATCCTCCCACGATGCAACCCAGCAATGTGGGCCGGCTTGATGATCCTACTGGTTGACCATTGCTTCCTTTGTCTTCTCGAAATCTTCGAACGCTCTTTGAAGCTTGAACGCCTTGAAGTAGTTTGGTAGTCTAAGACCGAACTCAACTACAACCGCCCTTTCGTAATTAAGGTTTGGCGCTATACAAGGGTCTATTCTAACCACATCATACCCCAAGTAGATTAGTCTCATCTTCAAAATGTGCATGTTCTGACAGATATACCAACCGTCTTGCACGTCGTACGGCATGTTCGCGAAGATACACTTTGGCGGCCACATCAACTGTCTGTACATATTTTTTTTATTAGCAACAACTCCACGGTTATAGTTTTTTCCTTTTTTGATGTGTTTAATGTAAAAGTTGAGTGAAGCTAGGTGGTTTACCCTTGGTAAATGAAAAGGTGGAGTGAAAACGTGGGTAGATGTCAGTAATTGTAAAGGTCCTGTTAAATGTGGTTGGATAAAATGGAGTTGTATGCAGACCGAGCACCGTATTTTTTCCTCTGTTGGTGTCGTCGTAGTCATGAATTTCTACAGGTAGTGCAATTACGGAATCGTGTCACCCAGCGAAACTCGATGTCGATTATTACGCATATTGGATTCATGTCGCACGCTATAATCAACGGTTTTAATCAAACAGAACTTGGGCCAAACTACCTCCCAAACTCATTTTAGTATTCGGCCAGCTACTGTTTGGGCCAAACGACCTCCAAACTGTGTTAGACAACCCAAGCTACATTAGCAGTTGGCCCATCTTAAGTCTTGATGACCCATAATATTTCGGCAGTCCAAAACGGAATAGAATGAACAAATGTCTATGCTTGACTACCCAGCCCACCGAACGTATATTGCTGTCATCCCATTCACGTTACGTAATCGTGCTAACCACCTCCAACTTTATAATCGAGCTAACATCGATATAGAGAAATAAAAACACTACCAAAACGTAATGTCTGTTAAATGTCGATCTATGTAATAATAAGTCACAACAAAGAAATATTCCAGATGAACTCAAAACTAAAAGAACTCAAATCGTAGTCAGTATTTACCGGTGCGATTTTTAATTTGGTACATCTAACAATTTGTCGTGTTCTCCGTTAACGCTTGGGTCGATGTTTTATTCTCTAATCTCCGAAGTTATTATGATGTATGACATGCTGAAATTCTACGCTGCATTCATGTACTAACCTCTTTGCCAATGAACCGGTTAAATACTCAAACCTACGGAGTAGAAAAACATAGATCAAAGCATCACGATACTTACTACATGTTATTCATACTTTCGTATACGTAATAACCCTTAAACTAACTTACAGCCTCCTAACAAATAATCTAATTTTAGTTGTAACGTCATTGTACCGGCTATGAAAATATAATCGAGCAACCCGTGAATTTATTCACGGGTATTACACTAGTTATTGTATTATACCAAAACATTATACGAATTACGATATATATATATTTGTACATGTTTGTGGTATGTTAATATTCAAACTTTAATCTTAAACAATTAAACAAGAATAACACTCTACCATTGTGGAAAAATAAATTCTCATTAGGCTAGATTATATAAGGAATATTCTTGTTTTTGAGATGACTCAATCTTTTTCATCTCTTTTCACTTTAACTAGTGCAACATTTTTTTTATATTTCATTAATAATTTATTCATTGGTTAATTTTCCTCTCATCTATGTACCCTACAAATTATTGGAGTACCAATCACTCTCTCCGTTTCCCCTACTATTTACTTACGGAGTATTATTTTTGGATCAAAGTTTAAGTAAAAATAATCAATCAATTTTGAACACACAAATTTCATTTGCATTACGTAAACCTAACAAAAACTTACTAAAAATAGAAATAGATACTCCGTAGTTACTGTATTCATTCCATTTGATTATTTAGGTTTGTTTTTGGGCATTATTCATAAGTAAGTAGTATCGTCAATATAACTTATTGTATAATATACTCCGTATAAGATATAATGTAGTCATTTAAGATCTTGTTTAAATTATCTAATCGAGTGCATTATAAATATCAAATTTTTATAATTTTTAGAAATATTTAACTAAAGATATGGATAAAAATAAACGTTCATTGATATACGTGTATAGAACAAACGTAAAAAATGAAATGGAACGGGAGAGTATTGAATAATAGATCGAGAAAGGAAAATAGGTAACTTTTTTTTTTTGAAGTGAAAGATCAATATCATTAATAATAAGTCTTCCGGTATCTACAAACGATGTCAAATTGAACTGAATACAGATTTGTGAAAAATAAATAAGGAACATCATTGAGACAAAGATCACTATTAGAATAATGAGCTTCTGCATAGCCTTCTATATATCGCTGTTTATTGACACAGCCTTTCGCGAAGGAATCTATAGATCTGATGAAATAGCCTCCATGATGATGAACTATTAGATGAAACGAAGGTAATATTATTATTATATTTATTTCTTAATTTTTTTATGTAAATGGGCACAAAATATTGAAGGTGAAGAGTAAAGTATATTGTTTTAAAAGAAAGCAATTTAATTTGTACCATCAAAAATGTGATTGGCTAAACGTACCAAATGATGTGATAGATGGTAATTCCTAAGCCACCAAGTCATTTTATTTTTTAAAAATTCTTTCACAAAATAACTTGTTTATTTCTCTTAATTTATTTTGACAAAAAAAAAAAAACAATTTCTTCTCCCTCTCATCCTAAGCTACTTTATAAAGAGGGCATGTCCACTCTCTTTATCTTACTCTATTTATTTGACTTCCTTGCTTTCTTTTGCTTATGTGTTACCACTTCACTCACTAAAATTATTTCACCTTCATTCCCCCCTATAAATCTAAAAACTAAATAAATATATACATATATATATATGGCAGGAAGATATGGAAGAAGATATGCACAAGAAGAAGACTTTGAAGAAGAAGAAGTGTGGGGAGTGATGGAAGGTAATAAAAAAGAGATGATTAATAGTAATTCAAGAAAAACCATGAAAGATAATAATTCATCCTTTTTTACCACTACCCATTCACCCTTTTCTCTTAGAAGTAATAATAATAATTTTACTGCTCCAAGAATGATACCAAGATCCTCCTGCTCATCATCCTCACAAGAAGTTTTTACTACTGCTGGTAAAAAACAGTCTTCTGCTCCTTTGGACATCCCTGATTGGTCCAAAATATATGGTAATAATAATAAGACCTCAAAAAAGAAAAATAATAATTTAAATATCAACAACAATAATATTAATATTAATATTAATAATGATGATGAGGGTGAGGGTGAGGGTGAGGGTGAGGGTGAGGGTGATGAGGAGATGATTCCACCCCATGAGTATCTTGCTAGGAAGTTAGCAAGGAATCAAATATCTTCATTTTCTGTTTATGAAGGAATTGGTAGGACCCTCAAAGGTAGAGACCTTAGTATGGTCAGGAATGCCATTTTATCCAAAACTGGTTTCCTAGAGTGACATCAACATGCATATATTTTCTGATCCTTTTAAGTGTATTCACGAAATCACACCAATATTCGTTGAACCACTTCTATTATGTTACGTGTCTTTTCACGGAATCAGTCTTCCATCTCGTCTAATTGGATCTGACCCTCCTTTACGTGTATTCACATAAATTGTCGTTGAACCACGCACTTTTGTTAGGTGTGTGTATTTTTTACAGAGGTTGGATAGGAGAGAGTGTGTATGTACGTACTAGGATGTTGATGAGTCTTGCATGCATGCATGGTATGATGAGTGGAATGGTCCAATAACAACCCCTCCCTAATCATGATCCTCTATGGTCATGTATATTATATTATACCCGTATGCATTGAAGGGATAATTAGGCTATTTTTGATAATTACTTAGGCACCTTATTAATCATCTAATTAATTAAGGGAAGGGGAGTGTCAATTGTCATCATCAATTTTGTATTATTGAGGGAGGAGAGGACTAGAGGAGCATAAAAAATGAAATGGTCATAATGGGGTCATGCATCAATGCATGCATTGTGTTATGTTTGTCGTTTCTATGCAACATAAGGTCCCATGGATGTCGTTTTCGATTAACCCCTTGCTTGTTATATTAGCTACTTTAATTAGATTAGATTTAATTAAATGCTTAATGTTGCGTATTTGTAATGTTATAGGAGTAGTACTCGTATCATTTAAGGGTTAGGTGAAAATTAATTAATTATGTAGTATAGGTATTAAATTAGTTAGATGTAATTTTTAATTTGTTTTGAGTTTATGTTATTAAATTGTAATTAGCGGCATATTATTGTAGTACTATCAGATAGCAATCACTCCCTGAAGTTTTGTTCCAATGATGTTTTATAGAAAGTTAGTATGGAGTACAATATTTTGTTGTATCTTAAAGTATATTCCGTATTTGAAGATTTTTGTTATATGATATTTACTCTCGATCGTTAACCTTTATGTTCTCTTTGTTGTGATCATTTGTTTTATCCTTAATTAAAAGTGAATCCTAAAAAAAATGAAGAGTACTTTTGTACTAGTATATACTCCCTCCTAGTTTTTTATTTCTTACCTTTTTTTGGGCACAAAAATTAAGAAAATATTAAAGAATTGATTAAAGTAAAAAAATGTTGGGCATAAAGTAGAAATATGGTGGGGTTTGTGAGTAAATAAAAGAATAAAAAATTGAAAAAAGAATAAAAAATTGATTAAAATACAACCTAAAAATGGAAAGAGGAAATATTGTTGAACTAGTGTCAAAAAGGAAAGAGAAAAGATAAAAAAAAATTAGGAGAGAGTACATAATTGAGATAAAGAATGTACAAAATAAAATTGTCTTTATTCTTTAATATCACTAATTCCAATTCATGAAGTTGAGAATTGAAACATACACAAGGGTTACACACTTACACGTACTATTGGAGTAAAGTTCATCTCCATTACTCCTCCCTCTCCATTACTTTCCATTACTTTTAAAGGGTTTAGATTCGTTTTGTAACAATCCAACGGTTATCGATTTAGATGAGGTGGAGAGGTATTAATGATTTTATATTGTTGTATTAGAGGTGATGGAGAGAAAAACTAATGGAGATGATCCATACTCGTACTATTGATGACTCAATATTTAATTTATGTTGAGACCATCATATAGAATTATGAAGTATTATGTTGAGATAGATCATTGAATAACTCTATTGATACCATGCCTCCATGACATGAAAGACTAAGCTAACAACAATGACGTTATACCTTGAAGTCTTGAGATGTTAAAATTACGTCTAAAGTTTGGCAAGATTCTACTCCCTCCATTCGAATTAATTGTTTGTCTATTTCATATTGGGACGTCTCAATGAATTGTTTGTCTTTCTATTTTAGGAATTCTTTTTATGTGTAATTTGACTCTTGGCTCCACATGCCACCTTTTAATTGATATCTTGCCCTTGGTGCCAAAAGTAAACAAGCATATACTGTATTTTTATGTATGAGTTTTACATACTTAGATATACTCGGTATTTCGTATTGATAAACAGTTAATATCAGTTTCATATGACTTTATTAGATGGTTAATATCATCTTCGTATGACTTTAGATTTTTGACTACTCAGATTCTCATTATTGCGGATAATTGTACTACTACCAAAAATACTACGAGTATTAACATTGAGGTCATTTGACTATTTTGAATGGGCCTTCTTAGGGTCCTTTTTCATTTTTCTTCATCATAACATTATCAATTGAACTAACTAATACTCGTAGCATAGAAAATTCACGTGATATCTTGAACATTCTCACTAATTTACATGTGATACTTTTTTTTTTAAAATATGGTGAAACTGTCTTATGCAATAATTTGTTAAATTTATGCATATGGTACTCTTGAGATTTAACTTTCTTGCCCATTGTGTCCCTTTCTCATTATAAATGAAAAGTCTTCATTTGTAGTACATAACTTCAAGAGCAGGAATCGAACTAATCTATTTTTTCCCAAACTGATTATTTCTCTTACATCTATGGTTTGATATTTTTGTCAAAACAACGTTTTTGTGGTGTCTTTTCCTACAAAAAAACTATAATCAGCCATATATAATTGCGATCTCAGAGTTTCAAATAACAAATTTTATTAACGTTAAGTTACAGATCTTAAAGAGATAATAAATCTGCGGAAAAGAGGTCAATTCCAACATTTAGGCTAAGAGTTATGATCAATCAGAGATTTTTAAAATTATAAAAAATGCATGAATATCAAACGTTAATGGTACTTTACTGTCATGTACTCCGTATACAAACATAAAAAAAGAATACCATGCATAAAATGACAAAGTTAAGAAGTATCATGTGAATTTTTCTTATAATTATGACAAAATGACAATTTTTGTGCTCGATCCCATTTATATATCAACACAGATTGTATTTATTTATTTATTCTTTTTGAAGAAAATATACATTTCCCAATTGAATTTCAAGGGATGGCCGTTAAATCTCCCCGGGTAAGTTTTGTTTTGGTCCTTGTGTGGGTCACTAAAACAATGGCCCGAAGTTGCGTGTTTCTTTGGACTTAAAAAAGAGGACTAAAGATCCAAATTTGAATCACTAAGCCCAATATGTCTCATACTCAATATAAGCCCAATAAATTTTATAAAACCTCAAATATTTACTCCCTCCAAGTTTTTTTTCTCTTCTCTATTTCCTTTTTGACACTAGTTAAACAATCTTTTCTCTTTTCATTTTTGGGTTGTACTTTAATCAATTTTTATTCTTCTTTCAATTTTTTTATTCTTTCATTTACTCACAAACCCCACCATATTTCTACTTTATACCCCACATTTTCTTACTTTAATCAATTCTTTAATACTTGCTTAATTTTTGTGCCCAAAAAATGGGGAAGAAATAAAAAACTAGGAAGGAGTATATCTTTTTAACTTTGGGTTATTTTTATTGGGTGTGTTATTATAATAAAACGGTATTATAAGAGAGCTTCTTGTTTAGGGATGACTTTATTTTTTTTCATCTTAAACAAAATTTTGCAATGTAATGGCTCATAAACATTTTATAAGCAAAGTTTATAATTGCTCATTTAATCTATACTAATATATAATACAGGAACCACGCATTGGTTTTTTGGCGCCAAAACACACTTTCTTAATATATCAGAATTTCCATAACAATCTATATAATATAAATATCATAATATCTATTAATCTAATATAATATTAATCCTAATTTTCATATTAATAAAATACTTTTGTATATACCTTCTTAAAACGCCAAAGACACAAGTTTAAAATAATTTGATGGTAATATAATTTATTTAAACGTGTCAAAATATCTGAAAATAGAGTAGGTATAAACCTGCTGACAAATAAAACAACTTATTATGTTAATTGCAATTGATATTATTTTCGTAACAATCTATATTATTATTATAATCCCCTATTCATTGAAACAAAAATCAATGGACAATTTGATCTTTTCAACTTTCCCTCCAAAAAAAATCTCCCAATATATATATCTCAACTTATATTTAGCAATTACTATAAGTCTTTTATATTTTATTTTCTATTAAATATTTTAAATTAAATAGTGTTATTTTCGTTTCATATTAGATGACGGTGAAAAAGAACATACTTATTTTATTTTTGGTGTGAAAGAGGGACAAAGCTCCGAGAATTTACTACTAGCTGTTATACAAGAATAGTAACCCCAAATATGTCTTCCATAAGGAGAGGACAAAAAAACATCGTACTTATTATCGTATGAGATTGATTCAGCAGAATAAATATTACTATCTTAATAATATAACACTCTAATTATGTCTACTATCAAGAATTTCTTTTATCATCACAAAATTTTAAGTAAACAACCGTGCATGTGCACGGGTTTACCCAATAATTCTAAAACTATTACAAGAATGAATAGTGAGTACTGTAATAGCTATCTATTATACGGAGTATATATTGTTAAAACACCTATTGATAAACATATAAATAACTAATGTGACTTAAATATACCCGTGCATCTGCACGGGTCTAAACTAGTCGATTATATGGGAAAATGAAGAGATAACAATGGACGAATAATATATTCGAATATATAATTTATTAAACGGTTTTTTTTAACGTGTAGCCACTTATAAATTACAATCTAAACGACAATTCATCTATCTTTACATTAATTAATAATTGTTTTATGAGTACTTTAATATTTCATCCGTCTTTTAAAGATCGCCTCATAGGGGGTGATCATCAAGATTAATGAGGAATAGGGGCAAAATGGATAAATACTTTAACTTGGTATTAATGAAATTATAAAAGGTAGACTTACAAAAAGCACAAAATCTTGGAAAAGACGGTCTCTCAATAACTTATTGAGAGACCATTTTTCAGTACCACTCTATGTACTATTCGTACCCTTAAATGACAACTTTGTTTTGTACCTGTTTTTATAACAAGCGTACCATCTTTATATTTGTATATATACTCTTTTATGTTAATCGTACCTACTTCTATCAGGTTTGATACCATTGTTACTTCCATTTGTACTTGGTCTCTCAGTAAAGTTAATGAGAGACCGTCTCTCAGGAGACTTTCTATACAAAAAGATAGTGAAAAAATTTTGTAATCTGTAAGAACTTGCCAAGAAAAGAATACGAGGTAGTATTTAAGGGACGGGGGAGTATAACCAGGGCCGGTCCTGAACATTTGGAGGCCTTATGCAAAAACGTAAAATGGAACCCCTTTTATAACAAATTTTGAAATTGGGGGTGTACGTTAGTTTGATTATTTTTTACCAATACTATAGAGAAAATCAAAATTAAGGCTCAAAATTTATAACTGTAGATCTTTCTTTTGTGATGTTTAAATCAAAATTCGGGTCCTAAACTTTTTAATATAGACAATACAACAATACTTGATTTTAAATTAACTAGGAGCAAAAATTTTACGAAGTATAATAATTGGGAATACGATTTGATCTAACAAATATTCTGTAATTAATCTAGAAAACACAAAAATTTAAAAATTTACAAACAAAGGATTTGAAGGGAAAAAAATTACAAAATAAAAGACTTTGTCGGGGGTTTGAATCGGGTGGTTTCTATCAAAATCAAAGGCTTTATCCAGTGAGTCAAGTGTTTCCCTTATCATAACATGCACTTTAAATATATTCATCAACTAATTTTTCTCAAAATTGGACCTCTTCCAAGTTTGGGCCCTATGCCGTCGTCCCCCTTAAATTACCCATATGGCCAGGCTTGAGTATAACTTAGCAACAATAATGAAAACAGAGCTAATATATTAAATTGATCCATCATTGTGTGCACTTACATTATCCTACGTGAAAAATTCTGGTCGTCCAACATTATTATTCAACATCATTTCAGTTAACTTTTATTCAATACTCCCTCCGATTATTTGGAATTGCAACATATTGTTTTTAGATTGGTTTCGCTACAATTGTCATATTTCTATACGCGAGAGTGATAATTAACTCCCTTAGCTTTGGGCAATTGTGAGATTAAACTCTGTAGGTTTCAAATGTTGTAATTAGACCCCATAACTTTGAGGAGAAGTGAAATTTGAATCATTTTTTATTTTCAACATAAATTATATCATTAATGTAGAGTCTCGCGATCCTATAAAATACTCTAGAGGGGGGGTGAATAGAGTATTTACGTTCTTTTTAAATTTTAACGATGTATTACACCTAAACCTTATTATGAAAGGTATAGTGTAATATTACATATTTAGTACGGCTAATTAAATGAAGTCACGATTTATTTGCTATTATACGTACTACTAAAAAGTATAAGTATAAGAAATAGCAAAGATAATTAAAATGCGTAAAGTGAATAACACGAGCAATTTTAACGTGGTTGGGCCCAATTGAAAAGCCTACGTCCACCGGTGTCTTTATTTATAAGAGTACCTTCTCCGGATTACCTTACAAATAAATGCTCTCACGATTAACTCTAATCGTGATAGTGAGAGTGATGTGAAGCACTCAATTTGAGAGATGTTAAGCTCTCGGTTTGTGGGATGTTAAGCCCACGACTGTGAAGGATGTTAAGCCTTCGATGAGAGGGATGTGAAGCCCTCGGTGGTTGAAAGATGTGAAGCGTTCAAGGTGTGAACGAGATTAATCGTTCGATTGAGCAAACCACTACTCGACCCATATACTTTACTGTACTTCTAGTTTATTACAATATTTCTCTAGTTAATATTACCATTCAATTGTCTAGAGAAAATAAAGAAATTATATGACTTTTATGTATAAACAATAAAAACACGATTTAAATAGCCAAGACTTTTTCGAAACTTTTTGCAAAAACCTTTTAAGTAGAAATGTAGTGAACTTTTGCAAAATGACGAGTTTTTTGAAGGTGAAAGTCGTTTTGTTTTCCCAAGAGGTAGAGGTGGATATATATATCCGCAAAAGTGAATAATTTTATCAAATAAAATAAAATCATTTGATGGAAAATTTCCTTTTGAGATATAGTTAATTGGTAGGTGGAGATTTCAAGAGATCAAGGAGATTGGTATGTGGAGATTTCAAGAGATCAAAGAGATTGGTAGGTGGAGATTTTAAGAGATCAAAGAGATATCAATTAGATCAATTTAATAAAGTTTCCTTGTTTTAAATGATTATTTTATAATTTACAAAGTAAAATATCTTTGAGGATCATTTTGAAGACTTTGTTATTTTGGTAATTGAATCTGCCGAAATCTAAAAGGATATTTTAAAAACTCATTTATAAAATCCCTTTGCAAGTCTTGGCTCGTGTTTAGTCGCTTAAAGACGCGAGGTTAATATAACCTTGTCATATAATTTCCTTGTTCCCTTTACATTTAGATCCTAGACTTCACTTCCTCATGTTTCTTCTTCCATCTTATATGAAGCCTTCTTGAATCCTGTCTTTGTTTTGTAATACTGAAAAACATATTTGCAAACTACCAAGTAATACTCATGACATTTATCTTGTCATAATCAAAACCAATATAATCCAAGGCATAAATATAAAACCGTAGGTTCCACAATTTCCCCTTTTTTGATTATGTCAAGTTGTTGTCGATAGGGTAAAAGTATCTGAGTCAGAGATAAGCTTTTGGAAGGTTTTGGTCAAAAGAGAACTAACTTATAAACCCTAGTTGTTATCTACTATCGACTCTTCTTCACCCTCTTGACATCATTGAAAAGGGACGAACAACTGGTAAGCAATCAAAAGTAGTTATAACACACAAAGGTTAGTTTAGGCATGAGTCATCATAGATAGTTTAAACACACACATGCTGCAAAGTTAACCAAATATCCAGACATCAGAAAGCTAGTTCAAAAGCCAACAAAATGACCCTAAGCTATACTAGGAGCTTTAAGACAGGGTTCATTTGGGCATCATTATTCAGAGACTTAAACCTTCAACTCTAGTTCTGATCTCTCATGAGAAACAAAGCACGAGCTGTATTGTCGATCAACTGTCTCAGCTTGTTCATGATATCGTCATGCCTCCTCAGGGGTCCTCTGTTGGCATTTGCCTCACTGATTAGATTGATTGTAGTGTTCAGCTTAGCTCCCAAATAATTGTTTGCCTTCTTGAATTCAAAGACATCATTCGCAATACACTGAACACGAGCTTGAAGTTTGTCCACTGAATTTGCAAGCGAATCAAACTGGCCCCAAAATTAGTACGAGATGACTTTCAATTCTATTCACCTTGGTAAGCAATTCTTGCAATAGTTCATCAGTATTCCCCCCTGATGACTGATCCAACACCCCTTTTCCCTTATCTTTGACAGAGGAGCATTCCCCCTTCACATGTTTTTTTTTGTGCTTGTGTTCCCCTTTAGTAAGACGGACATTGTCGAAGGCGGTGAGAATGTGTTCATTCTCGGGCAGAATCGACACTTCTGAACCATCTTGGTCTCCTCCCTTAGCAGAACATTTTCGCTTCCCAACGACAGAAACATCTTCAATAATCTCCACAGTGCCCTCAGAGACTACAGATTGAAGTTCAAGGTTTAAGTCTCTGGTTAGAGATCTGAGATTTTTCTTGTGTGGTGTTATAGGGGAGTTTGCTTAGGTTTCATGAGAAAGAAGGAAGAACACTGTTAGGTAAAAAAAATAAGGTTAGAGAGAAGTGAAAGTTAAGAGAGAGATGAAGTAACATTAATAGAATAGATTTTGTTATATTTAGGAAAGAAGATATGAAGTAAATAATATGATGCCCCTTTTTGAAAGATTTTGTGAGAGATTTTGATAAGACAACTCTTGCAAGTTGTAGCATATATCACATATTTTGAAAAATAATAATTTCGTAGAATGATAACTCCTTTTGTGTGAGTTAACAAAGAATATTCAAGATCTTTCTTGAATATATTTGAATGAAATTATAGTCTATATGATACATTAGAAGATGTCTTAGAATATGGTAAGAATCACAAACATATGCAGTAAAAATATACCCGAAACAAAACACACCAAAACATACAATTATGCACTACGACTAAAATGATGCCAACACAAGCTGAAAACATACCAGTCTCGTCAATCATGTGAGAGTAGATAAGCGACCTTAGTTAACATTAGTTTCCATTTGTTAGCCCGAGTTCTAACCGCAATTCCTCAAACCATTCCTTGGGCAAAGGCTTAGTGAAGATGTCGGCTTTTTGTAGGTTAGTAGGACAATATATAAGTTGTATATTCCCTTTCTCAACATGGTCTCTTAAGAAATGACGACGTATATCGATGTGCTTGGTACGGGAATATTGGTCTGGATTTTTTGAGATGGTAATTGTGCTTATATTGTCACACAAGATAGGTACGGAATTAAAAGATACCCCATAATCTTTGAGTTGTTGACGAAGCCACAATAATTGAGTACATACCAGAGAAGCCACGATATATTCACTTTCTGTGGTTGAAAGTTCAACCGTCACTTGCTTCTTTGAACCCCACGAAATTATGCTTGATCCGAGGAATGTCACTGTTCCTTACGTGCTTTTTCGGTCAACATAGCATCCTCCATGATTAGCATCTGAATATTCTCTAAGATCAAATTTCTCATGCATGGGATATATTAAGTGAAGATTCTAAGTACCGATAAGATATCTCAAAATACGCTTTACAGCGACGAGGTGTGACTCTTTTGGGTCAGATTGAAATCATGCACAGACACATACGCTATGCATAATGTCAGGACGACTTGCAGTTAAGTATAAAAGAGATCCGATCATACCTCGGTAAGCAGTATTATCTACTGGCTTACCATCTTCATCTTTATCCAACTTCTTGGTGATTGCCATGGGAGTGATAGCAGATTTTGCCTTATCCATTCCAAATTTCTTTAAGAGTTCACCCACATACTTCTGTTGATGTATTGTAATTTGTTCCTTTGTTTGCTTGATCTGCAATCCCAAGAAGAACCCAAGTTCTCCCATCATACTCATTTCGAATTCGGATTGCATAAGGTTAGAAAAGTAGTCACAAAGCTTCTCATTTGTTGACCCGAAGATTATGTCATCCACATAGATTTGAATGATGAGGATGTCCTTGTTGACATGTTTGAGAAAGAGTGTCTTGTCCACTGATCCTCTTTTGAAATCATTCAACAGTAGAAACTGAAATAGGCGATCATACCATGCTCTTGGAGCTTGCTTAAGCCCATATAGTGCCTTGTCCAGTTTAAAGACATAATTTGGGTGGTCTGAACTTTCGAATCTTGGTGGCTGCTCTACGAAAACTTCTTCTTTCAGGTATCCATTTAGAAACGCTGTTTTTACGTCCATTTGGAATAACTTGAATCCTTTGTGAGCAGCGAATGTAATGAGCAGTCGAATTGCTTCGAGTCTTGCAACCGGGGCGAATGTTTCATCGAAATCTATCCCTTCTTGCTAATTGTAGCCTTGTACCACCAATAGCGCCTTATTTCTTACTATAGAACGAGAGTCATCTAATTTGTTTCGAAACACCCATCGTGTTTCTATAACCTTTCTTTCTGATGGTCTTGGCACTAAGTGCCACACTTTGTTTCTTTCGAACTGTGCTAGTTCCTCTTGCATTGCTACTATCCAGTCAGAGTCGGTGAGTGCCATTTTGATGTTTTCTGGTTCTATGGCAGACAAAAAGGAATTGAGCACACAATGATTCCTTAGAGACCTTCGCGTTTGAACTCCATTGTGATAATCACTTAGAATATCATCAGTAGTATGCGATTTATGATGTTTCCATTTCTTGAGATTTGTAGGAATATTTTTCCCTTGTCCTGTTTTCGAGTTTAAATTAGCCATGGTATCATCTTCTTCTGTTTCCCCTGAATCTGTGCCAGAGGTTAACTTAACCTTGCTAGTAGATTCTTTGGTTCCCCCTGAATCTGTACTAGAGGTTATATTAACCTTTGAGGATGGGTCGTTCGGTTCTTTTGAAGCTTTGGTTGGAATTGATTCCGATTTATCTACTCTCAAATTGTTCTTCCTTTTCAAAAGATAAACTTGGATCAATTCTTTCCTTGTTCAAAATTCTTTCAGCATCAGACCCTTCAATTTCTTTTGTCTCTTCTTCTAGATCTGGTAGATCTTTTCTTGCCAGCCAAAAATCTGGGTCATCATCGTCATCCTCATCTTCCTCTTGATCAGGGGTATCCAGAGTATTGGTTTTGTCAACCACTACATGAATACTTTCCTCCATTCGTAGTGTCCTTTTGTTGTAAACCTTGTAGGCCTTGCTGTGATCAGAGTAGCCCAAGAATACTGCTTTGTCGCTTCGAGGATCAAATTTGCTCAAATTGTTATTTCCATTATTATGAACAAAACTTTTGCTACCAAAGCACTTCAGATGGGATATCTTAGGCTTCCTTCCTCTTAAAAGTTCATAGGGTGTTTTCTTTAGCATAGGTCTGATCATAGCCTGGTTGTGGATGTAACAAGCCGTATTCACTGCTTCTGCCCAAAAAATTATGGGCAGTCCGTGCCATTTCTTCAAGTGTTCTATTCTTGCGTTCGACTACTCCATTTTTTTGTGGAGTTCGTGGAGCCAAGAAATTATGCCCGACTCCATGTTCTCGACAAAAATTAATGAAGGCTTGATTGTCGAACTCAGTTCCGTGATCTGTTCTTATGGATATGAGATTATAGCTATATTTGTTTTGGACTAGCTTCATTAGATATTCGAATTCATCAAAAGTTTGATCCTTTGAGCTAAGGAAGACGGGCCAAACAAATCTAGAGAAATCATCCACAAGAACAAATACGTACCGACTACCTCCTCTACTACTTACCCTCATCGAACCACAAAGGTCCATGTGAATAAGTTCTAGGGGTCTTGTCGTACTGATGAATTTCTTTGGCTTGAAAGACGATCGTACATGTTTACAGCGAACACATGTACCACAGACTTTAGTAGTATCGAAAGTAATGTGGGGAAGTCCTTCAACAAGGTCAAGTGACCTTAGCTTGTTAAGGCTATATGGATTAATGTGACCAAATCTTTTATGCCAAAGTAGTGGATCTGTGATTGTGAAACTCATGCTGGTGATGGCATTTTCTGGTAGAGTATTGATGTCTGCTATGTAGACATTATTGTCCATCTTTCCTTCCAGAATCACTTTGGAAGAGCTTTCTCGAATGATACGACAAGTGTTATTATGGAATACGACCTTGTTTCCTTGATCACAGAGTTGAGAGATACTGAGTAGACTATGTTTTAGTCCTTTAACGAGCAACACATTATCAATACAGTGTGACTCGGAAATGCCAACTTTTCCAATACCGATTATTTTTCCTTTCTTGTTATCTCCAGAAGTAACACTTCCCCCGTCGTAAGCTTCAAGTGACACAAACTTCCTTTTGTCGCCTGTCATATGCCTTGAGCATCCGCTATCCAGGTACCACTTATCCTCCTGTGAACTTTTGTATACCTGAGAGATTTTATGTTTGGGTCTTAGGTACCCAAGCGAAGTTGGGTCATCTTTTATTAATATCAGGCAACATATCCTTTCGTATCCACCTCTTCTTGACCTTTTCAAGTTTTTCGGGTTGATCTTTACAAGTACTGTTACTTGATTTTTTATCCCATTTTTTCGATTTTTGCCTTAGTTTTCTCTTCCATTCCAATCATCCTAGCAATTTTACTGAATTTTTCATTAATGCTTTCATACGTGTTTATGTTTTGCTCATACTCTTCCAATTTACTTTGCATTAATCCCTTTTCTTTTATTAACTCCATAATCTTCGAAGTAAGCGAATCTTTTATTTTATCATGACTCGCCTTTTCACGATTTATCTCATTTTTTGATATCGATATAAATCGTTTTAACTCCTCGTTTTCAGATTTTAAAGTAGAATTAGTTTCATGCAAAGTATCCATAGCCTTTTTTCTATCTTCGTTTTCTAAAGACACATTGGGATTTTCTATTTTATTGCTTCGATTCAAACAACTCGTTGGATCATCCGAGACTTCAAGATTTTTTCTTGAAGTTTCAGAGGATTCTTTATTTTTGTTTGTTCGAGTTTCGTTGAATCTTTTAAAGGTAACATTTTCCAAAGCTATGTCATTTATTTGGTTTAATAACTCGTTTATCTCTTCTTTTTGTTCTTGACATGTTTCCAATAATTTCTCAAAATGGGCAAAGAGTTTATCCTTGGTAAGTTTACGAAACTTTTTATTAATTTTTAAAAGACTTACCTCTTCATTGTCTTCATCCGTGTCTGAACTTGAGTGGTGTGTCCTAGTCATTAGACACATGTCCTTGTACCTTTTTGTTTTCGACTTTGAAGATCTTTCATGTTGAGCACTTAGGCAAATGTTTGCCTTGTCTTCATCATCCGATCCATCTTCTTCGTCTGAGTCCAAATCTCCCCATCCACATGAAGCTAAAATAGCTTGTTTGTGAAGAGACTTGGATCTTTCTCTCTCCCCTTTCGATCTTATATTTTTCCACATTGGACAATCTTTAATTAGGTGTCCGACTTCACCACACTTAAAACATCCTCGACTACTTTGTTTTGTGGTTGAAGTGTTTGTTTTGTCCCTAAAAGAATGTTTCTGTCCAAATTTGAAATTTTTTCGAAAGCGTTTAACAAAAAGGGCTAAGTCGTCACTCATGGCTTCCTCATCGTCATTCAGAGAACTTTTTAAAGCTATTCCTTTACTCTTAGAGGATTCACTTTGACGTTGATTCAAAGCGAGCTCGTGTGCCACAAGATTACCGAGTAATTCTTGATAGCTGAGTAAGGTTAGATCTTTTGATTCCTCAATAGCGGTCACTTTCGGTTGCCATTTATCAGTGAGACTTCTCAGAACTTTTCTTACAAGATCTTCTGTATCAAATGATTTTCCAAGATTCCTTAATTCATTTGTGATATTAGTGAATCTTGCATACATTTCAGTGATACTTTCATCTTTGTCCATTTTAAACAACTCGTATTGTTGAGTTAGTAAATCAATTCTAAATTTTTTAACTTGGGTAGTTCCTTCATATCCCAGATTTCTTTCGCGGATACGCAGAAAGTGAGTCGATTATATTCTTTAGACGAAATTCCTCGTTGCAATCGTGACATTGCACGAGAATTCTTTTCGGCCTTTTTATAATCGTTCTCATCATAGTCCTCTTCATCCTTTACGGTGATGTTCCCAAGAACATCAACGGATTGGATTGCAATCGCTCCCTTGACTATGATTTTCCAATATTCAAAATCCGTTCCTTTTATGTAGTGCATCATTTTGTTTTTCCACAAACCATAGTCTACACCATCAAAAGTGGGAAACTTTGAGTTATTGGAATCCATTTGATCAAAATGGATTAATTGAGAATCGCTAGTTTTGGATCTGCTCTTTTGATGTAAATCAATGAAGAGAACCTGCTCTAATACCAATAGTAGATTCTAGCGATCCTATAAAATACTCTAGAGTGGGGGTGAATAGAGTATTTACGTTCTTTTTAAAATTTTAACGATGTATTACACCTAAACCTTATTATGAAAGGTATAGTGTAATATTACGTATTTAGTACGGCTAATTAAATGAAGTCATTTATTTGCTATTATACGTACTACTAAAAAGTATAAGTATAAGAAATAGCAAAGATAATTAAAATGCGTAAAGTAAATAACACGAGCAATTTTAACGTGGTTCGGCCCAATTGAAAAGTCTACGTCCACCGGTGTCTTTATTTATAAGAGTACCTTCTCCGGATTACCTTACAAATAAATGCTCTCACAATTAACTCTAATCGTGATAGTGAGAGTGATGTGAAGCACTCGATTTGAGAGATGTTAAGCTCTCGGTTTGTGGGATGTTAAGCCCACGACTGTGAAGGATGTTAAGCCTTCGGTGTGAGGGATGTGAAGCCCTCGGTGGTTGAAAGATGTGAAGCGTTCAAGGTGTGAACGAGATTAATCGTTCGATTGAGCAAACCACTACTCGACCCATATACTTTACTGTATTTCTAGTTTATTACAATATTTCTCTAGTTAATATTACAATTCAATTGTCTAGAGAAAATAGAGAAATTATATGACTTTTATGTATAAACAATAAAACACGATTTAAATAGCCAAGACTTTTTCGAAACTTTTTGCAAAAACCTTTTAAGTAGAAATGTAGTGAACTTTTGCAAAATGAAGAGTTTTTTGAAGGTGAAAGTCGTTTTTTTACCAAGAGGTAGAGGTGGATATATATATCCACAAAGGTGAATAATTTTATCTAATAAAATAAAATCATTTGATGGAAAATTTCCTTTTGAGATATAATTAATTAGTAGGTGGAGATTTCAAGAGATCAAAGAGATTGGTAGGTGGAGATTTCAAGAGATCAAAGAGATATCAATTAGATCAATTTAATAAAGTTTCCTTGTTTTAAATGATTCATTTATAATTTACAAAGTAAAATATCTTTGAGGATCATTTTGAAGACTTTGTTATTTTGGTAATTGAATCTGCCAAAATCTAAAAGGATATTTTAAAAACTCATTTATAAAATCTCTTTGCAAGTCTTGGCTCTTGTTTAGTCGCTTAAAGACGCGAGATTAATATAACCTTGTCATATAATTTCCTCGTTCCCTTTACATTTAGATCCTAGACTTCACTTCCTCGTGTTTCTTCTTCCGTCTTATATGAAGCCTTCTTGAATCCTGTCTTTGTCTTGTAATATTGAAAAACATATTTGCAAACTACCAAGTAATACTCATGACATTAATCTTGACATAATCAAAACCAATATAATCAAGGCATAAATATAAAAGTGTTATTTCATGGGAATAATACCAACTATGCGTGTGCTTCTTAAATTAATACAAACTATGCGTAAACTCATTTTAATACGAACTATACATTCATTAATCTCGCTTTGTTATGGGTGATCGGCTACCTATTTAACCTCCATTATTCAACTGCTTCTCTGACTCTTCTTCTTCTGATTCACATTTCGTGTTCATTTTCGGCCATTGAAAAAAATAATTAAATTTTCCAAAAATTCATCTTTCATTTCTTTTTCAATTAGTCTTATAGAAGCTATGGAAAAAAAATGTTTTTATTATTAATTTGCCTTTCACGATGACTGCAACGGACCTAATAAAACCCTAGAAAGTTATAACAAGTCACTATGACCTGTAATAGCAAGTCATAATTTCATACATAACAAAGAGAGAGTAATGAGTGCGTAGTTCATATTAAAATGAGATTACATATAGTTTGTATTAATTTAAGAAGCACGCGCATAATTGGTATTATTCCCATGAAATAACCCAATATAAAACTATAGGTTCCACAATTAAATCATGTTATATATAAACTAATTCTACACTGAATAATTATTAATATTTTAAAAGAAATTAAAGAATTTATTAACATAATTTTTAGATATTTTTTTAATAATTTTAATATACTCTGTAATTCATATAACCCATGAGATTACTTTTACAAAATTTTGATTTTATGTAATTCATTCCGATATTTTTTTTCCAAAATATGTAAAACTTGCATACATTTTAGGGTTATTTCATGGGAATAATCCCAACTATGCGTATGCTTCTTAAAATAATTTAAATTATACGTAATCTCATTTTAATATGAACTATGCATTCATTAATCTCGCTTTGCTATGTATGAAATTACGACTTGCTATTACCGGTCATAGTGACTTGTTGTAACTTTCTAGGATTTTATTAGGTCTGTTGCAGTTATCGTGAAAGTCAAAATTATTATAAAAAACATTTTTTTTCATGATTTCTATAAGGCTAATTGAAAAAAAATGGAAGATAAATTTTCGGAAAATTTAATTTTTTTTATCAATGCCCGAAAATGAACACGAAATGTGAATAATAAGAAGAAAAGTTAGAGGAAGAGTTGAATAAGGGTGGTTCAAAAGGTAGTCGGTCACCCATAGCAAAGCGATGTTAATGAAGACGTAGTTCATATTAAAATAAGATTACGTATTGTATGAATTAATTTAAGAAGCACACGCATAGTTGATATTATTATTCCCATGAAATAACCTAAATATATAATTATTTTTATCGTATACTGAGAAAATGTATAAATAAATGAAGCTTTTGTTTTTAAGGTGCAATTTTAATTGAAAAATAAAAAACTTGGATTGAATTTTACTTCTACCTAAAGTTATAGTGCTTAATTACTACCTTTGAAACTTAAGGAGGTTAATCTCACAATTGATGAAAGTTCAGGGGGCTTATCAGCACTTTCGTGTATTTGTATAATCGATATATCTTTATTAGTAGAGATATTTTACTTTATTAGTGAGACTCACCAATTACCATCCACACTCACACTTTATTATTGTGTGAATAGTAAACTAGTATAAATTCTGTGCAATAATGCACGGTAAATTTAGAATTTTATATTTAGTGATTATTAATAAAAATCTAATCACTAGCCTATTAACTTTTCACAGTTTTAATCTTTACATTTTAATTTAAGAAAATAATTTAAATTTCCAAAGATAATCGAGTAATCTTATTTAATGCATTTGTGGTAAGTGTTTGACTTTTCAACAAGTTCAAGAATATATATATTGTTTTAGTTAATTACTAGTTTTGATGCCCGTGCGATACACGGGTCTAACAATGACGTTACTAAATCAACCTTAATACTTTCTTTTATAATTATTGACTGCGATGGAATGATGACGATTATTTCAAATAATTGTCATTTTAGAGGATTAACATGTATTTTATGCGAAAAGTAGCAAACGCGGGTTATGATGCTACACTTAAACGGTTAGACCTGTCAAATTCGACTCGACCCATAAACCTAGCTGACCATAATTTAATACGTACTTTTTTTCCTTTAAAAGCCATAACAAAATTAGGCGTTCAAACTATTTCTGAGCATAACCCGTATACCCCACCGGGCGACCGGTGACAGGTCTAGTGTGTACATTAGCTACATGGCTAAAATAAACGGTGCTCATCATAATACCTGATCACTGTCAGCAATTTTAATGTTTGTGACAACTCATTTGGAACATTGAGTCTATCTGTGTCTTTTGTTCTCTAAGCATTTGACTTTCGCATTGAATATATTTGTATGTATGTCATCATCTCGCTCTAAATTTGACCTGACCTACTTGACACGTTTTTAGAGGCATGAGCCGATTTTTTTTACTCGCAACCCATTTAACCCGAATTCTAAATGACCTAATTTTGGGTCTTAATCTAGCCCGACCTGTTCAACTCGTTGGAAAGAAGATACCACAAACTTTAGTATAAAAGCCAATTTCTAGCCATCTATTTTTATGTCTGGATTTTGATAAAACTCAAATTTTAACATACAAAGTAGTATTTCCCTGCCTGTAGAAGAGTCGCTCTTTCCTTTTTGGGTTGTCTCTCTAAAAGTCCCTTTTTACTTTATTCTTATTTTGTCTGATTTTTGTGGTTAACATATGTTCTAACCTCACTTATTTTCCATCTTTCATTTTCCACCACACATTTCTATAAACCTTAATTCTCACTAAGAAGGTGGGGGTGACCCTTTTAGTGAGACGGAGGGAACATTAGTTATGCGATAAAGTGATTATGATTATTTCAAACCATTGTCATTTCAAAGATTTGACAACGCTTATCAATGTTTATCTTAAGGGGACGACACCGAGAAAAATCAAGAAGTGAGACAAGCTAAGAAAATTTTGATTATTTTTTTAAATATAAAAATTATAGTTTAAAGAAAATAATACTAATTGTATTAAAATAAATAAATCAATTTTTTTTACTTAAAAAGCGGTAAAAAATTAGGCGTTCAAAATTATTTATGTCCCGTATTCTGACCATAACCGGATACGGGACTAGTATTTGATTCGACGTACTCGACATTTCTGCGAACATTGAGTCTAACTATGTTTTTTACTCGCTAACCATTTGACTCTACTACATCTAATATATTTACATGTATGCAACCATCTCGCTATAAATTCGACCTAACCCGCAAACTCGTCCCACCCAATCTGTTGTTTTTTGGGTCATGAATCAAGGTTTTTGACCCAAATCCTAAATTACCTATTAATTTAGGGACATGACATGGTCCGACCCGTTCAACTTGTTGGAAAGAAGAGACTACAAAGCCTAAAACACAATTCCAGTCAATCTATTCCTATGTCTAGATTTTGTTAAAAATCTAATTTTAACCTATTAGCAATTCGATATATACTCCCTTCATTTTTTGATTTAGCCCCATTTTGTTTTAGGGTTTCTTTTAGTTAGCTCCATTTCTTCATATGAGAATATATTAATTACTCGTAGTATTTTTCTCTCATCACATGCACTATATAACCAATTTCCTCTTACTTTTTCACTTTTTCTTAAAATTTGTACCAAACCCAAATGGGGTTAATAAAAAAAATGGAGGGAGAAATTAATTATTACTCCGTATATATAATCTTTTTATTTGAATATAATTTTATGTCTAATCTTAACTTAAATCATCTAGTATTTTTAGTAATTTACTTTCCTGTACAGTTGCACATAAGAGACAAAAGTGGTGTTCTCCCGTGTTAAATAGTTCTCAACATTACTATAAGAAAAAACCAGACCCGACATGCCCAACTCGATTTTAGGTCAAGAGTCAAGATCTCTAAATTTTGATCTATGACTCGATATTTTAATTAAAAATATAAACTAATATTCAATTTAATTTTTTATCTTACAAAAGAATTTAAAAATTTATTGAAATATAAAGTTTGTGCGATGAATATTAGTTTAAATAATTGAAATATAACATCATAATTAAAGAGTAAAAATAATACGAAGTACTATTAAAATAAGAGGTAAAAAATTGACATTCGAAACTATCCGTATTCTGACCATAACCCGTTTCAGACTCATATAACACGACCCATAATTAAACTGACCCGTATTCAGTATTTTGAGCCGACATGTTTAAAGTTATTTAAAAAAAATTATGTACATTTGTAGACACCCACATTTTGACCGCCAGGTGTCTATAATAGTTCCCGCCAAACACCCGATGATGATTGGACGTAAACGTGCTTTGATGGACTCGGATATGGGTTCACAATCATGTAGATTTGGTTTAGACTTATTACGGAGTACAAATCTTACAAAACCAACCTCAAATCCAGGCCCAGCGGGTCCGTTTTGAGTCAAATAAGACTAATTTGGGTCGAAACCGGCGCCAGGGGTAAAACCATCTTTTAGCGACCGAGTCAAGACCCGGTCAAAGACATTTCCCGAGACTCACGGACCAACCGTGACACCTCACGTGTCCGGTTTGGACTCCAACTGCTACAAAAATCAGCTTCAATAAATGTTAAACAAATCCGTTTAATGATAGAATTCGACCTCAAGTAGGAGTTCTATCCCGAAACCGAATCAGACACCGACTGAGCTCCAAATACTCGGCCAAGACATCCAAAACAGCCGAAACACTCTCCTTTTCAGCCGAGATGTTTGGTTTCTTCACCAAGAAACGAGACTCTCGCTTCCTTGCGAACTCTTACGTTTCCTATCCTAACCGGTATTTCTTGTCACACAAGCAAGACTACCTCGACTCCTATAAATAGGATCTCTCGTCCAACACTAAGAAAACACGTTTTACACAACAAATATAGACATATCATACATTCACATACGTCCTCGATATCTAGTAAAAATAATCCCGACATATTCCCGAAGAAGCCTCGAAATACCGACGAAACCACCCCCACCGTCCGGCCAAACCCGACGCCTCACACACACAAAAAACGTACCAAACCGACACCTTAACTCATTCCGCATCATCTCGACGCTCCCAAGTTTAAACCACTTTTCGACGAGCCTTATTCCGAGAAAACGAAGCATGTAGGTTGAGGGTGTAAATCAAACCCGATTCTTCTCTTTCTTCTCTTCCTTTCTCACATTTTTTTATGGGTCGTGTCGTCGTCGGTCGTATTTTTAATATGGGTCGTTCGTCGCATATTTTTCTAATATCGATATTACAAAAAAACTATTTTTTATAACGTTCTTAAAATACGATATCGATTCTCTAATCGAATATCGTATCTAACAAGAACAAAATTAATTAATTCTCGTTGATGCTAAACAAAATGGTTACATTTTTTTAAACAAAACTCGACGATTTTATACGCGGAGAGAATCAACACCTTTTTCGTTCAAAATTCTTTTTTTACTTTTTCGTTCAAAACAAACTTTTTTCAAAACCTTTTCTAAAATCATTCCGACTATTCGATATCGATTTCATAATCGAATATCGAATATGACGAATATCGAAAATATAAATCGGGTATAAATTAATCCATATTTGTACGCGATTTATAAAAATTGACGATTTTCGACAAAATAAAAAAACCCGAACAGACTGTCACGCGAGTCGCGCGCCTGTCAGGCGACTAGCGCAACAACCTGGTTCGCCGAGTCTTTTTCTTTCGTTTCCTCGCTTTTCTATTTTTTATTCTTTTCGAATCTTACATAAAAAGCGACTTTCGCGACATATTTCGATAAATACTTTTTTTGACCTCCATCAAAGCGTGCTAATCCATCACGTGTCATAAGTCTTTTTCCAAAATCATGCATATTATTTATTTACGTCTTTATTCAATTTATTCATCGTTACTAACTCGTTTTCTCGTGTTTGTAGCAATTTATTTATTTCTTTGTTTTATTAGACTAAAACGAATTCACATTCTAAGATAACTTTGACGTTATTAGTTTAACATGCATTAAACGACTTAGCAACCCATTTATTTTTCTCTCACATGTTTAGTGAAAATAATCTTTGCATATCATTCAACCGTCGAACTAACCCGTGTACACCAAAAATGAACGATATCTTAGTAAAGGTCGCTAAGTGCGGGCGGGGTTGGGTGTTCTTAGTGAACTTCCCAACAAGTACCCTCACCCCTTACTCAGAACCATGGTTTCAGGATGTCCGAATCCATTGGCAACGAGAGTCATTCAATATACGATATCCGATAATGTCGGTATCGGTATCAAATGCTAAGGGACGAACCCGATAAACTCTGACATCGGAAATGGGCCGTATTTTGTACACGGCCCACTACGACATAGAGTGGGTTCGAACGGGCCCGAACTCCCACAAAGTTCGGTGGCGACTCCTACTTCGATTTAAAATTCAATTCGACCCATCTCATATGGAGATTCATTCGCCTCCCCAAACCCGCGCGTGGCCGCGTCGGGGTGGACCTATGTCATGTCCACAATTTGGCGACTCCGCTGGGGATTAACTGATGTGTCACTTACCAACGGCATCCTCAGGGTGAGACTCGAAAAGAAATCGTTCGATTAGTAATGTACACGTTTTAGTTTAATGGTTCATGCATAACCCAAATTTTTCCCGGGCCGGTTACTTGTGACCGACGTCGCACTATACCACGGTGCATTCCTACAAGGGTGCACTAAAGACTTTGATGGCGGAACTCGCATGGGTTTTACGGCAGGTTCTAAGACCAACTCGGCTTAGGAAGTCCGTCCTGATTTGCGAGAATGCTATCGTCGTTGGTATAGACCCTATTCGACCGACCGAGACTTAGACTAAGAGCATACATGGTGTCGTTATACTGTTTCCGTGACTACATGCTACTTGATCTTCTTTGGTCTTTTTTTTTTCAAAAACCGTCATTTTCAAAAAACTTGCATCTTTTCAAACCCATCTATTTTATTGGGGCCTCAAGTCTGGTTGATGGTGCAGTGGGAACAAGTGAACCAGGCCTCCATTTTATTGGGGCCTCAAGTCTGGTTGATGGTTGTAATATATAAGTAATAAACGCTGCATTAATAAGTCATTGAACTCCAGTTGCATGCTAGAGTGGTCGACTTCTTGGTCCATTAGCAAGATTGCCTTGGTTCGATTCTCCCACACGCACATTCTTTTTTTTTTATTCTTTTCATCAATATCCTTTAATTTGATTTCAACTTTTACAGTAGTAATTCATTATTTGCCTAATCAATCATTTAGGTGTATATTTTCACTATTTTTAAGTAATAGAAAAAATTAACTCACTATAATAAAAAGTTTGAACCTTTCTTCCATACGGAGTATAATTTTTTATTTTGCTCTCCAATTTTCCATAGAAGTTAGCTATTGTCAATTTTTGTTGTTTTTCTTTATAATTTTTTAATATATTGATAATCTAATAAACTAATAGATAAAAAGTTCCCTTTACATATTTTTATAGTATCCGTCATTATTAAAATAATACTCCATCAACGATTGTAAATTAATTATTTGAATTTTGGCTTGGAATTTTACCATCGTACGAGTCCATTTTAAATTGATAATTAAGTGGTACGAGTATTTGTTAAATGAAAGCAACTAATTAATCTTTACTTTTCTCGACATTTTATAGTCAGATATCCAGTTTTCGGAGGACTTTGACTTTTTGAAATTAGCACAAAATTGTAAGAGATAACATATTGGTTTAACTAATACGGAATAAAATTTTGATATACGACTGCAGACTGCTTATAGCTAAATGACCTCATTATTTAGTTTCGCTCCGGGCCTCCCTTAACTCTAAGACGGCCTTGATTGAGTTATTAAGTGTGTGTGTGTGTGTGTGTGTGTATATAGTGCGTTTAATAGCGTATATAATGAGTTTTTTTAGTGTATATATAACAGTTATTTTGATGTATGTTCCATTGTTTTAGATAAGATGAAAGAATCAACTTGATTAAAAGGGTGGAGGGTTGGTTGATCTAATATTGTCTGTAGGTTATTTTTAATCTAATGAGTTCAGATTGTGTCTTAGCGTCTCACCGAAACCGGCCTCTCTCTCTCTCTCTCTCTCTCTCTCTCTATATATATATATATATATATATATAGAAATGGGATCAAGGGAGTTGATGGTGGATTGGGAAGTTGAGAAGTTGTGTTGTTGGCCATTGATCTCGGGTGATATTGATGACTTAGATTAGATTTAAAAAAAATAGGGGAAAGGTTCTCCTGACAACAGCAGTAGCAGCAGAAGCAACAGTAGCAGTAGTAGCAGCAGTGATGCCCCCTCTCTCACTATCAATCACACCAAACTCTCTCACTACAATTCAAATCACTCCCTCTCATTCATACTAAACACCCCATTTATTTTCTATACACTTTAATCAAATCACTCCCTCTCTAAAATTCAATTAATACTCTTCTTTGACATATTTTTTCAATTCTTCAACCTTCATTCATCTTCATCTTCAACATTTCCATCTTCAAGCTTCATTCATCAAACAAAAGAAGAAGAATTTCTTCATCTTCAAGCTTCGTTTATCCAAAAAGTTGGAAATATTATTTGATTGACTTTAAAAACATTCTAATTAAAAATAAAGAACAAGTCATTTAGTGCGTAATGTTCTTGCAGAATTGCAAGGTCACACAATTTCAGTTGTATAATCTGACAGCTGTACACTCATTGTAGTCACATATTCAGTTGCATTGTCACACTTATTATGATGTATAGTCACACTCGCTATGTTGTTGAATCATGCAGCTGTAGAATCACTCATTATCTTCATCTTCATCTTCATCTTCAACATCTCCATCTTCAAGCTTCATTCATCCCACAAAAAAAGAACAACTTCATCTTCATGCTTCATTCATCCAACAAAAAAAGAAGAATTTCTTCATCTTCAAGCTTCGTTCATCCAAAAAAAGAACAACTTCATCTTCCAACTTCATTCATCCAACAAAACATTCTAATTAATATGGTATAGTTAGAAATATTATTTTGATTTGCTGTAAAAACGTTCTAATTAAAAAAAGAACAACCCATTTAGTGCGTAATATTCTTGCAGAATTGTAAAGTCACACACTTTCAGTTGTATAGTCACACTCATTATGCTGTATAGCCACACTCGTTATGTTGTAGAATCACACAACCGTAGAATACCTTGGGACTAAGGTATCATCCGTTTAATCATCTTCATCTTCATGCTTGTTTTATTTTTCATGCCTTTTTTTTTGTATTTATAAAATTATTCATCTTCATTATCAAAAAAAAAATACGAAGGTTGAATATGGATAAATGGACGATTGTGACTTTCCTCAGTAACGACATTCTAAAAACGAAAGTATTAATCACATACAAAAGTATTAAAACATTCATTAAATATTAAAATTCCATTCATGTTGTTTTCTTTTATAGTTGATTTCATGTTTGTAAGGAGTGTGACTATACCACATTAGGAGTGTGACTACACAACATGGCGAGTGTGATTATACAAATACGACCACTTTTGGGTACAAACCAATTGGTGCACAGCTGCGTGCTTTTAATGGAGAAAAAATGAGTGATTTTGCTATAGACCTCTGTGGACATGACATAGGTCCACCCCGACGCGGCCACGCGCGGGTTTGGGTAGGCGAATGAATCTCCATATGAGAATGGATCGAATTGAAATTTAGGTCTATGTGGAGTCGCCACCGAATTTTGTGGTTATTCGGAACCATTCGAGCCCACTCTATGTCGTAGTGAGCCGTATACAAAATACAGCCCATTTCTGATGTCAGAGTTTATTGGGCTCGTCCCTTTGCATTGCGATACCGATACCGACATTATCGGATATCGTGTATTAGATGACTCTCGTGCGCCAACGGTTTCGGGCATCCGGAAACCGAGGTTCTGAGTAAGGGGTGAGGGTACGTGTTGGGAAGCCCACGAAAGACACCCAACCCCGCCCGCACGTTAGCGGCCTCTACTAAGAACTCGAATGATTTCTAATATGCGTGCTAGTAGAACGGGAAAATGCTTATGCAAACATTGTTTTCCTAGGCATGTGAATAGAAATTGAAAAGGGTTTCTAAGTCGATTTGATGCATTTAATTCTACGTCAAAGTGGAATTTAGCATGCGGGTTCATTTAGTACAATAAACGAACAAAAATTAAATTGACAAAAGGAATAACAAACGCGTTAGCAACGATGTAACGAATAATAACGATTTGTGCAAATATTGAATCGAATTGAATGATGCGAATGAAATGATGCATGGTTTGAAAAGATAGTATACACGTGATTGACTAGACACATGCTGACCTAAATCATAAAATACTATCGAATTTGAAAAGAAGGATGTACGACTCGTGTCTTGGTCGTTACGAGGTTACTCGATCGAGTGGTCGATGAACTCGATCGAGTAGCCCTCTGAAAAAAGTTCCTGTTCTGCGTTACAGACCGTACTCGGCCGAGTTATTGACCAACTCGGTCGAGTACGTAGCCACTTGATCGAGTCACTGTGAGACTCGACCGGGTGGAGGTCGTGGCTGACTTCCTGGTTCGATTTTGGGGTGCCACTCGACCGAGTGGGCTAGGCGCTCGGTCGAGTGCCCCCTGTACGAATTGTAATTTGCTTGCAATTTTATATTGATTTCGAAATTGCTTTTGATTTTTGATGAATCGATGGTTTTACCGAATTGAGCATAAATATTGTATGACTTATGCTCGATTCGGATTTTTTATGAATCATAAATTTGGTTGAACCGAATATAAATATTGTTTGAATTTATACCCGATTCTAAATTTGAATACTCATCATATCCCACACTCGATTATGGAATCGATATGGAATACTAGAGCGGAAAAGATAAAATTGATTTGAGTCGTTTTAAGTCGATCAAAACGACATGAATTTCTCTCCGCGTTTGTAGGGTCATAATTATAACATGACATCTACGTTAGCATCAACAAGAAAATCGAATTGATTGAATTAATTGACTAGATTGTTAGATTAGACACCCAACTATGGAATTGGTATCCAACCTAAAATCGACGCTTTACTTGAATAATGAAAAAAAAAACTTGATTCCCTCGACTTCTCCGACATCAAAATAAATCCCTAGGGATTGTGATGTCGGATCCGTGTCAATGGGTTTCGACCCTTATTAAAATACGATGTTTGCTTTTGAAAATCGATGCTATTATGTGACTTGAATAATGATGAAGACGAAATAAAAAAGATTATAGTTTAAGTTAACTTATCTCAATAATCAAATAATCGGGGTATTGGAACAAGCGACCGTCAACGCTGTGTGCAGTACACTTGTATATTCGTGTTTCCTTATTCCGATACCCCTCTTATTCGACACAAATCGATAAGTATTTTAATGCTTTGATATTGATACCATCGATATTAGCGATATTAGGACGCGATAACAACGATAAAATAAAATAAAAAACACGACCCGTATGAAGATAACGATGACACGATACGAGAAGGAGGAGGAGAAGAGAAGAAACGGGGTTTTGACACCGTCAACCTACATGTTCTTCTCTCGGAACGGACTCGTAACCGTGGCTTTAACACAAGAGTCTTCGAGGTTTTATGAAGATTAAGTTATGGTGGCTCGGGATTCATTCCTAAAACTAGGTTTAGGGTTTTTTTCTAGTATAAAATTGCTAGGGTTTGATTAGGGTTGTATGTGTAAAAGAGTTGTGAAATTAGGGTTCAAAAAAAGGTCTCTTGAAGTGTGTGCAAAGGGTTGCTTATATAGGAAAAGCTAGGGCACCGGTTTAGGGTTACTCGACCGAGTAACCAGCTGACTCGGTCGAGTGGCCCAGTGCGTTAGCCGTCGGGCTTGAATAAAGGCCCACTCGATCGAGTGGCCCAGCTGGGTCGTGCGGGTCTCTTGTTTTGGACCGTGACCATGGATATTTGATGGGTTTGTGTTTGAATTGGACTTTCGATGTTTGAGGGGTTGTTTTGTATGTCTCGGAAACGACTTTGACCGGGATTGACCCAATCGCAAAAAAGTCGGTTTTAATTCCGGTGTCGGTTTTGGCCCAAATTAGTCTTGTTTGACTCGGAATGGTCCGCTGGGCCTGGATTTGAGGTTGATTTTGTGAGGTTTGTCCTCTTTAAGTGCATTAGCCAACGATTAATGGATTTGAGCCCGTATCCGAGCGCACAGAAACACGTTAGCGTCCGATCATCATCGGGTATTTTTTTGGAAACTGCCATAGACACATGGCAGTCAAAATGCGGGTGTCTACAGAGCCCCCACTCTGACTGAGGCTTGGACAAGGCGAAAGTCAGAGTAGCCACCAGGCCAATCGAGGATTGAAACCTGGCGGACTTCCGGCCGGGTCGTTTATAGTCCATTAGACTTGCGTGAAGGGCTCGCCAACCATAGGCTAGAAGTCATACCTGAGCTGATGACGATAACTCCGTGGGGCATTTGGACTTGTCGTGTAAGTCCTGGGTGCGCCTGTGTGTTGGCCCATCCCGCGAAAATGCTGGGGAGGTGTAGTGGTTTGCATGTCCCTGTTTGAGTCGTACCTGTATGAGTCACGTTAAATGCATGCAACACATAGGTAGTAAAATGACTCGCGCTGGGGAAAATTGGTTTCTTTTTGAAAATTTGAATTTTTGAAATCTTGAAAATTTGAGATTTTTGAATTTTGGAAACTTTGAGATTTTTGACTCCTAACAAAGATTAGGAAAATTCGGGATGGAGATTTCCGTGCTAGTATTGAGACTAGGCTTGCGGTTTGATTCCAATTAGGATTAAGAAATTTTCCTAAACGGTTTGCAGGGCTAATGCTATATATAGCCCCCTCTTGCTCTTGATTTCTTCATAAATCCTATCACAAATCAATCTCTTCTTAAAAGAAAGTCTCTTTATTTCCCTTAAGGCAAAAAGAAAGTCTCTTTATCTTCTTAAGAAGTTTAGCCATGGGAATCAAAAGGTTGAGTGTGATGTTGCAGGAGTGGTCCCGTCGCTTTAGGGACATGGATAAGGTGGCTTTGAATCAGACGGGGATAACTCAGCTGTACCCGTTCCGTCAGATGGTGGTTGATCCTTATTTTCTGGATGCATGCTTGGCTTACTGGGATGACATATATCATGTCTTTGCTTTTCCCCGGGGCGAAGTTTACCCTTTACCTGAGGAGATTGCCGCTATAGGAGGATGGAACCCGGTGCTTCGTCCAGCCGTCCCGTACTCGATCTATGACCCAAGGAGGAAGCTTCGAGAATTTCTAGGGCTTTCTCACAACGAGGTATCCCGCATGATGGAAGGTGATAAAATTTCTCTGATCGATTGGTTGAGAAATTTATGAATTCTCTTGATGTTCGGGTCAGACCGGCTTATAGCCGTAGGGCTTTTTCTTTTTGCATGCTTCATGTATACGCTTTCGAGGGTCATATGGATTTGTTATCCTGTATGGGAGACACCCGTCTCCTGACCGTAGTGGATTTGATGGAGACTGAACATAGCCCAGCTTGGCTGATCACTGGCGAAATTATCCAAGGACTGGACAACCGCAAGAGGGATTCATCAATTCGTCTTACCGGGAGCACCCGATTGTTGCAAGTATGTTACTTTGCAATTTATGTTTTCCGATTTTTTGATTTAATTTTTTTTTCGGATTTGCTGTTGCAGTGGGCGCTCGATCGAGTCACCCTGGCACTCGATCGAGTGCCCTCATAAAAAGCTCCCTGTTTGTGTTCAGGGGTACCACTCGACCGAGTGTCCTAGGCACTCGATCGAGTGGCCTTAGGCGGATGCCAATTTCACCTTGGGAACTCATGTTCTTGTTTCCTTTTTGCAGATTTGGCTTTATGAGAGGCTATCAGTGATAAATCCTCCGCTTGATGTGGGCAACTATCGTCATAACCAGGTGATGACGAGGAGGCGGGCCACTGATTTCTCTCGTCAGATTACGCAAAAGTACTGGGACGAGGTTTTGTCTTTCCATGGTGGTCCGCTAATTCGATGGGTCGTTCCGTGGTGGCCCATCTACCTTTGGAGAGGTTTGGACCCGAGGGACAGAGCCCGCTATCAGGTGATTCTATCTTTCCGGCAGACGGTTCATCTCTACCCAGATCGCATACTAAGGCAGTATGGATGGACCAAGCGCATCCCTGAAGTTGAAGCAGTTGTGAGTGACCCTACCCAACTGACTGATGTGATGTGTGATACCTGGATGCAAAGATGGTACACACGGCATACTTGGCCCATTGTCAAATCTCGCCACTCGATCTGGGTTTCAGATTCTTACACGAAGTGGACCAAAGCAGCTGACTCGAAAGCCCGAGCTGCGCTGAAGGTTGACGAAACTTTTGACCTGCTGAGAAGGGAGCAAGCTAAAGACAACAGGGGATTCTTCGATGACGGTGACACCCCGGCTACCATGGTTCGTATAATGTCAGGTCACAAGAAGAAGACTAAGACTCAAGCTGAAGGGTCTAGTGCTAAAGGTGCTTGGGGGAAAGTGAGCCCCCAGACTAACTTGGGAAGGAGACTGGGCCCGAGACTACCCGTGCAGGACCGACTTGGCCCGCGGGATAGATTACCCGAGCACGTACGGGCTCGCATTGGACCGAAGACCGTGATAGAATACCCGTCGCCGAAGAAACGGGCTCGTGATAAGGAGGTTCCACTTGTGATTCGGGAACGCTCGCCACCACCTCGAAGACCTCCAGCTCCACGTGACCCCAAAGGACAAAGGGAAGGGGAAAATGCCTGGATATTAGTCTCCTTATTTTATTATTTGAATATTACTATTATTATTTTTTGTGGTGTGATTTTTTGTGTGTATGCCGTTTTTTTTTTGTTTTTTTTTGTAATCCCGAGTTTGTCGAGATATTAATAAAAGACATATTATTGAACATCGTTCCTGTCTTTCCGTTTATTGCAGTGGTTGTACCCTTTTGAGGGGTTGCCTACGTATCCACAAATAGCGGAATCAAACCAAACGTAGTTCAGAATTTTATTTGATTGATTTTTTTTCGCAATTTTCGAAATACATCAAGATTATTAATTCGAGATGTGCGACAGTAGAATAATTAATTCTAGCTTATTGACTTGTCTAAAATTTTTGAAAATTTATAAAAAGACAAATTTTTATAAATTTTTGCAAATGACATTGAGATGGGTTTTAGGGGTAATAGCGCTTCAGCTGGTCCAAGTTGGTTGGGTTGACAAATTCGTTCCCGTCCAAGTCTGTCAGCACCACCGCTCCTCCTGATAGGACCTTCTTGACTAAGTATGGCCCAACCCAGTTGGGTTTGAATTTACCCCTTGGGTCAACCGGTAGTAAGGCACGAACCGATTTCAGGACCAGATCTCCTTCCTTGATGTTCCTGGGCCTAACCCGTTTGTTGAAAGCTCGTTGGATTCTTTTTTGATATATTTGAATGTTGTTGAGGGCCCGGGATCGCCGTTCGTCTAAAAGGACTAGCGAATCGTATCGGGCTTGGACACAATCTGCTTCAGGTACTTGGCTTTCAAGTAAAATCCTGAGGGATGGCACTTCTAGCTCGACCGGCCGGACTGCTTCCATTCCATACGTAAAATAATATGGAGTTGCCCCGGTCGCGGTGCGGATTGAGGTTCTATATCCCCATAGGGCAAAGGGTATTTTGTCGGGCCAGTCCCGGTAATTCTCAGCCATTTTTTTAAGTATGGTGACAATTGTTTTATTGGCCGCTTCTATCGCTCCATTCGTTTGAGGTCGGTAAGGCGAAGATGTATGCCTCGGAATTTTATATTTTGCCAGCAATGCGGCAGTTTCAGCTTGAAAGTGGGTCCCGTGATCGCTGATGAACTCGTGAGGGATCCCATACCGGCATATTATTTTATTTTGGATAAATTTGGCCACGTGCTTGGCGTTCAAGACACGGTATGACTCGGCTTCGACCCATTTGGTGAAGTAGTCGATGGCCACCAAAATGAAGCAATGGCCTCCCGTCCCAGAAGGATGCACCTTTCCAATTATGTCAATACCCCATGTCGAAAATGGCCATGGTGATGTCATGGTATATAATAGGGAAGATGGCATATGATGTACATTACCAAAGATCTGACAGTTATGGCAGTGCTTGACATATAACTGGCAGTCTGTTTCCATGGTGTTCCAGTAATACCCGAGCCTCATGATTTTGCGGGATAGCATATGGGCGTTCATATGCGGACCGTTTTCACCATCATGGACCTCGACCATGACCTTTTCGGCCTGTATTTTGTCGATGCATAGGAGGAGAGCCCCCTGTGCCGTCTTTTTGTACAATTGCCCGTCATCAGTTCGAACAAATTGGGTTGCTAATCTTCGTAGGGCCTTTTTGGCCCGATTTTCAGCTTCCGGGGGGTACTCTCCTGTTGTCAGGTAGGTTAGGACAGCTTGATACCAAGGTTCCGGGTCAGTTATCTCGATATTCTGAAGGGCGTGGATGTAGGCAGGCTTGGACCGTCTTTCGACATAGATTGGCATGCTGGTCAGGTGATCCGGGATGTTCAGTAAAGATGCTAATTTGGAAAGTGCATCTGCGAACTGATTCTCTTCCCGGGGCAGATAAATGTATTCTAACTTTTGGAATTGTTTCTCTAGAACCCTTACCCGTGCTTGGTAAGCCACGAGATTGGCGTTCTGAGTTTTCCATTTTTGGAGTGCCTGATTGATGACCAATGATGAATCACCGTGGACCCGGAGGTTTGTTACCCCTAAACAAGCGGCGGCTTGCAACCCGTGAATGCATGCTTCGTATTCAGCTGCGTTGTTGGTCACGTCAAAGTCCAACTTGATGGATAAGGGAGTGTGTTCCCCTCGGGGTGAAATTAACAGGATTCCGACCCCAAATCCTCGGAAGTTGGACGCCCCATCGAAATATAGATCCCACACCTCCGTATCGGTATGGAATATGTCTTCATCAGAAAAGGCCCATGTATCGGTGTGGCCTTCTTCGGATATTGGGCTGTCAGCGAGGAACTCGACAACTACCCGGCCTATGATGGCTTTTAATGGTACAAATTTGAGGTCGAACTCGGATAACATTAAAGTCCATCTTGACATCCTGCCGTTGAGGATGGGCTTCTCGAATGAGTACTTGATAGGATCCATTTTGGATAACACATGTACCTCTTGACTGAGCATGTAATGTCGGAGCTTTTTAGTGGCCCAAACCAATGCTAGGCACATTTTCTCGAGCATTGTGTATTTGCACTCGTATTCGAGGAACTTTTTACTGATGTAGTAAATGGCCCGTTCTTCTAAATCAACTGTCTGGGCCAGCATAGCCCCTATGGCTGTCTCAGTCGTCGTTAGGTATAACGACAAAGGCAGACCGTGTTGAGGTGGCATTAGTACCGGTGGAGCAGACAGAATCTCCTTGATTTTGTCGAAAGCCGCTTGACATTCGTCGTCCCATAGCACCCGTTCTCCGATTTTTAGCATTTTGAAGATGGGTTCGCATACCATGATTAGTTTCGAAATGAACCGGCTGATGTATTGGACTTTCCCGAGAAACCCCCTTATTTCCTTTTCGGTCTTGGGTGGTTGCATCTCGGTGATGGCTTTGATTTTAGCTGGGTCGACCTCGATGCCGCGTTGGCTAACGATATGGCCCAGTAATTTGCCCGACGTTACCCCAAAACTGCATTTTTGTGGGTTCAGTCTCATGTTGTATTTACGTAGCCGGGTGAAGAATTTTCTTAGGGCTGAAATGTGCCCGCTTCGGTCTTTGGATTTGACGATCATGTCGTCCACATAGACTTCCACTTCCTTATGCATCATGTCGTGGAGCAAAGTAGTGGCGGTCCGTTGATAAGTGGCCCCGGCGTTGATAAGCCCAAATGGCATGACGGTGTAACAGTAAGTACCCCAAGGTGTAATGAAGGTGGTCTTACCCATATCCTCTTCTGCCATTTTAATCTGATTGTACCCGGCATACTCGTCCATGAACGATAGAAGGGCATGATCGGCCGTGTTATCCACCAGTATGTCGATGTGTGGTAACGGAAAATTGTCTTTTGGGCTTGCCTTGTTAAGGTCCCGGAAATCCACGCAAACCCGCACCTTGCCATCCTTCTTGGGTACTGGCACGATGTTTGCAACCCAGTCTGGATATTCAGACACTTGTATAAAGCCTGCTTTGAATTGCTTATCGACCTCTTCCTTGACTTTAAGAGACCACTCAGGCTTCATTCTTCTGAGTTTTTGCTTTACCGGCTTGCACCCATCTTTGATGGGTATTCGGTGTTCGGCTATCTCCCGGTCTATACCCGGCATGTCCTTGTAGGACCATGCAAAGACATCTTTGAATTCCTGGAGGAGGTCTGCGAATTGTTTTCTCTCCTCTAGATCTAAAGATAGGCCCAACTTAAGCATCTGGGGCTCTAAAGTGGTTCCCACATTGATGGACTCGGTTTCTTCAATTACCGGATCTCGGGATTCCCTTTGCTCGAGCTACTCGACCAGATGTTGAGGTAGGGGTACCTGTTCGTCGGGTTTCTCAATGTCATTGCATATAAAATTTTGGAAATAAGACAAGTCGTAAGCAGAACGGTGTTCGTTATTATTATTGATGGTAAATTTTGAAAATAGCTCGAATAGAGCTGCCATCTGATCATTGGTCAGTGGCGGGATAGGGAGAGGTCTTGGGACAGGCCCCGAGACCTCAGTGGACAAGGGAAGAGGGGTTACAGACTCGACTTTAGCACCAGACCCATTAGACTCGGACTCAGACTCCGACTCAGACTCAGACTCAGACTCGGTATCCGGCATGTCTCCCTCGCCGGTGGTCAGCTTGTAGACCCGTCCTTGACCGTCGGTCCATTTTATGGTCTTCCTCCAAGCCCTCGTCTCGGTGTTGGTACCGACCTCGGTGATTAGCTTGGTTGGGTCAAACCGATCGCTGCGAAGGATCAGGTTGACCAAGTCGTCTTTCGGAGCGGGGACAGCCTTGTCTTCTCCGAATAAGAGCCTCAGCACGGGCTCGGAGTTGTCTTCGCCCTCCTTTGATTCGGCCTGGACAATGGTGAATATATCATCAGGGATGAAATTGCATTCCCGAGCCTTTTTGGTCTCGGGATATGTGACGGTGGGTCGGTAGAGGCCCACTTGGATGGCTCCGAAGACTGGAGTGACGAAGTAATCCGTTAAATTTGGGCTATAAGGGCTTATATAAGTACCCTTGAGAATGTCGATGGCCTTGTGAATACCGGCCCGAACCACGTTTTCCAGGGTCATAGCATACCCTAATCCGAAATGTGATTCGCCATCATTTAAAACCTCGATAATCTTCCCAGTTGGAAGATATGGCCTTGATGTTATTTCGGGTAGGTAACCCAGATTTTGTAGCATCGTGTCGATGCTAATTGTGAAGTAGGGCCTAAAGAGATATTCTTCTTCGATCATGCCCACGAAATCAAATCCTCGTGGGTCGGCCCGGCCCGTAGCGTTGCAGCTTGCTACGGTAATTGGGGTCGCCTCTAGCGTGATGATACCGTCTTTAAGGGGCATCTTGACTTTTCGATGGAGGGTATATGACACGGCCTTGACTGCGTGGATCCAAGGCCTTCCTAGTAAGAGATTGAATGATGAGGTGACATCTATCACTTGAAATTCCAACTCCTTTTTGATTGGGCCCGTTATGATCTTCAATTTCACGGCCCCGGCGACAGGTTTTGGGCTTCCGTCGAAAGCCTGGATAGTCTGCGCCGTCGGAAGGTAATCGGCATCGGTGATGCCGAGTGCTTTTGCGGTCCTTAGAGGAAGGACATTTACGGCTGATCCATCGTCGATAAGGATCATCGGGAGATATTTACCTTTGCAGATGACCGTGATGTATAGGGCCAGATTGTGATTGGGCCCAAATGGTGGCAGGTTAGCTTCAGAGAAGGTTAGGAATGGGCCTTCTTTCTTTGTCTTGCCCTTCAGAAAAGGCATAACAGTGGCTACCATTTCAGAAGGGGTAGCTTGTGAATCGACCTTGATTTCATCGAGAGCCTTAGTAAGTGCTTCTCGATGTGCCTGTGCACTAACCAGTAGTTGTCATACGGTTAAGTCAGCTCGAACCCTCTTCAATTGCTGGACCAGAGCCGTGTCCGGGCTTGGTTCTTCAGGGGTAGGTTCCGTCCTGGCAGGTTCAGTGACGGATATAGGAGTAGAGCGCCCGGCTACGGCGAGGTGGTTGGTGGCTAAGGCTTTAGACTTAGCCTTTCGGACCTCTTCAAGGGTGATGGGGACAGCTTCCCCTTTGGTTAAGTAGACATCGTCCTCATCATCGAACCATATCCCATTGATTTGTGGGATAAAAGGAGAAATGAGGTGAGAACAGTCGACTACTTCCCCTGTGAATATAGCATGGGCGCTGAACGAGTTTTCTTTGTTGCTCGGCTTGTCTCCGGGCAACGGGATTTTCCCGCTCTCGATAAGATCTTGGATCAGGTGCTTTAACCTCCAACACTTTTCAGTATCATGCCCGTTACCCCGGTGATACTGACAGTAGGCTTGGACATTGTAAGTTTTGGGCCTCTTCTCTACTGGAGGTTCTGCAGTTGGGCCTATCGGCTGGATCAGGCCCTTCGATGATAGCCTTTGTAAGGCGTAAGTATAGGTAGTCCCTATGTCTGTGAATACCCGGTTTGGTGTATTCTTCTTAGATGAGGTGTCGAGCAGGTTTACCTCGTCAAAGATGCTGCGAGTTGCAACTGCAGGTGTGGGCTTGATCGTAGATGAATTTGCCCCTTGATAGCTTTTGGTAGAGGCCTTAGTCAGGCTCTCTAGTCTCAAGTCATCCTCGATTCTCGTGCCCATTTCAGTAAGGACAGCGAAGTTGGGGATGATGGCATACCGGAGATGGACCCGGTAGGATGGGAGTAGATTTTTGACGAAGGCTTCCACTAGGGCCTTCTCGTCGGGCTTGTCGACCAGCTTTTCACTCTCGGCCCTCCATCTTTGCAAGTATTTTGTGAACCCTTCTTTGGGCTCTTGGGCCATGACCTCCAGAGTACGCATTGTAGTCTGGATTTCAGTGTTATCGGCGTAGTTCCGAGCAAATTCGGTCGCCACATCGTCCTAAGTCTTGTATTTCTTGGGGTCGAGCCTGTAGAACCATGCCTTGGGATGCTTCTCCAAGGAAGAAGGGAATAGGTGCTTGAACATGGCGGACTTTACCCCTTTGACCGCCATGAAGTCCTTGAAGGCCCTGATATGATGGACCGGGTCTTCGGTACCCTCAAAGATAGGAATACCCGTCAAGTTGAGGTTGGCGGGTAGCTCGTTATTCAAAGGTGAATAAATACGAGCATTTTCGTTGTGGATCGAGTTGTTCGTCGATAAGTGAACTTGTTCCTCGAGCCTGCGAACAACACTGACCAATTCGGCTATGGGCCCAGTGGACTCAGCTCCTTCAACTGGGACCGTCTTCTCTACAGTGCTCAGGCGAGTGTCCAAAGTTGCTTGGTTAGCAAGGATGGAGGTTAGTTGAGTCTCGATCTTGGTTAGGGCATCCTTCAATTCTTCCATTTTGCGTTGATGTCGGGTTGCGGGTGGCCTGTCTGTAAGAACACCGCGTAATCAGAAACTGGCCCGGATCCCGGAATAGCAAGTACATCCCGAACAAGACTAAAAGAGGAAATGACTCGAAGAAAGACACCTAGACGGGTGACTTGTGGAGTGTGAGCTTTCCTTAGGATTCGGCGGGTGGGCCTTGTCCTGTTTGAAGGTAGGTTCACGTGAGACATCCGCAGACTTTTGACTCGATTGTGTTGACGGGCCCACCTTCGTAAGAGTATGTCCTACATAGGTGGGCCTTGCCTTAGTTTAATAAGGCGGACTGGGATAGGGAAGAAACTCGTGATGTAAGATCGACAGAGTTTCGACGCTAGAGAAACTTTGACAACTTAAGACATGACCCGACAATGCTAAATATGGGAAGTCCTAAGAAGAAGGAAGTTTTGAAAATTGATTGTTTTTGAAAAAGTCCGAGAAAAATCGGTTGAGGGCCCAATTCTCGAGAAAAACGAAAAGGGTATTGGGCTGAGGGTTTTGAAAGTTCGAAATGCTTTTCGAGTTTTGAATTGGGCAGAATACCGTCTAAAAAATAGGCTATTTTGAGTGAAATCAAATGTCCTAAGTTCGGCATGTCCCGGGTTTTGAAATTGAATATCTTGAAAAGGAGGATGTAATTTTTGAAAAGTTGATATTTTTGAAAACGACTCGGAAACCAAGTAGCACGTAGTCACACAAGCATTATAACGACGCCATGTATGCTCTACACTAAGTCTCGGTCGGTCTATAGAGGGTCTATACCAGTGTACATAGTTTAGACGTTGATCGAATTGAGCTTAGAACATGCCGCGAAACCCACTCGAATCGACTATGGACACCTTTTGACATATCCATATTGGAGTACATCAATGGTATAGTGGGACGTCGGTCACCAGTACCGGCCCGGGAAAATATGGGTTATGCATGAACCATAAAACTAACACGCGTATTGTACTTGTCAAACAATTTCTATTCGAGTCTCACCCTGAGGATGCCGATGGTAAGTCACGCATCAGTTAATCCCCAGCAGAGTCGCCAAATTGTGGACATGACATAGGTCCACCCCGACGCGGCCACGCGCGGGTTTGGGTAGGCGAATGTATCTCCATATGAGAATGGATCGAATTGAAATTTTGGTCTATGTGGAGTCGCCACCGAATTTTGTGGTTATTCGGAACCATTCGAGCCCACTCTATGTCGTAGTGAGCCGTATACAAAATACGGCCCATTTCCGATGTCAGAGTTTATTGGGCTCGTCCCTTTGCATTGCGATACCGATACCGACATTATCGGATATCGTGTATTGAATGACTCTCGTGCGCCAACGGTTTCGGGCATCCGGAAACCGAGGTTCTGAGAAAGGGGTGAGGGTACGTGTTGGGAAGCCCACGAAGGACACCCAACCCCGCCCGCACGTTAGCGGCCTCTACTAAGAACTCAAATGACTTTCTAATACGCGTGCTAGTAGAACGGGAAAATGCTTATGCAAACATTGTTTTCCTAGGCATGTGAATAGAAATTGAAAAGGGTTTCTAAGCCGATTTGATGCAATTAATTCTATGTCAAAGTGGAATTTAGCATGCGGGTTCATTTAGTACAATAAACGAACAAAAATTATATTGACAAAAGGAATAACAAACGCGTTAGTAACGATGTAACGAATAATAACGATTTGTGCAAATATTGAATCGAATTGAATGATGCGAATGAAATGATGCATGGTTTGAAAAGATAGTATACACGTGATTGACTAGACACGTGTTGACCTAAATCATAAAATACTATCGAATTTGAAAAGAAGGATGTACGACTCGTGTCTTGGTCGTTACGAGGTTACTCGATCGAGTGCTCGATGAACTCGATCGAGTAGCCCTCTGAAAATAGTTCCTGTTCTGCGTTACAGACCGTACTCGGCCGAGTTATTGACCAACTCGGTCGAGTACGTAGCCACTCGATCGAGTCACTGTGAGACTCGCCGAGTGGAGGTCGTGGCTGACTTCCTGGTTCGATTTTGGGGTGCCACTCGACCGAGTGGGCTAGGCGCTCGGTCGAGTGCCCCCTGTACGAATTGTAATTCGCTTGCAATTTTATATTGATTTCGAAATTGCTTTTGATTTTCGATGAATCGATGGTTTTACCGAATTGAGCATAAATATTGTATGACTTATGCTCGATTCAGATTTTTTATGAATCATAAATTTGGTTGAACCGAATATAAATATTGTTTGAATTTATACCCGATTCTAAATTTGAATACTCATCATATCCCACACTCGATTATGGAATCGATATGGAATACTAGAGCGGAAAAGATAAAATTGATTTGAGTCGTTTTAAGTCGATCAAAACGACATGAATTTCTCTCCGCGTTTGTAGCGTCATAATTATAACATGACATCTACGTTAGCATCAACAAGAAAATCGAATTGATTGAATTAATTGACTAGATTGTTAGATTAGACACCCAACTATGGAGTTGGTATCCAACCTAAAATCGACGCTTTACTTGAATAATGAAAAAAAAAACTTGATTCCCTCGACTTCTCCGACATCGAAATAAATCCCTAGGGAATGTGATGTCGGATCCGTGTCAATGGGTTTCGACCCTTATTAAAATACGATGTTTGCTTTTGAAAATCGATGCTATTATGTGACATGAATAATGATGAAGACGAAATAAAAAAGATTATAGTTTAACTTGACTTATCTCAATAATCAAATAATCGGGGTATTGGAACAAGCGACCGTCAACGCTGTGTGCAGTACACTTGTATATTCGTGTTTCCTTATTCCGATACCCCTCTTATTCGACACAAATCGATAAGTATTTTAATGCTTTGATATTGATACCATCAATATTAGCGATATTAGGACGCGATAACAACGATAAAATAAAATAAAAAACACGACCCGTATGAAGATAACGACGACGCGATACGAGAAGGAGGAGGAGAAGAGAAGAAACGGGGTTTTGACACCCTCAACCTACATGTTCTTGTCTCGGAACGGACTCGTAACCATGGCTTTAACACAAGAGTCTTCGAGGTTTTATGAAGATTAAGTTATGGTGGCTCGGGATTGATTCCTAAAACTAGGTTTAGGGTTTTTTGCTAGTATAGAATTGCTAGGGTTTGATTAGGGTTGTATGTGTAAAAGAGTTGTGAAATTAGGGTTTGAAAAAAGGTCTCTTGAAGTGTGTGCAAAGGGTTGCTTATATAGGAAAAGCTAGGGCACCGGTTTAGGGTTACTCGACCGAGTAACCAGCTGACTCGGTCGAGTGGCCCAGTGCGTTAGCCGTCGGGCTTGAACAAAGGCCCACTCGATCGAGTGGGTGGGGCACTCGATCGAGTGGCCCAGCTGGGTCGCGCGGGTCTCTTGTTTTGGACCGTGACCATGGATATTTGATGGGTTTGTGTTTGAATTGGACTTTTGATGTTTGAGGGGTTGTTTTGTATGTCTCGGAAACGACTTTGACCGGGATTGACCCAATCGCAAAAAAGTCGGTTTTAATTCCGGTGTCGGTTTTGGCCCAAATTAGTCTTGTTTGACTCGGAATGGTCCGCTGGGCCTGGATTTGAGGTTGATTTTGTGAGGTTTGTACTCTGTAAGTGCATTAGCCCGTATCCGAGCGCACAGAAACACGTTAGCATCCGATCATCATCGGGTGTTTTTTTGGAAACTGCCATAGACACCTGCCAGTCAAAATGCAGGTGTCTACAACCTCGCATGATTACGAAACCAGGAAATAGCGATGAAAATATATTTACATTAGAAAAAGTCCATCCTATACATATAATACGTCAAACACAAAAACATTCTAACCTAGCAAACATCCTTTACATATATTACGTCCATCCTAAAGCAAACATTTTATCCCATACAAACACTCAAGAGCTTAATGGTGATCTCCGGTACGTGCGCAACAATACGTTGTTGAATTACGTGGTCGGTCGCTGTATCTTCCACGACCTTCTTCTTCCCACCGTCCCTTTTACCAACATTCTTCTTTCCACTAGCCATTTCGCTGCGACAAAACACACAATCAATCTAAATCACGCAATGAATATGACTATATAACTGAATATGTGACCACAATGACTGTACAGATGCGTGATTGTATAACATAATGAGTGTGACTGTACAACTTTAACTGTGTGACTATACAACATAATCAGTGTGATCCTACAACATAACGAGTGTGACTATACAACTTCAACTGTGTGACTATACAAAATAATCAGTGTGATCCAACAACATAACGAGTGTGACTATACAACTTCAACTGTGTGACTATACAACATAATCAGTGTGATCCTACAACATAATGAGTGTAAATATACAACATACTGACTGTGATCGTCCTACAACATAACGAGTATAACTATACAACTTAAACTGTATGACTATACAACTTAATCTCTATGACTATATAACTAAATTATACTTATTTATACTTCTTTCATCATTAGCAAAGATGATTACACGCACTAATCACTGCAAGGATTTGTGTGATTCTAGAATATAATGAGTGTGACTATACAACCTCTACTGTTTGACTATACAACCTAAAGTGTGTGACTACAAAACTGAAACAGTAAAATGGAAAATAAAAGCCATACAGTTCATTATATTTCAATAATCATTAGCAAAGTACATTCTTAATTAGAAAGATGATTATACCTACAAATCAGAGCAAATTATTTAAACATTCATTAAATATTCAACCTCCATTCATCCATATTCAACTTTCATTTTTCTTTGTGGATAATGAAGATGAATAATTTTATAAATACAAAAAAAGGAATGAAAAATAAAACAAGCATGACATCTTCATGCTTGTTTTATTTTTCATACCTTTTTATGTATTTATAAAATTATTCATCTTCATTATCCATAAAAAAAATGAAGGTTGAATATGGATTAAAATGAATAATGTATTAAAAAATTATTCAACCTACATTCATCCATATTCAACCTTCATTTTTTTGATAATGAAAATGAATAATTTTACAAATACAAAAAAAAAAGCTATGAAAAATAAAACAAGCATGAAGATGAAGATGATTAAACGCATGATACCTTAATCCCAAGATATTCTACAGCTGTGTGATTCTACAACATGGCGAGTGTGACTATACAACATAATGAGTGTGACTATACAACTGAATATGTGACTACAATGAGTGTACAGCTGCGTGATTCTACAACATAATGAGTGTGACTATACAACTGAAAGTGTGTGACCTTGCAATTCTGCAAGAACATTACGCACTAAATGACTTGTCCATCTTCATCTTCAACATCTCCATCTTCAAGCTTCATTCATCCCACAAAAAAAGAACAACTTCATCTTCAAACTTTATCTTGAAGATGAAGTTGTTATTTTTTTGTGGATAATAAAAGAAGCATGAAGATGAAGATGAAGATGATCGATGAAGATGATCGAAGTTATGAAAAATAAAAGAAGCATGAAGATGAAGATGATCGAATATGCATAAACATACTTTAGTATGATGATCAGAGTATGATCGGAGTTGTTGACGGAGTATGGTCGGAGTTGTTGACGGAGTATGACCGGAGTTATTAATGGAGCTTATTTAATGGGGTTTTGTTGGAGAGATGAATTGAATTGGGGAAATAAATTGAAAATGAGATTGGGAAGAAGGGTAATAGGCAAGAGAGAGTAGAGGAGAGAAGTAATGGAGTGATTGATTTGGGTGAAGGGATGTTTGGCAGCCTTTCCCTTTTTTTTTTTAATAATTTAATTGAAGGCCATCCATCCATCTATCTTAAGATGGATGGAAGGCCAAGATCAACACTAAGCAACTTCTAGGAAGTTACTAACTTCCTCTCTCTCTCTCTCTCTCTCTCTCTCTCTCCTGCCTATTATTTTCTGGACCCATAGAGGCACAATCTGGACCATTAGATTAAGATCTGATCTAACGATCCAGATTGAAAGACTAAAAAAACACGCGCTACTCCTCTCCACCTTCTAAAACCCCGTCATTTGAACCCTACTACTTTTTGTCTTTAGTCTGAAAACCTATGAAATTCATTAGCGAGCAATTCTGCACCTTCAATGGCGAGTAATTCCGCATCTTCAATGACGACTGATTCTTCATCAAAGCGTCGAAAATTAGATACAAATGAAAATCCTTCAATTTCACCTTCAATTACTTCAGATTTATGTCAGAAAAATTCAATTTATTCTAAAATTCAATTTCAGATTTTAAGTCTGATTCTTAATTTATTTACGCAATGATTCATTTTCTGAATGCAGTGAATAATCAAGAAACAACTGCAACATGTTCGATGATGGGCGATTCTAATATTTTAGGTAAAATATTTCATTAATTCATCTATTTTAGTTTATATTACTTCATCAATTCAATTGCTTCAAGTTTTCATATAAACATATTTTATATTGTTTAGTTCATAGTTAAAGCATTGTCTGTTTTAATGTATATAAGTTTCAATTCATTGTATATAAATTATACAACAGATATACATATGTAAAGCACCATCTGTTTTGATGTAGATAATTTAATATCTATTGTACATATTGATAGTTGTTCATAGTTAAAGCAGTTGCTGCTTTGATGTAGATAACTTAATATCTGTTGTACATGTAGATAGTTGTTCATAGTTAAAGCAGTTGCTGCTTTGATGTAGATAACTTAATATCCGTTGTACATGTAGATAGTTGTTTATAATTAAAGCAGTTGCTGCTTTGATGTAGATAACTTAATTTCTGTTGCACATGTTGAAAATTGTTCATAGTTAAAGCACCATCTGTTTTGATGTATGTAACTTAATATCTGTTGTATATGTTGAAAATTGTTCATACTTTTGATGTAGAATTTAATATTGTGTGTTAAATTTAAATAGATACTCCCGAACCTAATTCCGACAAAGATTTGAAGATACCAAGTTGTTCTAAAGAATTAAAACCTTATGTGGGTAATTTTTTCGGGATTGGAAGAAGCATTTGAATTTTATTCCAAGTATGCAATTGTTGGTGGCTTCATTGCTAGGAAAAGCACTGGACGCACTAGTCGTGGTATCGTTAAAAAAAAAGTACATTGTGTGCAATAAAGAAGGTGAATATGAACATAAGGGACAACAGCAAAGAAGGGAGATAACAAGAATTCCTTGTATGGCCAGAATCATCTTAGAAAGAAGATCTGATGGGCGATATGAAATCAAAGAATTTAATGAAGGACATAACCATTTTTTGAACACACCTTCCACAATGATGCACCTTAAAAAGGCAAGGAAACTCAGCATTTTGCACAAAAAGATGATCATTGACAACTCCTTGGTGAACCAAGGTGCTGTGAAAACTTTTAGGATGTTCAAGCAGTTCGTAAAGGGTTATAAATATGTAGGTGCATCAAAGGTTGATTTTAAAAATTTTGGTAGGGACATAAAGAAGTTTATCAAGGACTCTGATGGACAGATGTTCATTGAGATCCTTATGAAAAAGAAATCCCTCTGTGACTCTTTTTATTTTGACTTTGATGTTGATGATGAACAAAGGATCACTCGTTTATTTTTGGCTGATCCTATAATGATAAATAACTACATGCTATTTGGTGATATGGTGTCTTTTGACACTACATATAACAGGAATAAGTACAAGATGATCTTTGCTCCCTTCACGGGTGTAGATCATCACAAGAAATGTGTCACATTTGCTGCTGGCCTTTTTGGGAGAGAGAATGGTAAGAGCTTTTCTTATTGCTATCTTTGTCATTTTTTGTGTTCTAAAGATAATACGTGATGCACATATGGAATTTTATTATACTGTCTTCTCAATGCATGATGCAGGTAATGGCTTTGCTTGGTTGTTTAAAAATTTATAAAGGTAATGAGAGGCACTTTTCCTTCCATCATTATCACTGATCAAGATTTAGGAATCAAAGCTGGGGTGAAGGAGGTTTTTGGAAGCCACACATTTCAGAGATTGTGCATGTGGCACATCATGAAGAAGGTAGCAGACAAAGTGTAATTCCCTAGAAATTCTAACGCAATACAATGGTGGAAAAACTGTAGAGTTGGGATTAAAATACGCTGACAAACTATATCTTATTAAAAGAAATGGTAAGTCAATACAAGGCCTCTTTTTACAAAAGGGCTAAAAGTAAATTCTCCAAACGGGTTATACAAATCCATAAATTACATGAAGAAAGAAAGAGTAGGATCCACGCTACTCGCTAGCTCACACCCAAAACCCAGCAGCAATTACCTGTCATGTTATAAACATAACAGCCACGTCAGTGGGGAGTAACTCGGACGTTCTCTCAACCAAATTATATCATATGGAAAAATAATAGTATTATTATATCAAAATAGTTAAAATGGAAAACATTAAAATGATATAATAAAAAAAATAAGCTTTCGGAGAAAACTTAAAATATTGGAACAATAAAATCATAACAAGTTTTCGGAAGAAAACTTCAAATATTTGCCAACCTGCAAACCAAAATGCATCGATAAAAATAAAAATATTCAAAATGGCGTTATGGAAATATTCAGTGTAGAAGGTCAGACTTTCACCAGGAGAATACTAAAAACTAGCTTCGAGAACCTAGTTCAAACAAATCAAACTTCGGTCTCTAACTAGGCTACTCAACTGATACGAAAATAATAAGTATCTAATTAATTATTTAGGAAATCATTAGTACGAATTTTCGATAGTTAGTCTTTTTCCATATTTATGAATATATTTGGAATAAGTATCTAATTAGTTTATTTTCTAGTGATATTTAGGAATTATATTATGCTATAATATTATTTCCATACTTAAGATTAGTTTATTCTGGTAGTATAAATATGAGTCTTTGTATTCGTTATTAAGAATGAAGTTTATGAAAAAGAATTTTGAACCTTTGCGTTGCAATTGTGTTTATCGGTTCGACGAGTTTCGATCCAAACTTTGTTATTGTTTGACGCGTATCAAACATTAACTCGGGTAACAATTAATAGGTCTTAATTGTTCTCACTATTATTCGTCCTATAGGTCTAGGTCGAGTAAATATCTCTTCTTTCCCAAAACAAAAACATCAAAAAAAGTATTCCGCTACGTTAAGCATACGAAAGTCCTAATTTTCGTATCATATGGTATCAGAGCTTCAGATCTTGATTTTTCGTAAAATCGAGACGGTCCTAAGGCGTGTCAAGACCAAGTTATAGGTTGAATCTCCGGTTGCGATTGGAATTCAGAGGTTAAACTCGAGCAGGTAGTTTGAGGGTTAATCAGTTTTGATTCTCTAGTGCTTCTTTGTTGAAGTTCCAAAAAAAATTTCAAAAAAAAAATATTACTGTTCACGTGTTGTACTGTTCACGGAGGGAAAAAAAGTCGGCGAAAAAAAATGTCGGAAATTTTCTCGTTTGAAAACACGTACGAGAAAAGTGTGGTTTTTGATCCGACATTGCCACCTATTTTTGATAATTGTGGAGATGAGGAAGTCATTGTTATTTATGTCAAAGAGCCGTGTTTTACACTTGAGTATGGATCTGGGTTCAATCTAACTTCTAAGCCAAATAAGTACATGGTTGATCCTATTGGGTTTATTCAAGATCAAGTTTGTTATTTGTTCAGCAATGCGGCTCGTGAAAAGTTGTTTACACTTGTGCACGGAGGGCGGTGGGGTGGATGGCACAAAAGACTTCTAAAATTAAGAGGAAGAACTGAGAGTTTGAATTTATTGCTAGTGATTCTCGTTTTCGATCCCGGTGGATTAAAGTTACAAGAATTGAGGACAATTCTCTTCAAAGGAGGAGGGGATGATACGAAAATAATAAGTATCTAATTAATTATTTAGGAAATCATTAGTACGAATTTTCGATAGTTAGTCTTTTTCCATATTTATGAATATATTTGGAATAAGTATCTAATTAGTTTATTTTCTAGTGATATTTAGGAATTATATTATGCTATAATATTATTTCCATACTTAAGATTAGTTTATTCTGGTAGTATAAATATGAGTCTTTGTATTCGTTATTAAGAATGAAGTTTATGAAAAAGAATTTTGAACCTTTGCGTTGCAATTGTGTTTATCGGTTCGACGAGTTTCGATCCAAACTTTGTTATTGTTTGACGCGTATCAAACATTAACTCGGGTAACAATTAATAGGTCTTAATTGTTCTCACTATTATTCGTCCTATAGGTCTAGGTCGAGTAAATATCTCTTCTTTCACAAAACAAAAACCTCAAAAAAAAGTCTTCCGCTACGTTGCACATAGGAAAGTCTTAATTTTCGTACCATATGATACGAAAATTAAGACTTTCGTATGTGTAACGTAGCGGAAGACTTTTTTTGATGTTTTTGTTTTGGGAAAGAAGAGATATTTACTCGACCTAGACCTATAGGACGAATAATAGTGAGAACAATTAAGACCTATTAATTGTTACCCGAGTTAATGTTTGATACGCGTCAAACAATAACAAAGTTTGGATCGAAACTCGTCGAACCGATAAACACAATTGCAACGCAAAGGTTCAAAATTCTTTTTCATAAACTTCATTCTTAATAACGAATACAAAGACTCATATTTATACTACCAGAATAAACTAATCTTAAGTATGGAAATAATATTATAGCATAATATAATTCCTAAATATCACTAGAAAATAAACTAATTAGATACTTATTCCAAATATATTCATAAATATGGAAAAAGACTAACTATCGAAAATTCGTACTAATGATTTCCTAAATAATTAATTAGATACTTATTATTTTCGTATCATCAACCATAATAGGACGACGACTTATAAATGCGTGGCTCTAGTTTAAGACAATGCACACCCCTCCTGGGATTACCTGTCACCCAGTTCAACTTATGACGGCGACTTACTGCGAGGCCTAAGCTTAAGGTCAAAATGTACACAACTCCCGGGATACCTGTCACCCGGTTCAACAACTAATGTACCGATTCCTAATACACTAGCCTTATAGTTGATGGCAAAACCGTAAACCCCAGATTATATTACTCTAACCCCACACTTGACTTTATTCCATAACTCCAAAACAGCCATTATCGATATTCAAGAGATATAATCATTATAAATAATACGGAGATGAAAGGAATAAACATTTATACAAAAAGGGAAACTTTCTATAAATGGAAACTTACTAATTTTAGAAACTTACTTAAAATAGAAATTTTGTTATAGAAAATACGTAAGTTTTTAAAATATGTGAAATGTATTAAAAATAACATTTCTAACGAAATTAACATTTTATTATTATCGTCGTTATCGTAACTTTATTATATTTCTAAATTCGTTATTCAAAATATAAATAAAATATAATAAGTCATTATATAGTATTTTATAAGTAATTTAGAAAATCGAGTTAAAACAATACATCTTAGAAAATAGATATTTTAAGAAAAACGACATCAAAATTAATTGAGTCAACGAGTTTTATAAATGAAATGAATTTCACAAAGGTTTCAAATTATTTTTAAGAAATAGCTTCGATTTATAAATGATACAAATTTTAATTAAAATAGTCAATCGGAAACAAATAGGAAATTATTAGTGAAAATAGTCTCGACTAAAATGTATTTAAAACTAAATCGACTATTTTCTCATTTATTAGTATAAATCGTAAAACAAAGATTAATTTATTAAACAAGTATACAAACCTCGATTTTAATATAAAAATACGATTTTGAGTTAAAATTATAAATTAACAAAATATGAAGAAAATATGAAATTGACATTATTTAGTTACTAGTATCACGATAACCAACAAAATATTATAACGATCATTAATAATAAAATTACTAACGATTTATAAAACGATATTGACAATCGTAAAACATTTATAAGGCGTACGATTTAAAATAATATGTTTTTAGCAAATAATAAACAGCTAAAATTAGAAAAACCGAAATTAAAACTATTTACTACATACTACTACTCGAACATACGATATAAAATCGAGTAACGTCTCAAAGTTACCTTGAGTCAAAATTCGAATCAATCCCGTACTAGTCTACTTGCATAGTCCGATTTCCAAATCTTCAATAGTACGCAATATCCTTCACGACGTGAATCGCTAGCCTTCCAAGTATGCTCCACTTCAGATTCGAGACAAAAGAAACAGAAACGAAGAGATCGGAATAAAGAATGTTGGAATAGAAGATGGAGAAGCGGGGAATCACAAAAACAGAGTTTATGAGACGAACAAAACGCAACAACACAAACAACGACGACACGGACAAAAGCCTCGAAGAGGTGACGAGAATAAGAAGAATGAGGGAGATGAACAAGATAGAAATAGAGCATCAATTGAATCGCAACAAGTAATGAAAATAAAATAAAAAGAACGGCAGCAGGTATGCGATACAGAACAGAAGACCGAGGAAGGACAAAAGCATAGAAGAAAGAGGGACGAGAAACAATGAATCAATCGACACCAAAACCAAGCATAACAGTGACAGGTTGCAGCAGGCCAATATGAAGAAAAAGAAGAAGACCGACAGAGAGACGAAATCGACGAATAAACCGCATACAATAATAGCAGACAGCAGTAGCGAGAGTATTAGCAGCAGAAATCGAGAGAATAAAACAATGTAAGAAGAAGAAAAGAATAAAAAGAAGGAGAAGAATGATAGCAGTAACGCACAGACGACGAAACCGAAACAGGATGGAAAGCCGAACAACAATCGAAGAACAAACGAGTATATAAAGAATGGGTAAGACACGAAACAGCAGCCACACAACAACAGATGACAGCAGAAACATAACGAAGCAACAGCAAAATGTGAGAAAATGAAAATAAAAAGAAATGAAGAAATGAATAGTGTAGAACGACAACCAGCAGCAGCGCACAAGGAAGAAAAAAGAAGATGTGATTAACAGTAGCAGCATCGAACTTCAGGCATGAAAACCACCGCAGCAGAAGTGAAAACAATAGCGGCGAAATAGAACCCGGTCAGCGGTAGAGAAATCACATTGAAGAAGAAAGGAACGAAGAAAATAGGATGGAAAGGGCTGATAAGCGACCCACAAAACAATGACAACAACACAGAATGCCACAAAAAAAATCAGAGAGCAGCAGACCCGTAACAGCAGCAGCAGCGAGACAACGACATCAATCGACAACAGGAACCGCAGTAAAAGACGAATCAAACAAAGGAAACAAGAAGAGAACGGAAGCAGCTAATACGATGGAAGAAAAGGAATCAGAAATTGGTCACATAAGAACGAATTACCTTCGACGAGACCGGTTCAAAGAATGAACGCATACGAACCAACAGCAGCAGCAGTGCAACATCGGTAGTACGCAGCAGCAGAGGCGTACAACAGCAGCAGAAATCACTCGCAATGACTGGAAACCAGAGGAAAAACAGGGGCAATGGAGGACACAAGTAGAGAGGAAGACTAAGCGAAGCAGCAACCGAAGCAAACTGGAGAAGATGCAGAAAAGAAAGGGAAAAAAACGAAGGGGAAGGAGGTACGAAGAGGTGGAACAAAATGGATGAGTGAAGAGGTGGAGTTAAAAACAAGGAGTAAGTTGGGTAAATGTAATAGAGAGATACAAAGAATGAGGGGGAGGCAGTGAAGCGGTGGAGTGACGGGATAAAATAAAAATGATCAAGGGGATTGAACGTAAACAGAAGTGGGAAGAATCCACACAATTAAATGAATCGGCTCGGAAACTCGAATTAAACGAATTCCGTAACGATAAGTTGGCTGACCCAAGAATCGGGTTAAAACGAGTTAAAATCAAATTAATAAAAATAATTGGGCCGACTAATAAAATTAGTAAAATAAACGTTTCTCGAGATATAAATAATTAGTCGAGACGAAGATGACGTCTATAGAAATAAATAATTAAGCGATGAAATAGTATTTCCCGATAAACAATAAATTTTCGATAAAGTGATTAAATTTATTTTTCGAGGAAATGAAATAAATATTTTGACGAAACTCTAAAAAAATGAAGTTCGAGCCGAAAATAGAAATTCGAGCTTAAATAAGAATAAATAAAAAGAATTTAGGACTTAAATCGCCGAAATAGACTTTCGATAAGAATTAAATTAAATGTATAAAGTAATTCGAAACAGAAATGAAAATATGTTTTAAATATAAGAGTTCCCGAGACAAATAGAATTTTAGGAGTAGAAACGATTAAACGATAAATTTGTATTATAATAATTTTAAGAATTACGAGTTAAATCGTACAATTAAAAATACGAACAAATTTTATTTTAATTTAATTTATAAAATCAGGGGTGTTACACAAAGTGGGTTCTAAAATATGCACTGAAACAGATTTTCTTAAGGACCTGAATGCTGCTGTTTGGGGTGAGGATGTAAACCCGACTCAGTTTGAACAGATGTGGCAGGATCTTATTAAGTACCATCTTCAGGATAATGAGTGGCTTCAGGAGAAATTTGAGATGCGAGAGAAGTGGATACCAGCTTACCACCGTGACCTGTTTCTTTCAGGGTTGATGAGGACAACTTCAAGGTCTGAGTCTGAGAATAACTTTTTTAACAACTTCACGAACCCTCATCTGACACTTGTTGAATTTTACATGAGGTTTGACAGTGCCATTGATGCTCAAAGGTAGGAGCAGTCCAAGTTGATTGCTGACTCTAAGAGCACTTCCGCTTTATCGATCAGTCCATTTTCACTTGAAAAACATGCTTCTGAAATCTACACGCGAACTGTCTTCTATGAGTTGCAGGAGGAGTTAAAGGCATCCATGTACAATTGTGGTGTTGATGAAATTACAAAGGATGATGGTGTTGAACATATCTCTATACTGGACAACTTCAGAAATAGGGTATATGTAGTTGACTATACACCTGCAGAACAGAAAATTGTCGGTGCCTGCAACATGTTCCAGCAGCGTAGACTGTTGTGTCGTCATGCTCTTTGGATTCTGAAAGAAAGAGGTGCCAAGAGGATACCTAATTCATATCTACTTCCTCGTTGGAACAAGTTTGCAACATCAAGGGAAATGTTTGATGCAAATGGCACACTTCTTTCTGATTGTCGGTCATCTGATGGAATAAAAACAAAGGTTTCAGAACTATGGACTGAAATTTTTGATTGTGTGACTGTGGTTGAGAACAAGGAAGAGAAGGTGGATGAGCTCTTAGAAGTAGTGAGAGCATTCAAGGAGAAGGTTGTGAAAGAAGGAACAAACCTGCAAAATGACAAGAGGTCTGAGATCGAGTTTTTTATGGGTGCCACTATTCCAACTGACATTAAGATCTTGCCTCCAAACCAGTCTAAAACAAAAGGCTCTGGAAGGCGACTTATTTCATCTAAAGAAAAAGCCACGAAAGAACATAAGAAGCCTCCTCGGAAGTGCAATGCTTGTGGAGAGATGAGATACCATGATTCAAGGAATTGTCCTGGCAAAGTTTAATCATCATACATTATCTTAATTTTACTTAATTTTAATATATTTTAAATATAATAAACTGTCCAGCGATACATTAAGTGCATTATACTTTTATCAAGTATACTTGATTTTCAATTGAAAATTATTCATATGAACATCTCTATTTGATTTAATGTGCAGCATTTCTACTTATTATTTCGTTTTATGTACATAAGTTAACATCTGTTGTACACGTCAATATTGAAAGCACTGACTGTTTTGATGTACATAAGTTACTATGTGTCATACATGTTCAAAATTTGTAAATAGTTAAAACAGTGTTTGTTTTGATGTACATAAGTTACTATGTGCTGCACATATTCAAAGTTTGTACATAGTTAAAACAGTGTTTGTTTTGATGTACATAAGTTAATATCTGTTGTACATGTTCAAAATTTGTACATTGTCAAAGCACTATATGTTTTGATGTACATAAGTTAACATCTGTTGTACATGTCGATATTTTTACATATTTAAAGTACTGTCTGTTTTGATGTACATACGTTTCTATGTAGGAGTTTGTACATTAGTTAAAACAATGTCTATTTTGATGTACATAAGTTAATATCTGTTGCACATGTTCAAAATTTGTAAATAGTTAAAATAATGTCTGTTTTGATGTACATAGGTTAACATCTGTTGTACATGTTCAAAATTTGTACATTGTCAAAGCGCTGTCTGTTTTGATGTACATAAGTTTCTACGTGTTGCACATATTCAACATTTATACATAGTTAAAATAATGTCTGCTTTGATGTACATAAGTTAACATCTGTTGTACATGTCAAAATTTTTTACATATTTAAATCACTGTCTGTTTTGATGTACATAAGTTTCTCTGTGTTGCACATATTCAAAATTTGTAAATAGTTTAAACAGTGTCTAATTTGATGTACATAAGTTAATATCTGTTGCACATGTTCAAAATTTGTACATAGTTGAAACAATGTATATTTTGATGTACATAAGTTACTATGTGTCGCACATGTTCACAATTTGTACATAGTTAAAACAGTGTCTATTTTGATGTACATAAGTTAATATTTGTTGTACGTGTCAAAATATGTACATTGTCAAAGCACTGTCTGTTTAGGTGTACATAAGTTACTATGACACGTTCCAGATTTACTCGAATTGAAGAATAAATAAATGAGTAGTACAATAATTGAAGTAGTTTAATTTCACCTTTATCATCTACTTACTCCCATTTTATTTACATTATCTACTTATTTTCACATCCGTCTCACTCAATTTATTTTTATTTCGTTAATTAAATTTACATTATGAAATTTTTATGAAAGGGGTGGTTGATAAATAATGAGGTTGAAGATAGATTAAGAACTATAAACAACTCAAGGCAGCAGAAGATGCATAATCTTTCCTTCATTTTCAATCAGTATCATCAGTTTGACACATAAGATAAACGATCTTCGTCAACAACCGAAGTTATGTGCAACGAAGATTGCATGTGGACAATTTTCGAAAAACTTCCATCTTACGTTGATAAGGCTAACACGGCGATTGTCTGTAAAAGATGGGCGCAGATGTTTCTATTACACTCCGATGCACCTTGATGGATTGTGGATTACAATAGAAGCCTGACAACATTGACCCGTGATGGAATGAATATTGTACTTAGGGGTGGAATTATTGTTTCAAAGAGATGAAGATGCTATCTGACAGATAATGTATCTGCAAAAACATTATTGCACAATTATCATTTCGTAACTATTGATTATAAGGAAAATAAACACTTGGAAACTATTGAGTTTGCTAAAGAAGAAAGTGACCTATATAGATTGAAATTAATTACATTAGAAGAGTCGAAAGATGTGGATGAATTATGTAAAATGTTGCGCAGTGGAAATGAATTTTAATGGAAATGAATTTTTAATTCTGATGTATATTAATTACCTTAATTTGTTTATTAATTTGTATGTTTTGGTATACATAAGTTACTTTGTAATGAACATAAGGCTTGCAACTATACGATAAACGGGTGTATATAAGTTGATAAACGGGTGTATATAAGTACACAGAGACCATAGTTCAAATAAACGGGTGAAGATAATAATGATTTTTTGTGAATATATTACTCCGTACAATAGATCATTCAATCATGAAAATTTCTTCTCGGTAGTAGAGCATTATACTTAATCTACATCCTTTTAAATAATCTTTTAATGAAACATGTGATCTGTAATCTTCCTCTTCCATAGATTCAATAATCTTCAAATGTTCATTTTCTTCAGATCCAAGTTGAAAGATGTGCAATAATTTTCTAGCATGCATATTGTTCGTCAAATAACATCTCCATCTCCTTGAAACTTCAATTCTATCCCTACGAACAGTAGTCATTCCTTTAATATGAGTTGTTCCCAATCTTCTATTATAATCTATATTCCATCTAGGTTCATCAGACCGTAATAGAAACATTTGGGACCACCTCTTGCAAACAATAGCCATGTTCGCTTTGTCATAATCAAAGGGAAGCTTTTGAAAGATTTTTTCCATACAATCTTCATTGCACATTACTTTTGTTGTTGATGAAAAACGTCTTCCATATATTTCAACTTCATGGTGATGATTATAAATGAAAGATAGATGATCAATCTTCTGTTTCTTGCTCTTATTAATGGTTGTTACTCTATCTTCAATTTCATTATTCTTCGCCCATCCCTTACACAATATTTTCATGTTGTTAATAATGAAGTGAAGTGAAAAAGGTGAAATAGAAGGGTGTTATTAGTATACCCTCTTCAACAAGTAACTGAACCCTAAGAGTAAAAGATGTGGTACTGCATAAGACAGAACGGAAAAGGGTTTAAGGTTGGATTACGTGTTATTGAATTATTATGTACATCCTTTATTTATATATGTACTTTATATATTGACTTATACAGTAAAGCTACACATATACTGACTTTGAATATAAAGTAATACAGTAGTTAATTAAATAAATTTCGAGTCCGTATTAACTGCCTATACCTACCCCAGCTTGGTTTTTTACGTGTGGACATACATTACTTTACCAGGCCCATATTATACCAACCCCAGTAATACCTTACCCACCTAGACCTTATGATGTCTTTAGATGGAATATGAATAGGTGAAATTTACATATATACATTACGTAGTGGAAATATGTACATCAAGAATTATTAACGTAATTCAGCCCACTGTAATATGTCCTTGAATGATTATGTACATCTGGTATTTATATATGTACTTTAAATATTGACCTATAAACAGTATACCTACCCTAAACCCTTTTTCTTATTCAAGGATGGAAAAGGGTTTAGGGTACTAATCCCGCAAGTAACTGAACCCTAAGAGGGTATTGGTGAACCATGTCATGGATGTGATTCAAAGATGGGTACTGCATAAGACGGGACGGAAAAGGGTTTAGGATTGGATTAGGTGGACCCGCTTCACGGCTCCGCCTAATCCAACCCTAAACCCTTTTCCTTATTTAAGGTCAGTAATCCCGCAAGTAACTGAATCCTAAGAGGGTATTGGTGAACCCTGTCGTGGATGTGATTCAAAGATGGGTACTGCATAAGACGGGACGAAAAAGGGTTTAGGGTTGGATTAGGCGTACCCGCTTCGCGGCTCCGCCTAATCCAACCCTAAACCCTTTTCCTTATTCAAGGTCACTAATCCCGCAAGTAACTGAACCCTAAGAGGCTATTGGTGAACCCTGTCATGGATGTGATTCAAAGATGGCTACTGCATAAGATGGGACGGAAAAGGGTTTAGGGTTGGATTAGGCGTACCCGCTTCGCGGCTCCGCCTAATCCAACCCTAAACCCTTTTCCTTATTCGAGATCACTAATCCTGCAAGTAACTGAACCCTAAGAGGGTATTGGTGAACCCTGTCGTGGATGTGATTCAAAGATGGGTATTGCATAAGACGGGACGAAAAAGGGTTTAGGGTTGGATTAGGCGTACCCGCTTCGCGGCTCCGCCTAATCCAACCGTAAACCCTTTTCCTTATTCAAGGTCACTAATCCCGCAAGTAACTGAACCCTAAGAGGCTATTGCTGAACCCTGTCATGGATGTGATTCAAAGATGGCTACTGCATAAGATGGGACGGAAAAGGGTTTAGGGTTGGATTAGGCGTACCCGCTTTGCGGCTCCGCCTAATCCAACCCTAAACCCTTTTCCTTATTCGAGATCACTAATCCTGCAAGTAACTGAACCCTAAGAGGGTATTGGTGAACCCTGTCGTAGATGTGATTCAAAGATGGGTATTGCATAAGATGGGACAGAAAAGAGTTTAGGGTTGGATTAGGCGGACCCGCTTCGCGGCTTCGCCTAACCAACTCTAAACCCTTTTCGTTATTCAAGGACGGAAAAGGGTTTAGGGTTGGACCCTGTCATGGATGTGATTTAAAAATTTATTCAAGGTCACTAAGACCGCCTAATCCAACCCTAAACCTTTTTTCTTGTTCAAAATTTGTTCATTGTCAAAGCACTGTCTTTTTTGATGTACATAAGTTATTATGTGTAGCACATATTCAAAGTTTGTACATAGTTAAAACAATGTTTGTTTTGATGTACATAAGTTAATATCTGTTACACATATTCAAAATTTGTACATAGTTGAAACAATGTCTATTTTGATGTACAAAAGTTACTATGTGTTGCACATGTTCATAATTTGTACATAGTTAAAAAAAGTGTCTATTTTGATGTACATGTTCAAAATTTGTTCATTGTCAATGCACTGTCTGTTTGGATGTACATAAGTTACTATGTGTTGCACATGTAGGAATTTGTACATAGTTAAAACAGTGTCTGTTTTGAGGTACATAAGTTAATATCTGTTGTACATGTTGTCAAAGCACTGTCTGTTTTGATGTACATAAGTTTCTATGTGTTGCACATGTTCAAAATTTGTAAATAATTAAATCAGTGTCTATTTTGATGTACATAAGTTAAAATATGTTGTACATGTTCAAAATTTGTTTATTGTCAAAGCACTGTCGGTTTTGATGTACATAAGTTTTTATGTGTTGCACACTTGCACATATTAAAATTTCTAAATAGTGAAAACAATGTCTATTTTGATGTACATAAGTTAATATCTGTTACACATGTACAAATTTGTACATTATCAAAGCACTGTCTATTTTGATGTACATAAGTTAATATCTCTTGTGCATGTTGAAAATTTATACTGTAATCAAAGCACTGCATGTTTGACACGTGCCAGATTTACTTGAATTGAAGAATAAATAAATGAGTAGTACAATAAATGAACTAGTTTAATTTCACCTTTATCATCTACTTACTCCCATCTTATTCACATCATCTACTTATTTTCACATCCATCTCACTCAATCTATATTTATTTCGTTAATTAAATTTACATTATGAAAATTTTATGCAAGGGGAGGTTGATAAATAATGAGGTTGAAGATAGATTAACAACTATAAACAACTCAAGGCAGCAGAAGATGCATAATCTTTCCTTCATTTTCAATCAGTATCATCAGTTTGACACATATGATAAACGATATTCGTCAACAACCGAAGTTATGTGCAACGAAGATTGCATGTGGAGAATTTTCGAAAAACTTCCATCTTACGTTGATAAGGCTAACACGACGATTGTCTGTAAAAGATGGGCGCAGATGTTCCTATTACACTTCGTTGCATCTCAATGGATTGTGGATTACAATAGAAGCTTGACAACATTGATCCGTGATGGAATGAATATTGTACTTAGGGGTGGAATTATTGTTTCAAAGAGATGCAGATGCTATCTGACAGATAATGTACATGCAAAAACAGTATTGCACTATTATCATTTCAAAACTGTTGATTATAAGGAAAATAAACACTTGGAAACTATTGAGTGTGCTAAAGAAGAAAGTCACCTATATAGATTGAAATTAATTACATTAGAAGGGTCGAAAGAAGTGGATGAATTATGTAAAATGTTGCGCAGTGGAAATGAATTTTAATGGAAATGATATTTTAATTCTGATGTATATTAATTACCTTCATTTGTTTATTAATTTGTATGTTTTGGTATACATAAGTTACTTTGTAATGAACATAAGGCATGCATCTAAATAAGATAGGACGGAAAAAGGTTTAGGGTTGGATTAGGCTATATACCTACATCTATAATAAAGCTACACATATACTGACTTTGTATATAAGATAATAGTTAATTAAATATATTTCGAGTCCGTTTTAAATGCCTATACCTACCCCAGCTTGGTTTTTGACGCGCGAAGATACATTACTTTACCAGCCCCAGCTTATACCTACCCCAGTTATACTTAGTACGGAGTATTGACATATCATTATGTACTCTAGTCGTCTGATTAATTTCGAGTAAATTTTAGTAAAAAAGGGTTTGTTTATTAGTCGGGTCGACTGCGGGCAAAAAACTTGATTAAATGTTGGTTAATTTGTGCTAATAAATATTTTTTTTAAGGTGACGTAAAAAAAATATTAACTTAATCCCGAACAATCGTTGTGACCCGAACGGGCCCGAAAAGCCCTCAAGCCCGAAAAAGCTCGAATGGGCCGGGTTTGGGCCTTACAAATCAGCCCGTTTGGTGGGCCCGATCCGACCCGACCCGTAAGGTGGGCTGTAAATTTTATGGCAAAGTCCGGCCCAAACCCAACCCAACCCGGCCCATGATCACCTCTAGTTATACCTACCCCAGTTGTACCTTTCGCAACTAGACCTTTATGATGTCTTTAGATGGAATATGAATAGATGATATTTACATATATACATTACTTAGTTGAAATATGTACATAAAGAATTATTAATGGAATTCAGCTCACTTTAATATGTCGTTGAATGACTTTGTACATTTGGTATTTACATATATATATACTTTATATATTGACCTATATACAGTATAGCAACAAAAATTAATTTTGTATATTAGGTAATTAGTCAAAACCATATGGTACTTATGTACAGGTAATATGTAAATATATAAATTCGTAGTGTCAAATATGTACATCACGAATTATTAATGTAATTCAGCAGTATAAATTAGGAATACAATTGATTCAAAATGATTCAACCACTGTAAGATACAATGTACAGTGGAAATACAGTATACAGTGTATTTGGACAACTTTGTCATTATGGGAAATGATACTTTTAACGCGTGGAGCATTTAAGAAAATACCTTCCCCCGTTATACCCTTTTTTTTCACATTGACAGTATAAAAACACACCCGCACACACGCAAACACCTACACCCATATCCATAATCCTCCGTCTATGCGTTAAAAAATATTTACAGTATTATTTAATTTAATGAGAAATAAAGATATTCGTGGTGTTATTTCATCACGCACTATTCAAATACGGAGCAAAATCTTTTGTTGATTCGTCTTTAGTACCTCAGATGAATTGGTGCAAGTTCAAGTTTTGTGTTGATCTGTTATCAACACAGGGGCATGTGATACCGTTATACTCTCTTGAATGGTACAAAGCCGTGAGGGTATAATTTGTTGAATATGTCCGGGATGAGTTCCGTAGAGGAAAAGGTTCCTCGTTAATTCTTTTATCGAGGGCACAGATATGTGGCGGGGGAATGCAACTGAAATAAACAAGTACTTTGACGGATCTATAATGGTTTTTGTATTCATCTATCTTCAAAGGATGAAATATAGAAACATTGATCCTATTCGTGCGTTCCCAACTATGTCATATTGGACACAAGAGACAATGGAAAAGAGGATAAAGGAGGAAGCTAAACTCTCTGGAACGTTTGGGAAGGGTTATGTGATACCGTTAAAGATATATTACAGTGGTTCACTTGTACTTGTAATCTTTCGTCTTTGTTACGTACAAGTAATATAGAAATACGTACAATGAACCACTGTAATATGTCCTTTATAGTCAAAAACTTAAAATCTACAGAGTAGTACTTTAGATGGGTTATGTTCAACTTTTATAGAAATATGTACAATGATGTCCTCAGATGTATTATGCACAGTTGTTATTTAAATATGTATTGTACCTTTTGTTTTTTAATTAAAAATATAATAATACATAGTTAAGAATATATAGTGTATACTCTAAATAGGTTATGATTTGACACTAGTAAAATGTCCACTCGAATATGTATAACTAGTTGAGATATGTACATCTAATATGAAATTATGTATACTGATGTCCTTAGATGGATTATGTGCATATGATATTTACGTATATACATTACACACTACTACAATAAAGGTCTATTGCAACGTAGGGAAAATGTTGCATATGACCTTTAAAATGTTGCTTTATGGTTTATGCAACATTTTTAACTGTGCTGCTTAAAACTCCGTTGCAATAGCCTAATGCAACACTTTGTGCAATATTTTCTACTAAAATGCAACATTTTTAAAAAAAATGTTGCAATGATACTCTAATGCAACACATGCTTTGAGTAACTATTGCGACACTTTAAATATAAATATGCAACACTTTTTTCCTCTTCCCTCCACAAATTTGCAACACTTATTTCAATATTATGCAACATATTTTTGTCTAAATGAAACATAAAGGCAACATTATTTTGGTGCTAATGCAACATATCCAATATTGTCAAAGGCAACAGTATTCTAATTGTAATGCAACATTCCTGAATGAAAATGTATAATATACATTTGTTTTAATTTTTTCCCGCGCGCTATTAATCGTTATAAATAGTACCCACAAATACAAGACATCCTATCCAAAAATAATAATTAATTGATCCACAAACAGATGTTCATTAATAATCCAAAAATCAATATTCATGTTTCGTACGTCTTATTGAAAAAATGTCAAGATGAAAAAGAGTTAATAGAAATCAAAACATTGTTAGTATGCAAAAACAACTAAACGTCTGGTATGTACAAGTCTTCAGTGGATCCAAATTTGTGCAAGTACCGTTGAATTCATATGTAACCCAAAGGTGGTCTGTGACAAGAAAAAAGAGCAAATAACAATAGTCATAATGCCACAAGATTTTTAAACATTAAAAAAATGAAGGGATAAAAAATACATCCACCTCTAATTAACATAAGTATTGTTTTGCAATTTTTGGATGTATCTTTCCAAGAATTTTACGTAAAATATCTGCAGTCGTGTTTTCCCTTTCGGCATCAAGGTCTCTTTCACTATATTCTCCTCCAACCTTCTTTTTTAATTGTTCTTATTTGACCTGTCTTTCTGCCTCATTTAGTCTAACAACAATTTCAAAATACATATATTTCCTTAGCTCCTCAATTAAACTAGCTTTAAGCGACTCCATAATCTTTAAACACCACATAAGACATCATATCTCCATTTATTACTTTCAACTTTTTGTTTGTGACACCCTTAAAATACAACCTACAAGACCATCATACCCCTTACCCATTAATCCTTAATAAGGACATGTAAGACCACTTCCATCATCTGGTGAGATAGTTTCTCATACCCTGAAAGGAGAAAGAAGCCATATAATTTGATCACAAATTAGTGACCGCTTATTATGCGAGAGGTTTAACGTTAAGGCTCTTTACTCGTATCAGAATAACTACTTCTTTCAATTCACATAAAAAAATTGCATAAGACAGTATCTTAACCTAAATTATACTTTGGAAACGAAATCAAACTTAAATGGGCTTTAGATTATGAAGAGAAATTGCAGTGTCACTAAAATAGGCTTTAGATTTGGAATCACTAAACGTTCACTATTTTTGTTTGTTTACCACAGGAACCTATATGAGACCTATTATCCCAATTCCTATTGGTTGAATAAAGAACGGATAGATACAAACCTAGTCATTCTGTCTAAGATAAAAAAAATAGAACCTAACAAACAACAATGTTGGGCTAAGCTAAGCAGTTAACATAGTATTGCAGCACATATAAAGATCTTAAAGGGAAATGACAATTAATGAGATGAAGACATTTACTCACCTTTCCACAACTCAACGCTTCAAATTTTGAGAGTGGGATATCATGTTTGCTGTATGAAAGATCAACACCATTATTTTCAGCATCATCTGCATCGATGCTTCCATTTTGAGCAATGAGTATCTTGTACACTCTCTTTGAGCAAATCTCAGCTAACCTTATGTCTTCATTTCCAAGTAAATATTCCACCTGGAAATATTAAAGCAAAAACTTCTTGTCCACCTAGTGTTCAATTTTTCATGAACATAAGTAAAATGAGAACAAAAGCCTACTAGTTTGACAAAATAATGTATACCCAAATTACTGTATCCTTTTAAATTACTCATTCTCTACCTGAATAGTTTATGAACTGAAATTCACGACCCCTTATCTGTCCAGCTAGGACCCTGTTTATAGGCTGGTAAATACTATAGGACCCTGTTTAGAGGCCGGTAAATACTATAGTTGAAGTCTGCAAGTATGAATGGGCATGTTAAGATCGAGTTAGAAGGTAGTGAGTTTGAGTCTGAAGATGATGATGAGGAGGAGGATGATTTCATTGACGATAACGACATTTATCCAACTTCACCTGCTCACAACAATAATAAATTCCCATGAAGGATAAATATATATAGAGAGAGAGATAGAGAGAGTACGTCATGACCAACCAAAGTTGCCTTCTTGTTTGCACACTTGCATGCCACTACGTTACTCCTATATACAGTCCTACACTTCCATCTTAATAATTAATTTATTGAGTATATAATGAAGTAATCAAATGGAATGATGGATAAGACTTTGGTATACTAACTAGATAGAATGAATCACTCCTTCCTTATGATGATTATTAATGGAGAAGACTTTGTTATACTATTGGATAGAAGACTGTTTAATTATGCGTTTGAAAGACCATATGTGTGGACATGACATAGGTCCACCCCGACGCGGCGAAGCGCGGGTTTTGGGGAGGCGATAGAATTTCCATATGAGATGGATCGAATAGAATTTTAAATCGAAGTAGGAGTCGCCACCGAATTTTATGGTTATTTGGAACCATTCAAACCCACTCTATGTCGTAGTGGGCCATACTTAAAGTCTGGCCCATTTCCGATGTCAGAGTTTATTGGGTTCGTCCCTTAGCATATCGATACCGATGCCGACTGAGCGGTTAATCGTATATTGAATGACTCTCGTTGCCAATGGTTTCGGACATCCGGAAACCACGGTTCTAAGTAAGGGGTGAGGGTACGTGTTGGGAAGTTCAGCGAGAACACCCAACCCCGCCCGCACTTAGCGGCCTTTACTAAGATATCGTTCGGTTTTTTGTACACGCGTTAGTTCGACGATAGAATGATATGCAGAGATTATTTTCCTAAGACATGTGAGGAAAAATAAAAGGGTTGCTAAGTCGTTTAATGCATGTTAAACTAATAACGTCCAAGTTATTTTAGCATGTGAAGTTCGTTTTAGTCTAATAAAATGATAAAAAGAATATGAGAGAATAAATTGCTACAAACACGAGAAAACGGGTTAGTAACGATTGAAATAATAATATAGGAAAGAAATATGTGAAATCGAGAAAATAAATATTAATCAAAATCTGAAAAATATAGTTTAAAACGTTGTTTTGTATAAAAAACGATGTTCGAGAAAGAATAAAAAATAGAAAAGCGAGGAAACGAGAAGAAAAAGAAAGTCGGCCGACCAGGCCACCGCGCGAGTCGCCGGACCGGCGCGCGACTCGCGTGGCAGGCTGCCCGGGTTTTTTTTGTACTTTGTCGAAAATCGTTAATTTTTATAAATCGCGTACAAATATGGATTAATTTATACTCGGTTTATATTTTCGATATTCGTCGTATTCAATATTTGATTATGAAATCGATATCGAATAGTCGGAATGACTTTAAAAAGGTTTTGGAAAAAAGTTTGTTTTGAACGAAAAAGTTTGAAAAAAGAGTTTTGAACGAAAAGTTGTAAAAAAGGGTTTTGAATAAAAAATGTAACGATTTCATCGAAAACTTAATATAATTCTTTTTGATACGATATTCGATTATATAGAATCGATATCATATTTTAAGAATATTCGATATATGAAAATAGTTTTTAATAATATCGATATTAGAAAAGAAAATAAAAAAGACCGACGAAAGACCCATAAAAAAACGAGAAGAAGAGAAGAGAAAAGAGAAGAGTTGGGTTTGATTTACACCCTCAACCTACATGCTTTGTTTTCTCGGGATAAGGCTCGTCGGGAAGTGGCTTAGACTTGGGAGCGTCGAGATGATGAGGATGAGTTAAGGTGTATCGGTTTGGGTGGTTTGGGACGTCGGGTTTGGCCGGCTTCGTCGGTATTTCGAGACTTCGGAAAGGTGTCGGGATTTGCTAACTATCGGGTTGTATGTAAACCGGATGATGGATGTGTAAAAGCCGTGTATATTGGCTGGGAAATCGTTGTCATTGTTGTCCCTTTTGTGTTGGACGGGAGGTCCTATTTATAGGGAGTTTCCGACCTTGGTTTAGGAGAGTTTGAATACTGCTTAGGATAGGAAACGTAGGAATTTGAGGGAAATAAGAATTCCGCTTTCTTGGCCAAGAAGAAAGAGGAAAACCGGCTGGTTTGAGGGTGTATTGGCCGAGTGTTTCACATTCGGTCGGGTACTCGAATCGGTTTTTGGATAGGATTCCTGTTCGAGCTAGAATTACCGCTTGAGTAAGAAGCTGAGGAGAACGAGAATTCCGTTTTCTTGTGAGGGAAGAAAAGAGGAAAACCGGCTGGTTTGAGGATGTATTGGCCGAGTATTTGGTACTCGGTCAATGTCTGAATCGGTTTCCGGATAGAATTCCTATTTGAGATCGAATTCTACCTTAAACGGAATTGTTTATTATTTTTGTATGGCTGATTTTTGTGGAGTTAGGGTTCGAATTGGACGCGTGATTTATCACGGTCGGTCCGCAAGTCTCGGGAAATATCTTTGACCGGGTTTTGACTCGGTCGCTAAAGACGGTTTTACCCCTGGTGACGGTTTCGACCCAAATTAGTGTTATTTGACTCGAAACGACCCACTGGGCCTGGATTTGAGGTTGGTTTTGTGAGATTTGTACTCCTTAAAATGTCTAAGCCAAATGTCCATGATTACAAGCCCATATCCGAGTCTGTCAAAGCACGTTTACGTCCTATCATCATCGGGTGTTTGGCGGGAACTACTATAGACACCTAGCGGTCAAAATGTGGGTGTCTACAATATGCAAATGAATTATATACCGTTTTTCAACTATCAAAGTACACAAATCACATTCAGGAACGCATAATAGATATTCACTTCACATACACTCACATATCAGCACTCAAGTAATTATCGGTAAAAGGATATGTAGGGTGCATTATCATTTTTTTAGCATACATACATGATGAATCGGCTATTCATTGACGACAATTCCCTACTGACCAAGATAAAAGGTTATAATTTTCACAATTATACAAAGAGATCCATGTATTATGATGAACTGAGCACAAAGAGATCACTTTTTGGTGACTTATTATGAAAAAGGGAAAACTAAGTTGAAAATTACATCTACTCCGTACTCACTCTCACACCCAACCTCATCATCATTCTCCCACAAAAATGATTGACATCCCAATAACTAAAGCTCGATGATATCAAGATATGTTTCTCAACAAATGGTACACAATTGTTAAACCACACCATAAAAATTGATAAAAGACGCACAACAAAAGCAGAATACCCAAAATCCAATAAAGACATTAAAATTGAATTAGAGTTTCATTAATTAGGGAAAAAACGTTCTAAATGATTTGTAGAAGATTGTGCATCAAAACAGAAGTGAAAAATTACCTTAAATTTAATTAGGGTTTCATCAATTAGGGACAAAAATGATGTTGGTTCTGTTCGTCATGTTTGTCTTCGTCGCGTTCGTCGTATCTTCATCTTCATCTTCATCGTGTTCTTCGTCTTCCTCAGGTCTTCATTGAGGTTTCTAATGAGATGTGGAGGAATGGAGCCATGGGAAGTAGAGGCGTGGAATGGTGGAGGGGGCGGCAGAGTTGCAAGTATCAGGTGTGAATGTGAGACCGACCAGACGTCTAAAGGCTTACATGAGGTGCAAGAGTTTCTATGTTTCTAATCTTCTATGAGAGGTTTGAGGTATGCCCTATAGTAAATGAGAGCAGCTAAATTTTAACTCGATTAACATGTCTTGAACCATTTTATTAGGTCACGTTTACACCTGAGAAAAATAATCCAAATAAAATAAGTGGTCGTGATTTTCATGACCCGGAAATGGCCTAACCAGAACACAACCCAGTTGACTCGTTCCTGGGACTAATTACGACCCATGTATTTTGACTTGTGACGACCAAACGCGCACATGACACTAACTTATAAAATTAGATGGCCTGTAAAAAATTGGTTGGAGAAATTAATTAATGACACATATGACCCGAATTGTGTGTCTGTGACCAAACCCACATGCTATATCTTGTTTCACATGCCTACTTATTAAATGAGCGCTTACGTATCGAGAATATAAAAGAGACTTTGGCTTTCTAAGAATAAAGATATAATTTGGGATTTATTTTTTTTCGTTTTTTTATTCTAAAACTAGCCTAAATTTCACATTCACATTCTCATTTTTTATATTATTTTATCTATTTAATTGTTGTTATTAATTATCCTAACAATATTGCAACAAATTTTAAAAAGTGTTGATAGATGTTTCATTAAATGCAACAATTACTGAAAAAATGTTGCTAAAACGTGTTATAATTGCAACATTTTTGTACAAATGTTGCATTTCTTGATTAAATGCAACATTTTTTAAAATAAGTGTTGCATAGATAATATCACTATAATAAATTGCAACACAACAAAAAGTGTTGCATTGAAAATGTTGCAATAGACCCTTATTGTAGTAGTGACATCAAGAATTATTATATAATTCAGCCAATGTTATTATGTTCTTGAATGATACATCTGGTATCTATATACGAAGTATATACTTTACATATATACAATTGATTCAAAATGATTCAACCACTGTAAGATACAATGTATAGTGAAGATACAGTATACAGTGTACTTCGACAACTTTGTCATTATGGGAAATGATGCCTTTAACGCGTGGAGCATTTAAGAAAATACCTTTCTCAGTTATACCTTTTTTAAAAAAATTAATGACAGTTTTCACATTGACAGTATAAAAACACACCCACACACACGCAAACACCTACACTCGCATCCACAATCCCTCCGTCTATGCGTTAAAAAGTATTTATTATTTAATTTAATGAGAAATAAAGATATTCATGGAGTTATTTCATCACGCACTATTCAAATAAAATCTTTAGTTGATTCATCTTTAGTACCTCAGATGAATTAGTGCAAGTTCAAGTTTTGTGTTGATTTGTTATCAACACATGGGTATGTGATACAGTTATAGTCCCTTGAATGGCACAAAGCCGTGAGGGTATAGCTTGTCGAATATACAAGGTACGAGTTCCCCGGATACTTCCTTTATCGAGGGAATGCAACTGAAATAAACAAATACTTTGACGGGCCTATAATGATTTTTGCTTTTATCTAAGGATGAAACATAGAGTCAATAGTTGCTGTCGATAAGAAAAGGGCTGAAATTGAAGAAAGTGAAAGAGAGTTTCTTGCTAAAACAGCTGAGATTAAGAAAAAACTGGAGGAAGATAGAGCCTGTTTGTAAACTAGGATCCCTTTTCCAGTGGATGAGGTCATTGATCTTGATGCTACCCTTGGAGACGGGATTTAACGAGTCAGGAACCGTACATGTTTTGTAACTATGAAGCCCATTCGGATCAGTCACTTGAATATGTTGCTTAAATAGTATGTATATCGGCTGCATTTTTTGTTGAGATGCCCCCATTGTATCTCATATTCTAATGCATCATCATATAGGCAAGTCCTACTCATTTTGTATTATAAGAACTTGAAACCTGTGGAACTTGAATCAGTCCTACTCATTTTGTATCATCATATAAGAACTTGAAAATGTACGAAGTAGTACTCTAGATGAGTTATGTTCAATTTTTATAGAAATATGTACAATGATGTCCTCAGATGTATTATGCACAGTTGTTATTTAAATATGTACATCACCTAGTGACCTATATACTGTACCTTTTGTTTTTTAATTAAAAATATGATAATACATAATTAAGAATATAGTGTATACTCTAAATAAGTTATGATTTGACACTAGTAAAATGTCCACTCGAATATGTATAACTAGTTGAGATATGTACATCTAATATGGAATTATGTATACTGATGTCCTTAGATGGATTATGTACATGTGATATTTACATATATACATTACGTAGTGCAAATTTGTTCATCAACAATTATTAACGTAATTTAGCAAGAAATATGATTCAATCACTGTAAGCTGTCCTTGAATGATTATGTATATATGGTATTTATATATGTACTTTACATAAAAAGAGATATATATATATATATATATATATATATTAAATTTGTATATTACGTAATTATTTAGAAACATAAAATGTATGTAGTAAATACTTTAGATGGGTTATGAAAATGTACGTAATATTTACATATATACAATACGTACTAGAAATATGTACATAAAGAATTATTAACGCGATTCAGCATAAAATTTGATTCAATCACTGTATGTACAGTAAAGCTACAAATGTATTAAATTTGTATAGATGAGTTATGTACAACTAATACAGAAATATATACAATGATGTCCTCGGTTGTATTATGTACAACTACTATTTAAATATGTACATCACCTAGTGACCTATCATAATATAGTGTATATAAATTATTATTTGACACTAGTAAAATGATATACATAATTAATAATATAGTGTATATAACTTATCATTTGACGCTAGTAAAATGTCCACTCTAAGTATGTAACTAGATGAGGTATGTACAACTGATATGTGATTATGTATAATGATGTCCTTACATTGATTATGTATAGATGATATGTAAATATATAAATTTGTAATGTCAAATTTGGTATATAAATCACGAATTATTATTAATGTAATTCAAAACGATTCAAAATGATTCAACCATTGTAAGATACAATGTACTGTGCAGATACATTATACAGTGGAGATACATTGTACAGTGTACTTGGACACGTTTGTCATTTTGGGAAAGGATGCTTTTGACGCGTGGATATACATCAACATTTATATTCTTCCATATATACCTACCCCAGTTATACCTTCCCCATGTATACCTTCTTTTTTTCTAATTAATGATTTTTTTCCCATTTACAGTATAAATTGACGAAAGCACACCTGCAACCACACCCAAACCCACACCCACAACCACAATCCATTCCTCTTTGCATTATTTAATTAGAAATAACGAAAATTTCCCATGGTACCCTCGAACTATGTCACATTACACATGGTACCCCTGCTTTTAAGTTTGTTCCCATGATAACCTTGAGTTTTATAGTTTAGTTCCCAATTACCCTTACCTAATTTTCAGTCATGACGCCGTTAAATTATGACCAAAAGTTGAATGATTACTTGTTAATTAATTTTGGAGGGAAAACTAATTACATCACTTAACAACTACTTTTCTTCAAAAGGAGAGGGGTTCCCATGGTACCCCTAAGTTTTCATAATTGTTCACATGGTACCTCTGAAAGGAAAGCAACGACTCATTGAAGCAAAACAATGACTAGTTTACTGAATTAGCTGTTACACAAGTGCATACAAATTCACTCCCCTTTCTATTTTGGTAGAAGAAGAACAAACAATCCACACTTACTCACTCAACTCTTTCACCTTCTTCTTCACTTGTAGAAAAAAATGGAAAAAACTTCATCACCATAACCTTGAAGCTCGATCATACTGAAACATCAATTATTTCATTTTTTTTTGTACAAGTGAAAAAGGAGGTGAAAACTTTGAGTGAGTAAGTGTGGATTGTTTGTTTTTCTTCTGCCAAAATAGGAATGGGAGAGAATTTATAAGCAGTTGGGTAACGGTTAATTTAGTAAACTAGTCGTTGCTTTGCTTCAATGAGTCGTTGTTTTCCTTTCAGGGTACCATGGAAAAAACTATGAAAACTTAGGGGTGTCATGAGAACAACTATGAAAACTTAGGGGTACCATGGGAAAAAGTAGTTGTTGAGTGATATAATTAAGGGATATTTCCCACGGTACCCTCGAACTTTGACACATTACACATGGTACCCCTCATTTTAAGTTTGTTCCTATGGTAACCTTGTATTTTGCATTTAGTGCCCATGGTACCCCTGATCAATTTTCCGTCATAACGATGTTAAAAATTAGTTTAGTTAAAGTGATTAATTTTAATTTTTTTTGGTGAAATTAGTTAGAAAATTAATGAAATTCAAATTAAAATATTTGAAAATTGAGGAAATGCCCATGGTACCCCTGTGTTTTCAATATTTTAACCATGGTACCATTGTATTTTCAATCTTTTGTCCATGGTACCCTTGTGGTTTCAATTATTTGTCCATGGTACCCTTGAATGAATTGTAACCACAAGGGTACCATGGGCAAAGAATTTAAAATTTAAGGGTACCATGGCTAAAACATTGAAAACACAGGGGTACCATGGACATTCCCTTAAGTTTCAATTATTTTAATTAGAAGTTCGTTAATTGTCCTATTAAACTTTTCCTCTGAAACAAATTAATCACTTTAACTAAACTAACTTTAACGCCGTTATGACAGAAAATTGATCAGGGGTACCATGGGCACTAAACACAAAACACAAGGTTACCATAGGAACAAACTTAAAATGAGGGGTACCATGTGTAATGTGTCAAAGTCCGAGGGTACCATGGGAAATATCCGTATAATTAATTTTCCCTCCAAAGTTAATTAACAACTAATCATCCAATTTTTAGTTATAATTTAACGGCATCATGACAGAATATTGGGTAGGGCAAATTGGGAACTAAAGTATAAAACTCAAGGTTACTATGGGAACAGACTTAAAAGCAGGGGTACCATGTGTAATGCGACATAGTTCAAGGGTACCATGTGACTTTTCCCTAGAAATAATGATAATTATTCATCAAGTACCATGCAAATAAATTCTTTAGTTGATTTGTCTTTAGTACCTTAGATGAATTAGTGCAAGTTAACGAACACATAATTTGCTCCAATTCATCGGAGGTACTAAGGACAAATTTGCTAAAGATTTTATTTGAAATGGAGTTGGGGTATTAAATACGCACAAAGGGAGTTTAGTCTTCTATGTTTTGTTGTTTTACTGTACATAATAGGTATATCACTGTCAAAGTATATAGTACGAGTATTATTTTACCCATAAAAAATTATATGTAATAGGGTTATTTCATGAGAATAATATCAACTATGCGTGTGAATCTTAAATTAATCCAAACTATACGTAATCTCATTTTAATACGAACTACGCCTTCATTAACCTCATTTTGCTATGGCTGACCGGTTACCTGTTGAACCTCCCCTATTCAACTCTTCCTCTAACTCTTTTTCATCTGATTCACATTTCGTGTTCATTTTCAGTCATTGATAAAAAAAAATTAAAAATTCTCTTCCATTTCATTTTCAATTAGTCATATAGAAACTATGAAAAAAAAAATTATTGTAATTTTGGCTTTCACGATGACTGCAACGGACCTAATAAAACCCTAGAAAGTTATAACAAGTCAGTGTGACCGGTAATAGCAAGTCATAATTTCATACATAGCAAAGCGAGATTAATGAATGCGTAGTTCATATAAAAATGAGATTACGTATAGTTTGTATTATTTTAAGAAGCACACGCATAGTTGGTATTATTCCTATGAAATAACTCTATTTTATATTCTAAAACAATACTGACTGCAAAGTAATGATGACTTTTTCATACTCAAGTACCCCAGCCGACTTTTCATTTCAAAGTATTGATGATTTTTGCATTTAGAGACATCACTTGCTTATGTCATACCTTATGAGACTTGATTATGATATACTCTATTAACTTGTAGTACATATTGAATCAAAGTAGTGTTACATAACTTACGATGTGTTGTACATAAGTTGTACTGCACATATTCAAAGGTATAGCACTGTCGATTCTATATTTAAACTACTATTAATGGTGTATTTTAAAATTGTTTTAATGTTAATGTAATTTATGTATATTAAAACATCGTCTGATTAAATGTACATAAAGTTACACTGTGTTGTACATAATTTATACTACAACATAAATAAAGCATTGTCTGTTTTGGTGTACATAAGTAAATATGCGTTGTACATGATACATGTTTGAAAACAGTGTCTCTTTTAATGGATATATGTACATATAAAAAGCTATACTTGAAGTACTAACTAAGTATGGAGTATACCTACTGTGAAGTAATGATGACTGCAAAGTAATAATGTTGACTTTTTCATCCTCGAGTACCACAGCCGACTTGTCATTTCAAAGTAATGATGATTTTTGCATTTAGAGACGTCAGTTGCATATGCAATTTACTTGATTATATTTCGAGACATATAGAGTATTCAATTTTATTGCATTTGATTGTGTTATATTAAGGCAGTCAATTGTCAATATATATTATTAAATCAGAGACTTTTTTAGTGTACATAACAAACGATGTGTTGTACATAACTTATACTGCACATATTCATAGATATAATACTATCTCTTTAGGGTTATTAGTTATGTGCATCAAATATATACACTTGGTTTGGTCATTTAATGCATGTGCCTAACTACTAAATTACGAACCAACCAAAGTGAAAGATTGTATGCATTTAATATATGTTCTTTCCTCTATTTAATACTACTCATAGTTTTCCAAATCTTTCTCTATCATCTATTTTCCTCTAATACTATAAGAAAAAGGTAATGTATTACTCAATCTTCTTATCTGAAAAGAAATTTCAGTGCTTTAATTTATACACTTGAATTCTATTTTGATTTAAATTTTCTTATGTATTGTGCACATTTTTCATTCAGGTGTATTGACATCTTGAAATGCTTGGGTTGGGTGAAGAACAATGAGGTTGAAGATAGAACAACCACTATCAACAACTCGAGGCAACAGAAAATAAATAATTTGTCTTTCATTTACAATCAGTCTCACGACATTAAGATACGTTCAAGGCGTTCCTCAGCAGCACGAAAGGTTTTGTGGAACCAGGATTTTATGGAAAATATCTTTGAAAAACTTTTCTCTGATAATGACAAGGCCAATGTTGTAGTTGTTTGCAAGAGGTGGGCTCAAATGTTTCTATTAAGAAACGATGCACCTAGGTGGAATGTCGATTATAATAGAAGCTTGCAAATATTGCATTGTAATGGAATGAGGGTTGTTTCTAGGGGTCGTGTTGTAGTTTCAAGCAGATGTAGATGCTATTTGACTGATAATATTCATGCTAGAATATTGTTGCATGCTCTTCAATCTGACGAAGACGAACCTGATTATTTTTCTAATTTACCATATGACCACAGGTCAAAAGTGTACGAAATAGCTTTAATGTTGCGTAGCAGAAATGAAGTTGTAATAATTGATTAATTTCTTATGTTCCTATAATATTATGTATGCTTAAAATAGTTATGTCTTATGTTTTTGTATAATATTTAAATGAACTTGATATTTTGGTATTTCATAAATCTTGGCATTCAATTCTGTTCAATTGTAAAATTACGTTATGTCCTATGATACCCAATGAACTTATGTACAACATATAGGCCCTGTTCTCTAGGACTTAAATTGACTGAACTGAACTGAACGTGTCTGAACTGAACTGAACTGAACTGAACGTGTCTGAACTGAACTGAACTGAACTGAATGTGTCTGAACTGAACTGAATTGAATTGAACTGAACTGAAAAAATAAAAATAAAAATAATAATAATAATAATAATAATAATTAATTTTAATAATAATAATAATAATGTTATTATTATTAGTATAATTCATATGAATATAATAGTAACAATAATAAAATTAATAATAATATTACTAATTTATTCAGTAAATGATAATACTTTATAAAGTCATATTACTTTAAAATATTAGTAATATTACTTTTACTTTAAGTAATAAATATTTATAACTTATAATAGTATACCATTAATACAATATGCAATTAGTCAGAGAAGAGCAGATACAAACATGAACGACGTCAAACGCAAGAAACTTATGAACAAAGTGCGAACGATTATAGCTAAAGACATATGGTTAGCTAATCGTGCCGATAGTGACATTGAAGAAGATTCAAATGAAGATTCCGATGGAGATGAAGAGGAAACGGGGCAAATTGATGTAGATGATTTACTTAATCATTTGACGTAATTTGTATTCATCAAAAGTATTGACGTAATGGATTTAGATTGTATTGACGAAAATATTTGTGGTCATTTATGTAAGTTTAACTTCGAAAATATCGTTCTTTTACCGTTATTATTTTCATCATCCAGTGTAATAATAATAATAATAATAATGATGATGATGATGATGATGATGATGATGATGATGATGATGATGATGATGATGATGATGATGATGATGATGATGATGATGATGATGATGATGATGATGATGATGATAATAACGGATATTTCCCATGGTACCATCGGACTTTGACACATTACACATGGTACCCCTCATTTTAAGTTTGTTCCTATGGTAACCTTGTGTTTTGTGTTTAGTGCCCATGGTACCCCTGATCAATTTTCTGTCATAACGGCGTTAAAGTTAGTTTAGTTAAAGTGATTAATTTGTTTCAGAGGAAAAGTTTAATAGGACAATTAACGAACTTCTAATTAAAATAATTGAAACTTAAGGGAATGTCCATGGTACCCCTGTGTTTTCAATGTTTTAGCCATGGTACCCTTAAATTTTAAATTCTTTGCCCATGGTACCCTTGTGGTTACAATTCATTCAAGGGTACCATGGACAAATAATTGAAACCACAAGGGTACCATGGACAAAAGATTGAAAATACAATGGTACCATGGTTAAAATATTGAAAACACAGGGGTACCATGGGCATTTCCTCAATTTTCAAATATTTTAATTTGAATTTCATTAATTTTCTAACTAATTTCACCAAAAAAAATTAAAATTAATCACTTTAACTAAACTAATTTTTAACATCGTTATGACGGAAAATTGATCAGGGGTACCATGGGCACTAAATGCAAAATACAAGGTTACCATAGGAACAAACTTAAAATGAGGGGTACCATGTGTAATGTGTCAAAGTTCGAGGGTACCGTGGGAAATATCCCTAATAATAATAAGTCTGAATTGAACTGAACTGAACTGAACTGAACTGAACTGAACTGAATGTGTCTGAACTGAACTGAACTGAACTGAATGTGTCTGAACTGAACTGAAACTGTCTGAACTGAACTGAACTGAACTGAAACTGTCTGAATATAAGTCCAGGAGAACAGGGCCATAATACCCTATATACTTATAATTTGATATTCAAATGTGTTCAACTGCACCTTATGTACACTAAAATTTACGTTATGTACACTTAAAGTACTTATATTCTATGATGGTTAAAGCAGTGTATTGGAATTTATACATGGTTAAAGCAATGTCCGTTTTGATGTACATAAGTTAATATTCGTTGTACATGTTCAAATTTTTACATGGATAACTAGTTGAGATATGTAGATCTAATATGGAATTATGTAAAATCGATAACCACCGTTTCCATTCTTTACCACACCTACTCCTCTGTCTATGAACCCTAACAGATTGGGGGTACTGATCATATCGACTAATGTTCTAACGAATAGGGGGTACTGATCATATCGACTGAACTGGAAGTCATTCACCAAAAATTGCATGCATACTCACTAATGATCAGTACTACAAAGAATAGCTACGTTAAATCCGTAGTTAACATTCATACCATAATCAATTCGTTCCAAAATGTAACTGATTAGTAATTGCAGTACAATACATCCAAAGTAGGATTAGAGTATTTAATAACAATCCGAGTTAACAGTAAGTGCATGTGCACAAAACCAGACTAGAAAAATTCATATGCTTGCAAAATAACATCCATATGCTAGAGTTCCCGATCACTTACCTGGACCATCTTTTCAAGAGTAGAAGTTGGGATAAATTTGCCACAAGGCCTCCAGGCAGATCTCATAGTGGCAGATATCTGTCATGTCCGCCAAATATCAACCCTCTCCCCTCAACGTCAGGGGAACCACCCTATAGCCCGTGTGACTGGATAGATATTGGTCATCCGTCCATGAGGCAACCCAACAGCAAGGTCCGTCGTATGGATGAATCTGCATCCCCATCTCAGGTTTCCGTCTTCCGAAGTCCTCAAAGGTCCGTTGCAGCTTATACGCGTGGAGGTAGTTCTGATAACCGCTCTTGAAATAAATGACTGCAGCTCTGGTGAAGATCGGACCATTTGAACCAGAAATCCACTTTAGCATTATCTTCTCCACTGGATAACCCAAGTTAATTAACCTGTTCTTTAAACCAGTTACTGATCTATTGGTATGTAAATATGTACATTATGTATTAATCTATGTACGGCAAAACTACCTGTATAAAAGCTTTGTATATGATTTCTTATTCAATGCATGTAAGTGTTTATTACACAATACAGTGTGTATAATATGATGTAAATAGTTTAGAAGACAGTGTATATAACGTATGATTTGTTCTAGTAAAATGAACCACTATAAGATGGGTTATGTTCAAGCAAATAAACATGTTCATTAAACCAGTTAGTGATCTACTGGTGACCTTGTTATCAACCCACTCAAATGGTAGATTTGTAATAATGCATTTAGGAGGGTACATCAGTTCTACATACATTTTTTTGGGATTTGTTTTTGAATTTTGAAAGTTTAACTGCTCTCAATCTTAGCTTGAAGAGTATATATGACTGATTGAAATTCCACTCAACCCCCTTTGTAATTATTACTTATGCATTTTCGAGATATTTATTTAATCCATGGTAGACACATTTTAATTCTCCCATCAAACCCCTCATTTTCGAAATATTTATTTGATTGTGTCTAATAGAATCCAGAATTTGAATGGTTACAACTAAATTTATGTGTCTACAGTAAATCATTGTCTTTTGAAATTTAATCCTTTGTACTCAATCAATATATATATATATATATATATATATATATATATATATATATATATATATATATATATATATATATATATATATATATATATATATATATATATATATATATATATATATATATATATATATATATATATATATATATATATATATATATATATATATATATATATATATATATATATATATATATATATATATATATATTAGGCTTTTTTCGAGTGATCTCATTGGTCCGTTCAATCGAACCTCAAATTAGGAAAGTATCATAAATAAATAAAAAAATCAATTAGAGAATCTCTTGATTATTACAATATATATTTAATCTATTATATTAATGTGATATTTTACAATTCTGACGTGAAAACCTTTAGACTTCATTTTTTTTAAAACATTATCGTAAAATAAATTATAAAAATGAAATAATTAGATTCGTGTTAAAAAATGCTTTCATTAGAGTATAAATTTCGTATCATTTATTTCACATTATGTGATGAATTTATAACATATAACAGTTTTAAAATTATCCCTCATCGACAAATTACAATATGATAATGAAATTGTATATTATAAATAAAGAGTAATAATTCGTTCTTCGATATCTACCAAAAGTCTTTTGAATCTCAAAAAGAGTTTCTAAGTCTATAACCTTAAGTAATTATACTAATCATTCGTTTTAAATATCAATCAAGAAAAACTTTTAAATTATCCCACATCGAAAAATTATGATGAGATATTATAAACTTAAATAAATTATTTCACATCGAAAAATATGATAAGTTGATGAATTCTATATTATAAATAAGACTAATCATTCGTTATTAAATATCAATCAAAAAAACTTTTAAGTTTTAAAAAATCTCTTAATAAGACTACAAACTTAAGTAAAAAATAATCTCACATCGAAAAATTATAATAAGGTGATGAAACTTTATATTATAAATAATACTCCGTAGTAACCATGTGTTCTTAGATATTAACCAAAAATATTTTGAGTCTTAAAATATATATTAAGACTATAACCTTAACTAAAACTATCTCACATTTGAAAATTATAAAGTTTCATCAAACATAAATCTTTTGAGTCTTAAAAAAATTGTCAAGAAGACTATTCACTTAAATAAAGAAATTATAATAAGGTGATGAAATTCTATATTATAAATAAAACAAAAAAAATTCTTTAGACATCAACGAAGTTAAGTAATTCTCCCACATCGAAAAATTATGATGAGCTTATGAATTTGTACTAAAGAAGAGTAATCATCGTTTTTAAATATCAACCAACAAAAAAACTTTTGTCTTTTTAAAAAAAAACTATGATGAAATTCTATGTCATAGTTTTTTAAATTATGATGAAGTCATGAATTTGTAGTCTTGAGTTTATTAAGGATCTTAATAAGACTACAAACTTAAAATTATACCACATCGAAATAATTAAAACAAGTTACGGTAATGATTCTATATTATAAATAAGACTACAAATTTTAGTTAAATTTATCACACATCGACAAATTATAATAAGGTGATGGATTTTTATATTATAAATAAGACTAATTATTTGTTCTTAAATTCTTAGATATCAATCAAAATCTTTTGAGTCTTAAAGGAACAATTAAGACTATAAACTTGAGTAAATTATCCCACATCAAAAAATTATACCCCTCTCTTTTGAGTCTTAAAACACTCTTAAGGCTATAAACTTAAGTAAATTATATCCCACATCAAAAAATTATACTCTCTTCGGTCGCATGATTTCATTAAAATACCCCTCACAAATATTAAAGTAATGGAGAAAAAAATAGTGGACGAAGAGAGTATAATAAGACGATGAAATTCTATTATATAAATAAAGGTAGTCATTTCTCCAAATTATGATGAGGTGATTCAATTCTATATTATAAATAAGATTAATCATTCGTCCTAAAAAAAGTTCTTAACGAGCTGATAGAATTCTATGTAATCTTTCGTTCTTAGATATTAACCAAAAATCTTTTGAGACAAAAAAAAATTCTAGGACTAAGACTATATCGTTAAAGTATAATTATCTCGCATCGAAAAATGAAGATGGATTGATGGAATTCTATATATTATAAATAAGTGTAATCATTCGTCTATGAATAAAAGTTCTTATTAGACTATATATCTAAACAAGTAAAATTATCCCACATCGAAAAATTATAATAAGGTGAATTTTTATTATTATATAAATAAGAGTAATCATTCATCCAAATCCAAAATATATAATAAGATAATCCATATATTTATACTAAAAGTGGAATATTTTAAATGCTTAAATACAACACTATGGGTTAAATACCGACAAAAAAACTTTTGAATCTTAAAAAAGCTTTTAATTTACAAGACTACAAACTTAAAATCATTTCACATTGAAAATTGTGATGAAATTCTATACTTCGTATTATAATAACCAATGAAATTCTATACTTCGTATTATAATAACCAAGACTTAAAAAGAGCTTTTAAGACTATAAGCTTAAGTAAATTATCTCACATCGAAAAAAAATTGACGATCTGATGGAAGACTATAAACTTAAATAAATCATCCCACATCGAAAAGTTATGATAAGGTGATGAAACTTTATAGTATAAATAAGACTAATCATTCGTTCTTAAATATCAATAAAAAATTCTAAGTCTTAAAAACTCTCTTAATAAGACTACAAACTTAACTAAAATAATCGCACATCGAAACATTATAATAAGGTGAAACTTAAGTAAAACTATCACACATCCGAAAAATTATAAAGTTTTATCAAACAAAAATCTTTTGAGTCTTAAAAAGGTTCTTAAGACTATACACAAAAGACCAATTATAATTTCATCATAGTTTTTTTTTAAAAAACAAAAGTTTTTCATTAGACATCAACCAACAATATTTTGAGTTTAAAAAAGTCTTAATAAGACTACAAAATTAAAATTATCCCACATTGAAACGATTAAAATAAGGTACGGTGATGATTTTATATTATAAATAAGACTACAAATTTTACTTAAATTATCTCACATCGACAAATTATAATATGGTTATGGTTCTATATAATAAATAAGACTAATTATTTGTTCTTAGATATGATATCAATCAAAATCTTTTGAGTCTTCAAATAACTCTTGAAACCATAATAAGACGATGAAATTCTATATTATAAACAAGACTAATGATTCATCCTTAAATATCAACAAAAAAACTTTTAGTCTTAAAAAAAGCTATTAATAAGACTACAAATAAAGTCAAATTAAAATTATCAGGTGATATAACTCTACGTAATCTTTCGTTTTTAGATATTAACCAACAATCTCTTGAACTTAAAAAAAAGGTATAATTAAAGTATATAGTTAATGTATAATTATCCCTCGTCGAAATTAAGATGGTGTGATGGAATTCTATGTATTATAAATAAGAGTAATCATGCATCCATCTATAAATAAAAGTTCTTAATTAGACTAGATCTAAACTTAAATAAACTTAATTAAAATTATCCCATATCGAAAAATTATAATAAGGTGAATTTTTTTATTATATAAATAAGAGTAATCATTCATCAAAATTATATATACTCCAACAAGATGATCAAATTCGATTATATAAATAAAGAGTAATCGTCTATCATCTAACATAAACTTAAGTATGATGAAGTGATGAAATTCTATATCATAAGTGAATAATCTTATGGTTTTAAATATCAACCAACAAATTTTGAGTCTTAAATTTTTTTTAAAAGGACTAGAAACCTAAAATTATCCCACATCGAAAAAATTAAAATAAGGTGATGATTCTATATTATAAATAAGAGTAATCGTGCGTTTTTCTGGGTCTTTAAAGCATATCTTAAAACTATAAACCTTAAGTAAATTATCCTCTATCGAAAAATTATGATGAGACGATAGAATCTTATATTATCAATCAAAAAAATTATTCGCATGTATTCTTTTGAGTTTTAGAATAAGCTCTTAAGACTATAAACTTAGTTGAAATTAAGTTTGATTACTAATATAATGTGATTATCTTATTTATTATAATGATATAGATTGATCAAGTTTCTTACGGAGTATTTAACGAATAATTAAGCCAATTAACCCGAAGCCAACTAACCCGTGCAACGCACGGACTTTAATCTAGTTATTACTTATGTTTTGAGTGTGTAGTTACCTATGGTTGAAGTTATGCCTTATGTACTACATTTAAAGGCATTTTATACATTGGTAAATCACTGTCTTATACATTGGACGCTGTGATTCGTTTTTTGAATGCAGTGAATAGTCAAGAAACAACTGCAACATGTTACTTTGAAACTTAAACGGTGATGAGAAGAAGAAAGGTATTAGAATCTTACATTGAATTTGAATTATGTAGAATTTAAGGTATTAGTGTCTAGCTATTAAAACGAGGATGAAATTATATTGATTTGGTGTTCTTTATTCGTAGCTGAATGCAAAAAGAGACGAATTAAAGAAAAGGATGAAGAAACATCAGACAAACAATTATGTTTTATAAAAGATGCAGATAAAGGTATATTCATTCAATAGACTACTATGTTTCAAAATTGTTTGAAAATAACTTTTTTATTTAGTATAGCTTTAAAAATTACTTATGTTGACTATGTGTTTGAAGTTATGTGCATTATGAAATGCCTTATGTGAAACACCCCACATTGATTGAAATTTTTTTATTTATGAGCTTTGCTTAAAGGGACTAAAATTACTACTCATATCAACAAAGTGCACTTTTTCTGGTCATCCATGCAAAAGAACTCCGCAGTTAAGCGTGCTTAGCTGAGAGCAATCTCAGGATGGGTGACCTAGGACTCGTGTTGGTCTGTGGGACCAGTACAAAGCTTGGCGAGCTACCGCGGTTAACATTTCCGGTCCTAGGATTGGGTCGGGGTGTTACAAATGGTATCAGAGCAACCCTGCGACCGTGCATTTGGCACCTAGCGGGGGTGGATTCTGGGTCAGCGGTTATGCTGCCAAACGCAACGAGGACGTTGCGTTATTCAAGTGGGAGTGATTGAAACACTCCACATTGATTGAAGATGTCCTATTTATGAGCTTTGCTTAAAGGGATTGAAATTACTACTCATATCAACAAAGTGCACTTTCTTTTCTGGTCATCCATGCAAAAGAGCTCCGCAGTTAAGCGTGCTTGGCTGGGAGCAATCTTAGGATGGGTGACCTCCTGGGAAGGTTTCCAGGATGCACATGAGTGAGGACAAAATGCGCTGGAAAGGACTCGTGTTGGTCTGTGGGACCAGTACAAAGCCTGGCGAGCTACTCGGTTAACATTTCCGGTCCTAGGATTGGGTCGGGGTGGTACATTATGAAGATAGGGACTATGTCTTATGAATGCCATATGTCTAAAACATACCATCTTATGTACTTTAAAATATGACATTAAGGTAAAAGTAGTCATTTAAATTCTTTCTGTTCATTTTAATTTATACTCCCTCCGTCCCAATGAATTGTTTGCCTATTCCATATTGGGGCGTCTCAATGAATTGTTTGTCTTTCTATTTTAGGAATGTTTTTTATATGCAATTTGATCATTCTCATGAGTTTTGCTCTACATGTCACTCCCTCATTGGTTCCCTTAACCTTGGTGCCAAAAGGAAAGGCAAACAATTCATTGGAACGGAGGGAGTAGCAATTACTGGTAAAACTACAAAGACCAGAAGGAAGAGAGTTGTACATGCCATGAATGAACTGCCATCATTGAAGACACGCATGTCCCCTGATGGTTTGGTTAAACTTCTTAATGATATGTCAAAGAAGCAGATTGCAGATATAAAGGAATTAGGGTTTAGGAATTTATTTGATCTAAAAGTAAAAGAAGTCCCATCCAAGCTTGCTCATTGGCTTGTTTCAAATTTCAACCCTAATTCATCAACATTTAAGGATAGTACATTTGATGTACTCTTAATTCATATCGCGTACAAGTGAATGATTCTCTGCATAGGAGCCGGCTGGTGCTCCCACATGGCTGGAGGTAATTAGTTAATTTGGGTGGTGTTTCACCTTACTTATTCAAAAGGGTTTGTGCTACACGTACAACAAAGCAATTATCTGAATTTCAAATTATAATTCTTGTTTTTGCTACACCTACAGTTTCTCAACCCAACAGAATTTGTTGCTGACATTGTCATCGAATATGAGTAAGTGTGAATATTAATATACGAGCGAGTATTTAGTATAGAAATTCAATTTGAATCCATATGCTTGATTTAACTAACTCATAGTTGACATTATAAGTGATGATGTGAAATGAATATATAGGTATGTGGAATGTAGTAGTTCGGCAATTGACGCCTTGGTATTGTTCAGCAAATTGCACCCTACGCACAGGAAGAAGGAGATCGAAATAGCCATCGTCAAGGCCACCCAATTCATCCAAAACATCCAGAATCCCGATGGTTCATGGTATATATCTACTTCTCTAAACAATAATACTAGTCTGTAAATCTATGATGGAGTATACTGTGACTGTGTTACACCAACCACAATGGAAGAATCTCGTTAAATGTCCCAATGAAAAAACCGTAAATAAAGTTTATTTTTATATACTTACTAAGTATTATTAATGTACGTAGGTATGGAAACTGGGGAGTGTGCTTTATATATGGGATATACTCATATCGCGTATAATACATTCTATCCTTTCCAGTGTTTTTTAATTCGTTCATCATAATTAATTTTAAAATTGCTGATTATTTGTACTATGTTATCTTGCAGGGAAGATGTTATGGAAACACAATGGATGGATGTAAGACAAAAGACGATGCAAACCTTGTTATTACCAAATGAGGAAGTATATGATATGGTAAATGTTACAGTAATTTTATCACAAACATGTTTTAATGTTATAAATAAATCTAACAACTGTTCTTTTAATAGGCAATTGATATGGGTGAAATATATGAACATTCGGGATGAGGGATATACTATTCATCCCAACAAAATCGAGGGTAAGTATATCAAAAATCCTGTACTTAAGTACTTTTTTGCTACATAATCTTACAGTTGTTTACCTATTGTGTATCCTTTGTTACAGGAATTAAACCCAAACATATATTCTTCCACTAGTAGAAAAAAGGGGAATTGCGGCTCCAAAAAAACCCCCTTTAGAGGCGTTTTTCTTGATGCCTCATTTGGCGGGGCCGCACATAGAAAAATATGGTGCGGCATTTTTTAGACGCCTCCTATAAATGATTATTTGCGGCGTCATATCTAAAAAACGCCTCAAATAGCCCCTACTATTTGCGGCGTTTTCCTTAAAAAACGCCTCAAATGCGTCTGTAATGTGAGCATCTTTCCTACTTGACGCCGCAAATAATCGGCTTATTTGAGGTAATTTAACGCCGCAAATAATCTTATTTTTGAGATAATTTTCCATACATTTGTGATAAATGTCGCAAATTGTCCTTATACAAATTATAAAATATGTACTCCTTATCTTTTAGGATTTTCGACAACCTTGCATTTCAATAAAGCTAAATAGGATTCTTACATCATCCAAATATACGTGTACATGACGTTTTTACAAGAGCAAAAATCCACATGGATCCATTAGAAGATATCTAACAAAATAAAATACTCGTAACATTTAAACGAGCCTAAAAATGGCATGGAACATTCCAACCTTAAACGAAATCAAGTCTAAGAATGTTCGAATTAATTAGTCTAGTTCACGTACAACAACGATTCTTGAAGTATGTAGCCCACTTGTCCCATTATTCATTCATCTCATCTTCACCATAGTTGTAGTGTTCTTCGTTATGTGAGAGTCAAACCTTAAGAATACACATAAATATAATAATAAAGTCAAATCATCAAGGCAAAGCAAAGCAAAACAAAACCAACCATGTTCTAAATATGACCATGAGCAATTGACAAATTATATTCGGTTATCCAAAAAGGCAATCTTCAAGATTCAAGAGGGACATTTTTGGGACCAAGATAAAAATAACCCAAATAATCAATCATCTGATCATCCAAAAACAACATGAATCCAAACATCACCAACAAGGCAGCAACCCACAATAACATCATCAAAACCCACAATAATATCACCAAAATCAACTACCAAATAACGACGGTTGATCCCATGTGACTATGTGAGGAAACATGTCAAGTTTATATACCAATTAAATATTCCCTCCATTTAAATCCAATTTATCCATTTGTTTTTTTGGCACTATTCATAAGTTCAAAGAATCTTCAATATTCAACACAATCTATAAGAAAAAAATCTAATCATGTGGGCTCTTGTTTGATTAGTCTTAGTGAATACTCCCTCTCATTAACTGGAAAAACACACTATTCCTTATTTGGCTCATTCACTGAAAAAGCACACTTTCCTTAAATGAAAAATTTCACCAAGCAAAAGACATAAATACCCATATTACTTACCCCACAACTACCCTCTCCTGCAACTACCCCACAACTAAAAGGGGAGGGATGTTTTGGTAAAGTTGTCCAACTTACCCACTTGCCTTAATATTTGTTCCAAAATGAAAGTGGAATTTTCCAGTGAATGAGAGGGAGTACAATATAAATATCAAAGTTTAATAATTTTTACTAATGTCTAACGAAAGATATTAACGATGTAAAATGTGTCCGACGTATGTGCAAAAGATAAACGGGTAAATTGGAGTTGAATGGGTGGAGTAACAGATTAATTAATTGAGTATTAATGTACACAAGTATATACTCCCTTCATTTTCTTGAATTATTCTCACTTCTCTTTTTTGTGACGAGATTAGTGGGCCAATGTGGTTAATTCAAGAAGATAGAGGGAGTAGTTCGTATTTGTAAATTAATTGCTTAATTACCTTTTCAAAGTCACTTGCTGTCGAGCAACGATTAACTATATCGTACATGAACCGCATCTCAAACCAACCATGCTCCACGCCTCCACATTGTTGAGGGCACTACCACGCCATAGAGAAAACACTCGTGCTTTCAAAAATTTGCATATCATAAGAATTAAAGCTTAAACAAAATCCGAAAAAAATGTAGTCTTTTTGGTAATTTACCTTCGTAGATTTACATTTTTGGGAAGGAAATACCGCCCCCACGAGAAGTGTTTGAAAGAGTTAAGATAACAGTAGCCATCAAAGGTTCATTAAGTTGCCACGCCGATTTATTGCCATAAAAGTCTTACTTCTCGTTTGCTTCCTCATTGGTATAAAGCAGGATTTGTAGAGGCTGTCTATTCCGTGTTGATGAAACAACTCCACAAAAAATGAACTAAAAGGGGATTTCTCACAAAATTCCACAGACTAAGTGTTGGGTAAATAATCCAAAAATAACCCGAATTGTAGCCAAAAGGATTTTGGAAGTATACCTGAGATTTGTAAGGAAAAAAGGTAAGTACATCTCAATTCTCAACTGAGAGATACAAACTCAAGAAAAGCATTTTTTTTCTCAGGGGAGTGGATCATAGTATTAAATTTAGGCCGCTACACTAAATCGCAACCAAGCAAATCACATATATCGTATAATGACCTTACCACTAGTCAATGCTAAAACAAATTGGTAATGCCAGGTTTAAAAGGCTGATTTCTCCATGTCATATTGAACCTGATAAGACAAAATATACCATAGAAAGACGATGAAATGCTGAAGTTTAAGTGAGTCACTCAAGAGTACAAAGAAAACGGGCAACCTAAAAACAAGAGTAAATTGATAGTCATAAGAAATTATAAAGAGGAGTTCAGCGTTGTTGCGTTCAATTTAATGAATTGTATCAATGAGTTCATAATCATCCTCCTACATCATGTAACCCTAACAATACAACTAAACCATCAAACATACAATAATCCACCTAAAACTCACAATTACTAACAAATTATATTCAAAATCACCTAAATTCGAAAAAATAATAACTAATTTTCTAATAGCAATCAAAATCTCGAATTCAATACACACAACGCTTTAAATTGCAATCACACTACTGAAATGATATTATTCGATACACATAATAGCAATAAATTAGTACTAAATAAAAAGAAAAAAAAACAGATTGAAATAAGTAATTAAATGCGGAAAAAAAAAGAGGAAGAAGAAGAACCTGATACAAATGTTTCTAAGAACTCCAGAAAATGCCACAACAAGCTTAGATCGCATGAAACTGCTCAACTGACAAATATTCAACACAAAATTGCATCAATCGACCAACTTCAAAGAACTTCAGAAAATACCGCAACAAATTGCTCAAAATTGACAGATTATGATTTCATGAAATTGCATAAACGACATCCGAAGACCTTCAGAAAATGCTGCAACAAGCTAAAATTGCAGGAAACAACTCAAATTGACAAACATTCTAGCTAAAATACACAAAATTACTTCAATCAACCGTTGACGGATCCAGAAAATGCAAAGACAAAGTAAAATCGCATGAAATTGCTCAAATTGACAGATATTAAAGCATAATCTCTCAGATTTGCTATGGTTGAGGATGAACAGCGGCTATGGTTGAGGATGAACGACGGCAACGGTAAGACGATGACGATGGTTGAGGATGGACGACATGAATGAATAAAAAGGGGTATTTCACAACCTAAGTTAACAAAATGCAAAAAAGCGACATTTCCACCGTAAATTAATCAAATTCAACACAACAAAAACAACAATTCGACAATTCATCACCATAATCAAATACAAAAAATGGAGCAAGTGAAAGAAAAGAGAGAAACGACGAGAGAAGACCTAAACAACGAACGAACAGTGAGAAGAAGAGGCGTCGTCGGCCGCCGGAGGGTGGGTCAGCAAGAAGGAAACAACAGGTACTGGGTTTGGTTTTGTCGGGCTGAGGGAGAGAGTGAGAGAGAGTTATGGGTTTGATTTTGTTAGGGTTTGGAATTATGGGGGATACATCAGGGAGACTGTTATCTAATAAAACCATAGACTGCAGGAAGTAATGTTGACCTACACGGTGAGCAGCAAGCCTTAAATATGATGTGGGAAGGTGCTGAAATTCAAGTTGTTGACGCATAGGATCACGGATGAACTTCACAACATCTTGTTCTATTTGTGGGACTGAGAATGGCAAACATCAAATCAACATTAGAACTCAAATATGTTTCCTTGACATAACAGAGAAACATTGGCACGCAAATAGAAGTAAAAAATTATAGTAATATATCCAATAACATCACAAAATCAGTATACTTATCCTAATATCACACAATATCTACATTAATTTCATATGAAAAACAAAGAAGGTTTTATGTTAATATAACAAGAGTATGAGACCAACTCAACAATCAACCGAAAACCTATCCATCAACTCCGCTGAACATTGTAAATATGTTCACTATCTTCTTCCTTGCCTGATATATTATACTGAGTATCAAATTTCATCCCACCAAGGCAGCCCATAATAAGGAATATACTATATATTTTCAGATTATAAAATAGAGGTGAGGTCCTTTATTAACCTAAATACCACGACGATAATTAGCGCTATGCAGGTTAGTGGGGAGTGAAAGTGTCCCCAAAGCTCAAAGAACACAGGCATAGATTCGTGGGCAATCGAACTTGATTCAGTACCAACAATTTGCTTCAGCAACAAAAGAAATGCCATCTTAACAGAAACACAAATACAAAAGAAGCCCATCCCATTTAATTATGGTTGTAGTTCAAGTAGTACAGTTAGAACCAACTGCTCCTAAATAACATATACGAGTATGTGTTAAAATTGGTGTCATTTATATAAGTAACCAATATATTTAGAGAGTATATAGTGAGCCACAAGGCGGATCGGATAATAATAGTAATCGTTGGAACCCAGTTCATTAGTAACAAGCTAATAAGTGTGGTCATTTTAGAAACCAAACTGATTGTAAGCTGCCTATTACTCCGTATGTAGTATATTCGTGAGTAATACGGAGTAACTAATACAGTAATGAAGATAATATGTGGAAGCATTAGGCCATCAAATTCATAGAATAAGAAAACCATACTGAAATCATAAATTAATTAAGGTGATCGAGAGAAAGACAGAAAGGAAAGAGGAAGGATGATGGAATGAGAGGTCGATGTAGTACCTCCTAGTGGAACGATGTCAGTTGGCAAGGTGGGACCTCATGAAGACGTTGATCTCAGGAAAAATGAACCCCTAAACATACAGCAAATTCATTCCTCATCGCACCATCAATCAACAAATCAAACCCATTCCTTTCAGCAGCTTTATACCCAACTTCAGCCTCGATAATGCTCAGGATTTGAACTGAAATTGTGAGTATCATGTCAATTCAAAGAAAACGGCATAGTTCAGATCAATTAAGAGTGATTTGGGATTAGGGTTTTTGTGGTGGTCGGACACGACAAAGGAAAGGGTGGATACTTGGGAAGATGTGGCTGGTAGTCACGCAGATCCGACGAGTAGACGCCGAAATGGGGTGGCGATGTGGCCGGGCGTTGCTGGGGGTGGTCGACAATCACACAGGCAGAACAACCGGAAGAAAGAGCGGAGATAGGTGGAACTGAGGCGGGAGGAAGGAGGCGAAGGAGGCAGAAGGAAGAAGGCTGGATGGATGGAGTAGGACTCATAATAGCGAACTATTAATTCTTTATTTCCGTTTTGGATATCTAAATGACTGTACTGCAATGCGCGAAGAAGGAGACGTATTGGTTTGGGGTTTGGCTGAAATATTATATTAATTATAATAGTATAATAACAATAAGTAGTGGTGAGGCGTCAGTTTGTGCAGATAAACGCCGCACCACTATCTTCTATGATTTTTATTTTTAAAAGGACTCCTTTTAATAATTTTAATACAGAAAAAGGAAAGATATTTGCTGCTATTTAACAAAAACGCCTCAAATAAGGAGCAGCAATTTGACATTTTTCTACTAGTGTTCTCTGACAACGCCATACTGTAATGTATCATATTTGCCTGAAGATGGTAAATTCTTGAGAAAGGTACAAACATCTAATCTATATACTCCTATAACATTAACAGTAAAAGTGAAATGCACATGTTAAAATTTGTACATGGTTATAGAAGTGTCAGCTTTGATGTAGATAAGTTAATGTGTTGTTGCACATCTTCAAAATGTGTGCATTAGTTATAGAAGTGTCTGTTTTGATGTACATAAGTTACTATGTGATGCACATGTTGAAATTTGTACATGGTTATAGAAGTGTCTGTTTTGATGTACATAAGTTACTATGTAGTGCATATGTTGGAATTTGTACATTAGTTAAAGCAATGTCTGTTTTGATGTACATAAGTTACCATGTGATGCACATGTTCGAATTTGTACATGGTTATAGAAGTGTCTGTTTTGAAGTACATAAGTTACTATGTGGTGCATATGTTGGAATTTGTACATTACTGCTTTGATGTACATAAGTTACTATTTGTTGCACATGTTGGAATTTGTACATATTTATTGAAGTGTCTCTTTTGATGTACATAAGTAACTATGTGGTGCACATGTTTGAATTTGTACATGGTTATAGAAGTGTCTATTTTGATGTACATAAGTTACTATGTGGTGCACATGTTGGAATTTGTCCATGGTTATAGAAGTGTCTGTTTTGATGTACATAAGTTACTATGCAGTGCACATGTTGGAATTTGTACATGGTTATAGAAGTGTCTATCTAGATAAGTTCATGTGTTGTTGCACATGTTCAAAATGTGTACATAAGTTACTATTTGTTGAAAATTTGTATCACAATAACTGTGAAATGTATACTTTTTCAGATATTTATCCCAGTTCATATTGAAACACCATCACACTGGATTTTGGTGGTGTGTGAATTTGAAGACAAAAAGAATTACATCTTGGATTCAAGTAAAAGAAAGGGAAACAAAGCACGAACTGACATTTGCAACAATATAGTGACAAATGTCTAATACATTATTGAGAACTACTCCGGCTTTGAATACATCTCCAGGATAATGCTGAAAAATCCAATGGAGTATGTCAAAAATGTTGTGCAACAAAATAATGGATTTGATTGTGGAGTTTTTGTCCTGAAGTGGATAAGTGCATTACACGATAAGGAGAAATGGACAGACAAACAATATTTTAATGACATCAATGAATTTCACCGTGAAACATGCATAAATCTTATGCGGTGGGATAAGAACTTTGTTAGGGATTTTACAGCTAGCAGAAAATATAAGATTCTATTTTAGATGTGTGAATGTAAACACTGGTATTTAATATGGTTTTATCAGACAGTGTTATGGATTATATAAACAGTCAGTTATGTAAACATTACACCATGACAAGCATTTATATAAATATCAATGCTTTTTTAATGTCCTCGGATATACATAATAATGTTCTCAAATGAGTTATGTACATCTGATATAGAATTATGTACATAATGTCATCAGATAGGTTATGTACAACTAATATATAAATATGTACGTTATATAATTTACTATATACTGTTGTAAATTGTTACAAGCACAACAAAATTAACCTATGATGTTCTTCTGTAAATAGTCAAAAACATAAAATGTACAAATTAGTACTTTAGATGGGTTATGTACAATAGTGTTATCGAATGGGTTATGTACATCTGATCTAGAATTATGTACAATAATGTCCTCAGGTGGGTTATGTAAAACTAATATAGAATTATGTATAGTAATATCCTCAGAAGGATTATGTACAACTGATATGTAAATATATACATTACATAATGACCTATATACTATACCTTGTAAATTGTTACAAGCGTAACAAAATTTCTACTTTAAGATGTAACTAGATGAGTTATGTACAACTAATATAGTATTATGTGTAGTGATGTCCTCAGATGGATTATGTACAACTGATATGAAAATATATACATTATGTGGTGACAAATATGTACATCACGAGTTATCAACGTAATTCAGCAGAGAACCAGTAGAGAATCTAGGTAATTCTTGATAATCGATTGTCTAATTTAAAACAAATATATATTAATTTCTTGAATCAGCAGGTTCATAATCAAATTTCTTTAAACGAATTGCTCAAGATTAGAATCAAATCTGCAAGTGAAAATGACGACAATCAAATCAAGCATAGAATTCCTTGATAATCAAGCACAGAATTCGTAAAATCAACTCTACGAACGAATTTACAAAGTGAACCCAATAAAATCTGCAACTTAAATGATGATAATCGAATGATGATCTGCAATTGAAATGATGAAGACGCTCGATTTTACGAGTGATCACAATTAAATCTGCAAGTGAAAACTATGAAGATCGAACGATGAAGATCTGCAAGGGAACTGATGAAGATGATCGAATGATTGGAATGAAAAAATAAATAGATTTCTAGAGAGTGAAAGTCGACTAATTCAAAAGGAAATGAAGGAAATGGCGCGCTCTTGTTTTTGTGATCTGACTTTTGATCAAGCCTGGTCCGTTGATCTCAATCAGATCTAACGGCCCAGATTGTGCCTTAACGGTTGCAGGGAGTTTGGCTGCCTCAATGGATCCTGAATATATATATATATATATATATATATATATATATATATATATATATATATATAGAGAGAGAGAGAGAGAGAGGAGTTCTAATGAGTCCCTCATCTATATTGAGTCCCTAAGTCCTCATCCCATCCGTTGGGAGATGGATGGAGGGACGAGATCCATCATTATATTTTAAAAAAAAAGAATATATCGCTTCCATCGAAATAGGAAGGAATATATTTGAGTAACTTATCATTTATATTGTCTTTCATTCGTTCATTCTCTGCCATTCATTCATCCATTCTCTCATTCAACCAGATTCTTCATTCTCTCATTCAATCATTCATAACAAAAATCACATTCATCATTCTCTCATTCAACCATTGAAATTCTTCTTCGCGTCGTTGCGATTTACTTCCAATCAACACAATCAAGAACACATTCAATCATTCATCGTCTTCTTTGCGCTGCTATAACTTACGTTCGATCAATCCGGCTTAAAATTTTCTTTCAATGGCGCATATGCAAATCGTAGAACACATAAACGGTGAGTATATGCTTTGTAATTTATACTGGAATCGCCATGGAAGTCATTAAGATGCTACTCAATTATTAGTTTTTACGTTTACAATATGGGAAACGGCATATTGTTAGATGTCTGATTCATCATATGAAATTTGCGCACACACAATATATTAAGTTATTGTAGTTCATATACTGCGTTACTTTGGTGTAGAGCATCTGTTACTTTAATGTCTACCATCTTTTACTCTAAATGTCGTGTTACTTTAATACACTCCAGTTGTTAATTTAGTGCTTTTCATCTGTTATTGTAGTGCATTGGAGTGTCCTGAGAATTTAGGAAACCGTCATATTAAAAAAATAATTAAAAAAAGAAATTGTTTCCTATAATAATGGGACGTGATTGCCACCAAAATAGGAAACAATATCAAAGAGTAACGCCACATAAAAAAATGATATTGCATCCTATAATTATGGGACGTGATGGCTTCAAAATAGGAAACAATATCAAAGAGTAAGATACTGCGTCATACTCTCATTTCTGATCATTATATGAATTTTTTGCACTAACCTAGACCTGGTGTTATTTTAATGAACATTATCTGTTACTTTAATTCACACTATCTATTACTTTAATGTCTTAACTCTGTTACTTTATACCTGGTGTATAAGCATCCTCTGTTAATTTAATCCAATGTTACTTCAATGCACTTCATCTGTTACATTAATTCTTGTTATCTGTTACTTTAATCCATATTTCAAGTTTTGATTATTTTTTTCGCCACGTTTATTGGCACTGTTATTGTTTTTCAGTAGACCCAAAAACAAATGAATGATGTAGGGATGTGGGTGAGAGTTTCCTCCATTATGTGATGGTGAGATTAAATCAAAGCTTCTGAGATGATGAAGAAGAAGAAGAAAAAGAAGAAGACGAGGAGGACGAGAAGGATGAAGAAGAAGCAGAATTCTAAGTAGGACATTATATTGTTAGGGTAGCCTACATTATTCGTTAGAGTAACATACTTAATGAGTTACAGTAACACAGATTATGAGTAATAGTTACAATGAAACATTGGAATTGTAATGGAGTTGATTTAGTTGGAATCATGTACCATTTTTTGTTTTGGAGTATCTTAATAAAAACAAACATTAGTCTTTTTGTTAATTGAAACTCCTGTTTTTGCAAGAGCCTATTATGCAACGTAACAGATTTTATGAGTTAAAGTAACACAATTCATGAATTAAAATAACACACTGTATGAGTTAGAGTAACAGTTTTTGCAAGAGACTATGCAACGTAACAGATTTTATGAGTTAAAGTAACACAGTTAATGAATTAGAGTAACACATCGTATGAGTTACAGTAACATATTTTATGGGTTATGACAATAACATAGTAACATACGTACAATGGCAGTAGGGAACAGATGATTTTTTGTTGAAGATGAAAAAGAACTTAATTTTAAATAAACTTGTGTGAAATAAAAAGGCAGTTAAAAATTTGATTGGAGAGAGAAAATTTGTATTGAGATAATTAAGGAGGGGAGAGAGAATTGATATATTTACCAAGATTTGTTAGTTATTTCCTTAATTAACAAAACAAATCATACCCATTAATCTATCTATAATATAAGGGTAGAGGTGAAGACTCACGAACCCAAATTTGATAAGTGGACTCACCTGATCCCTCTTATAGAGGCAGGATCCGGTACAGTTGTCATATTTGGTACAATTTACTTTTTAATTGTGGCCATTAGATCTCACATGATCAAGAGCTGAGATTAAACTCTCTAAATTTTCTCATATTTTTATAGTTATTTCAATGTATAAACAAGATTATTTTAATGAATAAGCATAGTTATTTTATAGGTAACTCAATTGTTTACTGAGAATAATGTTATCAAGTTATTTCAATGTAGATATGTAATGATTTTAATGTAGAAAGTCAGTTATTGTATTGAATAACTTGTGTTATTGTATTGAGATGAAACTCAAATATAATAAATTTTGAAATAATGTTATCTGATGTTACGTAGTTATTCCAATGTAGAATCCAGTGTAGAAATTCAGTTATTATAACTCGTGTTATTATATGGAGATGAAATTCAAATATAATTAACTTTATAATAATGTTATCTGATTTTACGTAGTTATTCAAAAGTAGAAACTCAGTTATTGTAATGAATAACTCATGTTATTATATTGGGCTGACACTCAAATATAATCAGTTTTAAAATAATGTTATATGATTTTACGTAGTTATTAGTCCAATGTAGAAACTCAGTTATTGTAATGAATAACTCATGTTATTGTATTAAGATGAAACATCTTGCATATCATTGATGGTGCACCCAGCAAAAGACACTTCACTGAAAAGCAAAAATAAAGCGGGGGTTAGTTACAGTACAATAATCACATATGTGCTATAGAATAACTATAAAACCACTATAAAATAACCCTTGTTATAAAGCTTGGTAACTAATATAATGAAATAACTTCGAGAACAATATAGAATAACCGCAACAATAGTATAGAATAACTCGAATAACATATAAAATAATTGGGTATTTCGTAGTAATAATAATGTACCAAAACCAGAAATTCATGCTATGAAATAATATGTAGTTATTTCAATGTGCATATTCAAGTATTTCAATGTTCATATTCAAATATTGCAATATTCATAATTTCAATTTTTAATCTTGTAATCAAAAATCTAGAAATTGATCTTATTAAAACAGCAGATTGACGAAATCAAATGAAATACAGTAAATTGATACAGTAAACGAAATAATAAACGGCAGATTGACGATTGATGCAGTATTCATGACGAAGAAAATTGCAGTGACAATAATGTGTAGTTATTTCAATGTTTATATTCAAGTATTTCATTGTTCATATTCAATTATTGCAATATTCATAATTTCAATTTTTAATCTTGTAATCAAAAATCCAGAAATTACTTCAATAGTGTATCAAACCATGTAGAATAACACACAAATCCAAACTTACTCAAAAAAATCAAATGAAAATTAGATCACTAGCAATAACAACAATAAAACTAATGAGATATATGCAAAAATCTAACAAATTTATAATTTTGAAATGCATAAAATAGAAACTCAAGATAATAAATAAAAATAAAAACGAATGAAATTAGAGAGTTGAAAAGAGAAATTAGCTTCACCTGGAAGTTTAATCTTGTGTGAAAACTGATTTGGATGGTTATTGAAGAATGAAATTGAGAGTTTATGAAAAAATAAATCTTTACAGGAAAAGAAATTGATGAAATAAACGTTAAGAAGAAAAAAATGGAAAAATAGGTATCTCATCCCTTGTATTGATGAAGTAAAGGTAAACAAGGAAAAATAGGGTTGTATCTCATCCCTTGATTTAGTCAGATCTAATGGCTAGTGATGAGGGTCGGCAGCCTGCTCCGGACCGCCTGCAAAGCAGACTATCAGAAGACTCTACCCAAGGAGTCAGGGAACCAACCTGGCGGGCGATCAGAGCAAAGTCACTAAAAAAGAACCCACAAGGAACTTCAGGCGACCGCCTGCCCGGCAGGGAGAGGTGGTCTGCCAAACCCCATCTTCGCATAGACCCAGCCTACCTTCCTTCAGGCCGTTCCCCGTAGCCAGGGAAGGGACCACCAAGGGGGCCCCCTCGTCATTTCGCCTAAGGTAAATGAGAATGAGTGGATGAGGTGAAGCCACTTGTCACCCCCTCATCCACCCATCCTTCTTCTACTTCCCTCTCTTGTGGGAAGGTATAAATACTTTTCCATTTCCCACAAGAAAGGGGTTGAATTTTCTCTCTCTAGAACTCTTACTCTTAAAACGCCACCTAGTTCCTCACGAGCTAGGTTCTTCAAGGCATTCACGGACTGACTTAGGCATCGGAGAGGGTTCCCTCGGACAACCTCCGAGCCCTGTGCGTTCTGTGTGTAGGGAGCCAGCCCATTCCGCCGGGAAAGGTCCGACCAGTGGAGTAGGAAGAAGGAGAGTTAGCGAGATTAACCAGCTGTGAACAAAGCGATCCCGATTAATACAAGCCCGATTCCGAATCGGGTTAATTGATTCCAATACCGGAACAATTTGGCGCCGTCTGTGGGGAACATCTGGTTGTATCCACGAATTACCCACAAAAAATCAACCATTCCCAACTACAAAAAACTAACCAATCAAGGTAATCATGCCTGAGATCATTGACACTAGTGTAGGGGAAGGTCCGACGGTCCCACCGGTGACCCCCCTATACGACATGTCGCAGCCGGAAAGGGCGCCTCCCACCACGATCCTGGGGATGGGGGGAACCAATCTCCTGGGCATGCCAAGTGCAGCTGTAGCACCAGAGCTGGGGGCACATCCAGGGCACACCCTGAACCTAACCCCAGCTCAGATGGTACAGACAGCCGCTTTCTTCTCCGCAATGCTTAACCAGGAATTCACTCCCGAGGACCTGGTAGGCAGGGTCGCGACGACCCCCAGACAGCCCCCTTCAGTTATCAGGGATGGGGCTGGGGGCACGAAGCGAACCGCCGCCAGGAATGCCCAGAGGAAAACGAGAAGAACAGCTCAAGTATACGCACAGGTGCAGAGGCGCATCACAGCAGACAGCAAAGAGCCACCTGCCCAGCAACAGGCGTTCTCCATACACACCACGGAGTCCGCATCTGGAGGCAAGAGAGGTCTGTCTCAAGGATTGCAGGAGCGGATGAGGCACAAGGAGCCTGCGTCTAAGCGCCTGGGAGAAAAGCAGGGCGGGGTCTTTTCCAGGTTAACGCCAGCAGCAAAAGGACAACCAGCCCCGGGGTTGTTCCAAAGCCTACAGTCTAGGCTTAACTGGGGATAGCTGCTTGAATCAAGGTACCACCAAGATGACAACCTCGGTTAGTCCCGGAGAAAACGATCCAGACAAGTCTCCCCTGACTCGGAGGACGAAGCAGGGAGCAGGCGGCCACCGAGGCACCGCTCCCCCAGTACGAGGAAACTGATCCCTAGACAATGGGATATCCACGGTAACCAGTCTGGGGAAAGCAGGTCACGAATGGTAGACAGGCCCACAAAAACCCCTCTTCATCCAGATGTACTAGAGTACCCCATCCCGAAAATCAAGATGCCCACCGTCAAGTTTGACGGGACCACAGATCCAGAGGATCATCTGGCGGTATTTGAGAGTCACATGGGCATGTATGACGTGGATGACGCAATCTGGTGCAAAAACTTCCCAACCACCCTGGTAGGGCTTGCACAGGGATGGTTCAGGGATCTTCGCCAGGGATCGATCAGCTTCTTTATAGAGTTAGCCGAGGCCTTCCTTGAACAATATGCAGGGAACAAAAGGAGACGACTCACTCGGTTTGATCTTATGACCCTGAAGCAGAAAAAGGGCGAAAGCGTAAGGGAATACCTAAAGAGGTTTGACTTGTCCTACCAGCAAGTCAGAGAGATTGATGATTCCACCGCTGCCTACGCCCTGACAATCTCCCTGCTCCTAGGGGAAATGAAGAATCAGATGATCAGGGCCCAACCTAAAACTTTGGCCAAGGCCAGAAAAATTGCTGAAGGGTTCATTCTGCAGGAAGAGTTTCACAGCCCGCCGGACACCCTTGCAGGCCAAGCAAGGCCGCAAGGGGGACCGCAGGGTGGACGCGGCAGAAACGAGCCAGGCAAACAAAGAGAGGAGGGGGATACCCCCAAGAAAGAGCGCGCAGCTTACCAACCAAGGTTTGACAGCTACACTGCCCTCAACAGACCGAGGGCAGAAATCTTTGAGCTGGAGAAGGAAACAGCAAAATGGAATCGTCCAAACAAGCCGCGCAGCCCAAAGGGGGATCCTAAAAAATTCTGCACGTTCCATGATTGCATAGGCCATACCACGGAGGAATGCCGACACTTAAAAGACGAGATAGAGAAACTCATAAGAAACGGCTGGCTGAGTAACTATGCAGCGAGGAACGAAACCCAAAAGGAAGCGGCAGACAAGCCCGAAGGCTCAGCCCAAAATCGCACGATCATTCATGTAGTGTCAGGAGACGCAGAGGGGCGAACAAGCGGACGAAGCCAGAAAAAGCAGATCCGCGAATTGCGAAACCAGATTTGCTACGCGAAGAGGGCAGGAAGCCCAAAGGGTACGACCTTGAGCATCACCCCTGAAGACGCAGAGAGAGTCATATACCCGCACAGTGACTCCTTAGTCCTAACTCTAGAGATTAGCAACCACATTGTCAAGAGATGCATGGTGGACACTGGCGCCTACACAAACCTCTTGTACAAGGATGCCTTTGAAAGAATGAATCTAGAGAAAAGACACCTGAAGCCCGCCCCTGGATCGTTGTATGGGTTCAGTGGGGCAGGTGTACTTCCCATGGGGATTATCGACTTACCGGTAACATTCGGGGAGGGGGCCTCAGCCAGGAATGTCAGGGCATCATTTGTTGTGGTGGATGCCAAGTCTGCATACAACGCCCTGATAGGGCGGGCCACCCTAGATGAAATCGAAGCCGCTGTGTCAATCAGGGCCCTCACCATAGCCTATGTGTCAGACTTTGGCATGAAAGGGAAGGTCCATGGGGATCAGGAGTTAGCCAGACACTGTTATTCCGTGGCCCTGCAAGCCCATGAAACAGAAAGAAAAGGAAAACGAAAAGCCGAGGGCTCCCCCAACAGGGAGGGTGAAATCCCGACCGCCCAACAAAAAGCGGCCCACCTAGAGCCTGAAAGGGAAAGCATGCTGGTGGACTCAGAACCAGGGAGGCAGGTCCTCATAGGGGCCGACCTGGAGGAGTCCTACCAAAAAGAGTTAATTACAGTCTTGAGAGAAAACAGGGACGTATTCGCTTACTCTGCAGATTAAATGCCAGGGGTCGACCCGGCTTTTATTGTTCACAAGCTGAACGTTAACCCAGAGGCTCGCCCCGTAAAGCAGAAGAAAAGAAATATGTTCGTAGAAAAAGACGCGGCGATAAAAGAGGAAATAGAAAAACTCTTGAAAGCAGATTTCATTGAAGTCTGTGATTACCCTGAATGGTTGGCGAACGTTGTGATGGTCAAAAAGTCATCGGGCGCATGGAGAATGTGCGTAGACTTCACAAATCTTAACAAAGCCTGCCCTAAGGACTGCTACCCCCTGCCCAGGATAGGCCAACTAGTGGACGCCACTAGTGGGTATACCACGTTAAGCTTTCTAGATGCATTCTCAGGGTACCATAAAGTGTACCTCTGGCAGCCTGACAGAGTGAGGTGCGCCTTCATAACCAGCCACAGCACTTACATGTATAAAATGATGCTGTTTGGGATGAAGAATGCAGGCGCCACCTATCAGCGATTGGTGGACAAGGTCTTTGAAAACCAAAAAGGGAGAAACTTGGAAGCCTATGTCGATGATGCAATTGTCAAAAGCAAGGGGGACAGGGAGCATGTGGCGGACCTGCAGGAAACGTTCTCCTCCCTGCGATCGTACAAAATGAAGTTAAATCCAAAAAAAAATGCACGTTCGGAGTCCGATCTGGCAAATTCTTAGGGTTCTTAGTCAGCTCCAGGGGGATAGACGCCAATCCCGAAAAGATTCAGGCGGTCCTAGACCTCCCAGAGCCTAAAACCATAAGGGATATTCAACGACTCACAGGCAGGATGGCTGCCCTGGCTCGCTTTATCGCCAGGTCAACAGACAAGTCGACCCCTTTCTTCAAAGTATTGAGGGGCAACAAGCAATTCAAATGGGAAGAGGAGCAAAAGAAAGCCTTCGAACAATTGAAAGAACATCTGAAGAAGCTCCCTACCTTGGCAAGATCCGTCGCCGGAGAAAAACTATACCTATACATAGCTGTCACCAACTCAACAGTTAGTGCAGTCATCCTGAAAGAAGAAGCAGGCTCACAGCAGCCCATCTACTTTGTAAGTCACGCCCTGGGGGCAGCCGGAAGAAACTATCCTATGGTAGAAAAAGCCGCCTACGCAGTCGTCATAGCAGCCAGAAAGCTCAGACCCTACTTCGACGCACACCCTGTTGTGGTCCTCACCGACCAGCCACTAGAGAGGATACTGGAAAAGTTTGAAAAATCAGGAAGGCTGCTAAAATGGGCAATTGAATTAAGCGGACTGGGGATATCATACTAGCCCAAGACAGCCATCAAGGCACAAGCCCTGGCAGATTTCCTGGCTGAATGTTCTCATTCAGGGGAAGAGGAACCTCCCGCCGAAGAATGGATATTATACACTGACGGATCCTCGACGGCCAATGGAGCAGGGGCAGGTGTCGTGCTGACCAGTCCTGAAGGAGTGGATTTTGAGTATGCGCTCAGATTCACCTTCCTCGCATCAAACAACGAGGCAGAATATGAAGCCGTACTTGCAGGAATAAATCTAGCTAAAACTGCAGGTGCAGAGCGGATTATACTAGCAACTGACTCCCAGTTCATTGCCAATCAAATCAACGGAGAGTATGAGGCAAGGGATCAGGCCATGGCCGCCTACCTAGAAAAGGTGAAGCCGGGATTATCAAGCCTGAAATCCTATGAAACAGGCAAATACCTCGATCACAGAATAATCGGGCTGACGCCCTGTCAAAACTGGCCAGCTCCAGCCTGCAAGACATAAGGAGGTCAGTTTGGGTTGATGTTGTGCATGAGAAGTCCACTACCGCCTGCCAGACAGTCAACATCGTCGAGGAGGAACATGAGAACTGGATGACCCCCCTCATTCAGTTCAAAAAGCACGGCATCCTACCATCTGATCCAGTACAAAAAAGGAAGGTACAAACCAAGGCAGCATGGTTTATGATAATTAATGAAGAACTATACAAAAAATCCTTCACCTTCCCCCTGCTCAGATGCTTGGGAGCAGAGCAGGCCGCTGAAGTTTTGGATGACATTCACTCAGGAATCTGCGGGCATCACATCGGAGGAAGAGCGTTGGCCCACAAAGCTCTAAGGGCAGGCTACTATTGGCCTATCATGCTAGCAGATGCAAGGAGCCTAACCTGGAAATGCAGAAAATGCCAACTCTTCGCTCCATCAATTCATGTCCCTGCCCAAGAACTCAGGCCAATTCTATCTCCCATTCCTTTCGCCCAATGGGGGATGGACATACTGGGTCCCTTCACTACAGCCACAGGGGGACGAAAATTCCTGATCGTGGGGATTGACTACTTCACAAAATGGGTTGAAGCTGAGGCAGTCCAAAACATCACCGAGTCGGCAGTAAGGAAGGTCATCTGGAGAAACATCATAACCAGATTCGACCTACCAAAAATGTTGTTGTTTGATCATGGGAGGCAATTTGATAATGATCCCCTAAGAGCCTGGCTGGAAGGGCATGGAATAACCGTCGCCTACTCTGCCGTCTGCCACCCACAGACCAACGGGCAGGCAGAAGCCGCTAACAAACAAATCCTAAATGAGCTCAGAAAAATGGTGGATGATCTCAAGGGAAGGTGGGCAGACGAGCTACCAAGCATACTCTGGTCAATAAGGACCACCAGGAAAGAATCCACAGGACAAACACCTTTTGGCCTGGTATTCGAGGCAGAAGCTCTACTACCCATCGAAGCGCGAATCCCCACCCTACGGTCTCAGCAATACAGCAAAACTGACAACGACGCAGCAATGGCCGAAGCCCTAGACCTGGTCCATGAAATCAGGGAGGAGGCCAGCATCAATATGGCCGCCTACCAGAAAAGGATGAGAAAGGCATACAACAAGAAGGTGCATGAGAGAAGGTTCCAGATAAGTGACCTAGTACTAAGGAAGACACAGGCTGTAGGAAAGTCTAAAGAGCACGGCAAACTAAGCGCCAACTGGGAAGGCCCGTACCAGGTGACCCGGATTCTGGGAACAGGCACATACAAAATCGCCAACACAGAAGGCCAAGAGCTGAGCGCACATTGGAACGCCGACACCCTGAAAAGATACTATGTTTAGCCAAACCTTAGAAAAATCTCGTCTCTAAGAGAAAGTACTGGCGGAGAACGATCAGAATGAAATGTCAACGGCTCCGACCACCCTTATGTTCTAAACAAAGTTTTTATATATAATACTCAAGAATTCATACTCGTTGTCTGTTTAAGCTTGCGCTCTCACACACAAACGAGCAGGGGGCAATAGGGGGAGGCCCCCCTGTTGCCAAAACCAAGGAAAATGGACCCCCCCAGCAAAAATTCTAAAAACTCCCTGCCTACCTCTGGGCAGGCAGGGGGCAGGCCCCCTGGACTCCAAGCAGAGGCCAGGGACAGGTCAGGCTACGCATAGCTAACAAGGACTGGGGGCAATTCCCCCAACCTTGTATAAAAAACGCAAAAGCCCTCCCTGCATACCTCTGGGCAGGCAGAGGGCAGGCCCCCTGGACTCCAAGCAAAGGCCAGGGACAGGCCAGGCTACGCACAGCTAACAAGGACTGGGGGCAATTCCCCCAACCTTGTATAAAAAACACAAAAGCCCTCCCTGTCTACTGGGCAGGCAGGGGGCAGGCCCCCTGGACCCCAAGCAGGGGCCAGGGACAGGCCAGGCTACGCACAGCTAACAAGGACTGGGGGCAATTCCCCCAACCTTGTATAAAAAACGCAAAAGCTCTCCCTGCCTACTGGGCAGGCAGGGGGCAGGCCCTCTGGACTCCGAGCAGAGGTCAGGGACAGGCCAGGCTACGCACAGCTAACAAGGACTGAGGGCAATTCCCCCAACCTTGTATAAAAAACACAAAAAGCCCTCTTTGCCTACTTCTGGGCAAGTAGGGGGCAGGCTACGCACGGCTAACAAGGACTGGGGAAAATCCCCCGATCTTGGATCAGGCCATACCTTAAGGGAGAGAGAAAGAAGCAGACCAAAACAAAAGAAAGGCATTCCATAACAAACCCATGAAGGGTAAAAAGTTTTTACAAAAAACTAAGGCAAATATCCAAAAACTAAATATTACAAACAGCTGGCCATAACAAAAGCTCAGCGCAGAGAATAGGGCTATTTCAAGAGAAGATGAACATCATGAAGCCTCCTGGCTTGGACCAGCCGCCGCCTCAGGGGGCTTGGCTGCCCGAGCCTCGTTTTTAGCAGAGTAGAGGCTTCGGAAGGCCTCCTCATCAAACACGGGGAACATCTCCCCAATCACCTCCATCACCAGCTCAAGGGAAGAGTTGGCTCCACTCACAAAGCTTGCTTCCGCTGCAGCCTCGGTCTCCTGCGCAAGGGCATCCTTCTCTTTTTTCCACTCACTCTCGGCCTGCTCAAAGGTTGAGTCAGCCTTGGACAGGCGTTCCTCCAGGTCAGCTGCTTTCCTGTTCAGGTGCTCCATCTCAGCCAGAAAAAGGTTAGCCCGCTCCATCGCCAAGCGACTCTCCTTCAGTTCAGCTTCAAGCTCGGCTGCTTCCCTCACAGCTCTCTCTCCTTGAAGTTTCCACTGGCCAGCCTGACTCATCGCCTCCTCCAGCTCACCCTCCTGCTTAGCCAGCTTGTCCTTCAAGTTATTTATCACAGTTATGTCCCTTTCCACCATGGCCAGACGGTCAGGAGGAGGAGCCCCGGGTGTGACATTCAGCTCTTCGTCGCTCAAACGGCTTAGAGCCGCCAGCTCGGCAGACGCTAGCAACACCTTGGAGGTACGCTGGATATACTGAATCACTTGGTGAGAAGTTGAAGTTACAGACTTGGTAAGAGGGTCGGCTAAGACGGCGCCAGAATCGGAGAGCAGCCCGACACGTCTACGCTGTCGCCAACAGTATAATGGAACTCCGTATTCTCCTCCTGAAAAAGGGTGCTCGGAATGTCACGAGCAGGGCGTTTTGCCTCAGGAGTAGCAACATCTGCCTCCAAGTCCACCACAGTAGTCCCTAAGGGCTCCCTACCCCTTTTCCTTCTCTGCTCCAGGGGAACACTCTCCCCAGTCCCATCAGAATTCACAGGGCGCGATCCCTGGGAAATTCGAGGCCCGGCTGGAGAGTCACCCTGCTTGCATCCAGGGGAAGGGGTGGCCCCTGAGGTAACCTCAGCCTCCCCATCATGAATACTGGGGAAAGGAGTCGTCGGCTTCGCTGACGGCAGTAATGGGGGAAGAGGCAGCCTCCGGCCAACAGCGAGGTCTTTTACAAGCCTCATCAAGCTTTCTCCCCTTTCTTGAAATTTGAAGGGAGGGAAGGGCGCTTCGAAAGGATGACAAACTCCTCACTCAAACCTAACCTCTTAACTTGCTTCCTTGACCAACGCCGAGAAGCGGAGTCTGCAAGAGAAGAAAGGGCAGTCAGTTAAAAAGCAAAGAATAAAAAATCTCAGAAAAATCGCGCCAGCAAAAGCCCCCTAGAACTACCTTCAAGGCTAGGGATCAGGCCCAATGGAAGCAAGTACTCGTCTGTGGCTATGAGCTCTGCGTGGGGGAGCCAGAAAGCAGGGCCAAACACACCAGACTTATCCGCAACTGTTTCAAACTTCTCGACTAAAATCTTTTCTTTTGCACTCAGCTTTACCTCCAGGGCCTTCCCCCCGACGCCTGGATGATACTCTTCGCGAGTTTCCATACGGGTATGAATATGATTCCTAAAATGCCTAGGAATCCGCCACCCTGACGCGCTATGTACATACAAGAAATTATTCTTCTAGTCTTTCAGGCTGCTCAAAGCCGACCAGACCAGAGCGTATTTCTTCTGTCTCTGCAGGGACCAGTACCCAGGGGAACCGTCTCCCCCTGACGAGGACACCATTTGTAGCCCAACCATAAAACGAAGGGCGTCAATGTAAGGCCCCTCACCATGAAAAAGACAGGTCCAGGTGTAGGCTATCAGGGACCTAATGGCTGTGGCAGTCAGTTGGGCTATAGCCACATTCATTCTCCTAAAGGTCTCCTCCAGGAAGGGGTGAAGAGGGAATCGCAGGCCAAATTCCAAGCTCTTGTGGTAAACAGCCACACAACATTTAGGGGGGCAGCATACTGTGTCCTTTTCCCCTGGAACTACGACTGTATACCCCTCCCCGAAATTATAAAATTTTTCGATTTCCTCGGCGGCGTTACTTTCTAAGATCAAATCCCTATTCTTGGCTTCAGGGTATGTTTTTAGGTGAATCAAGTATTTTTTTCTTATCCAAGTAATAAGTTTTCCCTCTTTCCCAGCGAATGAGGGGGCCGGCAATCCTGGAGGGGTCCACCTCCAGTGCCTCGTTGTCTGAATCAACAACATCAAAAGGAGCGGGTTCGGGGGATTCGGCCCCCTCCCCCCTGTCAATATGATCCTCCTCTCTGGGCCCAACCCCAGATGAAGAGGCTAGATCACGTCTATCCCTGTCTCTACCCTCAGACAGTGAACTAAAAGAGAAAGCCCGAACTCGAGACATACTGGTGTACAAAGAAAAGTATGGATGAAAGGGAAAAAGGGCGAAGATTCAAAGAGAGATCCTAACCTAAAAACGTTGGTCGTCGCTAGAAAGTATGGCAGTAAGCAATCCTTGGGCTCACAAAGTTCTCAGCAACGAAGACGGTTTGGGAATAGGAGAGAGATTGTGAGTTGCGAAAAATGTAAAAGAAAGAAATGAGGAAGGGGAAGGGCTTATATAAAGCCCAGGAAGCCAAAGTGGCCGCCTCTCTGACATAACGTCCCCAACAATCTACCCCACGTGTCACACTCTGAACATGGGCCGCTCACCTCTTCCCAAGAGGGGCCTCGAAAAGCAAAAGTGTCAGAGGAACGGTCAGCCGACGACGTCATCCCCGCATTCAAAAAAAAAAAAAATAACAAAGTCGATCGAATTTTTTCATTAACTTTAATGGAAAATGGACAAGTTACATGTTACCCCTGGCAAATAAAGAAAATACATAAGGAGCCTGATTTTCCGGCTCAGCGCACCTACGCCCCGCAAGCAGGCCTAGTCATCACCTAAGTCTGGAGAATAATCCCCAGGGCTGTCTTGACCTCCAAAATCCGACCCCCAATCCCAGTCAGGGGAATCCTGGAAGAGGTCGTCAGGGAGTCCGTCCTCATCTCTGTCACTCAAGCAGCCCAGACCCTCACTGTCTTCAGAGTCCCGACTGCTAACATCCCAGTCCCTGCCATAGGGAGCAGTCTGAGATTCATCACAAATACGGCAGCCGGGACTCTTCACTGTAGAAGAGGGGACTGACCCTAGGGAAGAGTCTGCGTCAGAGCAGTCGGGGTCAAATTGTTCAGGATGCAGCCACGGGAAACACTCGTGGCAACCCCGATCAAAGCACCCTCCTCCCTGAGGGCAGCGCTTGAACCTGGAAGCAGCAGGAGGCGAGGATCTCTTAGGGCGCTTGCCCGCCCTAATGGAAGCCTTCCGAACACTCCGACGAGGATGTGGCCGTGAACGACGGCTGCCGCGAAGGGCCCGGTAAGCCGCCCGAGCGTACCTGAGTCTCCAAAATCCTTTAAAAAGAAAAGTAACAGAGCAAACTCCACGGCGAGTAATAGATTTCTTAATCCAAGCCATGATGCAACAGAAAGAAGTGGAAGAATTGAGGATGAAGTAACAAAATGGCGAGGGAAGCTGGAATTTATACAAGGGGAAATGAGGCATTAAATGACATCCCAACCATCCTGGCAGGGAATGCCACCAATCATGAAGTCCTCACATTGCCCGAAAATCCACCAAGCATAAAGGGTAATCATTACAAGAGACCTCTCAACTCTCTGTATACCTGACACAATTGACACTTCCTTCCTCGGGAAAGTACAAACACATTAAATGCAGCAGTAAATCGAAAATAAGTCAACCTCCCTCCACCTAAGCAAAAGTCGCCAGCCGGAAGGAAGCCTAGCTCCCTCCCAGCTTGCGAGGGCCAATTGATGAGGGTCGGCAGCCTGCTCCGGACCGCCTGCAAAGCAGGCTATCAGAAGATTCTACCCAAGGAGTCAGGGAACCAACCTGGCGGGCGATCAGAGCAAAGTCACTAAAAAAGAACCCATAAGGAACTTCAGGTGACCGCCTGCCCTGCAGGGAGAGGTGGTCTGCCAAACCCCATCTTCGCATAGACACAGCCTACCTTCCTTCAGGCCGTTCCCCGCAGGCAGGGAAGGGACCACCAAGGGGGCCCCCTCGTCATTTCGCCTAAGGTAAATGAGAATGAGTGGATGAGGTGAAGCCACTTGTCACCCCTCATCCACCCATCCTCCTTCTACTTCCCTCTCTTGTGGGAAGGTATAAATACTCTTCCATTTCCCACAAGAAAGGGGTTGGATTTTCTCTCTCTAGAACTCTTACTCTTAAAACGCCACCTAGTTCCTCACGAGCTAGGTTCTTCAAGGCATTCACGGACTGACTTAGGCATCGGAGAGGGTTCCCTCGGACAACCTCCGAGGCCCTATGCGTTCTGTGTGCAGGGAGCTAGCCCATTTCGCCGGGAAAGGTCCGACCAGTGGAGTAGGAGGAAGGAGAGGTTAGCGAGATTAACCAGCTGTCAATTCAAAGCGATCCCGATTAATACAAGCCCGATTCTGAATCGGGTTAATTGATTCCAATACCGGAACAGCTAGGAAAGAGATGTATATTATATAGAATTTGAGGATTGTAAAAGATCCTAATTCTAATATATATATATATATATATATATATATAGTGGTTCAAGGAAGTTACTAACTTTTGGGAAGTTGCTTAGTGTTGAACTGTTGATCCTACCCATTCATCCATCTCCAACCCTTTATCACCCTCTCTCACTGTTGTGTGCTAAATTTAGACCATTTTTCCTCTCATTTAGACCCGTTTTCCCTCGTTTTGCGAGATTAGAGTGCGATTATCGCCTTATTTTGAGTGTTTCTCGCATTAGCGTCACTCTTGTGCGTTTTACGCGTTTTGGTAGTTTTCTATCAATTTTGATAGGTTTTGGCACCAAAAGCATGATTGAGCTTCCATGAGCACAAGAGATGGGAATGTCGTCCGAAAAGCAAAACACACAACTTAAAGTTAAAAACCATCCAATCATACGACGAAGAATGAGACAAAAAAAGAGGCTAGAAAATGACCGGGTGAAATTTCACCCGATGAAAAACCACCGGGCAAAGTTTTGCCCGACGGTAAATTTGCCTCCCCAAAGATTTTCAGAAAGCTTCTCCACCGGGCGAAATGACAGGGTGAAACTTTCACCCACCGGGTGAAGTTTCGCCCGACGATAAAGGCGTCCAAAAATTGCAAAACTGGAAGAAGTTCACCGGGTGAAACTACCGGGTGACGTTTCACCCGACGGTATTGGTCCGTGTACGACAGGGTGAAGTTCCACCTCATGAATATTTAAAGGGTGATTGTCTCACTAATGGAGCAAAAAGTTGGATTTGGGCTTTAGGTTAAGGATCCATTAAGACTTTACTATATATATGTATACCCTAATTAGTTGCACATGATGCTTTCATTAGTTTAGACTACTCCATTCTCTCACTACTTACCATCCATATAGTAGATTATTATAGTAGTAATTTAGTACTCCCTCCTAGTTTATATTTTCCCTCTTTTTTTTTGACACAAATATTAAGAAGAGAATAAAGAATTGATTAAAGTAAGAAAATGTTGGGTATAAAGTAGAAATATGGTGGGGGTTTGTGAGTAAAGAAAAGAATAAAGAATTGAAGGAAGAATAAAAAATTGATCAAAGTACAACCCAAAAATGGAAAGAGGGAAGATAATCGAACTAGTGCCAAAATGGAAAGAGGGAAGATAAAAAAAACTAGGAGGGAGTAGTTCTCTAGATAATCCCTTAGCTTAGTTAGTAAGCCTTCATAATTTTCATCAATTTCCTTTCTTTAGATCTTATTTTCAAGCCTTGTAGAAGATTATTTCAAGTTTTATTTGAAGATTTTTGGGGATTATTAAGGGATTAGTGACAAATCCTTCATCCTCTTCATCAAGCTTCATCTTTTATTTATGCAATCTTCTTCTTTATTGTTGATCTTCATAGTTGGTATATTTCTCTTCCACTCTCTAATCTCTAGTCTAGATTTATTATTGTTCTTTCAATATTGTTCATTTTATTCTTCTTTCATTATTGTCTTGTTTTGATCATCTTTATTTACGTTGTTTTAGATCCATTTTATGTTTCATTTTTTTGATTGTTATTTTGATAATCTTTTTGTTGTTAATTTCTCTAGATCTAATTTATGTTGTTCTAGATTGTTTTCTTGTTTATTTTGTTGATTGCAATTTCTTTCATAGTTTTGTGGTTAATCTATTAGATTGCAATTTCCTTATTATTTTGTTGTTATTTCCTTTAGACTTAGTTATTTTGCATGTTGTAGTTATCTCCTTCTTTGTTAATGTTATGTTTTTTTTTCTATTATGAGTAGTGAGTAGATTTCTTGTTGAGGGGTTTAGGGAGGAGGATTTTTGGTGGGTTGCTTGCTTGTTGGTTTATTTTGTTTATGGTTGTTGTGTCATTATGGTTTTAGTCCGGCTAACTAGACCGACCTTGACTCATTTATATCAATAAGAGAAAACTCGGGTAGAAATTACGTACCTTAACTTGAGACTTACCCTTTATCAATGTTGTGACCGACCCAATTCCGAGACTCTTAGACCCCAATTTCCGAATCCCGACTTCCCCCTAACACCTTTTCCTAGATTGATCATTTCTGGTTATTTCTATTGTTATTTCTCTTGTTGCTAAATTTTAGTCTTTTACCGTATTTCTAGAATAGACTCGACCCTTAAAACCCCCATTAGATCCTAAACACGTTGCTCTTAACTCAATATCGTTCTGTTCCCTGTGGACCGACCTCGACTTACCACGAATACACTAGTTGTTTTTGTGTTTATGTGAGTCTATAAATATTGTTTGATCCCCATCCTTCGCTAAACGATCGATCCGATTGGGAGGCGATAAAAAATGGCGCCGTTGCTGGGGAACGACGAGTAATTGCATTTTTAGTTATTGTGTTTGATTATTTACTTTAATCTCGTTTATTTTTCTCTCTTTTCCCTAGTACCGATAGATGCTAGAAGACTTACCGTTTAATTGAGTTTATGCCCAGGAATACATCATCTCCCTTGTGGTTCGATCCGGAGTCGGAAAAGACATTTAGAGCGCTGCGTTTTCGGGGTAATAACTTAACCACTATTATTCCACATCCTTCATTATCACATCCTAACCTTAATCTCATTCTACCACCTACATCACATACACCCTCTACACCAAATAATCTCATCCCAAATAATTCTTCCACATCATCGACTTCACAAAATTCACCACCAACCCCACCATCACCAAGCACACCACCACCAAATCAAAATCTAAGCCCTTCAAATCATCCAAATCCAAATCCAAATCTATCACCACCACCAATCCAACCAATGGCGATCTTAGGTTCCCATTCCGAACTTACACATGAAGAAACACCTTCACCGGTCGATTTCGGAGTGATACCCGAGAATTATGAATTGAAAGCTTCTTTGACAAATGAAGTTCAACTAGATACTTTTCATGGTTTTTCCCAAGATGATGCCCAAGAGCATATCGCTTCATTTAAAGAAAAATTAGTAGGGGCCCGTCTTAATGGGTTAACATCATGCCAATTGCACCGATTATTATTTCCAAAGACATTGAGAGATGGAGCTCGTAGATGGCTTCAAGGCCATCCCACTAATACATTCACAACATGGGCTCAATTATCCATTGCCTTCTTGGAGAAATATTTTCCACCGTCGAAGACTAACTAATATCACATTAAAATACAAACTTTCAAGCAAGATGAATTCGAAAGCCTAAGTGAGGCTTGGGGAAGATTTAGATATTTATTGCGCAAGTGCCCTCACCATGGAATACCCGATTGGCTAACAACCCAAACATTTTATATCACCTTTTCATCGAGAACCAAGGAAAACCTCAATTCGGCCGCCAGAGGAGACTTCTCTTCCCTTACCGATGAGGCATCAAAAAATCTTATTGAAAAGATGGCAAGAAGTGATTCTAGAGTGGGTCAATCGAGGGATTCTAGAAAGAAAGTTGAAGTGAGCTCATCTAAGATCAGAGTTCTAATGAATTGAAACTTGAAGCACAAGTTGAAGAGTTAACAAAGAGAATGGATGCCATGAGTTCTAAGCCTACTCCTAGGAGTATGTACCAAATTCAAGGGAGTGTTCCAACAAGGCAACCATCACCTCCTAAGCAACAATAACATGGGAAGTTCATTGTGATCATTGTGGCAATTATGACCATGATTCTAGCTCTTCCATTCCTAATGAAGAAACTTATTTTGAAGAATCAAATGAAGTCCAAGCTATACAAGTGTATGGGCAAAGACCTCAATTTGATCCCTTTTCTAATACCTACTATGCCGGCACAAGGTTTCATCCAAATCTTTCTTATGGAAACCAAAATGTTCAAAATTCGATGCTACGTGCCAAAGGGAGTCAACCGAGGCCCTTTAATCAAAGTCAACAAAGGCTCTTTAATCAAGGTCCTCTGAAGATGCCCCCATATTTGTCTCCCCACCAAAAGAGCAACTTCAATCAACAAAGTAGAAACTTTCATGTTCCCAACAATTACAACAATTACCAATATTAACATGGTAACAACTTTAATCATAGATAAAATCAAGGGTTCCAAGGCAATTTTCAAGGAAATCAAAGTTACAATCAACAACCATTCAATCAACCCTCTCAATCTTATGGCTAATCAAGCAATTTTCAATAGGATCAAGAAAGAGTTCCTTGGGATAATATTAGTGATTTGCAAAGAGCCGTTGGGCACCTATGGAGTGAGCATGAAGATACCAAAGCAAGGATAAAGGTTTGGGAATCACAAGAAGCAACAAAAGCCTTAGCCGCCCCAATTCATCCACCCAATGGTTTGCCCGGGCAACCCCAAAATATAAGAGAACCTCCATACCAAGCAAATGCCGTCATTTTGAGAGGTGGCAAAGAACTTGAGGACCCGTACAAGAACTTGAACACCAAAAGCACCCCAACCAATGTCAATCGACCAAGTGCACCACAATCAACGTCTCCCACTTCCCCCAAACAAAACCAGGGACTACAAGCGGAGTTTGATATTCTTCAAAATGCAGAGGTTGAACAAAGAGAACTTAAAATTAATAAAAAGGAGCAAATGGAAGCGGAAGAAGAAAAAAGAAAAGAGGCGGAACGATTAGCCGAAGAAGAAGAAGAATCCAATGTTCCACCGCCTCCCGCTTTAGTCCCATCATTGCCTTTTCCCGAATGAGCTACACAAGGAGAATTCCCAATTTAGCCATTTCGTGGATATGTTGAAGAAAGTGGAGAAAGCTTTACCCTTCACCGAGGTAATTTCTGAAATGCCTCTTTTTTCTAAGTTTTTGAAAGAGGTCTTGACTAAAAAGAGGACAATAGAGGATAAAGAATGTGTCTCTCTCACGACACAATGTAGTGTCATTCTTATGAATCAAATGCCAAAGAAACTAGAGGATCCCGGTAGCTTTTCCATCTCTTGTCGGCTTGGAAATGTCGTTGTTAATTGTTGTGTACTAAATTTAGACCGTTTTCCCTCCCATTTAGACCCATTTTCCCTCGTTTTGCGAGATTAGAGTGCGATTATTGCCCTATTTTGAGTATTTCTCGCATTAGCGTCCCTCTTGTGCGTTTTACGTGTTTTTTGTAGTTTTTCTATCAATTTTGATAAGTTTTGGCACAAAAAGCATGATCGAGTTTCCACGAGCACAAGAGAGGGAAATGCCGTCCGAAAAGCAGAGCACTCAACTTAGAGTTCAAAGCCATCCAATCATACGACGAAGAATGAGACAAGAAAAAGAGGCCAAAAAATGACCGGGTGAAATTTCACCCGATAAAACACCACCGGGCGAAATTTCGCCCGATGGTAAAATTTGCCTCCCCGAAGATTTTCTGAGCGCTTCTCTACTGGGCGAAATGACTGGGCGAAACTTCGCCCACCGGGTGAAGTTTCGCCTGACGATGAAGGCGTCCAAAAATTGCAAAAACAGAAGAAAACCACCGGGTGAAATATCACCCGACGATATTGATCAGTGTACGATAGGGCGAAGTTCCACCTCATGAAGATTAAAGGGTGATTGTCTCACTAATGAAGCAAAAAGTGGATTCAGGCTTTAGGTTAAGAGATCCATTAATGGTTTACTATATATATGTATACCCTAGTTAGCATTCCACTAGGCCTCCACCATCACATTACCATAACACTTCCATTAGTTTATGCCTCCAGGCCATTAGTAGATCCTTCTAGTAATTTAGTAATTCTCTATAATTTTAGTAGTTTACATAGTAATTTAGTAGTAGATCTTCATAGTTTCCATCAATTTCCTTCCTTTAGATCTAATTTCCAAGTTTGTAGAAGATTATTTCAAGTTTTTATTTGAAGATTTGTGAAGATTATTAAGGTATTAGTGACAAATCCTCTATTCTCTTCATCAAATATTCATCCTTTATTTATGCGATTTTCTTCTTTATTGTAGATCTTCATAGTTGGTATATTTCTCTTCCACTCTCTAATCGTTAGTTTAGATTTAATTATTGTTCTTTCGATATTGTTTCTTTTGTTGTTCTTTCATTATTGTCTTGTTTTTATCATCTTTATTTATGTTGTTTTAGATTGTTTTATATTTAATTTTGTTGATTGTTATTTTGATCATCTTAGTGTTGTAAATTTCTCTAGGTCTAGTTTATGTTGTTCTAGATTACTTTCTAGTTTATTTTGATAGATTGCAATTCCTTCATAGTTTTGTGGTTAATTTGGGAAATCATAATTTCCTTGTCGTTTTGTTGTTATTTTCCTTAGATTTAGTTAACATGCATGTTTTAGTTATTTTCTCCTTTGTTAATGTTTTGTTGTTTTCCATTATGAGTAGTGAGTAGATTTCTTGTTGGGGGGTTTAGGGATGAGGACTTTGGATTATTTGAATTGAGGGATGTTGGTGGGTTGCTAGCTTGTTGGTTTATCTTGTTCATGGTTGTTGTGTCATCGTTGTTTTAGTCCGACTAACTAGACCGACCTTGACTCATTTCTATCAATATGGGGAAACTCGGGGTAGAAATTACCTTAACTTGAGACTTACCCTTCTTCGCCGCGAAAGCGGGTTTTTAGGTGGTTGGGTGAAGAAACCGAAAGGTGGCATTCTCTCTTTATCAACGTTGTAACCAACCCGATTCCGAGACTCTTAGACCTCAATTTTCGAATCCCGACTTCTTCCTAACACCTTTTCCCTAGATTGTTCATCTCTAGTTATTTCTATTGTTATTTATCTTGTTATTTAATTTTCGGCTTTTACCGCATTTTTAGCATAGACTCAACCCTTAAAACCCCCTCTAGAACCCAAACACGTTGCTTTTAACTCAATTCCATTTCGTTCCCTGTGGACCGACCTCGACTTACCACGAATACTCTAGTAGTTTTTGTTTTTTGCGAGTCTATAAATATTGTTTGATCCCCCATCCTTCGCTAAACGACCGATCTGATTTGGGGCGCGTCAAAAATGGCGCCGTTGCTGGGGAACGACGATTAATTGCATTTTTATTTATTGTGTTTGGTTATTTGTTTTAATTTAGCTTATTTCTCCCTCTTCCCTAGTACCGTTAGGTGCTAGGAGACTTACCGTTTAATTGAGTTTATGCCCAGGAATACATCATCGCCCTTGTGGTTCGATCCAGAGCCGGAAAGGACATTCAGAGCTTTGCGTTTTTGGGGTAATAACTCAACTACTATTATTCCACATCCTTCATTATCACCTCCTAACCTTAATCCCATTCTACCACCTACATCACATACACCTTCTACACCTTCTACACCTTCTACACCAAATAATCCCATCCCAAATAATCCTTCCACATCATCCACTTCACAAAATTCACCACCTACCCTACCATCGCCAAGAACACCACTAAACCGTAATCCATCTCCTCCAAATCATTGAAATCCAAATCTATCACCACCACCATTCCAACCAATGGCGACCTTAGCCTCCCATTCCCAACTTACAAATGAACACCTTCACCGGTTGATTTCGGGGTGATACCCGAGAATTATGAGTTGAAAGCTTCTTTGACAAATGCGGTTCAACAAAATACTTTTCATGGTTTTTCCCAAGAAGGGGCCCGTCTCAATGGGTTAACTTCATGCCAATTGAACCGATTATTATTTCCAAAGACCTTGAGAGATGGAGCTCGTAGATGACTTCAAGGCCATCCCGTTAATACATTTACAACATGGGCTCAATTATCTAAAGTCTTCTTGGAGAAATATTTTCCGCCATCAAAGACCAACCAATATCACATGGAGATACAAACATTCAAGCAAGATGAATTTGAAAGCCTAAGTGAGGCTTGGGAAAGATTTAGAGACTTAATGACAAGACTTATTGCGCAAATGTCCTCACCATGGAATACTCGATTGGCTAACAAACAAAACATTTTACAACACTCTTTCATTGAGAACCAAGGAAAACCTCAATTCGGCCGCCGAAGGAGACTTCTCTTCCCTTACCAACGAGGCATCTAAAAATCTTATTGAAAAGATGGCAATGAGTGATTCTAGAATGGGTCAATCGAGGGATTCTAGAAAGAAAGTTGAAGTGAACTCATCTAAGAGTTCTAATGAATTGAAATTTTAAGCACAAGTTGAAGAATTAACAAAGAGAATCGATGCCATGAGTTCTAAGCCTACTCCTAGAGACATGTACCAAATTGAAGGGAGTGTTCCAACATGGCAACCATCACCTCCTATACAAATAACATGGGAAGTTCATTGTGATCATTGTGGCAATATGCCCATGATTCTAGCTCTTGTATTCCTAATGAAGAAACTTATTTTGAAGAGCCAAATGAAGTCCAAGCTATACAAGTATATGGGCAAAGGCCTCAATTTGATCCCTTTTCTAATGCCTACAATGCCGGCACAGGGTTTCATCCTAATTTTTCTAATTGAAACCAGAATGTTCAAAATCCTATCCCACGTGCCCAAGGGAGTCAACCAAGGCCCTTTAATCAAAGTCAACAAAGATCCTTTAATCAAGGTCCTCCAAAGATGCCCCCATATTTGCCTCCTGACCGAAGGTGCAACTTCAATCAACAAGGTAGCAACTTCCATGTCCCAACAATTAGAACAATTACCAAAATTAACATGGTAACAACTTTAATCATGGTAACAACTTTAATCATGGATACAATCATGGGTTCCAAGGCAATTTTCAAGGAAATCAAAGTTACAATCAACAACCATTCAATCAACCCTCTCAATCCTATGGCCAATCAAGCAATTTCCAATATGGTCAAGGAGGAGTTCCATGGGATAATATTAGTGACTTGCAAAGAGCCGTTGGGCAACTATGGAATGAGCATCAAGATACCAAAGCAAGGCTAAAGCTTTGGGAATCACAAGAAGCAACAAAAGCCTTAGCCGCCCCAATTCATCCACCCCATGGTTTGCCCGGGCAACCTCAAAACCCAAGAGACCCTCCATACCAAACAATTGCCGTCATTTTGAGAGGTGGCAAAGAACTTGAGGACCCAAACCTGAACAACAAAAGCACCCCAACCAATGTCAATCAACCAAGTGCACCACAAGCAACATCGCCCACTTCCCCCCAAACAAAGCCGGGGAATACAAGTGGAGTTTGATATTCACCAAAATGCAACGATTGAGCAAAGAGAACTCAAAGGAAAGAAGAAGGGGCAAATGGAAGCGGAAAAAGCAAAAAGAAAAGTGGTGGAGCGATTAGCCGAAGAAGAAGAATCCAATGTTCCACCGCCTCCCGCTTTAGTCCCACTGTTGCCTTTTCCCAAAAGCGCTAAGCCACACAAGAAGAATGCCCAATTTAGCAGTTTCGTGGATATGTTGAAGAAAGTGGAGGTAGCTTTACCCTTCACAGAGGTAATTTCTCAAATGTGTGCCTCTTTATTCTAAGTTTTTGAAAGAAGTCTTGACTAAGAAGAGAATAATTGAGGACAAAGAATGTGTCTCTCTCACGGCACAATGTAGTGCCATTTGGGATACTTGAGGATGTACCCGTGCAAGTTGGTAAATTCTTCATCCCCTCCGACTTTGTTGTCATGGATATGCCCGAAGATACTATAACCCCCATCATTCTAAGTTGACCTTTTATGGCTACTGGTGTTATTATAGTTGATGTAAAGAAAGGAAAGTTGTCCTTTAACATAGGGAACGAGTCGGTAGAGTTTTCCCTTTCTCAAGCTCTTAAATAACCAATGATCGAACAAGCACATTCCATTGAAGTTATTGATGGTTTGGTTGAGTATAGCTTAATAGATAATGAAAAAGAAGAGAAACCACTTTGTTCCGGTTACGGAAACAATTTACCCGGCCCAGAATCCGGGTAGTGTAATTGAATTGATGATGGATAATTAGTCGCTTGATTCCCTTGATCTCCCCTTCCTCTCACTCTTGGGATCGGACTTTCCCGGCGGAAAACGGCCTGCTCCCTGCACAATGAACGCACAGGGCCTCGGAGGTTGTCCGAGGAAACCCTCTCCGATGCCTAAGTCAGTCCGTGAAATGCCTTTACGAACCTAGCTCGTGAGGAACTAGGTGGCGTTTTAAGAGTAAGAGTCTAGAGAGAGAAAATCCAACCCCTCTCATGTGGGAAATGGAGAGGTATTTATACCTTCCCACAAGAGAGAGAAGAGAAAGAGGAATGGTTGGATGGGAAAGTGACAAGTGGCGGCTTCTCATCCATCCATTCCCAATTACCTTAGGCAAAATGACGAGAGGGCCCCTGGGATCCCGGCCCAGTTGGCCAGGGACCTTTCCAGGGCAGACAGTCTCCAGGGAGGGGGCTGCTAAGCTCTGGCAGGCTGGGTTGGGCTGCGCTCTCGGCGGCTGACGGCCAACCTTTAGCGTTTTCATGCTTTGTTCTTGGTCCCTGCTGGGGGCTAGTCTTTCGACTCTCCGACAGGAACCGTCTCGGGGCCTGCATAGCAGGCAATTGATTGACAGGCGGCCCACCCCCAATCAATTGGCCCTCGTCAGTAGGAGGGAAGTGAGACTTCTCCTCTGCTGGCGGCTCTTGCTTGGAGGGGGGTTGACTTCCATATCTGTCGCAGCATTTAATGCTTCGCGCCTTCCCAATGGAACTTTGTACTGTTCCTGTCAGGAATGCAAAGAGGCAAGAGCACTTTCGTAATGATTGCCCTTTTCTTCTGGGCGGATTTTGGGGAACCGTGAAGAGTTCCTGATTGGTGGCTCTCCTCCCAGGGTGGTTGGAGCGTTCATTAATGCGGTGCTTTCCTTGGTATAAAATCTTTAGCTTCCTTGCTCATTTGCACTTCATTCCACCTTCAATCTTTCCATTTTCTTCATTTTAAACATGGCTTGGATCAAGAAAAGTGTAGTTCGCCGCGGAGTCAAACATGTTTCCTTCATCTTCAGAGGGTTTTGGCGACTTAGATATGCACGGGCCGCTTATTTAGCTGTTCGCCGGAGCCGTTGTTCACGACTTCGCCTTCGCCGAAGGGGTTGGAAGGCCTCTATTAGGATGGGCAAACGCCCTAGGAGGTCCTCTCCTCCTGCTGCGCCTAGATTTAGGCGCTGCTCCCAGGGAGGGGGCTGCTATGATAGGGGGTGCCATGAGTGTTTTCCATGGCTGCACCCTGAACAATTCGGCCCTAACTCTGACACCGATTCCTCCCTGGAGTCGGGCCCTTCTTCGCCTGTAAAGAAAACAGGCTGTCGCACTTGCGACGAGTCCCGAGCTGTCCCTTTTGGAAGGGATTGGAAAGACAGCAGCCATGACTCTGACGACAGCGAAGGTCTCGGCTGCCTGAGCGATAGGGACGAAGACGGGGCTTCAACTGACCCCTTTCAGGGTTCCCCAAGTTGGGATTGGGGTTCGGCTCTCGGGAGTCCAGGCAGTCCTGGAGATTATTCTCCAGATTTGGGGGACGACTAGGCCTGCGTGGCAGGGCCTTTGATTTCTGTCAGGCTGGAACTTTTTCGAGCCTTATGTAATTTTTCTTTCATGCCTGTCTCATGATGTATCTTTTCCTTGCGAGGTTTTCAATGAATATTTTGCGTATTTGAATTTTTTTTTTTTTTTTTTTTTTTTTGAATGAGGTCGTTGATTGACCTTTCTCTCTAACGTTTCTGTTTACCGAGGCTCTTCTTGAAAAAAGTGAGCAGTCGGAGTTCAGCGTGCGACACGTGGAAGGTCTTCGCAGGTTTTGTCAGGGATTCCACCTTTCGAACTTCTTTGGGCTTTTATATAAACCCATCTTCCCCTTCATTCTCTTCTTTTACTCTTCTTGGTACTCTTACTCCCCATAACACTTCTTGAATTCCCTTCATTGATCGAGCGTTTCTTTCTTTGAGGAGCAAGGATCATCTCTTGTCGCCATCTTTGACAACTTCACCGGCGTTTTTTAGGTTAGAACTTTTTTGAATCTTTCGCTTCTTTTCTTCCCTTCTATAGCCTAAATGTCGCGAGCCCGCCCCCTTTCCCTCGATTCTTTGCTCGGAGGAACTAGCGGCGGCGACGGTGGTCGTCGTGACGTAGCTTCTTCCTCCGGGGTTGGCCCCCGGGAGGGAGATGATCACAGGGGAGAGGGTGCTGAGTCACCCGACCCAGCTCCCTTCGATGTGATTGATTCTGATGACGAAGCCCTGGAGGTGGACCGTGCCAGGGTGGCCGGTCCTCTCATCCGCAGGGAGAGAGGGAGGACCTATTTTCTAGACAAAGAAAAGTACGTGATTCCCTTACAGACCTATCCCGAGGCTAAGAATAGGGACCTGCTCTTGGAATGCGACGCGGCTAAGGCCATCGAGCAGTTTTATAATTTTGGGGAGGGGTACACAGTGGTGATTCCTGGGGAAAGAGACACAGTATGTTGTCCCCCAGATGGGTGTGTAGCCGTCTTCCATAAGGCCCTAGAATTCGGCCTGCGATTTCCGTTGCATCCCTTCCTGGAAGATACTTTCAGGAGGATGAACGTCGCCATTGCTCAGTTAACCGCAACGGCTATTAGGGCATTAGTGGCTTATACTTGGACATGTTTATTCCATGGCGAGGGGCCATATATCGACGCCCTTCGCTTTATGGTTGGCCTCCAAATGGTGTCTTCATCTGGGGGAGATGGCTCCCCTGGTTACTGATCTCTGCTGAGACAGAAAAAGTACGCCCTGGTATGGCCACCCATGAGCAGTCTCAAAGACTGGAAAAACAATTTCATATATGTCCATAGTGCGTCGGGGTGGAAAATTCCCAGACATTTTAGGAATCATGTTCATACTCGCATGGAGACGCGTGAGGAGTATCATCCTCGCGTTGGAGGGAAGGCTCTGGAAGTCAGGCTGAGCGAAAAGGAGAAGATTTTGATTAAAAAGTTTGAGATCGTGACGGATAAACACGGGAACTTTTGCCCTGTTTTCTGGCTCCCTCACGCGGAGCTTATCACTACTGACGAGTACCTGCTTCCCATGGGCCTGATTCGTGGCCTTGAAGGTAGTTCTAGGGTTTTCTTGTTGTCACGATTTTCCAGGGATTTTATTTCTCCCTGCTTTTTAAATGACCACCTCTCCTTTCCTGCAGATTCCTACTCTTGGACCTGGACCAAGAAGCAGGTCAGAAGGTTAGGCTTGAGCGAGGAATTGCACGTTCTTTCAAAGCGTCCTTCTCTTCCGCCAAATTTTAAGAAAGGAAGTAAGGCCCTGATGAAGCTTGTGAAAGACTTTGCCGCAGGTCGAAGACTGCCTCTCCCCCCCCGGCTGCCCTCGTCGAAGCCGGCGACTCCTACTCCTAGTATTCATGAGGGGGAAGCGGAGGTTACTTCAGGGGCTACCCCTTCTCCTGGCCAAAAACAGGGTGCTTCTTCAGCCGGCCCTCGGATCTCGCAGGGAACGCAGCCTGGAGATTCGGAAGGGACCGGGGAGAGTGTTCCCTTGGAAGCGAGGAGGAAAAGGGAGAGGGAGCCCCCTAGTGCCGACGTGGTGGATTTGGAGGCGGACGTCTCTACCCCTGATGCGAAACGCCCTGCTCGTGAGCCCTCTAGCATTCCCTTCCCAGAGGAAAATGTGGAGTTCCACTACACGGCGGGGGATAGTGTGGACGTTTCGGGCCTGCTTTCCGACTCCGGGGCTGTCTTGGCCGACCGCCTTACAAAGATGGTAACTTCCACCTCTCATCAAGTGCTTCAATACATCCAACACACCTCCAAGGTCATGCTGGCGTCTGCGGAACTGGCGGCCCTCAGCCGCCTGAGTGATGAGGAGCTAACAGTTACCCCTGGGGCTCCTCCTCCTGATCGCCTGGCCATGATAGAGAGGGACGTCTCCCTGATAAGCTCTTTGAAAGACAAGATGACAAGGCAAGAGGGGGAGTTGGAAGAGGGCAAGAGGCAGGCTGATCGTTGGAGGCTGCAGGGGGAAATGGCTGTGAAGGAAGTTTCTAAGTTGGGGGCCGAACTGCAGGAGAGCCGTCAATCGTTGGACCGTGCTAACATATCTTTGGCTGAGATGGGGCATTTGAAGGGAAGGGTGGCTGTCTTAGAGGAGCAGCTGTCACAGGCAAAGTCGGCTTTTGATCAGGCCAAGGGAGAATGGGCGAAAGAGAAAGAGTCCCTGGCTGCGGAGACTGAGGAAGCGGTGGGTGCCAGCTTTGTGAGCGGCGCCAACTCTTCTCTGGAACTGGTTATGGAGGTGATAGGGGAGATGTTCCCTTCCTTTGACGAGGACACTTTCCGGAGCCTCTATTCTGCCAAGGACGAAGCCCGGGTGACCAGGCAGCCTGAAGCAGACGCCAACGCTCGCCAGGATGCTGCGTGATGCCCCTTCTCTTTTATGAAAGTTTTTCATTTTCTTGTGCTGAACCAGCGTTTCATGGTTTTTCTTGTAATATTTTGCTACTCGGTTTCTTCTTTGACTTTGTAAAAATTTTTCCACCCTTCACGGGTTGTTTGTAGGATATTTCTCTTTGCTTTCTATGGCGTAACTGTTTTAAGGATCTTCTTCTCGTATGTTTGATTGCGCCTGTCATGGCCTGTCCCTGGCTTTTCGCTCAAAGTCCAGGGGACCTGCCCCCTGCCTGCCCAGAGGTAAGCAGGGTAGCTTTTGCGTTTTTTATACAAGGTTGGAGGGCCTGCCCTCAGTCCTTGTCGGTACGGCCTGCTCCTGGCTTTTCGTTCAAAGTCCAGGGGGCCTGCCCCCTGCCTGCCCAGAGGTAAGCAGGGTAGCTTTTGCGTTTTTTATACAAGGTTGGGGGGCCTGCCCCCAGTCCTTGTCGGTACGGCCTGCTCCTGGCTTTTCGTTCAAAGTCCAGGGGGCCTGCCCCTTGCCTGCCCAGAGGTAAGCAGGGTAGCTTTTGCGTTTTTTATACAAGGTTGGGGGGGCTTGCCCCCAGTCCTTGTCGGTACGGCCTGCTCCTGGCTTTTCGTTCAAAGTCCAGGGGGCCTGCCCCCTGCCTGCCCAGAGGTAAGCAGGGTAGCTTTTTGCGTTTTTTATACAAGGTTAGGGGGCCTGCCCCCAGTCCTTGTTAGCCTGCCCCCTGCCTGCCCAGAGGTAAGCAGGGTGGCTTTTTGGTTTGCGTTGGGGGGTTCACTTTTCCCAATTTTGGCAACAGGGGGGCCTCCCCCTATTGCCCCCTGCTCGTTTGTGTGTGAAAGACGCGAGTGTGAACAGGCAACGAGTATAAATCTGTATCTTCTCATTTATCTTAAAATTTTCTTTTTGACATAGGGGTGGTCGGAGCCGTCGACATTTCTGATCGTCCTCCGCCTTTTTTAGTAAAAACTGCCTATATTCCCGTTTAGACGTAGTATTTCTTTAGTGTGTCTGCATTCCAGTGAGCGCTCAGCTCTTGTCCCTCCAGATTGGCTATCCTGTACGTGCCTGGACCCAAAACCTGAGTTATTTGGTATGGGCCCTCCCAATTGGCACTTAGCTTCCCATGCTCTCTTGACTTTCCAATCGCCTGTGTTTTTCTCAGAACCAACTCGCCCACCTGGAAGCTCCTCTGTCGGACTTTGCTATTGAAAGCTTTCCTCATTCGCTGCTGGTAGGCAGCGATATTGGTACCGGCTTCCTCTCTTAGCTCATTTACCAGGTCCAGGGCCTCAACCATTGTGGCCTCATTCTCAGCCTGGTTGTACTGCAGGGAACGTAGAGAGGGAATCCTTGTCTCAATTGGCAATAAAGCCTCTGCTCCATATACCAGGCCAAATGGGGTCTGGCCTGTAGACTCCTTTCTGGTAGTTCGGATGGACCAGAGTATACTGGGGAGTTCATCAGCCCACCTACCTTTGCAGTCGTCCACCATTTTCTTCAGGCCATTTAGAATTTGTTTGTTGGCTGCTTCCGCCTGTCCATTGGTTTGAGGGTGACAGACAGCTGAGTAGGCGACTGAGATGTTGTGGCTTTCTAGCCAGATTCTTAGTGGGTCATTGTCGAACTGCCTGCCGTGGTCAAATACCAGCATCTTTGGTACACCGAACCGGGTGATGACATTTCGCCAGATCACCTTCCGGACCGCCGGCTCAGTGATGTTGGGTACTGCTTCAGCCTCCACCCATTTGGTGAAGTAGTCTATGGCAACAATTAAGAATTTTCTGCCCCCTGTGGCCACTGTGAAGGGCCCTAGGATGTCCATCCCCCATTGAGCAAAGGGGATGGGAGATAGGATTGGCCTGAGCTCCTGGGCCGGGGCATGGATCGACGGGGCAAAGAGTTGACATTTTCTGCATTTTTGGGTCAGGCTCCTGACATCTGCCAGCATGGTAGGCCAGTAGTAGCCTGCCCTGAGGGCCTTGTGGGCCAGCGACCTCCCGCCAATGTGGTGTCCACAAATCCCTGAGTGGATATCATCCAATACCTCAGCGGCCTGATCCGCCCGTAGGCATTTAAGCAGGGGATAAGTAAAAGATTTCTTGTAGAGCTCTTCGTTGATGAGTATGAACCAGGCTGCTTTAGCCTGTACCTTCTTCTTTTGCAATGGGTCTGACGGCAAGATGCCGTGCCTCTTGTACTGGATGAATGGGGTCATCCAGCTTTCCAGCTCTTCTTCTATGGCATTAATCATTTGACCGGGATTAGTAGACCTTTCGTGTAAAACGTCAACCCATACTGACCTCCGGATGTCCTGCAGACTGGAGCTTGCCAGTTTTGACAGGGCATCTGCTCTGTTGTTCTGGGATCGGGGAATTTGTTTGATCTCATACGATTTCAGGCTGGACAGCTCTCCCCTTACCATCTCCAGGTATGCGGCCATTGCTTGGTCTCTTGCTTCGTATTCTCCATTAATCTGGTTGGCGATGAGTTGGGAATCTGTCGCTAAGACAATTCGTTCCGCCCCTGCGGCTTTGGCTAACCTGACGCCTGCGAGTACTGCTTCGTACTCTGCTTCATTGTTTGATGCTGGGAAAACGAATCTGAGAGCATGCTCAAAGTCGGTCCCTTCTGGGCTGGTTAACACTACGCCTGCGCCTGCGCCGTTGGCCGTTGAGGACCCGTCAGTGTATACGACCCATTCCTGGGCAGGGGCTTCTTCTTCCCCTGAATGGGAGCACTCAGCCAAAAAGTCTGCCAAGGCTTGGGCTTTGATGGCCGTTCTCGGCTGGTAAGATATACCTAGCCCACTCAGCTCAATTGCCCATTTCAACAATCTCCCTGATTTTTCGAATTTTTCCAACACCTTTTCCAGGGGTTGGTCGGTGAGGACTATGACTGGATGCGCGTCAAAATAAGGTCTGAGCTTCCTGGCTGCAATTATGACCGCGTAGGCGGCTTTTTCAACCATCGGATAATTCTTCTCAGCTGCCCCCAGTGCATGACTCACAAAGTATATAGGTTGCTGGGTGCCTGCCTCTTCCCGTAGGATGACTGCGCTGACAGTTATATTAGTTACTGCAATGTAGAGGAAAAGTTTTTCTCCTGCTACTGGTCTTGCCAGGGTAGGGAGCCTCTTAAGATGGTCCTTCAGTTGCTCGAAGGCCTCCTTCTGCTCGCTTTCCCATTTGAACTGTTTGTTTCCTTTCAGAATTTTGAAAAAAGGAGTGGCTCTGTCTGCTGATCGGGCAATGAATCGTGCCAAGGCGGCCATTCGTCCCGTCAGGCGCTGGATGTCCCTGATGGTCTTGGGTTCAGGGAGGTCTAGAACTGCCTGAATTTTTTCAGGGTTGGCATCTATACCCCGAGAACTGACCAAGAATCCTAGGAATTTTCCGGAGCGGACTCCAAACGTGCACTTTTTCGGATTCAGTTTCATTTTGTAAGCGCGCAGAGAACTGAAGGTTTCCTGTAAGTCTGTCAGGTGTTCTTTGTCTTCCCTGCTTTTTACGATGGCATCGTCAACGTAAGCCTCGATGTTTCTACCTTTTTCTTTCTCAAACACTTTATCAACCAGACGCTGGTACGTAGCTCCCGCATTTTTGAGCCCGAAGGGCATCATCTTATACATGTAAGTGCCCGAACTAGTGATGAACGCACACTTCACCCTGTCCGGCTGCCACAAGTACACTTGGTGGTAGCCTGAAAAGGCGTCTAAGAAGCTTAGCATGGTGTAGCCACTGGTGGCGTCTACCAGTTGATCGATCCGAGGGAGCGGATAGCAGTCTTTTGGGCAGGCTTTGTTCAGGTTCGTAAAGTCGACGCACATTCTCCATGCTCCAGACGACTTTTTGACCATGACAACATTCGCCAGCCATTCTGGGTAGTCGCAGACTTCAATGAAGTCTGCTTTCAAGAGTTTGTCGATTTCTTCCTTGATTGCTGCGTCTTTTTCTGCAGACATGTTTCGTTTCTTCTGTTTTACAGGGCGAGCATCCATGCTTACGTTCAGCTTGTGAACGATGCATGAGGGATCAACGCCGGGCATCTCGTCTGCAGAATAGGCAAATACGTCTTTGTTCTCTCTCAGAAGTTTGACCAGTTCGGCCTGGTAGGACTCCTCCAAGCCTGTTCCTACCAGGACCTGTCTTCCTGGTTCTAAGTCCACCAGCATGCTTTCGCCTCCTGGTTCCAGGCGGTCGGGCGTCGGGTGCTCAACTGGGACTTCGCCTTCCCTGCAGGGGGAACTGTCAGCTTTTCTTTTTCCTTTTCTGTCCCTCTCGTGCTCTTGTAGGGCCACGGAGTAGCATTGTCTGGCTGACTCCTGGTCCCCACGTATCTTTCCTTCCAGCCCGAAGTCTGTGACATACGCAATGGTGAGAGCTCTGATGGAGATTGCGGCCTCGATTTCATCCAGCGTGGCCCTGCCAATCAGGGCGTTATAGGCAGACCTTGCGTCCACAACAACAAAGGTTGCCCTGACATTCCTGGCTGCGGAACCTTCCCCGAAGGTTACAGGCAAGTCGATGACGCCCATGGGCAGCACGCCGGCCCCACTGAATCCATACAGGGATCCGGGTGCAGGCCGTAGATGCCTTTTTTCCAGGCCCATTTTTTCGAAAGCATCCTTGTACAAAAGATTTGTATATGCGCCTGTGTCTACCATACATCTTCGCACAATATGGTTGCTGATTTCCAGGGACAGCACCAGAGGATCACTGTACGGATATATCACCCGTCCTGCATCATCAGGGGTGATACTTAGTGTCACTCCCTTTGGGCTCCCTTCTTTCTCAGCGTAGCAGATCTGGTTTCTCAGCTCGCGCATCTGCCTTTTTTGACTTCTTCGACTGAGCTGGCCCTCAGTGCCCCCTGAAATCACGTGGATTACCATCCGATTCTGCACTGACCCCTCGGGTTTCTCAGACACTTCCTTCTGAGACTTGTTTTTAGCTGCGTAGTTGGCCAACCATCCGTTCCTGATTAATTTCTCGATTTCGTCCTTCAGGTGACGGCACTCTTCGGTGGTGTGGCCTATACAGTCGTGGAAAGTGCAGAATTTCTTTGGGTCGCCTTTTGGGCTGCGAGGTTTGCTTGGACGGTTCCATTTGGCAGTTTCTTTTTCCAGTTCGAAGATTTCCGCCCTGGACTTGTTCAGAGCGGTGTAACTATCGAATCTGGGTTGGTAGACTGGGCGTTCTTTCTTGGGAGTGTCTCCCTCTTCTTTTTGCTTACCTGGTTCTCCTCTGCCCCTTCCACCCTGCGGTCCCCCTTGAGGCTTTGTTTGGCCTGCAGGGGTGTCTGTCAGGCCGTGGAACTCCTCCTGCAGAATGAACCCCTCAGCAATCTTTCTGGCCATGGCCAAGGTTTCTGGCTGGGCCCTGATCATCTGGTTTTTCATTTCCCCTGGAAGTAGGGAGATTGTCAGGGCGTAGGCGGCGGTGGAATCGTCGATCTCCCTAACCTGCTGGTAGGATAGATCGAGTCTTCTCATGTATTCTCTCACACACTCACCCTTCTTTTGTTTCAGGGTCATGAGATCGAAACGGGTAAGACGTCTTCTCTTATTTCCGGCATACTGTTCAAGGAAAATTTCAGCCAACTCTATGAAGAATCTGATTGACCCCTGGCGGAGATCTTTGAACCACCCCTGCGCAAGTCCCACCAGGGTGGTAGGGAAAACTTTGCACCAGATGGCATCATCTACATCATACATGCCCATGTGGCTCTCAAAGGCTGCCAGGTGGTCTTCAGGGTCCGTCGTCCCGTCAAATTTGATGGTGGGCATTTTGATTTTTGGAATGGGGTACTCTTGTACCTCAGGGTGCAACGGGGTTTTCGTAGGCCTGCCTACCAGTCGTGACCTGCTTTCCCCAGACTGGTTACCATGAGATTCCCATTGTTTATGGGTTGGTTTCCTCGTACTGGGGGAGCGGTGCCTCGGTGGCGGTCTGCTAGCTGCATCATCCTCTGTTCCCGAGGAGGCCTGCCTGGGCCTCTTTCTCTGGGAGTGGCAGAGGTTTTCACCCTGACGGTACCTGGACTCGAGCGGTTGTCCTCGGTTGAGTCTGGATTGCAGGCTTTGGGATAAGCCGGGGGCTGACTGTTCCTTGGCCGCAGGTGTTAGTCTGGAAAAAACTCCGCCTGACCTTTCCCCTAAGCGTTTTGACATAGGCTCCCTGGGCCTCATGCGCTCCTGTAATCCTTGAGATAAGCCTCCCTGCCCTCCAGACGCCGATTCCGTCGTGTGAATAGAGAACGCCTGCTGGACAAGTGGTTCTGGTTTGTCAGTGGTAATGCGCCTCTGCACATGCGTATACACTTGGGCTGTTCTTCTCGCTTTTCTCTGAGCGTTTCTGGCGGCGGTCCGCCTCGTGCCCCCGGCCTCGTCCCTGCTGACTGGGGACGGTTGCCTAGGAGCCGATGCGACCCTGCCTACCAAGTCCTCAGGTGTGAATTCCTGATCCAGCATCGCAGAGAAGAACGCGGCTGCCTGTGCCATCTGAGCTGGGGTCAGATTGAGAGCACGTCCAGGGCGTGCCCCCAGCTCGGGTGTCACAGCAGTGTTAGATCTACCGAGGGGATTGGTTCCCTCTACCCCAAGGATTGTGGCAGGAGGGACCCTCTCCAACAACGGCATTCCGTACAGGGGGGTCACCGGAGGGACCGTCGGACCCGCTCCTGCACTGTCATCGACGATTTCTGGCATGATTGTGTTTAATTTTGTGGTTATGAGTGGTTGATTTTAGTGGGTAACTCGTGAGCACAACCGTAAGTTCCCCACAGACGGCGCCAAATTGTTCCGGTTACGGAAACAATTTACCCGGCCCAGAATCCGGGTAGTGTAATTGAATTGATGATGGATAATTAGTCGCTTGATTCCCTTGATCTCCCCTTCCTCTCACTCTTGGGATCGGACTTTCCCGGCGGAAAACGGCCTGCTCCCTGCACAATGAACGCACAGGGCCTCGGAGGTTGTCCGAGGAAACCCTCTCCGATGCCTAAGTCAGTCCGTGAAATGCCTTTACGAACCTAGCTCGTGAGGAACTAGGTGGCGTTTTAAGAGTAAGAGTCTAGAGAGAGAAAATCCAACCCCTCTCATGTGGGAAATGGGGAGGTATTTATACCTTCCCACAAGAGAGAGAAGAGAAAGAGGAATGGTTGGATGGGAAAGTGACAAGTGGCGGCTTCTCATCCATCCATTCCCAATTACCTTAGGCAAAATGACGAGGGGGCCCCTGGGATCCCGGCCCAGTTGGCCAGGGACCTTTCCAGGGCAGACAGTCTCCAGGCTGGGGGCTGCTAAGCTCTGGCAGGCTGGGTTGGGCTGCGCTCTCGGCGGCTGACGGCCAACCTTTAGCGTTTTCATGCTTTGTTCTTGGTCCCTGCTGGGGGCTAGTCTTTCGACTCTCCGACAGGAACCGTCTCGGGGCCTGCATAGCAGGCAATTGATTGACAGGCGGCCCACCCCCAATCACACTTGATTTCCCACCTCTTGAAGAAGAATGCTTACATGAAGAAAAGGTATAACCACTACCGGTGGGTAAGAGTATGGTATCTTCTCCTTCTAATCTTGAACTTAAGCCACTTCCCTCAAATATGCTTTTCTTGAAGGAACTAATTATCCCGTTATCGTCAATGCCACACTTGATGGACCCCAATTGGAAAAACTTTTAATTGTTTTGAGAAAACACAAAAGGCCATCGGATATAGCATTGCCGACCTCCAAGGCATACACGCAAATTTTTGTATGCATAGGATCATCCTTGAGGATGACCACCGCCCTTCGGTTGAGGGTCAACACAGGTTGAACCCCGCCATGAAAGAGGTTGTCAAGAAGGAAGTCCTCAAGTTGTATGAGGCTAACGTTATATACCCAATAACCGGAAATAAATGGGTTACCCCCGTACAAGTCGTGCCGAAAAAAGGAGGAATGACGGTTGTGAAAGGAGAAAAAGGATAGTTGATTTCTACTAGAACCATTACCGGTTGGCGCATGTGTATAGATTTTTGAAAATTAAACACGGCCACCATTGAAGACCATTTCCGCCATCCCTTCATCGATTAAATGCTTGAACGATTAGCGCATAATTCTTACTTTTGTTTCCTCGATGGTCATTCGGGATTTCTTCAAATTCCTATTCACCCCGATGACCAAGGGAAGACCACTTTTACATGTCCATATTGCACCTATGCCTACCGAAGGATGCCATTTGGATTGTGTAATGCGCCGGGAACGTTTCAAAGATGTATGATGGCTATTTTCTCTAATTTTATTGAAAAATCTACGGAAGTTTTTATGGATAACTATAGTGTCCATGATACATCTTTTGATTCTTGTCTTCAAAATCTTGATCAAGTGCTAACTCGATGGGAAGAGTATAGACTTGTTTTAAATTGGGAAAAATGTCATTTTATGGTTGAACAAGGTGTTGTCTTAGGTCATATTGTTTCTAATAGAGGAGTTGAAGTCGATAAAGTTAAAGTCTCTGTGATTGATAACTTACCACCACCGACCAATGTCAAAGGGGTGAGGAGTTTTCTAGGTCACGCTGGTTTTTATAGACGATCCATTAAAGACTTTTCTAAGATTGTCAAGCCTTTAACTTATTTGCTTATGAAAGATGCACCTTTTGTTTTCGATGACTCGTGTCTTGAGGCCTTTTGTAGGATAAAGACCTCTCTCACCACTGCTCCAATTATCAAAGCACCCGATTGGAATCTTCCATTTGAGATCATGTGCGATGCATCCGATTTTGCCGTTGGTGCCGTTCTAGGTCAACGGATCGACAAGATGCTACATGTGATATGTTATGCAAGAAAGACCTTAGATGAAGCCCAATCGAGGTATACCACAACCGATAAAGAGATGCTTGTCGTTGTCTATGCCATGGAGAAATTCGGAAATTATGTTACCGGTTCCAAGATCATTATTCATACCGATCACGCGGCGATTCGTTATATTATGTCCAAAAATGAGACCAAGTCCCGACTTTTTCGGTGGGTCCTCCTTCTACAAGAGTTTGACATCGAGATTAAAGACAAAGCCGGATCGGAGAACTTGGTAGCGAACCACCTTAGTAGACTAACGGTTAGTAAAGAAAGCAATGAAGATGATGGTGTACCCATCAATGAAGCAATGAGAGATGAGGCCTTGATGGCCCTTGAAACTATTACACCTTGGTATGCCGATATCGTCAATTTCTTAGTGTCTCAATTTGTTCCGTACGATTATTCCAAACAAGAGAGAAAGAAACTACGTTATGAAGCCCGACGCTATTATTGAGATGAGCCCTATTTCTTCCGCCGTTGTATGGACGGAATTTATCGCAATGTGTGACGGCCGACGAAGGATATGATATTGTGAAGCACCTTCACTCGACACCTTACGGTGGACACTTGGCCAACCAAAAGACAATAGCAAAGGTTCTCCAAAGCAAGTTTTGGTGGCCTTCCATGTTCAAGAATATTAGAGCTTTCATTCTCACATGCGATGCTTGCCAAAGAATTGGCAATATTACGAGAAAAAAATGAGATGCCCCTTAAACCCATCTTGGAAATTGAATTGTTCAATGTTTGGGGTATTGATTTCATGGGTCCGTTCACATCCTCTTTTGGCAACAAATACATCCTAGTCACGGTTGATTATGTCTCAAAGTGAATCGAGGCCGTAGCTTCTCCCATCAATGACTCCAAGGTTGTAATCAAGCATTTCAAGAATGTAATTTTCTTGAGATTCGGTATGCCTAGAGCTATAATTAGCGATGAAGGCTCTCATTTTAGGAAAGATACCTTTGAACACCTTCTTAAGAAATATGGTATCACTCACAAGATGTCCTTAGCCTACCACCCTCAATCAAATTGGCAAGCCGAGATCTCCAACCGTCAAATCAAAGGAATTTTGGAAAAAGTTGTAAATACACACCGAAAGGATTGGTCAGTGAAATTAAATGACGCCTTTTGGGCATTGAGAACGGCTTACAAAGAGCCGATTGTAATCACACCTTATCGTCTTGTGTATGGTAAAGCTTGTCCTTTATCGGTGGAATTAGAACGCAGAGCCAAATGGGCTATCAAGGAGTTAAACTTTGATGAGAATGTTGTTGGAAATAACGCCTTCTCCAACTACAAGAATTGGAAGAACTAAGACTCGAAGCCTATGAAAATTCGAGGATTTACAAGGAGCAAACATGCAAGTGGCATGATTCTCGAATACTTCGTAAGGACTTCTCCGTTGGTGATAAGGTATAACTTTTCAACTCTCGTTTTAAGCTTTTCCCCGGTAAGTTGAAATCAAAATGGTCGGGTCCATTCGAAGTGACCAAGGTGCAACCATATGGATCAATATAGATATCAAGCCCGGAAACCGGGAAAATTATGGTTAATGGACAACGTTTGAAGATTTATCATCCCGGTCACGTTCGTGAGACCTTTGTTACCGTGAAGCTTGGTGAGCTCCCATTGGGGAGCGTTGTTTGACCCTTTCTAAAATTGAAGTAGGTTCGGTGGTATCCTCAACAACCACCTTGTATATATGTATCATATTCTTTGAGTTTGTTAGTTTGAGAATAATGGATGAACTTGGATTTCTCCATGGAGCATTTATTTGGATGAAGATCAACCTTTTGGAGAAGTTATGGAGCTTAAACTGAAGACCACAAGCATGTTTATGGGAGAAATTGATTATGAAATGTGAGCCAAGTCGTTATTTGAATCCCTAGGTGATTATTGAAGAGCCATGGAATGACAAGCCGTAAAAACGAAGCTTACAAGACCGCCGGGCGAAACTTCGCCCGGTGAGGCTATTGATCGGACGAAAATTCTCCGTACGAAAAATTTCCAGAATTGCCAGATTTTCCAAGATTGACGAAGATACCGTCGGGCGAAATTTCGCCCGATGAGAATTTCACCGGGTGAAATTTCACCCGGTGGAAAAAGTTGGCAGAATTGATTTTCACGACGAAAATCCGTCGGTTGAAAATTCACCCGATGGTGCTTGACCGGGTGAAATTTCACCCGACGACATAGGCTGGATCACCTATCCTACTTACTCACAACATTATCAATTCCCTCCTTCACAAATGCCCCATATAACTTTCCCTCCAAACATTTACACCAAATTTTTACCAATCTACTTTAAAACTTTTCTTTTCCTCCTCAACTACCCTTATTTATATCACCTTTTACCTCACTCTTCATTCCACCTTTTCACTCCTCATAAAATCATCAAACCACCACCTTCCATACCCCAACCACATTTAAACCTCCATTCATAATTCCATTTCATCTTGGGTGATCATTTTTGGGTTTTAAAGAAGGTGAAGCAAAGTTTTTGGGATTATTCTTGCAAGGATATTATTATGGAGACAAGAGCAAGACGAGCCGCTCGAAAGCAAGGTATGGCTTCGACCTCTACATCCTATAAGTCTTCTAAGCCTAAACTTTTACCTTGTCCTACTACTCCTTTAGCTCGAACCTTCTCTGAAAAGACCTTTTAGAGCACTAGATGGCCTTGTCCCTTCACAATGGAAAATTTAGGAATTGTTGACGATATTAAAGAACTAGTGGACTCCTTAGCCTCGCAGCTTCTCCATACAAAGACCTTACTTGTGAGTTCCTAGGAACTTTTACCATTGACAACCCGACCACACCAAGAGCAATTAAATTTAGACTATTCGGTAAACCCCATTGTTTGACTATTTCCGAGTTTGGCTTAGCTTTAAGCTTACCCTCATCGGGTACCGGACTTAGTGAACCCTCGAGAAATTTACAAGCTAGTGTGTCTAGAGGAGATCTTTGGAAGCGCATATCACGCTGTCAAAGGGGTTACGAGCCTGAATCATCTTTTACCTCCGACATCCGTAACCCCGCAATTCGTTACTTCTCTGAGATACTCTCCCACTGCTTGTTACTCTCGACTGATAATATTCTTAATCTTGATGTGTGTGTCTTGTAATTGAATTGTGACTCTTTACTCGGTAACCCTAATCCTTTAGACCTACCACTTGTCGTGGCGTTGCACTTTCACCGTATTATTTTCGCCCATCGCCTCTTTGTAGATTGTGGAGGTCTTGTGACAATAATTGCGACCAACTTGGGTTATGCGACCAACCACCTTACCCCACTAGGCAATTCCGTTTGGCTTGACGAGGCCTATTTTCCGACTTGGATTTTTCATGTACCCGATCAACGCCTCGTCTACATTAGCCATGGAAGAGCTTTAATTATTCCCAACGCACACCGAACCACTATACAATTGGGACTTACCTTTGGGACCAGGCGAATTTCGACTGACCAAGACTGAGTCAGGAGGAAGGGGAGTTTGGGAGTATGCGCACTACCCTTTCCCCGTAGGTCGTACGATCTACAACCTTTGCGAGATAGAATCCTCCGAGGGCATACAATCCTATCCCGAGTCTCCGACGGCTTCTTGTGCGTCGAACGATTACTGAATTTAAACCCTTTCCCGAAGTCGGTAGGTAGTGTGGTGTGTGTGTTGTGTATATGTGTGCGGGTTGTGTCGGTGAGTCTTTTAACATTTATAATTGCATGTCTCTGGTTAATTTCGTTCGTTCAATTATCATTATTATGATCATTGTGATTGTTTTTTACCTATAACAAAATTGCAAGTTGTCCCACTATCCGATTGTTGCGGCCGAAGCGGCCTTGGTATTGCTCCTGGTCTTTAGGCGACGTGATTACGCCGTTGACCCTTTTGAAAATCCAAATTCTTTTCATTTTCTTTCAATTTGTTTTTCTTTCATTTCATTTACTTTTCATTTTTCTTTAATCCGGGCGAGGTGACGTGACTACACCTACGCCCAATTTTTCACCCTTTTGTTCTTTCAATTTCATTTCTTTTCCTCTATTTCATTTTTGATTTCTTAGCCACTTGGCTAGGGTCTAGGTGATGTGATTACACCTAGGCTCGCCACTGTTTTACCGCTTTCTCTTCGTTTATTTTCTTTTTCCCAAAAATTTTGAAAAAACCAAAAACATTTGAAAAATCATAAAAATATAAAGAGATTTTTCTTATTTTTTTCTTTTCCGTCTTTTTCGATCTTCCCCTACTTGTCCATTGAGGACAATGTACAGTTTTAGTGTGGGGGAGGATCTACTATCTTTTAATTTTCTCAAAAATCTTTCAAAAACCATAAAAATTTGAAAAATTCTGAAAAAAACCAAAAACATTTTCCCTTTCTTTTCCGTTTTCTTCTCTCGTTTTGTTATGTTTTCGTGTCCCATGTATGGTCTTGTTCTCTACTCTTACAAGTAACCAACACCTTGATAGCACGATTTGAAGTGATTATGAAAGCACCTTGCTTGGTAACTTCCTCTCTGCTTTCTTCTTTACTTTTGTAGAGGAGTTAGGTTATTGCTATTTGGAGGCTCTCGAAGTTGAGCATTTTGGGTATTGTGGTTAATTTTGTGCTTTAATGTCGACGGAGTATGGAGTGCATGACTATACTTGTGTTTTCTTTTATTTGCCTTTTCTTTTTCGTGTGTTTCTTTTGCCTTTGTATAGTGTGTCTAGGACTAAATGTTTTCGAAAACCCAATTACAAACTTGTTACAAGAATTTATATTCCATGGTAGATAACCCATTGTAGATTTTGGACCTTAGTCAAGTAGAATGACTCTAAATCAATGAACTTGTTGATCCTTTAGCTTTAGTCACTACTACAATAAAGGGCAAAGAAACCATTAAAAAATGGCCTAAGACACCATTATGGAGATGGTCTCCAAGTCAAAGGTGTCTTAGGCTAAGAGACCATCTCCAAAAATTGGTTTCTTTGAGTAAATCTTAGAAACCAATTTCAACAGATAAATGGTTTCTTTGGTGTGTGAGAAAAACACCATGTTTACAAGATAAATGGTTTCTTATCACAAGTTAGTAAATCATCTAACATACTTAAATGGTTTCTTTTCTTCTTTGTAAGAAATCAGAAAACTAAAAAAGAATGGTCTCTTTGATCTCTTCTTTTATTTCCTTTTTGTTTTTTTTTGTTTTTTTGTTTTCTTTTTTCTTTTTTAATTTGAGAGTCCAACTATTAAAGTTATAGAAAAAATTCAAGGATTTCTAAAAAAATAACATAATATATATTAATGCCAAAATATTTTCAAAATTACATTGAAAGCCCATAATAACATTAATATTCCAAAGACCTAATGGGGCATATTTTCTCAAACAAAAGAAAAACACAAATAAATCAAAGTTCCACTATAATGATGAACTTCTAAACATCTTCGTCCTTTGTCCTTCGTCGAAATCTTCTTTGTTCCACATTTTTTTCTAACCTCATCTTGCATTTGTTGAGTTTAAGAATTCTTAAAATACTACACGACAAAAAAATGACATTAGTAAAATAAAACAATACAAATGACAAATATATTAAACAAATGCACGCATGACACGGAAAGATGATATTAGTAAAAAAGAACACAAATGACAAATGCATTAAGCAACTGTAGACAAATGACAAATGCATTAAACACGATAAATGCGCTATTTCTGACTGAAAACACAACGTTATCTCCTTAGCTGCCAGAATTCAAACGATTGAAACCTTTGGTATCAAACCAATCTCCTCTTCAGTGGTAGAAATATACGAGGTGGGTTTTTTGACGACTTATAACCGTTCTAGTTTCGCAACGGGCAAAAAGATCAACATATAGCGCATGATGATGAATTTACCTGATGCTCAAGCTAAGCAGGATAAAATGTTTCGAGGGGTAGATTTGGGTGGTCATAATACTAGGTTTCAATTTCAATCGCTCCTTGTATTTGGTGGCAGCAGCCAATCAGGACTCACTAGTAGTGTTGGTGAAGATGATTGATCTGTACATAAACAAAAAAACTGATTTGTGTATCTGAATACTCAACACATGAAGCGGGTTACATTTTTCCTTCAACTACTACTAATTGGGTGCTTACCTGTGTTGGTTGCCAACATAGAACCTTGGCTAAAGATCTGCCTTGATTCATGTCTCAACCAAAACACATAAAAAAGCTCCCGAAAACTTATAACTCTGGAATCGTATTCCACCTAACCAAAACAACAGTTTATTTTTTAAAATATCAGATAGAATATAAACGATGATAACATGGAATCGAAACAAAAAACGGAAGAAAAAATTTGATAAGTGATAACTACCTTAAAGGTCTTCATATTAAATAACGAGATTTTCTCTCCGAGAGCTGACATAACATAAGAATCATTCTTTGAGAGTGCAAATCAAGATGTTCCATGCCTATAAAAGGAAGTAACATAACGGTAGGAAACTGAATAACACGGAAAGGAAAGGACATGTATTGCTCTAAACTATACTGAAAATGTAAAGGATACCTTACCAAGATAGCTTCAAAGAAAACTACACAAAACAACATTTTAATTTTTAAATTACAATATATGAAAACACTTTAATAATCCTTAAGAGGCCATAACTGTCGGCTGCTTGTGCTTCAGCAGAGCCTGGCGGAGTTCATGGTACTCAGATCTTTAGTACTCGATGGAGAGACAAAGCTGCCCAATTGCCTCTCGTTTCTTTTCTCCTCTCTCGCAAATCCAATCTCTTTGCTTCTCCAACTCTTGCATTAATTTCATTAATCTCAAACCCAACTCTTCTACTATTACCTTCTGATTCTTTTGTGACATCACAATCAGGTTCTCAACTCCCTGATATGCCCCTCCAACTGCAGAATATTGATATCTCTATAACTAACCTCAGCTCGTAGGGTCTCAATTCTCAAGCTTGGCTGACAGCTAAATACTCAATCAGTTGTAAGGCAAAGAAATTACTACCCATAACATTTACGAATCCCTTTCACGCAGGATTGGATAGATAAACTGAGTGCGCTATGAACTGAAAAACATGAAATTTGTGCACACTCAAATAATTTCAATGAAACAAATCTCCATTAAGATAATTTTCATGTTTTCTTTCCATGCCTTTTTACTGGCCACTCTTCTAATTTTAAGACTGGTAGCTTAATAAGGAATAGTTCATTTGATTTCAGCTTCCATCACTGATCAGATCCAAAGCTAATTCCTACAACAAATTGCGCTGCTGAGCTGGAGATATTCTGTCTGGAAGTCATTCAGCTCACATATTTTTATGTACTAGTTCTGTCTTGCTCAATCATTCAGCTCTTAAAACTTGTAACTAGTATATAACTAGTAATCTCTATGGTTTAATTCCATAATAGATCTAATGATTGGCCGAAAAATCGGAATAAATATCAACAGAAAACACTGTCGGTAAAAATCCACCATTCTGATACAACACTCAATCAGAAACGCAATCACAAAGAAGGGGAGTTGCTTACACTCAACCACAAACGCAATCATAAACAAGCACAAATTAGATTATAAATCGGAAAAAAATGAAATAGGGATTTAGGGTTGAGAGTTTTGGGGAAATCGAGATATGAACAAATAAACACTTACAATAGGAAAGAGATAGTGATCTGGTGGGCGTCGGTGAGTGATAAGCAACGAGCGTGTATGATCGTGGTGGTGCAGTCGTAGAAGACGCCGGATTGAGAAGAGATGAAGACCGAAGAGTGAATGAATAGTGAATGGCGGTGGATTTTTTCAACCAAAAAAATAGAAAGTGAATGAACAGTGGTTAAGAATGCGTTTCTCAAAAATACTCCGTAGTTAAATAAGGGTGGGTTTAATAATTTGATAATGGACCATCAAAGAGACCATTTACTTGATTAAAAGGTTTCTTTTCAATGAGTCCTTCCACCTAAGAGACCATCTCTTTTTTTAAAAAGGTTTCTTTTATCAAAGAAATCATATTTATTTTCACATGGTTTCTTATTGATGGTTTCTTTTGTAATAATTCTAGTAGTGAGTCCACCTTTTCTACTAGAGGATTACTTCGGGGTTTGCATTTGACCACCTTAACCACCCATGGAGGAGTTAGGCCTTGGTTTTCGCATCCCGTTTTCTAGGTGACATTGTTCGAATGACCATTGCACCTTTAGTCCAAATTTCTTTCCGCCTTTTTGTGGGTTATCCGGGAATGGCGCGCGTTCTCTATTACCTATTTCCTCCACCTATACATCATCACAATAAGTTTACACAAAATAACCTCCAAGCTTGGTTTCGAACCACATCAAAGAGCCAAAAAAGGGCAAACCAAAGCAAGAGAAAAGGGCACAAAAATATGAAAAACAAGGGAGAGGAAATGAGCATCAAATGAAAATCATATCATCAAAAACGTCTCCTTAAAAAAAACCCTTGATGGATTCGTCGCTGTGAAGTGCTTACTAGAGAATCAAGTCCCGAGGTAGGAAGATAGCGGTAAATACTCCTTTTTGTTTGGGCTAATTGAGGAAATTCGAGTTTGGAACGACCCTCTTGGCTTAGCCAAAGAGAGCGGGACTGTACCTACCTACAGTGTCGAACGAATACATGGTTCACTTTTTACACTCCGTTTTACGCCCCGTAGTACCCCTTTAGAAGATTAGGAGAACCTAGCTAAGTTATCAACATCTTTATTGCTTTAATGTCATAGTATTAGGCTTTGGTCCTTGTCTACGTGGGTGATTTATCATGGAATTTTATTATTGTATTAGGTAAGTAATCGATGTCTTCCCCGCCGTCTCGATGAGGGATTCGGTGTTTTATTTTTGCTTTGGATGCGTCTACTCTTTCGTGTTACATGTTTTTGTGTGTTTAGTCGCATCCACCTTTTTGAGAAAGCCCCAACTTGCCTTGAACGGGAGTAAGTATTTCGATGTGAGTTGAAGGGACAGAGCGGGCTCGTTAATTAATTGCCCCGTATCGGCTTAGCACAATCAACCTAGTAGTAGTAGTTTGTAATTTCTTTTTGGGTATTTGCTCGAGGACGAGCAACGGTTTAGTGTGGGGAAATTGTTGTGTGCTAAATTTAGACCATTTTTCCTCCCATTTAGACCCGTTTTTCCTTCGTTTTGCGAGATTAGAGTGCGATTATTGCCCTATTTTGAGTATTTCTCGCATTAGCGTCCCTCTTGTGCATTTTACGTGTTTTTTTTTGTAGTTTTTTTATCAATTTTGAAAGGTTTTGGCACCGAAAGTATGATCGATCTTCCACGAGCACAAGAGAGGGGAATGCCGTCCGAAAAGCAGATCACACAACTTAGAGTTCAAAGTCAACCAATCATAAGACGAAGAATGAGACAAAAAAAAGAGGCCAGAAAATGACCGGGTGAAATTTCACCCGATGAAACTCCACCGGGCGAAATTTCGCCCGATGGTAAAATTTGCCTCCCCAAAGATTTTCCGAGAGTTTCTCCATCAGGCGAAATGACCGGACGAAACTTCGCCCACCAGGTGAAGTTTCGCCCGACGGAGAAGGCGTCCAAAAATTGCAAAAACAGAAGAAAACTACCAGATGAAATTTTACCCGGCGGTATTGATCCGTGTACGATACGGCGAAGTTCCACCTCATGAAGATTAAAGGGTGATTGTCTCACTAATGGTGCAAAAAGTGGATTTGGGCTTTAGGTTAAGAGATCCATTAAGGGTTTTCTATATATATGTATAACCTAGTTAGCATTCCACTAGGCCTCCACCATCACATTACCATAACACTTCCATTAGTTTATGCCTCCATTAGTAGATCCTTCTAGTAATTTAGTAATTCTCTATAATTCTAGTAGTTTACATAGTAATTTAGTAGTAGATCTTCATAGTTTCCATCCATTTTCTTCCTTTAGATCTTATTTCCAAGTTTGTAGAAGATTATTTCAAGTTTTTATTTGAAGATTTGTGAAGATTATTAAGGGATTAGTGACAAACCCTCTATTCTCTTCATCAAATATTCGTCCTTTATTTATGCAACTTTCTTCTTTATTGTAGATCTTCATAGTTGGTATATTTCCATTCCACTCTCTAATCTCTAGTTTAGATTTAATTATTGTTCTTTCAATATTGTTCCTTTTGTTGTTCTTTCATTATTGTCTTGTTTAGATCATCTTTATTTATGTTGTTTTAGATTATTTTATGTTTAATTTTGTTGATTGTTATTTTGATCATCTTAGTGTTGTTAATTTTTCTAGATCTAGTTTATGTTGTTCTAGATTACTTTCTAGTTTATTTTGATAGATTGCAATTCCTTCATAGTTTTGTGGTTAATTTGGTAGATCGTAATTTCCTTGTCGTTTTGTTGTTATTTTCCTTAGATTTAGTTAACATGCATGTTTTAGTTATTTTCTCCTTTGTTAATGTTTTGTTGTTTTCCATTATGAGTAGTGAGTAGATTTCTTGTTAGGGGGGGGGGGGTTAGGGATGAGGACTTTGGATTATTTGAATTGAAGGATGTTGGGGGATTGCTTGCTTGTCGGTTTATCATGTTCATGGTTGTTGTGCCATCATTGTTTTAGTCCGGCTAACTAGACCGACCTTGACTCATTTCTATCAATATGGGGAAACTCGGGGTAGAAATTACCTTAACTTGAGACCTACCCTTCTTCGCCGGGAAAGCGGGTTTTTAGGTGGTTGGGTGAAGAAACCGAAAGGTGGCATTCTCCCTCTATCAACGTTGTGACCAACCCGATTCCGAGACTCTTAGACCCCAATTTCCGAATCCAGACTTCCTCCTAACTTCTTTTTCCTAGATTGTTCATCTCTAGTTATTTCTATTGTTTTTTTTGGTAAAATGTAAGTAATTCATTCCAACCAAAAGACATACAACTTGGCATCAAGGCCCATTTACATCTCAATTTAAGAATATTACTAGCTTAAGAAACACCTAGTTTGCAATTGCATAACCGGGTGTAAGCCAAGCAAACGATCTCTAACATCGTTCTTAATTAAATCAATCAACTTCATCGAACTCATAAGAATCAAATCGTGCATACTTTTGTTCCTAGACCACCATATATGATAGATTATGGCGTTAATCACCGCAGCCCACACCTTCTTATGACTTCTAATCCCGCTTCGCTTCCTTAACCACCATTCCGTATAATCTGCCACTGGAATGCTTTGATTTAACCAGTCATTGACTCCTGCAAGTACTCTGCCACTGTACACGCAGTGAAAAAACAAATGACTGTGCGTTTCTTTCTCCATCTCACATAAACCACAACTCTTATTCGTAGCAGCATACCATTCAGCCTCTCTAACCCTCGTCATAAGCCTCTCCTTGTTCTCCAGCCAACTCATAAAAAAATGTTTAGGAATCGAAAATGAGTCCCAAATCAACGGGGCAGCCCTGAACTTAGCACCCGTAGGTCGTAACCAAGCATAACCCACTTGTACTGAATATCGTGACTGCCAGTCAGGTTGTTGGAACCCCTGCAGCAGCTTGTCCTTTGCTCTGCATACCTGTTTCCACGAAGCACTGCTAGTAACAGACGGCTGATAAGCTTCTCATGCCCTTCCTTTCAGATAAACACTGTTAATCCACTTAAACTAACAGTTTCTTAGGGGAAATTGGCACACCCAGATACTTAAAAGGCAAGGTTCCAACTTTCAATCTAGTCATCTGCAAAATCACCTGCTTATCTTCAATTGGAACTCCTTTCATATAAATATTCGACTTATCATTATTCATTTTCAGTCCGGATGCTTCAGAAAATGCATAGAAGCCACTAAGAAGCAATTTAACAGATCCTATATTCCCTCTACAAAACATGATAAGGTCATCTGCAAAGCACAGATGGGTGAGTTGCATTTGAGGACACAAAGAATGGTAATTAAGTCCCAAGTCGTGTTGCACCACCTGCAATATTTTGGTCAAATATTCCATCCCAATCACGAAAAGAATTGGAGACATAGGGTCTCCTTGTCTTAAACCTTTCTTTTCTTTAAAAAAATCAAACACCTCTCCATTCAAGGACAATGAGAATGAGGTAGTACTTACACATTCCATAACAAGCTTCGTTATCTGAGTGGGAAAATTATTTCTATTATATTATTTCTCTTGTTATTTAATTTTTGTCTTTTACCGCATATTTAGCATAGACTCGACCCTTAAAACCCCCTCCAGATCCTAAACACGTTGCTTTTAACTCAATTCCGTTCCGTTCCCTGTGGACCGACCTCGACTTACCCCGAATACTCTAGTAGTTTTTGTGTTTTGCGAGTCTATAAATATTGTTTGACCCCCATCCTTTGCTAAACGACCGATCCGATTTGGGGCGCGATCATTAATCAAGCTTTGTGTGACCTAGGGGCTAGTGTTAGTTTGTTACCTTATTTATTGCTAAGAGACTTAGTGTGGGGGAGATGAGATCCACTAGTATGTCAATTCAACTTGCGGATAGGTCCGTTAAGTACCCACTTGGGATACTTGAGGATGTACCCGTTCAAGTTGGTAAGTTTTTCATCCCCTCCGACTTTCTTTTCATGGATACGCCCGAAGACACTATTACCCCCATTATTCTAGGTCGACCCTTTATGGCTACCGGTGGTACTATAGTTGATGTAAAGAATGGAAAGTTGTCGTTAAACATAGGGAACGAGTCGGTAGAGTTTTCCCTTTCTCAAGATTTTAAACAACCAATGATTGAACAAACATATTCCATTGAGGTTATTGATAGTTTGGTTGAGTATAGCTTGATAGATAATGAGAAAGAAGAGGAACCACTTGATTCCCCACCTATTGATGAAGACATCATGCATGAAGAAGAGGTAGAACCACTACCGGTGGGTAAGAGTATGGCATCTTCTCCTCCTAATCTTGAACTTAAGTCACTCCCCTCTTCCCTCAAATATGCTTTTCTTGAAGGACCTAATTATCCCGTTATCGTCAATGCCACAATTGATGGACCTCAATTGGAAAAACTTTTTATTGTCGTAAGAAAACACAAAAAGGAGACCTCCAAGGCATAAGCCAAAATGTTTGTATACATAGGATCATCCTTGATGATGACCACCGCTCTTCGGTTGAGGGTCAACGTAAGTTGAACCCCACCATGCAAGAGGTCGTCATGAAGGAAGTCCTCAAATTGTATGAGGCTAACATTATATACCCAATAACCGGAAGTAAATGGGTTAGTCCCATACAAGTTGTGCCGAAAAAAGGATGAATGACGGTTGGGAAAGGAGAAAAGGGTGAGTTAATTTTTACTAGAACCATTACCAGTTGGCGCATGTGTATAGATTTCGAAAATTGAACACTGCCACCATCAAAGACCATTTCCCCCTTCCCTTTATTGATCAAATGCTTGAACGATTAGTGCATCATTCTTACATTTGTTTCCTCGATGGCCATTCGGGATTTCTTCAAATTCCCATTCACCCCAATGACCAAGACAAGACCACTTTCACATGTCCCTATGGGACCTATGCTTACCGAAGGATGCCATTTGGATTGTGTAATACGCCGGGAACGTTTCAAAGATGTATGATGGCTATTTTCTCCGATTTTATTGAAAAATCTATGGAAGTTTTTATGAATGACTTTAGTGTCCATGGTACATCTTTTGATTCTTGCCTTAAAAACCTTGATCAAGTATTTGCTTGATGTGAAGAATATAGACTTGTTTTGAAGTGGGAGAAATGTCATTTCATGGTTGAACAAGGTGTTGTATTAGGTCATATTGTTTCTAATAGAGGAGTTGAAGTCGATAAGGCTAAAGTCTCCATGATTGAGAACTTACCACCACCAACCAATGTCAAAGGAGTGAGGAGTTTTCTAGGTCACGCCGGTTTTTATAGACCATTTATTAAAGACTTTTCTAAGATAGCAAAGCCTTTAACTTCTTTGCTTATGCAAGATGCACCTTTTGTTTTTGATGACTTGTGTCTTGAGGCCTTTTCTAGGATAATGACCGCTCTTCCACTTGAGATCATGTGCGATGCCTCTGATTTTTCCATTGGTGTCGTTCTAGGTCAACGGATCGACAAGAAGCTACATGTGATATACTATGCAAGCAAGACCTTAGATGAAGCCCAGTCAAGGTACACCACAACCGAAAAAGAGATGCTTGCCGTTGTCTATGCCATGAAAAAATTGTGAACTTATGTTACCGGTTCCAAAGTCATCATTCATACCGATCATGTGGCCATTCGATATATTATGTCCAAAAAGGAGACAAAGTCCTGAATTATTCGGTGGGTCCTCCTTCTACAAGAGTGACATCGAGATTAAAGACAAGGCCAGATCGGAGAATCTGGTGGCGGATTACCTAAGTAGACTAACGGTTAGTAAAGAAAGCAATGAAGATGATGGTATACCCATCAATGAAGCTATGAGAGATGGAGGCCTTGATGGCCATTGAAACTATTACACCTTGGTATGCCGATATCGTCAATTTCTTAGTGTCTCATTTTATTCCGGACGATTATTCCAAGCAAGAGAGGAAGAAACTACGTTATGAAGCACGACGCTATTATTGGGATTAGCCCTATTTGTTCCGCCGTTGCATGGATGGAATATATCAATGATGTGTGACGGCCGATGAAGGATTTGATATTGTGAAGCATCTTCACTCGATACCTTATGGTGGACACTTGGCCAACCAAAAGACAATTGCCAAGTTTCTCCAAAGCGGGTTTTGGTGGCCTTCCCTGTTTAAGGATATAAGAGCTTTCATTCTCACATGCAATGCTTGCCAAAGAAATGGCAACATAACAAGAAGAAATGAGATTCCCCTTCAACCTATCTAGGAAATTGAATTGTTCAATGTTTGGGGTATTGATTTCATGGGTCCGTTCACATCCTGTTTTGGCAACAAATACATCCTAGTCGTGGTCGATTATGTCTTAAAATGGATCGAGGCCATAGCTTCTCCTACCAATGACTCCAAGGTTGTAATCAAGCTTTTCAAGAATGTCATTTTCCCGAGATTCGGTATGCCTAGAGCTATAATTAGTGATGGAGGCTCTCATTTTAGGAAAGATACCTTTGAACACCTTTTTTGGAAATATGGTATCACTCACAAGATGTCCTTAGCCTACCACCCTCAATCAAATGGGCAAGCCGAGATCTCCAACCGTCAAATCAAAGGAAATTTGAAAAAAGTTGTAAATACACACCGAAAAGACTGGTCATTGAAATTGAATGACGCCCTTTGGGCATTGAGAACGGCTTACAAAGCGCTGATCGGAACCACTCCTTATCATCTTGTGTATGGTAAAGTTTGTCATTTACCGGTGAATTAGAACACAAAGCCAAATGGGCTATCAAAGAGTTAAACTTTGAGGAGAATGTTGTTGGAAATAACTGCCTTCTCCAACTACAAGAATTGGAAAAACTAAGACTCGAGGCCTACGAAAATTCGAAGATTTACAAGGAACAAACATGCAAATGGCATGATTCTCGAATACTTCATAAGGACTTCTCCGTTGGTGATAAGGTATTACTCTTCAACTCTCTTTTTAAGCTTTTCCCCGGTAAGTTGAAATCAAAATGGTCCGGTCCATTCGAAGTGACCAAGGTGCAACCATATGGATCAATAGAGATATCAAGCTCGTAAACTGGGAAATTTATTGTCAATGGGCAATGTTTGAATATTTATCATCCTGGTCACGTTCGTGAGACATTTGTTACCGTGAAACTTGGTGAGCTCCCATTGGGGAGCGTTGTTTAACCCCCTCTCTCAAATTGAAGTAGGTTTGGTGGTATCCTCAACAACCACCTTGTATATATGTATCATATTCTTTGAGTTTGTTAGTTTTGGTAGTTTGAGAATATTTGGACGAACTTGGATTTCGCAATGGAGCATTTATTTGGATGAAGATCACGCTTTTGGAGAAGTTATGAAGCTTAGATTGAAGACCACAAGCATGTTTGTGGAAGAAATTGATTATGTAATGTGAGATGTATCGTTATTTGAATCTTTAGGTGATTATTGAAGAGCCATGAAATGGCAAGGTGGAAAAACGAAGTAAACAAGACCGTCGGGCGAAACTTCGCCAGGTGAGATTATTGATGGTTTTCCATCGGGTGAAACTTTACCCGGTGGAATTTTCGCCACGCCAAGGGATTTGATGAAATGTTTTCGTTGGGTGAAACTTCACCCGATGAGGTTATGATCAAGCGAAACTTCCCCCTACGAAAAAAATCCCAGATTTGCCAGATTTGCCAAGATTGACGGAGTTAGCGTCGGGCAAATTTTCGCCCAATGAGAATTTCACCGGGTGAAACTTCACCCGGTGGAAAAAGTTGGCAAAAATGATTTTCACGACAAAAATGTAACACCCGCTATTTTTCCTAAGCATTTTTATTCTTTCCGTTAGGACTCCGTCTTAACTCTGTCATTTTTTCGGCCTCATATTTCATCATTTTACTAAGCTCAATTTTAATTTTTGAGTTTGATGATTTTTATTTTTATTTTAAAGATTTTAATTCTTTTAAATCTATTTATTTCATTTTCTTCGTAAACTAATTATCTTTCTGCGAGGAATTCTACTTCTCTACGAATTAACATTTTTAAACTCTGATTTAAGCTATTCATTTTCCTACAAATGTCTAGATATATTTATATAGTATTTTCAGCTAAGAAATATTTTATTTACGAAAATTTAGCCTTTAATGATTTTATTACGAAGTTTCGTAAATAATTATTTTCGAACGCGCGGTTTACTCGAATTGCTTTGAAATGCTTTTAATAATTTTATGATCCTTATTTTTATCAACCTACAACTAAAAAGAGATCTTTTTGGACCGTGACACTATGTAGTAAAACATTTGATTACAACTTTTATTTACATAACACTTTATGTTTAAACTTTAAGTAAAAAGATATTTTTCTCTTTAATTGATTTACATGCTTAAATTACAAACTTTTCATGCTACCATCACATTCATTTTGGCTGAAATTTTAAGACTACATTCACATTGTTTTTATCAATTTTAATGCTTCATTCATCCACCATCCTTTCATATTTTTCTTATTCATTTTTACATCAATTTTATTTTAACAAAAACCTCTTCTTTCTCCCTCTTTTTGGCTGGTGTTCCTGCCCATTTTCAGCAGTCATTTTCATCCATAATCAAGCTTTGATCGTCGTATTTTCATCTTCTAAATTATCGATTTTCTTTTCCCTTCATTAAGGTAATAATCGATGTTATTTCTGATCGTTATTTACCTTGATTCTTTTAATTTTCTCATGGTATTTTTGTACCATGTATGTCATGTGAATTAGGATTCTTGGTTGATCCCGAAGCCGACGAATTTATAATCAACTCGGATTTGGGTTAGAGGTAACGTCGATGTTACTCGGTATTTCAAGATTTTAATTGAGTATTTGCATGTATATATTTTTATATTTTATTTTGGCAATATATGTATGACACGGATTCTGGAAAAAAAATTAAAGTTGAAAATTTGCATGTTTCGATATTTTTATCGCTTTTACGAGATAAACGATTAAATTGTTATATTAATTTGTAAAATCGTAATAATCGGCCTAAACGTGTAATATATGTTTACATTCTGGAAAAATGTTGTTTTTGATGATTTTTAGTAATTTATTATTTTTATGATATTTTTGATATCGATTATTGAATTATTACCGTTTTCGGACAAAAATGATTAAAAGCCGATTTTTAGTTCTAGTACTTAAACATTTTATTTTAATCTGATTTTTGACGTGGTGAAACTTTCTGGTGAAATAGAATTCTCTGAATTTTTTCATAATTTTTAGGAATTGTTAAGTGGATGAATTAATTAATCACTTTAAATCATCGTTTATCGTTAAAACCGTGTTTGTCGTAAAAATTCTCGATTTCTGGTCTTTGGTTTAAATCTGGAAAAAAATATGATTCTGATAATTTCATAATAAAATGTAATTTTATGATTTTTATTGTTTTAATAAAATGTTAGGAACGATAAGTTTTATTAATGGAATCGTTAATTGTGAAAACGGGTTTTAAAGACGGTTTTGACGGGATTTATTAAATCTGGAGTTTTTGGAAATCTGAAAAAATGGTAGATTCTGGAAAATCATGATTTTTAAGTTTAATAATAATTTTTGGATATTAATACTTATTATTTTTATTTGGATATTTTAATAATACGTTTTGTAATTACTATTTTTATTAATCGTTATTGTCGAGATTAGACGATTAACGAGAAAACCCCTTTAAAAACCGAGTTTAAGAATTCTGGAAAATTTTCTTTTCTGGACAGAATGTCCAAAAATATTTTTTTTGCAATTTTACGTAATTTTTATAGTATTTATTAAAGTCTTTAATTAACAGTAATGGTTTTCGGACAAAATTGAGATTTATCGTTAAAATGCTGCGTCTTACCTAAAAGAATTATTTTTCCAGCAATTTTGAAAGTATTTAAATCTGAAACTTTAAGAGTTAAATCGTCCCTTAACATATTCTAAATATATCCAATAGTTTAATTAAATAAAAGACGTTAAAAGATTTAATTTGACATTTGCCATAAAATCCTATTTATAATCGTATTGTCGAAACTAATTATAATTAGGGAATTTTAATTTCATAAACTTTGAAAACACCCAGATTAGTAGTATTAAATTGTTTAAGACATTTTTTCATTTTATAAACACTTGGAAGATATTTTAATAATTTCATAAACCTAAATGCTCTCACTTGATAATTAATATCGTTACGGCCGAAAGTATTAGTTTTATAAATCTATATTGTTTACTAAAAATGTTGTATTAGTATAAACTAATATTTTTGATATTTTGATATGATGCTATTTTTAGTAATGTTTCTAAAAATAGAAGTTTCCTAAAATAGAAAGTTTCCTCTTTTAGAATATAATGGTTACTCCTTTTGTTCTCTTATTAATTTAATGATTATATCTTTTCAATATCGATAATGTCTTTGTTTTGGAGTTATGGAATAAGGACAAGTGTGGGGTTGGAGTAATAAATTCTGGGGTTTACGTTTTTGCCATCAACTATAAGGCTGGTGTGTCTTTATGGGGCACGCTGGTTGTTGAACCGAGCATATATGGTGTTCGGGAGTGTGTGTGTGTATATTTTCTTAGACTCGTGCCTCGCAGTGTAAGACGCCGTCGGGTTGAACTGAGTATTTATGGTGCTCGGGAGGGGTGTACATATCATCTTAAACTAGGGCCACGCATTTATAAGTCGCCGTCCTATTATGGTTGAGTAGCCTAGTTAGAGATCGAGGTTTGATTTGTTTGAACTAAGTTCTCGAAGCTAGTTTTAGTATTCTCCTAGTGAAAGTCTAGCCGTCTACACTAATCCTATCCATAACACCATTTTGAATATTTTATAATTATCGGTATAATTTGGTTCGCGGGTTGGCAAATGTTTTCTGTTTTCTCCGGAAAACTCATTTTTGATTATATTGTTTCAATACGTGAAATTCTTCACTGAAAGCTTATTTTTATTATACTTTTTACTATTTTCTGTTTTTACTATATTTCTATAATAGTAATTATAGTTTTAAAATCCTGTTATACGGCTGGGAGAACGTTGACGTTGCTCCCCACTGATTGTGGCTGTTATGTTTTTTTTTACATGGCAGGTATATGTGTTTCTCTTCAGGTGGGCTAGCGAGCAATTGTGGATCCTGCTTGTTTTAATAAGATCACTGTATTATGGATTGTTAAAACCCATTTTATGGATTTTATTATATTTTTATTTTGTAGCCATTTTTTATTTTATGGCTTATGTATTGACTTACCGTTTTTATTTAATCAAGACATAGTTACAGTGTGTTATAATCCCACTTATACAGTGTTTCCGCCACTGTATTGCGTTAGAATTTCTAGGGGATTACAAAAAATCCGTCGGGTGAAACTTTACCCGATGATGCTTGACCGGGTGAAACTTCACCCGACGACATGGACCTCTCACCTATAACTTATTTGCTCACTATACTTTCATTTCCCTCTACATATACCCCGCATAAATTTCCCTCAAAAACATTTACACCAAATTTTTACCAATCTACTTTAAAACTTTTATTTCCCTCGTCAACTACCCTTATTTATATTACCTTTTACCTCACTCTTCATTCCACCTTTTCACCCCTCATAAAATCATCAAACCACCACCTTTCATACCCCAACCACATTCATACCTCCATTCAAATTCATCTTGGGTGATCATTTTTGGGTTCTTAAAGAATGTGAAGCAAATTTTTTGGGATTATTCTTGCAAGGATATTATTATAGAGACAAGAGCAAGCCAAGCCGCTCGAAAGCAAGGTATGGCTTCGACTTCTAAACCTTCTAAATGTTCTACATCATATAAGTCTTCTAAGCCTAAATATTTACCTTGTCTTAATACTTCTTTAGCTCGAACCTTCTCTGAAAAGACCTTTCAGAGTACTAGGTGGCCTTGTCCCCACACAATGACCAATTTAGGAATCGTTGACGATATTAAAGAGTTATCGTCAAGGACCGGAACTAGTGGACTCCTTAGCCTCGCGGCTTCTAGATACAAAGACCTTACTTGTGAGTTCCTAGGAACTTTCACCATAGACAATCCGACTACACCAAGAGCTATTAAATTTAGACTATTCGGTAAACCCCATTGTTTGACTATTTCCGAGTTTGGCTTAGCTTTAGGCTTACCCTCATCGGGTACCGAACATAGTAAACCCCCGAGCAACTTACAAGCTAGTGCGTCTAGAAAAGACCTTTGGAAGTGCATATCACGTGGTCAACAGGATTATGAGCCTAAATCAAACTTTACCTCTGAAATCCGTAACCCCGCAATTCGTTACTTTTCTTAAATACTCTCCCACTGCTTGTTACCCTCAACCGATAATATTCTTAATCTTGATGTATGTGTCTTGCAATTGATTTGTGACTCTTTGCTCGGTAACCCTTTAGACCTACCAGTTGTCGTGGCGTTGCATTTTCACCGTATTATTGTCACCCAACGCTCCTTTGTGGATTGTGGAGGTCTTGTGACTATAATTGCGACCAAATTGGGTTATTCGACCGACCACCTTACCCCACTTGATAATTCCATTTGGCTTGACAAGGCTTTGTAACATCCCAGATTTTATAAATTAAATTAAATTAAAATTTTGTTCGTATTTTTATTTTTACGATTTAACTCATAATTCTTAAAATTATTATAAAACGAATTTATCGTTTAATCGTTTCAGACTCCTAAAATTCTATTTGACTCGTGAACTCTTCTTATATTCAATACATATTTTTATTTCAGTTTCGATTCTTTTTATACATTTAATTTAATTCTTATCGAAAATCTATTTCGACGATTTAAATTTTGAATCTTTTATTTATTTACGTTTAAGCTTGAATTACTATTTTCGGCTCGAAGCTCATTTATTTTAAGTCTCGTCAAAATATCTATTATCCTTTCTCGAGAAATCAACTTAATTCACTTTATCGAAAATTTATTATTTATCGAGAGATACTTTTTTTTAGGGGTTTTTCTATGGGGTGCCCCTCAACTATTGACTTTTCCAAGTGGTACCCCCGCCTTTTTTGAATTACAAGGTGTACCCCTAAACTTTACTTTATCACTCCATATCATAACCAAGTGATAAGTGTATTACAATTATTTTTTAAAAAATAATTAATTAACATATTAATCAATCCAATTTGATGCTTCAAACCACCTCTTTTTCTATACCATTCACCAAGCCACCAAATGCTCATCACAACACACCTCTGTTGTCGGTCGACGTCGACCTGTCTCCCTCACTCTTTTAAATCCTTCAACCTTAATCTCTTCGTCACCCCTATGTCATAGTGTAGTGGAATGAGGTTTTTCGAGAAAATGATGCAAATTGAAGAAATATATCATGGTTGATGAAAGTTAAATAGGGAATAATTACTATTTATATCATCGATTGAGAAATTTTTGTTGGAAAATTTTAACTTGGTTACAATATAGAGTAATTTACAAAGTTTAGGGGTACACCTTGTAATTTGAAAAAGGCGGGGATACCACTTGGAAAAGCCGATAGTTGAGGGGTAGCCCATAGAAAAACCGTTTTTTTAGTGTCTAAATATTTAAATTCTATAAACTTCGTTTCCGTCTCGAATATTTATTTACTCATTTTTTACGGGCCGATTATTTATTAATTTTATTAACTCATTGTAATTCGATTCATGTCAACTTGTCGTTACGGAATTCGTTTATTCCGTATTTCTAACCCGAGCTGATTCAACCCCTTTTCCCATTTCTTCCTTTTAACGTTTTGTTGCACTCCAACTATTCATTTCACTTTCCTATGTTTCCCATTTAAGTTACGTTCACCCCCTTTACTCCTTGTTTAATTCCACCGCCTCTTATGTTCACACTCCCTCACCTCTTCGTTCCCTTCTTCAGTTTTCTTCGTCTTCTTTCCATGTTCTATCCTCTTTATCGCACTCCATCTCTAGCCTTCGTCCATCATCTATCTCCGTCTTCTTCTTTGATTTACTCCGAAAAACATCTTGTTTCGTCGCTGTTTCGATCGGCCGCCATCGTTAATCAAGTATTTTGCCCTTCGGCCTGCTATTATTTTCGTACCTCTGCTTCTATCGATTGTTGCCTTGAATCCTTCAAGGTATTCCCTCGTCCTTCTTGCTCTCGTCCCCTGTTTTCGGTAATTTGATGGTTGTTACTGCTGCCCGTTTCTCCTTTTGTTCTTCTCCTTCTTGTCGTTGTACTGTTGTTGCCGCTGTACCGATATCATCATTCTCCTAATTTTGTTATTTCAGTTCTTTCTCGCTCTTCTTCTCACTTACTTTTTCTTTCCCTGTTTTCGTTCCGTTTTCTGATTCGTCTACTGCTGTCCGACTACTGTTGCGTGTTGTTTGTTACGGAATGCAATTTATCTGATGTGACTTTGCTGCTGTTACGTTCTACTGTTTCCTACCGATCTTCTTTCTCTTCTGTTCTCATTCTTAATTGCTGTTGCTGCGTTTCTCTGTTGCTCGTCATTTTTGTTGTTGATGTCGCCTCTCTTTGTGGCTGCCTGATGTTGTTTTTACTGCTGCTATTCTTCTGTCCTGTCGGTTGCTGTTCGTTTTTGTGTTGTTGCTGTCCGTACTTGTCACTGCGGCTGCGTCGTCACCTGGTCTTCTACTATTACTCGATGTTAATGCTACTGCAATTCCTTGTTATCGTCTCTGATTTCTTTTCAATCATACTGCTGTCTTTGCTGGTGTTGATGCTACTGATTTGTCGACTGATTTTGCTTCTTACGAATCCTTCTTACTCCCTTCCGGCCCTTTGTTCTTGTTTTGGTTCGTCGTATGTTTGATATCGCTACCCGTTTCCTCTTTCTGCGGCACTTTTGTGACGATTCACATCTTTACTTTGTTGCATTCGATTCTATCAAGTTCAGCCTCCGAGTTTCTATTTGACTCATACTTTCCCTTTCCGTCTTGTGTCAAATACCCTTGTCTCATTCCATTGTTTTGTTTTATCGATTGTCGTGGTGGACCCTGCTCAAAAAGATTGCCGATTCTACCACTTGGAGTCTAAAGGCGTCACTATTAAAGTTTGAGCATGGGTTGATCAAGAGGGGTTTCATTTTGGATTTCGACTAAAGGTAACTTTAGGATGTTACTCGGTATTATATCGTATGTTTGAGTAGTTGTATGTAGTAAATGTTTTAACTTCGGTTTTCTAATTTTAGCTATTTATTATTTGCAAATAATTTACCTTATAAATATTTTACAAGTTTTCGATATCGTTTTATAAATCGTTAGTAATTTAATTATTTACGATCGTTATAATATTTTATCGGTTATCGTGACACTAGTAATTAAATATTAACGATTTTATATTCTCCTCCTATTCCATTAATTTATAATGTTAACTCAAAATCGTATTTTTATATTATAATCGATATTTGTGTACTTGTTCAATAAATTAATTTCGTTTTACGACTTATATTAGTAAATGAGAAAGTAGTCGATTTTGTTTTAAATACATTTTTATTCGAGACTATTTTCCCTAATAATTCCTCATTTGTCTACGATTGATTATTTTTAGTTAAATCAGTATTATTTATTGAGAAAATCTATTTGCCAAAACTAATTCGAAAACTTTATAAAATCTCGTTTAATTTATAAAATTCATCGACTAAATTAATTTTGATATCGTTTCTCTTAAAACACCTCTTTTCTAAAATTTATAGTTTTAACTCGATTTTCTAATTATTTATAAAATACTATATATTGACTTATAATATTTTATTTATTTTCTGAGTAACGAATTTAGAAATATATTAAAGTTACGATAACGACGATAATAATAAAATGTTAATTTCGTTAGAAATGCTATTTTACTACATTTCACATATTTTAATAACTTACGTATTTTCTATAACGAAATTTCTATTTTAAGTAAGTTTCTAAAATTAGTAAGTTTCTAAAATTAGTAAGTTTCTAAAAGTAGTAAGTTTACCTTTTTATATAAAATGTTTATTCCTTTCATCCTCATATTATTCATGTTGATTATATTTATTTTTGAATATCGATAATGCCTTGTTTTGGAGTTATGGAATAAGGACAAGTGTGAGGTTTAGAGTAATATATTCTGGGGTTTACTTTTTTGCCATCAACTATAAAGCTGGTGTATCTTTATGGGGCACACTGGTTGTTGAACCGAGCATATATGGTGTTCGGGAGTGTGTGTACATTTTTACCTTAAACTCGTGTCTCGCAGTGTAAGACGCCGTCGGGTTGAACCGAGTATTTACGGTGCTCGGGAGGGGTGTGCATATTATCTTAAACTAGGGTCACGCATTTATAAGTCGCCGTCCTATTATGGTTGAGTAGCCTAGTTAGAGACCGAAGTTTGATTTGTTTGAACTAAGTTCTCAAAACTAGTTTTTAGTATTCTCCTGGTTAAAGTCTGACCTTCTACACTAAATATATCCATAACACCATTTTGAATATTTTATTATTATCGATAGATTTTGGTTTGCAGGTTGGCAAATATTTGAAGTTTTCTTCTGAAAACTTGTTCTGAATTTATTGTTCCAATATTTTAAGTTTCTCCGAAATCTTATATTTTATTATATCATTTAATGTTTTCCATTTTAAATATTTTGATATAATAATACTATTATTTTTCCATATGATATAATATGGCTGGGAGAACGTCCGAGTTACTCCCCACTGACGTGGCTGTTATGTTTATAACATGACAGGTATTCGCTGCCGGGTTTTGGGTGTGAGCTAGCGAGTAGCGTGGATCCTACTCTTTCTTTATTCATGTAATTTATGGATTTGTATAACCCTGTATGGAGAATTTCTTTTTTAGCCCTTTTGTAAACAGAGGCCTTTGTATTGACTAACAATTTCTTTTAATAAAATGTAGTTTGTCAGTGTGTTTTAATCTCAACTCTACAGTGTTTCCGCCACTGTATTGCATTAGAATTTCTAGGGGATTAAAGGCTTATTTTCTGACTTGGATCTTTCATGTACCCCATCAACGCCTCGTCTACATTAGCCATGGAAGAGCTTTAATTGTTCCCAACGCACACCGAACCACTATCTTTATTCGCCACAATTGGGACCTACCTTTGGGACCCGGCGAATTTCGATTGACCAAGACTGAGTCGGGAGGAAGGGGAATTTGAAGTATGCGCTCTAAATTTGCCCGAAGGTCGTACAATCTACGACCTTTGTGAGATAGAACCCGACTATGCCCTTTTGCTTAGCGACGGTCCAGAGGATTTTTCTCATGCACCATCCTCCGAGGGCATACAATCCTACCCCGGGTCTCCGACGGCTTCTTATGCGTCAAACGATTACTCAATTTAAACCCTTTCCCAGAGTCGGTAGGTAGTGTGGTGTGTGTGTGTGTGTGTTGTGTATATGTGTGATGGTAAGACTTGTCGTGGGTCCCGCCACCAAATGAATCCAACTAGACCTAACGGGTAGCTAGGGTAAGTCGGGTGGAGTCCACGGGGACGGTAGAAGGTGTCTAGACTAGGTCTACCTAAAAACGAGGCTATGCTACCAAAACAACACAAAGAGAAGGAGAATTGACAAGGATAGATTATCTATGATGATGGAAGGGGATGAAACTAGATTGACAATGAACTAGATGCAACAAGGACTAAATGGAACACTAAAGCTAAAATAATCAACTAACTAGAAGAATATAAGCTAACAAGATGGAGAATATCAAATCAGGAAAAGGTAGGGTTAGTTTGGGTTCATAAGTGTAGTAGGATAATTGGGAGATCGAGGGTGTAGGTGTCACCTAGTTACTAAGGTCAGTCCGCGCTCTCGCGTCAAAGCCAAAGTCCGCACTCTCGTGTCAAAGACTAAACCCGAATACTCATGCAAGAAGTTACCCAATACACAAGGATTCAACCACAAATCAATCACACAATGAGAAGAGGAAGACAAGCATAGGAAGCATGGCCACTACTACTCAAGCAAGCAATTCAACAAACAGATAGTGTGCTCAATATGTGACTAGTAACAAAGAACTCACCTTTACCCACAGTCAAACCCAAATCATCCATAATCAACACTTAATCCCCCTACTAACCCCACAAAAAGTCTACTCAGACATAATCAAACTAATACTAACACTAACAAGAGGAATCATCACAAACAACAAGACATTCATTATAAAACTATTATGAACAAGAACAATAAGCAAAGATTAAAACTTGAATGATTAAACAAAGAACAAGAGTAAAGAGATTAAGAAGATTATACTAACTAACAATAAGATGAAAAGATGAGAACTTGTATTAAAAGAGCACCAAAAATCTCCACCAAAAGTTGTCAAGGATTGATGGATTCTTCAAGAGATCCTTAATACAAGATTAACTATCTAGATTAAGTTAGGATTAACAAGGATTAAGGAAAGATTAATCTAAACTAAGCTAAGGATGAAGAGATTCTAATTAGGGTTTAGAATAATGTAGAGGAGTCTAAGGTGCTTAAACAATACAAAGGAAGAGTATTTATATGGGTAGCAAAGGAGATGAAAAGAAGTGACGCGGGTTGAGTTGGGCCCTTCCCGGCCGGGAAGGGTGGTGATCCCGACCGGGAAGGGTGGTCCCGACCGGGAAGGATCATCATCCCGGCCGGGATGAGCCAACAGTAGGTTGTCTCCGCTTGTCACTTCATCCCGGTCGTGATGGCTTTCATCCCGACCGGGATGGGTCTTGTAGGCCTCAAATAAGCTCTCAAGGGTCCCTACTTGATTCTCATAGGCTTCTCATCGATTCTCGGTGCTCGGGATTGAGTCTAAGGGGCTCGGAAATGGGTCCCAAGTGCTCGGGATTGAGTCTAAGCTACCGGGTGATTGTTGCTTCTCTTCGTTGGCTCCAAATGTGCCGGAAACAACTCGGGATCGTTCCACCTCTCCAAGAATGGTCTTAGGAACCTAAAATGAACTAGAAGAAGCGTAAGTAGCCAAGAAAAAGCTCCAAAGAGCGATTCCACAAGAGAAACCGGGACTAAACACAACAAATAGGCACTACAAAACACACTTATCAATGTGTGTGGGTTGTGTCGGTAAGTCTTTAATCATCTATAATTACATAGCCTTGGGTTAATTTCGTTCCTCGTTCCATTATCATTATCATAATCATTGTGATTGTTTTACCTCTAACCAAAATTGCAAGTTGTCCCACTGTCCGATTGTTGTGGACGAAGTGGCCTTGGTATTGCTCCCGGTCTTTTGGCGATGTGATTACGCCATTGACCTTTTGAAAATCCAAATTCTCTTCATTTTTCTTTCAATTTTCTTTTCTTTCCATTTATTTGTCTCAATTTTTCTTTAATCCGGGTTAGGTGACGTGACTACACCTACGCCCAGTTTTTCACCCTTTCGTTCTTTTAATTTAATTTCTCTTCTTTTATTTAATTTTCGATCTTTTAGCCACTTGGCTAGGGTCTAGGTGATGTGATTGCACCTAGGCCCGCCACTCTTTTACCGTTTTCTTTTCGTTTATTTTCTTTTTCCCAAAAATTTTGAAAAATTCAAAAACATTTGAAATATCATAAAAATTCAAAAAGATTTTTCTTATTTTTCTTTTCCGTCTTTTTTTTATCTTCCTCTACTTGTCCATTAAGAAAATGTACAGTTTTAGTGTGGTAGAGCGAACCACTATCTTTTATTTTCTCAAAAAATCTTCCAAAAATCATAAAAATTTGAAATATTTCAAAAACCAAAAACATTTTCCCTTTCTTTTCCGTTTTCTTCTCTCGTTTCGTTATGTTTTCGTGTCCCGTGTATAGTCTTGTTCTCTACTCTTACAGGTAACCACCACCTTGATAGCGCGATTTGAAGAGATTATGAAAGCACCTCGCTTGGTAAATTCCTTCCTTCTTTCTTCTTTACTTTCGTTGAGGAGTTAGGTTGTTGCTATTTGGAGGCTCTCGAAGTTGTGCATTTTGGGTGTTGTGGTTGATTTTGTGTTTGAATGTCGATGGAGTATGGAGTGCATGACCTTACTTGTGTTTTCTGTTATTTGTCTTTCCTTTTTCGTGTGTTCCTTTTGCCTTTGTATAGTGTGTCTTGGACTAAATGTTTTCGAAAACCCGATTACAAACTCATTACAAGAATTTATATTCCATGGTAGATAACCCATTGTAGATTTTGGACCTTAATGTAGTAGAATGACTCTAAATCAATGAATTTGTTGATCCTATAGCTTGAGTCCACTTTTTTCTTCTAGAGGTTTACATTGGGGTTTGCATTTGACCACCCATGGAGGAGTTAGGCCTTGGTTCCTGCATCCCATTTTCTAGGTGACCTTGATCGAATGACCATTGCACCTTTAGTCCAAATTCCTTCCGCCTTTTTGTGGGTTATCCGGGGATGGCCCGCGTTCTCGATTACCTATTTTTCCTCCACCTATACATCACCACAATATGTTTACACAAAAATAACCTCCAAGCCTGGTTTCGAAGCACATCAAAAAGCCAAAGAGAGCAAACCAAAGCAAGAGAAAAGGGCACAAAAACATGAAAAACAAGGGAGAGAAAAGGAGCTTCAAATGAAAATCATATCATCAAAAACATATTCTTCAAAAAAAAAGCCCATGATTGATTCGTCGCCGTGAAGTGCCTACTAGAGGACCGAGTCCCGAGGTGGGAAGATAGCGGTGATTAGTCGATCCACCAAAAAATTTATAAACACTCCACCTTTTTGTTTGGGCTAATTTATGAAATTCGAGTTTGGAACGACTCTCTTGGCTTAGCCAAAGAGAGCGGGACTGCGCCTACCTATAGTGTCGAACAAATCAATGATTCACTTTTTTCACTCCGTTTAATGCCCCGATGTACCCCTTTAGAAGATTAGGAGGACCTAGCTAAGTTATCAACATCTTTATTAATTTAATGTCGTAGTATTAGGCTTTGGTCCTTGTCTACGTGGGTGATTTATCTTGGAAGTTTAAGATTGTTTTAGGTTAGTAATCGTTGTCTTCCCCGCCGTCTCGATGAGAGATTTGGTGTTTTATTTTTGCTTTGGATGCGTCTATTCTTTCTTGTTACGTGTTTTTGTGTGCTTAGTCACATCCACCATTTTGAGCAAGCCCCAACTTGCCTCGCATGGGAGTACTCTACCTCATGGGTATTTCGATGTGAGTTGAAGGGATGGAGCGGTCTCGTTAATTGCCCCATATCGGCTTAACATAGTCTAGTTAGTAGTAGTAGTTTGTAATTTCTTTTTGGGTATTTGCTCGAGGACGAGCAACGGTTTAGTGTGGAGGAATTGTTGTGTGCTAAATTTAGACCGTTTTTCCTCCCATTTAGACCCATTTCCCCCTCGTTTTGCGAGATTAGAGTGCAATTATCGCCTTATTTTGAGTGTTTCTCGCATCAGCGTCCCTCTTGTGCGTTTTACGTGTTTTTGGTAGTTTTTCTATCAATTTTGAAAGGTTTTGGAACCAAAAGCATGATCGACCTTCCACGAGCACAAGAGACGAGAATGTCGTCCGAAAAGCAAAGCACACATCTTAAAGTTCAAAGCCATCCAATCATACGACGAAGAATGAGACAAGAACAGAGGCCAGAAAATGACCGGGTGAAATTTCACCCGATGAAAAACCACCGGGCGAAGTTTTGCCCGATGGTAAATTTGCCTCCCCGAAGATTTTTAGAAAGCTTCTCTACCGGGAAAAATGACCGGGCGAAATGGGTGAAAGTTTCGCCCGACGGTAAAAGCGTCCAAAAATTGCAAAACTGAAAGAAGTTCATCGGGTGAAGTTTCAACCGACGGTATTTGTCCGTGTACAATTGGGTGAAGTTCCACCTCATGAAGATTTAAAGGATGATTGTCTCACTAATGGAGCAAATATTTGGATTTGGGCTTTAGGTTAAGGATCCATTAAGGCTTTACTATATATATGTATACTGATGGTGGGATTTGTCGTGGGTCCCGCCGATCAATATAAAACCGACTATTCCTAATGGGTAGCTAGGGCAAGTAGGGTCGATATCCACGGAGACGGTATTGTAAGGTCTAGACTAGGTCAGCCTAAAAACGAGACTAAGTCACAAACAAACACAAAGAATTAATGATTGACAAACTAGGATAGGAGAAGAGGAGTGAACAAGACTAATAACAAATTAGCTATAACAAGGCTAAATGAAATAACTAAACACAAACTAAACAATGAACTAGAGAAATGATGACTAACTAAGAAGATGAAATCAAATATGAAAAGAAGTGGGTTAGGTCGGGTTCATAAGTGTAGTAGGGTAATTGGGGTGGTCAAGGGTGTAGGTGTCTCCTAATTGCTAGAGTCGGTCCGGGCTCTCGCTACTTAGACCGATGTCAAGGTGGGTTCGCGCTCTCGCGTCTAAACCCTAGTCCACACTCTTATGTCTAAGACTATTCTCAACATAATCACATACTAGACAAACAATGAGTAGAGGAAGACTAGCATGAGAAGCATGGCCACTACAACTCAAACAAGCATTTCAACAAACACATAGTGTACCCAATATGTGACTAACAACAAAGATTCACCCTTTACCCCTAATCAAACCCTAATCACCCATATTCTACCCTTAATCCCCTTACTAACCCACAAGGAGACTACTCACTCATTATCAAGAATAAACTAACAATAGTAAGAGAAAACAACATCACAAACCAAACATCCATAATGAAGAACAAGAACAAAAACAATAACAATAACAATAACAATATAAAAAGATTCAAACTTGATTAAATAAACAAGAATAAGAGTAGAGAGGATTATACCAACAACAAGATGATGAAAAAGTTGTAAACTTTCATAAATAAGAAACCCAAATCAACTCCAAGGTTGTCAAGCTTAGATGAATCTTCAAGTATCCTCTTAATACAAGATTAACTAAACTAGATTAACAAAGATTAACTAAGGATTAAAGAGAGATTAAAACTAATGTGAGGAACACTAATCTAGGGTTTGAATGCTTAATGGAGGCCTAAAATAATCTAGGGTAAAGTAGTGTGCTTAAACATTACAAAGGAGGAGTATTTATAGGGTTCTAAGAATGAAGGAGAATAAGGGAAACAAAGGCGGGTTACAGCACCATGGTTCCGACCGGGAAGGACCGGTCCCGACCGGGAAGGGTATGGTCCCGACCGGGAAGGGATGGTCCCGACCGGGACAGACCTAGAACAGAACACCCCTCTTTTGTGCACCTCATCCCGGACGGGATGAGGCCATACCCGTCGGGGATGAGTCTTGTAGGCCTCCAATATGATCTTTAAGGTTCCTCCTTGCTTCACATAGACTTCTCATCGACTCTCGGGTCTCGGGATCTTGTCTAAGGGGCTCGGGATCGGGTCCCAAGGTCTCGGGGTCGAATCCAAGGCATCGAGTGATCGTTCCTCCGCTTCGTTGGCTCCGAAAAGTGTATGTACTGAGTCGGAATCGCTCCAACTCTTCACGAATGGTCTCGGGAACCTGAAACGAGCTAGAGGAAGCATAAGTAGCCCATGAACCGCTCCCAAGGAGCTATTTCGCAAGGAAATGGGACCAAAACACAGCAAATTAGGCACAACAAACTACACTTATCAACTCCCCCACACTTAACCCTTACTCGCCCTCGAGTAAGCACAAACTAACTACTAAACTAGCCGAGCGGGTATTAGCGCACCCTACGCCCTTTCAACTCACGCGAATACACTTAGAGGGAAAAGTGCACTCCGCAAGGCAAGTGGGGTCTTGCGACAAAACCGTGGATGCAACCGGACACAAAAACACATAAACAAACAAACATACAAACAAACACACAAAAGGTTGCAGCCAAAAAGAAAAAAATACTGCTTCCCTCTAAAAAGCGGTGTAAGAAGCACCGGTTTAGGACTCAAGGCAAGTGACAACGTTCCCAAGCTAGCAATACAAACCAAAATGGACAAAACCCTAATAGTATGACGACAAAGCAATAAAAACGTTGGTAACTTACCTCGGTTCCTCCTAACCTTCTAAGAACGTACCACGGGACGATCGGCGGGATGGAAAAAGGATGAACCACGGTGTTAGTCGACACTGTAGGTAAGTGAGACCCCGCCCCCTTTAGCAATGAGCCAAGAGGGTTGTCCCATGACCGAAACCGCCTAACTAGTCCAAGTAAAAAGGTGAAAATAATTGCAAAGTGAGGGAAGACCGACCTTTGCCGCTATCATCCTTCCTAGGGACTCGGTCCTTTGGTAGGCTCTTCACGGCAAAAGTCGGAAAAAAGGCTTATTTTTGTGGGGTTAGGATCTTTTTGTGAGACGATTTTCTTTTGGCATTTTCTCTTTTCTTTTTGCATATTTGCTTTGTGTGTTGCCATGCCATTTCTTTTTCTTCTTTTCTATTTTCTTTTTTGGCTTTTTGTGCCTTTTCTTTTTTTCTTCAATCTTTCTTTCTTTCATTTTCTTTCATTTTCTTTCATTTTCTTTTCTTTGCCCTTTTGGCTTGATTTGAATGATAGGCATTTCTTTTTGCAACAAGAAAGACGATTTCAACAATTTGCAACTTTATTGTGTGGAAATGTGTAGGAGGTAGGGAAATGGGAGAGTAGGGGGCGCGCTTTCCCTCTTCAAACCCACAAAAAAAAGGGGGGAACTTGGACTAATCAAACAATCCCGAACACGGTCACGTAAGGGACGGGACTCGGCAACCAAGGCCTTTTCACACCGTGGGTGGTCAAAAATGGTCAAAATGAAAATCCCGTAGTAAATCCCTAGTAAGCTAGGTGGACTCAAGGTAAAGGACCAACGAAATCATTGATTTAGGGTCATTCTACTAGACTAAAGTCCAAGACTCGATTTATACCACTAGGAAAGGAAAGTAAACACTCGCACACTAGCCTCTAAACCGGGTTTTCGAAAACCTTCTTACACACAAGACACAACTACACACACAACACAAAGACACGACAAAGAACGAAAGAAAAAGAAGCAAAAGCAACAAAACAAAACGAACACATAACCAACACAAACACCACCCCCAAGCTTCCAAACAAGCCACCAAATCAACCACAAGTATTACAAAGCTCCACCCGAGCACACCACATCACAAACCTTCTCCAAACTTCACAAGAAATAAAGAGGGAAAAGGGATAGAAGATGTTACCGGATGTCTTGAAAGCTTTCCAAAACTAACGGTGATTCAAGCAACCTATAAGGAAAAGGGAGGCAAAACACACACAACGAAACAAATATACGACACAACAACACAAAAGGAAAACACACAAAAGAAAATCTTTTTGATTTTTGTGAAAATTTTCAAATTTTTAGGGTTTTTAAAGATTTTTCGAAAAACTACGAAGATAAAACTAACTACGATAGAATATCGCTCCCTCACACTTAAGCCGAGCAATGTCCTCATGCTTGACCGTAGTGCATGGGAGCACAAAAGAAAAGAAACTACGAAAATAAAGCTAAAAATAAAAAGAAAAGTGGAGAAAAGGGGTAGAATATGTCCGGCCAGGGTGTAGTCAAGTCACCATGGGCCGAGACAAGAAAAGATATGGATAGGGGAAATAAAAATAAAGAAGTAAAAGGAAATGGGAGGGGAGGACTAGGTGTGATCAAGTCACCTAGCCCGGATACCGCCCAAATCCGACTAAATCTTACCAAAAAGGGTGAAAAGTCTTGTAAATTTGGATTTTGAAATGACTCTCGATGTAGTCACGTCATCGAGAGTCGGGAGTAACAAATACCAAGGCCCCGAGGGCCACCATGACACAAAAGTGTAAAAGGGGAGGGGAACAACCAAAGGCAAACAAGCTATAAAAGACGGAAAAGAAAGGATAGTTGCCGTACCATGCGGTTAGCAACTTACTCGCTCCATCGTCTCATAAGTCAAAATCGGCACGTAGCTAGTCGTCGTCGTTGCTATTCCTCCCCAATCGCGATATGGATCCATGGTTGGAGTACAAAGGTATAATGAGGGTGGGTTTTGATGTGAAGGTCGGTGTAAAGTGAAGAGAAATGGAGGTGAAAATGTGTATATGAGGTGTAGGGGTCATAATATGAGAGTAAGGACATGTAGGGAGGTTGGGAGGGGGTATAAAGTGGTAGGGTGGGCTCGAACGACGAATAAAAGGCCAAAGGAGGAACAGGGGGTCCATCCCGGCCGGGATGGATGGTCCCGGTCGGGATGACCTTCTCGTCCCGGTCAGGGAAGCCTTCGTCCCGGTCGGGATGGCACTCCAGTAGACCCATCTTTTGTCACACTCATCCCGAACGGGATGACACCCTTCCCGGTCCGGATGACTCATCCTTCCCGCTCGGGATGACCTCTTCTCGGACGGGAAGAGTCTTCCTAACCTTTATAACTCCAAAAGCTCATTCCGGGCTTCAAAAACCGACTTCCCTTCACTCGATCCAAGCTCTAACATTAACCCTTCCTTCTTAGGAGACACTTTCACTTCACACCTATCACAATAAACTCAAACACAACATCAAATTCCCTCCCTCACATCGCTCATCAATCAATCCAAATAATCAAGAATTTCACAAAACTAAAAGAGATTACAAGAGAAAGAGATATATACAAAGAGACGGTTCTTGTGGAACTCCGTCAAACCAAGGTGGTGCATTCTTCAATCTTTTTCTTCAACAACAATGATTAGTTCCATCTCCATCAAGGGCACGAAGAAACAAGTCGAAGGCCCTAGCAAAGTCTTTAATCAAGCTAGTAATATAAGCATCCAAATACCAAGGCTCTCCATGACCTTGTCTTGACGTTCCAGGGGCGTCCCGATCTTGTAAGTTCAATGGCTTGAACTTATACTTTTGAACCTTCGGGATATACCCAAACATCCATCGATCCTCATGTGGCCCCAAGGGGGGTTCATCTTCCTTCTCGCCTTTCAACTTGTCATCAAACCCATGATATGGGCACCCATCTCTCTAATCTCGGAGTCATCATCCTCAAGTTCACAAGAGTTCTTCTTCAAGCTTTGTCCCGACTCTCCCCCTAGATCAATGTCTTTCGTGGCGTGGATCATTTTGCAAGACTCATCACTAGTAGGCGAAGTGTTGCCTTGGAGGTCAAACAATAGCTTCTCTTCGCCTAGCTCGAAGGTGATCCTACCATTCTTCACATCGATCATAGCACCGGCGGTGTGTAGAAATGGGCGCCCAAGGATAATGGGAGTGATAGCATCTTCCCGCATGTCGAGTACAAGAAAGTCGACCGGAATGAAGAACTTCCCGATTCTAATTGGCACATCTTCCAACATCCCCAAAGGTCGGTTGAGAGAGCTATTGGCCATTTAGAGTGTAATGGAAGTACTCTTGAGCTCCTTCATCCCGAGTCGCTCACAAATGGAATAGGGAATGATGCTTACACTCGCACCCAAATCACATAATGCTTTTTCAACCTTGTAGTTGCCTATGGTGCAAGGGATCGAGAAACTACCCGGATCCTTCAACTTGGGAAGCGTAGAACCTTGAATAAGCTCGCTCACCACTCTTGTGAACGCTATGGTCTCTTCCTTGTCGATGGATCTCTTCCTAGCCAATATTTCTTTCATGAATCTTCCATATTCCGGGATTTGGGTAAGTAGCTCGGTAAATGGGACACTCACATCCAACTTCTTCACAATATTAAGGAACTTGTCATATTGGCTATCCACCTTGGCCTTCATTTGCCTTGTTGGGAAAGACAACTTGATTTAGATCTTGTTTTGCTCAATAGGGGTGGACTCTTCAAATGACACTTTCCTTTTACCCTTGTCTTTTCTTTGAAGTGGGGGAAGCTCGTCTTCTTGAGGTTTCTCAATCTCCCATAAGACTTGCTCCTCTATAGGAGTTCCTAAGCTTTGGTCCTCTTGAATTGGAGGGACAACTTCTCTTGTTGGTTCTTGCTCATTAGGGGGTGGGGGAGGGTTATAAGATGAACCACTCCTTGTGGTAATAGCATTCACATGCTCAAATTTCAGTGTTTCACCTTGAGGAGGTAATAGCCCCTTTTGCCTTGAAGAGCTACCCGAAGCAAGTTGAGCTATTTGGGTCTCAAGCATCTTCATATGAGCATCTCTCGCCATATTGTCCCTTTGAAAAGCATAGAACTCTTGTTGGTTTTTTGACATCTCCATTTGACCCTTTTGCATCTCCAACATAGATTTTTGAATGTCGAAATCACGAGGTGGAGATTGTGGATTGTGCGGAGTATCGGTGATGGCTAGAGGAATGCCATAGTCATGAGTAGGAGATCGGCTCCTAGGCTTGCTTTGTTGTTGTTGATGGTTCCCTTGGAACCCATGAGAATTGCCTTGATTAAGGCCTTGATTGTTGGCATTGTTGTGATTTTGATACCCTTGGTTGTGGTTTTGTTGTCTTTGAAAGTTTTGGTTTCCTTGGAAACCACCTTGATTGAAGTTCCCTTGTTGGAACCCTTGATTGTTATTGTGGGAAGTACCTTGGTTATTTTGCTTGAAATTGTTGAAGGGCCTTGAGTTGCTTTGATAACCTTGGTTGTTGTCCCTTAAGGGAGGTGGAACATAGGGAAGAGGTTGCATAGCTTGCTGTTGAGGGACTTGATTGGAAGCTTGGTATTGATTGGAATAGGAGGCACCTTGCTTGAACGCTTGAAAGGCGTTCACTTGCTCAATGCTTCCTTGACAATGCATAGGATCATGACCAACGACTCCACAAGTATAACACATCCCATAATAAGGCAAAGGAGGTGCAAATCCCAAAGCATTCACTTCTTGAATTGAGTGTTGGTGGGAGGAACTAGTGCCTTGGACTTGGTTGAGGTGGCTTTGGAGCTTCTTGTCAATAGTCTCCATGTGTGTTTTCAATTGAGCTCCAAGGTCAATGCTTAATTGCGTAATAGCATCAACCTCGTGCCTACCTCCTCGATTTGCCTTCCTAGGCCTTGAGTATTGAGAATTATGAACCGACATCTCCTCGATTCGTGCCCATGTTTGGTCATCATCGACCTCGGTGAACCTACCATTGGAGCCCATATTGAGTATAGTTCTTGAGTCCTCATAAAGACCGTTCCAAAATTGTTGGACCAAAAACCATTGTGAAATTCCATGGTGGGGGCACGATCTGACCAAAGATTTAAACCTCTCGCAAGCTTCATAAAGGCTCTCTTCATCCCGTTGTTGGAAACTGGTGATGGAGGCCCTTAGCAAATTAGTCTTCTCCGGAGGGTAGAACTTTTGGTAGAATGCCAATGCAAGTTTCTTCCAAGTATTGATGTCCATGGTTGCCCTATCGAGACTCTTGATCCATTGCTTCGCTTTTCCAAGTAATGAGAATGGAAATAATACCCAACGGATTTGATCTTGTGTAACCCCGGTTTGAGAAAGAGCGTCACAATAATCGGAGAAAGTCTCCATGTGTTGGTGCGGGTCTTCGGTGGGCAAACCACTAAATTGGTTTCTCTCCACAAGTTGGATGAATTGAGTCTTGGCCACAAAATTTCCGGCATAAGCGGCCGGTAGAGCATTCGGTCCCGGCAAGACATCTTCCATAAATGTGGAGTGAGACGAAAACTTCGGCATTATTGGATGTAAGGGAGATGGTGGTGAAGACGGAGTTGAAGTAGATGTAGAGGGGGAACTAGGACTAGAATATCCAAAGGGATTGATGAAATTCCCTTCGGCCGTCTCTCGAGATGCTTCCTCAAAGTCGGTTCCTTAAGCTTGCTCTTGATGGGTATTGCTAGCGCTTGGTTGAGAGATTTTAACCCAGTTAATCGTCCGTTGGCGAAAGGCTCGAAAAAGTCTTTCCGGCTCTGGATTAAAGAGAAAGAAGTCGCCTCCCCTCCTAGGCATACACTACACACTAGAGTAAACGTGAGAACACCTAGTGCTTTATGGGCACTAGGTAACGACAATAAACAAGCACAATCGAAAGACAAAGAGAAAAAAGGGAGAAATAAAACTAATGAAACAAGAAAAATCTAGAGAATATGCACAAGAGGTGATAGAAGAGCACAAAGGAGGATAACTAAGTATAGCTATAAGCAAACTAAGTCTAAACAATGCACCGTCCCCGGCAACGGCGCCAAATTGATGGTGGGATTTGTCGTGGGTCCCGCCGATCAATATACAACCGACTATTCCTAGTGGGTAGCTAGGGCAAGTAGGGTCGATATCCACGGAGACGGTATTGTAAGGTCTAGACTAGGTCGGCCTAAAAACGAGACTAAGTCACAAACAAACACAAAGAATTAATGATTGACAAACTAGGATAGGAGAAGAGGAGTGAACAAGACTAATAACAAATTAGCTATAACAAGGCTAAATGAAATAACTAAACACAAACTAAACAATGAACTAGAGAAATGATGACTAACTAAGAAGATGAAATCAAATATGAAAAGAAGTGGGTTAGGTCGGGTTCATAAGTGTAGTAGGGTAATTGGGGTGGTCAAGGGTTTAGGTGTCTCCTAATTGCTAGAGTCGGTCCGGGCTCTCGCTACTTAGACCGATGTCAAGGTGGGTTCGCGCTCTCGCGTCTAGTCCACACTCTTATGTCTAAGACTATTCTCAACATAATCACATACTAGACAAACAATGAGTAGAGGAAGACTAGCATGAGAAGCATGGTCACTACAACTCAAACAAGCATTTCAACAAACACATAGTGTGCCCAATATGTGACTAACAACAAAGATTCACCATAATCAAACCCTAATCACCCATATTCTACCCTTAATCCCCCTACTAACCCACAAGGAGACTACTCACTCATTATCAAGAATAAACTAACAATAGTAAGAGAAAACAACATCACAAACCAAACATCCATAATGAAGAACAAGAACAATAACAATAACAATATAAAAAGATTCAAACTTGATTAAATAAACAATAATAAGAGTAGAGAGGATTATACCAACAACAAGATGATGAAAAAGATGTAAACTAGCATAAATAAGAAACCCAAATCAACTCCAAGGTTGTCAAGCTTGGATGAATCTTCAAGTATCCTCTTAATACAAGATTAACTAAACTAGATTAACTAAGGATTAAAGAGAGATTAAAACTAATGTGAGGAACACTAATCTAGGGTTTGAATGCTTAATGGAGGCCTAAAATAATCTAGGGTAAAGTAGTGTGCTTAAACATTACAAAGGAGGAGTATTTATAGGGTTCTAAGAATGAAGGAGAAGAAGGGAAACAAAGGCGGGTTACAGCACCATGGTCCCGACCGGGAAGGACCGGTCCCGACCGGGAAGGGTATGGTCCCGACCGGGAAGGGATGGTCCCGACCGGGACGGACCTAGAACAGAACACCCCTCTTTTGTGCACCTCATCCCGGACGGGATGAGGCCATACCCGTTGGGGATGAGTCTTGTAGGCCTCCAATATGATCTTTAAGGTTCCTCCTTGCTTCACATGGACTTCTTATCGACTCTCGGGTATCGAGATCTAGTCTAAGGGGCTCGGGATCGGGTCCCAAGGTCTTGGGGTCGAATCCAAGGCATCGAGTGATTGTTCCTCTGCTTCGTTGGCTCCGAAAAGTGTATGTATTGAGTCGGAATCGCTCCAACTCTTCACGAATGGTCTCGGGAACCTGAAACGAGCTAGAGGAAGCATAAGTAGCCCATGAACCGCTCCCAAGGAGCGATTCCGCAAGGAAATGGGACCAAAACACAGCAAATTAGGCACTACAAACTACACTTATCATATCCCTAGTTAGTTGCACATGATGCTTTCATTAGTTTAGACTACTCCATTCTCTCACTACTTACCATCCATATTAGTAGATTATTCTAGTAGTAATTTAGTAGTTCTCTAGATAATTCCCTTAGCTTAGTTAGTAAGCCTTCTTAGGTTTCATCAATTTCCTTTCTCTAGATCTTATTTTCAAGCCTTATAGAAGATTATTTCAAGTTTTATTTGAAAATTTTTGGAGATTATTAAGGGATTAGTGACAAATCCTTTATTCTCTTCATCAAGCTTTATCTTTTATTTATGCAATCTTCTTCTTTATTGTTGATCTTCATAGTTGGTATATTTTTCTTCCACTCTCTAATCTCTAGTCAAGATTTATTAGTGTTTTTTCAATATTGTTCATTTTATTGTTCTTTCATTATTTCCTATTTTGGTCATCTTTATTTATGTTGTTTTAGATCCATTTTATGTTTCATTTTGTTGATTGTTATTTTGATAATCTTTTTGTTGTTAATTTCTCTAGATCTAATTTATGTTGTTCTAGATTGTTTTCTAGTTTATTTTGTTGGTTGTAATTTCTTTCATAGTTTTGTGGTTAATTTATTAGATTGTAATTTCCTTATTATTTTGTTGTTATTTCCTTTAGATTTAGTTATTATGCATGTTGTAGTTATCTCCTTCTTTGTTAATGTTTTGTTGTTTTCCATTATGAGTAGTGAGTAGATTTCTTGTTGGGGGTTTAGAGAGGAGGACTTTGGATTATTTGAATTGAGGGATGTTGGTGGGTTGCTTGCTTGTTGGTTTATCTTGTTTATGGTTGTTGTGTCATTGTTGTTTTAGTCCAGCCAACTAGACCGACCTTGACTCATTTCTATCAATATGGGGAAACTCGGGGTAGAAATTACCTTAACTTGAGACTTACCCTTTATCAATGTTGTGACCGACCCGATTCCAAGACTCTTAGACCCCAATTTCCTAATCCCGACTTCCCCCTAACACTTTTTCCTAGATTGATCATTTCTTGTTATTTCTATTGTTATTTCTCTTGTTACTTAATTTTCGTCTTTTACCGCATTTCTAGCATAGACTCGACCCTTAAAACCCCCACCAGATCCCAAACACGTTGCTCTTAACTCAATATCGTTCTGTTCCCTGTGGACCGACCTCAACTTACCACGAATACACTAGTTTTTTTGTGTTTATGCGAGTCTATAAATATTGTTTGATCCCCCATCTTTCGCTAAATATTGTGTTTATGCGAGTCTATAATTAATCATCTGATCTTCATTTTATGATTGTGTGATTGTGTTTTGTGCCCCTTTGGATTCATATGTATTTGGGATGACATTGATTGAGTCACATGCGTGTGTGACTTTTGTGTGTACATTTTGTGACTCTGTCTGGTTTTGTGTTACTTTGACTGGTTCATTTTTATTTAGGGCTCGCTTGGAATGGAAGTAATGTATTAAGGGGGTAATGGAGCTAAAATGAACTAGAAAATGGAGGAGATGAGTGGTTAGTATTTCTATTTTATGGTGTAAAGGGGAAAAAGGGAGTAACAATTACCCCCATATGAGAGTAATGCATTACTTATGGGGGGACGGGAGTAATGTATTACCTCAAAAAAGGTCATATTAGTGTCATTTTGATCTTTTTTTATCCATTTCCACTTAGCACCATCACTAGCTTCCTCCAGTTTCTAGTTCATTTTACCTTTATTACCCCTTAACACATTACTCTCATCCCAAGCGAGCCCTTAGGGTGACCTTGATTGGGTGATTAGGTGATGTGCATGAATGATTTTTGTACGTTTCAGGTGTGACTCTAACTATATTTTCTGTGACTTTGACTGTTTCATTTCATAAACTAATTATGTGACAAATTTTTGTACGACTGCAGATGTCGGATGATAACAATTCAGATGATTGTAAGACTAAAGTAGAAGTGCGATGTCGGGCTCGAAGGTTGTTCATTATTATTTCGCATTTTACCGATGAACATAAAGATGCAATTCAGAATGTCCAGGTGCAAGAGTTCATGGTGACAAAGTACGATGTACACGAATGCTTCCAGGGGCGCAATAAAGGCTCGACTGCTTACAAGTAACATTAAAGGCCGCTTAAAAGTAACACAAAATCGTACACATACAATAAACGTGTGTTGTGTTACTGTATTTTTAAAATGCGTGACTGTGATAACAAAAAAGTGTGACTTCAATTGCAATTTGAGTGACTTAATGGAATTTGCCATATTTTGTGTGTACATTTTTATTTTTTGACATGGTATTGCGTATACATTGAATCCATGATAACATTGTTTATTTTGTGCAATCGTAGTTATGATGATTTCTTTTACAGTTGATTTCATATTTGTAAGACGCATTTAAACGTTCAAAAAATTATTGAAACATTCATTTAAAGAAGTTATCATACATTAGGGAAAACAATATACTCTCTTATCACATATTTTACAACAGATGTGAGTGTGTGACTGTTAAGCGTAAAATGAGTGACTTCAATTTACAAAATGTGTGACTGTAAGCGTAATTTGAGTGACTCCGTTGAGTCTGCGTTACATTGTTGCGTAATAAACTTTTTAAATTTAAAACATTTAATACTATTTACAATTTAGACATTAAAATATTTAAACATTCCTTTAAAAGAGGTATCATACATTAGGGAAAACATTATACGGAGTAATACCAAATGACCACGTAACCTTGAAAAACCTTCCTAACTGCAAAGAAATCTCAAACTGCTGCAACATCGAGTGGATGACTCCATCAAACGACATAGTTCCAAGTTTTGATTGCTTCAACAATGAGCTGCATCACCCTCAACACTGTTATCATCCAAAATCTGCAGTCGTACACAAATTTGAGATCAAAAAATCACATAATTAGTTTATGCATGAACCAATCAAAGTCATAGAAAAATACATTTAAAGTCTCACAGTGTACATATAAAAGTCACATGTGCATGAGAATCAATCAAAGCCATACAAAATACATATGAATCAATCAAAGTCACAAAGCGTACGTACAAAAGTCACACAAATAATCTTCAGAATCTTATAAAACGTAGCAATACTTTAATCACATGTTTTTCAATTTAGAAAACACACTTCTATATACTGAATGCTTTCATAAATGTTATTTAATTTCCAACTAAAACCAAAAAAAATTAGAACTGATCGGTTTCGTTAACTTAAATCAATGTCTAAAAAAAAGTTGCAAGATAATCATGAACATTAGAGTTGTAGCAAGTAGAAATAACTGATTATCCCTAGAATATTTTAAAACAAGGGGACATGTGTGTAGACACCCATATTTTGACCGCCAGGTGTCTATAGTAGTTCCCGCCAAACACCCGATGATGATTGGACGTAAACGTGCTTTGATAGACTCGGATATGGGCTTGTAATCATGGACATTTGGTTTAGACTTATTACGGAGTACAAATCTTACAAAACCAACCTCAAATCCAGGCCCAGTGGGTCGTTTCGAGTCAAATAAGACTAATTTGGGTCGAAACCGTCACCAGGGGTAAAACCGTCTTTTAGCGACCGAGTCAAAACTCGGTCAAAGATTTTCCCGAGACACGTGAGTCAGCCGTGACACTTCACACGGCTGATTCATACTCAAACACTACAAAATTTCAGCTTCATTAAACATTAAACAATTCTGTTAAAGGTAGAATTCGGCCTCAAGTAGGAATTCTATCCGGAAACCGGAACAGACACAAACCGAGCTCAAACACTCGGTTTAGGCGTCCCAGCTCAGCCGAAATACCCTCCCACCAGCCGAGATACTTGGCTTCTTCACCAAGAAACGAGACTTTGATTTCCTCTCGAACTCTCGTATTTCCTATGCAAACCGGTATTTCTTGTCACACAAGCAAGACTACCTCGATTCCTATAAATAGGACCTCCCATCCAACACGATTAACACAGAAAAACAGCCTCATAACACGGTTTTTACAGCCATAATACACACATCCTACATCCTCGATATCTAGCAAACCCCGACATATTCCCGACGAAGCCTCGAAGCCCCGAGAAACCGTCCCATTACACGACCAAAACTACACCTTAACTCAGCCCACATCATCTCGACGCTCCCAAGTTTAAACCACTTTCCGACAAGCCTTATCCCGAGAAAACAAAGCATGTAGGTTGAGGGTGTAAATCAAACCCGACTCTTCTCTCTTCTCTCTCTCTTTCTCGTTTTTTTCTTTGTCTTTGCGTCGGTCGTGTCTTTAGTCCGTCGTATTTTTAATATGGGTCGTTCATCGCATATATTTCATTATTTCTAATATCGATACTACGAAAAACTACTTTTTTATACAACGTTCTTAAAATACGATATCGATTCTCTAATCGAATATTGTATCTAACAAGAACAAAATTAATTATTTCTCGTTGATGCTAAATAAAATCGTTACATCTTTTTTAAACAAAATTCGACGATTTTATACGCGGAGAGAATTAACATCTTTTTCGTTCAAAATTCCTTTTTTTAAGCTTTTCGTTCAAAACAAGCTTTTTTCTACAAAACTTTTCTAAAGTCGTTCCGACTATTCGATATCGATTTCATAATCGAATATGACGAATATCGAAAATATAAATCGGGCATAAATTAATCCATATTTGTATGCGATTTATAAAATTAACGATTTTCGACAAAAAAATAAAAATCGGACAGACCCGCACGCGAGTCGCGCCACGCCCAGGCGACTCGCGCACGGGCCTGTGAACCGGGTTCTTTTTTAACCTTTTCGATCGTTTTATTATTCTACGAAACGATTTCAAAAATTTATATCTTTTCCTAAACTGTTCCGAGTATTTGATATTGATTTCGTAGTCAATTATCGAATATAACGAATATCGAAAATATTAGATCGAGTACAAGTTATGCAATATTTGTACGCGATCTAGTCGAATCTTCAAAAATCGTCTCCAAAAATCAGACCGACACGCGACTCGCCGGAGTCTCGGGCGAGCCGCTCGGCCGGCTGCCACAACGTGTCTTTTTCGTTTTTTATTATTTTTCGAACTTCGTTTTCTATACAAAACAGCGTTTTGGCAATATTTTTCAGATTTCGATTAATATTTATTTTCTCGATCTCGTATATTTATTTGCTATAGTATTATTCATCGTTACTAACCCGTTTTCTCGTGTTTGTAGCAATTTATTTATTTCTTTGTTTTATTGTACTAAAACAAATTCACATGCTAAAATAACTTTGACGTTATTAGTTTAACATGCATTAAACGACTTAGCAACCCACTTATTTATTTTCCTCACATGTCTTAGGAAAATAATCTCTGCATATCATTTAACCGTCGAACTAACGCGTGTACGTAAAACGAACGATATCTTAGTAAAGGCCGCTAAGTGCGGGCGGGGTTGGGTGTTCTCAATGAACTTCCCAACACGTACCCTCACCCCTTACTCAGAACCATGGTTTCCGGATGTCCGAATCCATTGGCAACGAGAGTCATTCAATATACGATATCCGATAATGTCAGTATCGGTATCAAATGCTAAGGGACGAACCCGATAAACTCTGACATCGGAAATGGGCCATGTTTTAAATATGGCCCACTACGACATAGAGTGGGTTCGAATGATTCCAAATAAGCACAAAATTCGGTGGCGACTCCTACTTCGATTTAAAATTCAATTCGACCCATCTCATATGGAGATTCATTCGCCTCCCCAAACCCGCGCGTGGCCGCGTCGGGGTGGACCTATGTCATGTCCACAATGTGATTTCAACATGAAGCTGTGTGATTTCATTTATTTAAAGCTGTCATTATAGCAACGGATATATAAAACCCATTTCTCTGTAACATGTGATTTAAACAAGGAAATCTGTGACTTTAATCATTTAAGACTATGATTATAGATAACGGATATATAAAATTCAATCTTAAGAAATGAACATATGACTACTTGGTAAGTAAGAAAAAAGATAATATAGAAAAAATATGAATAGTTAAAGAAGTAGATTCATGTATTCAAACCCTATCCATGTTAGTATTGGATTGTTATGGTGATGATGTCGAAATACAAAATTAAACCTAATTTATCTAATCATTAAATCATGAAATACATAATTAAATCTAATCATCAACCAACATGATGATAAAACATAATTAAACCTATTTATCTAATAACAAGATAATTTAACCTAATTAAACAAACAAAAATCAATTATCTTACCTCCGACGTATCCTACAACATCCAACATTTGATGGCGTCGAGAGTTGATGATAAATAGAGTCAATTTTCTGCTATTTTACGGTGATTTTCTTTAAAAAAAAAATTTGAATGAAGATGGGTTTTTGGAATGAATATGGGGATACTCTCTTTTTTTTGGTTGTGTGAGTGCAGATTGTGGAAGAAGATTGGAATTTGGGGGTGTGATGAGAGAGAATGAGAGTGATTGTTTGATTGAGGGGAAGGGTCGCTGTCTCCACTGGTGTTGTCAGTATACTCTGACATCCCTCTTTTTTCTTTTTAGTTATGATGTATCAATCCTAGCCATTCATCTTCAATGAATCAAGGGTTGAGATTGAGACTTCCGGATTTCCCAATAGAACACGGACTCAACCAAATATATATACCAAAAAAATCATGAATCTTTCACACACAAAATTATTACCTATACCAAACCCATATTTCACGATGGTTATATATATATATATATAGAGGTAGGTTCAAATAAGGTCAACTATTTTTTTAAGTCTATATTAAAGTTACACATGACATACGTTAAAGTTGCATTTTTCAAAATTGATATGTAACTATAACATTCAGCACTTTTATCACTTCAAGTGATAAAGTGCAACTTTATCACTCATCTCGTGTAACTTTAAGCACTTTTTGTGTAACTTTAACACTGGAACTTAGGAACTTAAAAAAGTTGTTGACCTTATTTGAACCTACCTCTATATATATATATATATATATATATAAAGAGAGAGAGAAGTAGGTTCAAATAAGGTCAAACACTATTTTAAGGTCATAAGTTCCAGTGTTAAAGTTACACAAAAAGTGGTTAAAGTTACACGAGATGAGTGATAAAGTTGCACTTTATCACTTGAAGTGATAAAAGATCTGAATGTTATAGTTACATATCAATTTTGAACAAATACAACTTTATCGTATGTTATATATATATAGAGGTTAAGTGTACATGTTACTACTAGGTTTGGTACCACTAGAGATGGCAAGGGGTGGGGTCTGGACCGGGTCCACCCAAACCAAGACCCGAACCTGAAGTTTGAACCTTGGACCCAGACCCGACCTACACCCTATCGAGTCCAAAATTATCAAACACAGACCCGTTGAGTTCGGACCGGGTCCAGGTCTACCTGCGGGTTCTCATCCATTTAAAAAAAGATAGAAGCAAACGTACGACAACCATTAATATTCAAGAGTGTGGCAACCATTAAAAGCATGCCACTTAACAATCTATACTGAAACTAGGTTGCACCGATACGGACACGGGACACGACACTCATATTTTTCCAAGACACGGGACACGGCAAAAAAACACAATGTGTATATCGAAATAAAGGAAATTTTAAGCTCTTTATAACGAACATTAAAATTTTGGTCACTTATAAGGCCACAAAACCGTAAATAACAAAATAGGTCTCATAAACACAAGTTCAAACATTCGTCTTACAAACAAAAATCTAAATAATTAAAAATCATAGAAATTAAGCAATAAACCTAATTGTTCATCATACTTTAGTCTGTCTCAATTATTTGATAAATCCATGTCATCAACCCATATTTTGCCAAAACAATGAATTATAGAATAAACATAATAATACTAAGCTCACAAACAAAAACGAAGAAATTCATCTGATTGCAATAATAAAGTCCATATTTAGCAGCATAAACATATATTTACACATAATTAAATGAATAATTATACTGAAAAATAGACCAAATCACAAAATTACGACTCAGGTAATCATAAAAAAAACACACATACCCAAATTAAGAAACAGTTTAATTTCAACCAAAAAACAAGTAGAATTCAAATGATAAAAGCAATTATGAAAGAAAAGAAATGAGTAATAAATCAAGAAAGAAATAATGAACTAATGATTGAGAAAGGAGTAATAAACCCTAGAAATCAAGAAGGAAATTGATCTCAAACCACAAAAATAGAACCCAAATCATACAAGGAGCAAAAACAATAAAACATCTAATTGAACCCAAAACAAACCCTATAATTTAATCTAATAACCCTCAATTCATCACTGTCGATTGTCGCAGAGGAGGACCGATCTGGGTCAGCGTCAACATCGGAGTTGGGGTCGGCGTCGGCATCGAGGTCAAGTGCAAAGGGTTGTTGAAACTTGAAAGAGGGTAATAAGGAGAAGGTTGGTGGTTGGTGTGTTTGAAAAGAGGAGAGTTTGTTTTTTTATGTCTTCAACTGTTTCCTAAATGTGTTGGTTCGTGTCCAATACGTGTCCATATTTAAAAAACCCAGACACGATTTTTGGTTTGTCCGACACATATCAGGATTACAGGCATGTCGGTGTCCGACACGGGTACGCCACAAATCAGGCTTGTCCGTGCAACCTAGTTATAATACTACCTCTATCCATTTTTAATCTTCCTACTTTAAGGTCGATTTTAAAAATAACTGCTCTCCCCACTCCCTAGAAAAACAACCCCCCAAAAGAAACCCTACCCTTTTTCTTGCAGCCGCCGCTGCCCCTCCTACACCCAGCCTTCCGATCTCCTTGCCTAGCCGGAGATATGGTCCTCTTCTTGATCTATCTTCGGCCGGCTGAATCGATTGCCCTTCCCCCTTTCCATTCGATTTAAACTTACCCCACTCCATCTCCGTCTTGCCGGTGGTGGCCACCTCCGGCGTTTCTGGTTTAGTAAGCTTTTTTTGTTGTTTTTTTGCTGTTTATGAGAGTGGCTAACCCTCTCCTGGCCTGCTGTGCCGACGCCGCCTCCTTTCAATCGTCACCCACAACTGTCTGAGCGTGGCCCCTGCTTTGTGCTAGCGTTCCCCCCTCCCCTCGCTCCCCTCCTCCGCCCTCCGGTGACCACCCCCCTCCTCCCGTGGTTTGTTTCTTTTGTCGGTCTCCTTCCCCGGTCATTGACCTCTGGGGGGTGTTTCCCCCTCCCCTCGTCCTCATCCCCCACCGGTGGTTGTTGTCAATGTTTTGTTTGGGTCCGTTTTGTGGTCTGTTTGTGTTTTTGGTTGCATGCATGTCTAATTGTTTGGTTCGGTTGTCTGCATGTCTCTTGTTTACGGTTGCTGCTCTTTGTTATGGTTGGTGGGTTGTTTGAGGTTTGGTCCGCGTCTGATTGGTTGGTCTGATTTCTTATTGGTCTTGTCGGCATGTTTGGTATGAGGTCCGGAGTAATTAGGTGTGTGATAACACGCATATTTAGACTGTTTTACCCCTCATCTAGACTCGTATTTGACCCGATTTTGTGTACTTAAACGTCAATATAACTTGTTTATATATATATTTTGTATTTTCTAGTTATAGTTTAGTTTATTAGTAATTATCGTCATTTTCGTTGAATTTGATACTGCTTTTGTTTGTTTTCTGTTTTGTAGGTATGTGCTCGTGAATAAAAGGATCGAGTCAAACCGATCTGAGTCAAATCCGACCTTGACCTTAACCATCCACCCATCTCATTCACCAACTCATTTCCAATCTTAACCTAGCCCACTTACATCCACTCACCAAAACCAGCCCAAATCATAACCCAAATTCATATCAACCCATAACTAACTCAAGTCATGGTCAACTCCACCTTGACCCACCTTATCTTCATCACACAAAAACATCTTCCTCCATTATCCATTCGAACTCCACCATACTCCGTCAACCTTCGCCAGCCATGGCCACAACTCCGGACTGGCACCAACGAACACGACAGCCACTAGCAGTTGCCTCCGTCTCCCTGCAGCGTGACCCATCTCCGACGCGGCACCAGTTCGAGCACCTGCACCAGCGCACCAGTCGAGCTCGGACCACCACTCGCTCGAGCCCAAAGCCTTAACCACGACACACCAGGTCCAACTCCGGCGAACCTGCTCAAAAAGTGTTGACAACCAGGTCGCGTCACAATACCCAGTTCTCCTTTGCCCAGATTCCGGCCAGTACTATGGCGTGCGTGACTATCAGCTCGCCGGAGTCGCACTCAATCCGACCTCTGCTCCATACTCCTGCTCGCAACAATGAACCCCGATTCCGATTCGAGAAATTGAAGATTCAATAGTTGAGTATAGATTGGGCATAATCGAATTAGATCGGGCGAAAACAGGAATATCGTGGGGTGATTTGTTGCCCGTTGAGGTTCGATTTTGCCCGACAGAATTGGAGTGTGGTTGTCGTAGGGTGAAGTTTTGTCCGATTGAATCAACGAAGAAAGGCATCGGGTGAAGGGCGTGAAAGTGGGGTGTGCAGGCTTCTTTTATTATTTTTGCTTTGTTTTGTTTTATTTCATTTCCTTTTAATTACAACTCTACCCTTAATGATACTCTATTATAAATCAGTTACTCTCCTGTGAGACCGTCTCACGATAACTTATCGTGAGACCTACTCACAGAAATAAAATAATAATAAAACTAACTAACTTCCATGTGAGAGGTCTCACGATAAACTTATCGTGAGACCGTCTCATATAAGAATTTGTGATTATAAATAGAGTAAACCCTCATTTGAGGGGGATCACCTTAAATTAGACACACTATCCCTTTCCACTAACCAAATAACTCAACTCATATAATGAGCTAAGTGCGAATCGAACTCTTGACCTCATGTGTGACACCCTTCTCCTCTCCAACTACACTCTAACATCTTACTGATTTAAATATCACTACATCACATATAAAGTTATACACCACAGAAAGTATGTAATTAAGGAAATTTGATTGATTACATTAATTACAAAAATCACATGTTTTACATGGAAGATATCACATACAATATTTAATACGGAATGTATGATCAAATTTTTAAAAAAAAATATAAACATATTGTATTCCGTTTTAACCAAATAGTTTATAAACTCGATACCACTAAGATCTTCTCATTTATTCAAATGTGAGGATTATTATTATCATATAGAATGATTATTTTGGTAGGGGAGAGTACAAAATACGGAATATACTATTAAAATCCGAATAAAAAAAGTTTCACAAATTACATAATATAAGTCTTACACCTGAGACAGTCCATTTTTAATTTATTTTTTAATTTTCTAATGAAAAACTGAATAGCTTTTTTACGCAAAGAGAACGTATCACGACGTGCTAACCATAAAAAAAAGTACATTGTTATACTATTTTTGATAAATATTAATGTATTTTATGGTATGTTAAAAAGAGAAGTGGGTATCTCGAGATGTGAGATGATATAAACCGAGTATATAAAAAATACTCCGTATAAACAATATTTTCATTAATTACACGTTATTTAATACTTCGTACATTTCAAGACATTACTCACATATTTTGATTAGTTTTGCGATTTAAAAAATATTTTCTTATTTCTAAATTATACAGTCGATAAATAGTAAAAATAAAATAATAAATTTTTTATTTTAAATCTTAAATGAAATATTCTATAAGATAAATATATTATAAATACCGTGCATTGCACGGGGTCTATACTAGTTAGACTATTATTAGGGTTTACACATTAGATTAGAAAGATATTTTGGGAGCCTCTCTCTATTTCTCTAGTCTAATTATTCTAGATCTACTTAATTAATTAGCTTAATTAAACTACAAGATTTAATCTTTCCTTTTATCAAGTTTCTAATCTTTCTTCCTCATCAAATTTCCTTCATGTTTTGTATATTCTTCTTCTCATTTTATTGTTTTTATGTCATGTTTCTAGTTTATTGATTTATTTCTTATTTAGTTCATTGTTTAATGTTATTATTAGTTTAATGTTTATTTTTATGTTATTATTAGTTGTGAGTTATTATTTAGTATACTTGATTTGTAGCATGATTAGTGAGTAGATTATTAGTTAGGGGGTTAGGAGAGGAAGAATTTGGTGTCATGAATTATGAAATTTGGTGATTGATACACTAGGATTGATTTGACTAATTTGAAATTGTTGTATTCGTGTCGACCTTACTTGATCAATATCGTTGACTCGTTTTCACCCTTGTCAATATGGGGAAACTCGGGGTTTGGGTAATTCCGATTAGTGACCTAGCTTGATCGCCGCGAAAGCAGGTTTTAGTGTGGTTGAGTTAGGAAACCTGGGTCACCTGCGTGACAGGTGGGGACCAAAAAGGGTTACTCACTCCTTATCGATTGTGTATTGTTTGCTTAATTTTCTTGTTTATGTATCCCGTATCTAATTCCCCGACTCCCCCTAACGTCTTTCTTTTACTTGGTTTCCCTTAATTGTTGTACTATCATTCTCATTAGTTTAGTTCGTGACCATTCTAAACCCCCCTTAGATCCCAATCAATATACTAGACTTCCCATGTGTTCCGTCCCTGTGGATCGATCCCGACTTACCGCTACTACGTAGTAGTTAGTTGGAGTTATAAATTTTGTTTGATCGCGTTAGATAGACGACAATCTGACTCGAATCGAAATGGCGTTGTTGTCAAGGTCGACAAATTAGTTTAGTTTTAGTTTAGTTGATTGCTTGGTTATTGCTTTCATTTTAATTTTTTCTTCCCTAGTACCACTTGGTGCTAGGAGTCTCACTTGCTACTTGAGTTGTCCACATGAGAGGTTCTTCATCGTTTCTCTTCGATTCCAATCCCGAGAGGATATTCCATGCTCTAAGGTTCCGGACACTCGTCGCGGTGATACGCTTCTCTTTCTCCCTCTCACAAACACAAAGAGAAAAAATATATAGTTTTGGATTTGAGTCATGACAATTTTCTATTTTCCCCAAGTTCCAAATGAGCCATTTCATATTTTTTGGGAACGACTAACGAATCACATTTATCAATATAATCTTGATGTGAAAAATGTGAATTTTGTCATATGATCTACGATGGAGTCCTTGATGATGTTAGAAATGTGATTGAGAAGAATTATATGGGTATGTTCACTTATATGCCTTATGATGATAGATGGAAACTTATTTTACGCATGGATAATGATTCTAATAAACATGACATGTGCCTCACACCCCAAGTGAGTTTGCATGATGTTAAGTGTAGTTCATGTGGTGTATATGGTCATTATTTTGATGAATGTCCCTCTAATCTCCCCAAAACCCCTTTGAATTCTTATCTGAACAACATGAAGACCTATGATGTTCACCCTCCTTCATGTTCTAACAATTCTCACTATGCACTTCCTTCACCTAGATATCCTTCAAGGAAAG